>CM045759.1:203166498-203766498 GCA_025200525.1 Camellia lanceoleosa | reverse complement strand
AAAATTTTGTTAATTTCTCCAAAAAAAAATTAAAATAAAATTTCATCAACGATAAATAACAGAAATAACTCAGACACACACTCACAGACACATGTAGATAAATATTTCATTTTCAATTTTATTTTCAGTGTTCGATTCGTAATCCCTGGAGTCGCAAGCATGACAGCACTTCAGGCCTCAACCTCCTATGGCGTCGGCATTTCGACCTTCGTTATCTCTCCTCGTCTTCGTCTCCATCACCGCCATGTAATCACTGCCCAAGGTATTTCAAAAAAACCTCTGAATCGCTCAATATCTGCATTCTTAACCCTAATTTTCGCCATTCATACACGAATTTAGATGTTAATTTGGGTAATTAGTAAGCGAATTGGGCATTAGGTGAACCTTATCTTATAAATATGTGGAAGAATCAAGTTCATCTGCCAGAGTTCTGCAAAAAAATTTACTATTTTTTATTTTTATATATGTACCAACAGAAAGGATTATATCATATGATAAAATTGTTACATCAATGTAAGCATTGATTGATTGATTGATTTTTTTTTTTTTTTTCCTCTTTCTTTTTAATTTTGGTTTACAGTGGAACCATCGGACAAGTCTGTTGAAATCATGAGGAAGTTCTCGGAGCAGTATGCTCGTAAGTCGGGAACATACTTCTGTGTCGACAAAGGAGTTACTTCTGTTGTTATCAAGGTATTTTTCATTTATTTTCTTTGGATTGATTACTTTGTTTTCTTTTTCTTAATCTCATTGAAGTTTGGATGTTTCAATTTTTAATATGCACCTCCTTTGAATTTCAGATCATAGGTTAATGTCATATCTTTTACAATTGGGTAATAATTGGTTTGTGAAGATAGTTTAGGTAGCTTGATGCGGTAGCAATTGATCAGTTAGCAAAAGCAAGCTCTATGAAACCTAAATCTACGGGGGCTTGGTTCCATCCCATTTAGTAAGTTGCTTTGGTTTGAGAAAAACGGTCCATGGTTGCTTAAGGACATTAGCACATTAGCAAGAGTAGTTCAAGTCATGTTGTGATATTGTAGTGAACCACTAGAGCTTTATCGTAGCACACCATTGTAGCGGGCTTCTTCTTTTTTTTCCTTTCTTTTTTCCTCACCATAGCAGGAAGTTATTTACTGTAGCATGTTAACAAAAACAGTATGTAAATTCTACTTTGCATGTATCGCGTTGTTTGGTCAGACTCTGGAAATACTTCTATTGACATATGTATACATTCTAATAGTTGGCAATTAGAGTAAGTTGATGATGCTAGATAGATATTCAGATCCGCTATGTTTATCCAAGCCAGCTTGAGGCCTCTCATTTGTCATTTCTGGTTTCAGAAACCTAGTTCATGCGTTTCTTTGTTTTATCATAGTTTCATGCTTTTTGAATTTACGGAAGGCAGCTTTCTGTGTTCCATGTTTAGATAATTTGAGTGCATTGGTTCCATAATCAACCATACGTTTATTGTTTTTGACAATCAAGCAGGATGATACTCCTTGCTTGCTTAATACTTGGAGACTGTCCTTTACCGATATAAAATAGTTTTTGGTGACAATTTTGGTGGCAACCTCTCTAGCAGATCTCTTTGGCTACAATTTTAAGATTGTGGCATGTTCTTTTTATGGGTTTCACATGATAGCCATTAACTACTTAAATTCATTATGTTCAAATAATGTTGTTATATTGATAACTTTTCCACATAATGATGTTTGTTGTATACCTCTTCTGAGCTAAAACCATAATTAGAAGTATGAAGGTTCATAAGCAAAAGAATATAAGATCAATGGGTCTGAAACATGATATAATAATGAATTTTACTAAAGAGAAACCATTTATTTATTTTAATCTCATTGAAGTTTGTGTTGTCCAAATTGTGAATTCAAATAAATAGATTCACAAATAAATCAAAATTGTATACTAAGAACACATGCTGAGAATTACAACTAAATTACAACAGAAATACACAATATAATAAAATGGTAAAGAAAGCAAACCAAAGCCTGCACGGTAGCAGTTTTCTTAAAATAGGTTTTCGCCGCCTCATAGGTTGAGTGCTTGAGGAATTCCGGCGTCTGTCTCTCAGGATACGACGGTTAAAAACCAGCTACGGCAGAAGCATTTTCTGTCTAGCTTAGCAAACAAAAATTGTGGCAGCACTCTCTCACTATAGGAACTTTCTGGCAAACTGATTTGTAAAATGGAAGCAAAAATTTCTGTATTAGGACTAGACAGGAGGGTCTCAATTTATACATGTATAGGGGAAAGAGGAGGAGCCTCTAGCCTTTATGGCTGGTCACTAATGCACCATTAACCTGTTTTTATGGCTGGTCACTAGTGCACTATTAACCTATGCAATATTGCAGGAGTTACAAACATATTATACACACTAATCCCACTACCTCTTTCATGAAGCAAATTTCATGAGGCAATTTCTCATTCAATTCTCAATGGTTTTTGACCATTCTTTTTGTGGTGTAAAGATCTCATTGTAAAGTATCTAGACCCACTTAGACCCAACACAATAGATGGTTGGGACTCACTTTAATATTTAATTAAAGTCACCAAAAACTTATTTTTTTCTAACAATCCCCCACATGAATAAAAATTGACCGAATGACTCAACAAACAGACACCGTTCAACAATAATGACTCGAAGAGAGAGTACAATGGACTAACCTCGACATTAGAGAAGGTAGTTTTTGATTTTGAATCTCTCCCAGTGAAAACCTATCGAGTTTACTGGCTGATCAGTGAATATGACATCTTAAACTGATCTGCCGTTTATGTAAACTGAGACAATAGATCTCACACGGAAATTATTCTTACTACCATTTTGTTCTCACTGGTGTGCCTTGTATGACCCTGGGCATTGGCTTGGTTCAAGGAGTGGTGTCAAAAAATTTTTGCCTTCCCAATTCTTCTAGAAGTGGGCCCACTTCACACTCACATAGGTGACTCTTCAAACTAACCTGCTATACCCTGTTTGAATCCTCAACACATAAGAGTCATTAAAAGCTTTGCTTAACCTTTACCCTCGCAGGTATCACTACTTAAAGGAATGGTTGGAGGGTTTTACCTCCATAGTGACATACCATTGTTACATGCAATTAGGTTGTCCCATTAAACCTAGATCTTGGAATCTCCAGTCAATTAGGTTGGGTTTTTATTCCGGTAACTTCCAAAGGCCTCAGCCCCATTCCTTTTGACGACGTCTCGACTAACACTCAATTTAACCCTTTAGTTAGTGGATTCGTAATGTTGTCCTTAGACTTTACATAGTCTATAGAAACAACTCCATTCGAGAGTAGTTGTCGTCTAAAATTATGTCTATGACGGATATGTCTAGACTTTCCATTATACATATTACTTTGTGCCCTACCAATTGCAGATTGACTATCACAATGAACACAAATAGCTGGCAGAGGTTTAGACTAACGTGGGATATCTTCAATGAAATGACGAAGCCATTCAGCTTCTTCCGTTGCTTTTTCTAAAGCAATAAACTCTGATTTCATCGTTTGATCTAGATATACACATTTGCTTTGAAGATTTCCAAGACACGGCTGCTCCACCAAGAGTGAACACATATCCACTAATGGACTTTGAGTCCTTTATATCTGATATCCAATTCGCGTCACTATAGCCTTCTAGCACCGTTGGATATCGAATATAATGCAGCCCATAATTCCGAGTGTAGCATAAATACCTTAACACCCGCACAATACCCTTCCAATGAGTAGTATTGAGATTACTCGTGTATCTATTAAGCTTGTTAACCAAGTAGGCTATATCCGGCCTTGTACAACTCATCAGATACATCAAACTTTCAATGACTTGGGAATATTTTAGCTGAGAAACACTTTCACCATTATTCTTGGTCAAATGTACACTTACGTCTACGTGTGTCCTAGATACATTTGTATCTAATTTATCAAATTTCTCAAGTATCTTCTCAACATAGTGAGACTGAGAAAGTACAATATCACTAGATGTCCTGGTAATCTTAGGGTTGGTTAGGGTGTCCTAAATAAGTGCACTTTTTGACTTTTTAGACTAAAAAGTTGAGGAAAAAAATATGGTTATTTGGGATAACTTTTTGTTTTTTTATGAAAAAAATGTGTATTAAAATATTGTATAAAATGGCAAAATTATGTTTTTACCCCTACATGGTAGACTCAGTGATAGGCGGCAGAGGATAGTACGGCTTGGTTGAAATGGTGCATGAGGTTTCACGGGTACTGTTGGGCCGTGGGGGCCTGCTACGGGTTCCGTTTCAATAATCTGAACCGTTCAATGTGTAGAACTCGTTGAGTACTATATGCCTATGAAAAATCACTTTAATCGGATATCGATAGCTATATGATCAAAACAGTTTTGTATGAAATTAATGGACGGTGAAAAATAAATGGATGAAAAAAAATATGATTTCATCACATAGCTATCCATATCCGATCAACATGATTTTTTACAGGCATATAGTACTCGACGAGTTCTACATATTGAACGGTTCGGATTATCAAAAAGGGACCCGTGGTGGGCCCCCACGGGCCCAACATTACCCTCAAACTTAATGAATATATATATCTAATTTTCTTTTTTGTTCATTTGAACAGACCAATACGCACTAAACCATCAATTCAGTACCAGCGCTGTCCAGTCGTTGGTTTGTATTAAAATATTGTGTAAATTAATTTTTTTTATATTTTTAATTTGTAAATAGTGATAACTTTTTTAGTAACTTTTTGGCTTTTTTGGATTTTTTCTGGTATGCCAAACTAGGCCTTAATACCCTGAATAACATCTGCAAGGCCCATATCTTTCATGTCAAACTTGGAGTTTAACAATCTCTTGGTAGTTCTAATCGTTTCATCATTACTACCAACAATGAGTATGTCATCAACGTATAAAGACAAAATGACATAACCTCTGTCAGTGCCTTTAACATATACACACTTGTCACACTCATTGATTCTAAATCCATTTGACAACATAGCGTTGTCAAACTTCTTATGTTATTGCTTAGGAGTTTGCTTCAAAGCATACAATGATTTGATAAGCTTACTAACTTGCTTATTTTGTTCTGGAGTTAAAAACCCCTCGGGTTGCTCCATGTAGATTTCTCCATTCAAATTTTCATTTAAGAAAGCTGTCTTTACATCCATCTAATGTATCTCCAGACCACGTAAAGCTGTTGCTGCAATCACCATGCGAATAGATGTAATCCTTGTTACAGGTGAATACGTATTAAAGTAATCCAGACCTTCTCGCTACTTATATCCTTTGATAACTAGCCTAGCTTTATACTTATCAATTGATCCATTTGCTTTCATCTTTCTTCTAAAGATCCATTTGCTCCCCAAGGCCTTACTACCTAGGGGTAGATCAACCAACTCCCAAGTATGATTCTGTAAGATTGAGTCAATCTGACTCTTAATTGTTTCTTTCCACAAAGGACTTTCAGATGAAGTCACAGCTTCATGAAAGGTTTGAGATTCTCCCTCTAACATGTAAGTCAAGATGTCTGAACCAAAGGACTTTGCGACCCTAGCCTTTTACTCCTTGGCTCATCTACTTCCTCAACTCGATCATCGACTTGATTATCTACTTGATCATCTATGTGATCATCTGTTTGATCAGCTATGCGATCATTGTCACCTTCAACCTCTTTCATGGAACTCTGAATCCCTTCTTGGAGACGACAAGGAAATACATTTTCAAATAAAGATGCATTTTTTGATTCCATGATAGTATTCTTGTATATATCTGGAATAACAGACCTATACACAAGAAATCGATATGCACTGCTATTATGTGCATAACCGTTGAATACAAAGTCAACGGATTTTTAGGGTTATTATCACCTTTTGCATGACACCCCCACATTTGTAGAATTTATATAAAGGCTTTTGGCCTTTTCCAGAAATTCATACAAGGTTTTTAAATAATTCCTTCTGTCACAATGATTATGAAACTCTCAAAATCATATTACAGTAAATACATTCCCAAAATGTCATCAACCGATTTAGGCACCCAAACATATTTGGTTCAACCTATCACTTCGAAGCCAATAGTCTTACTATTAGGAAACACAAATCTAGTGTTCAGTAATCTACTATTTGGAGCTTCACGGCCTTGTTTGGGAAGACTAAATAAGTGCACTTTTTGTCTTTTTTGACTAAAAAAGTGAGGTTGAAAATATGGATGTTTGAGTTAACTTTTTGACTTTTTATGAAAAAATGTGTAATAAAAAATTGTAAAAATTAGTTTTTAGAGGAAAATTTGAATTGGGAGTTGTGCAGCCGTAATTGTTGACTTTTGGTGAATAGTGTTAACTTTTTAACTTTTTGAGTAACTTTTTGACTTTTTGGATTATTCTCTACATCCCAAACTTAGCCTAATTTTTCAGCATGTGGTCAGTAGACTTTTTACTACTAGGAATCACAATGTCTTAACCTGTGATCAGTAGTTATTTTATTACTAGGAATTACAATGTCTTAACCTGTGATCAATAGTCACTTTGCTACTAGGAATCATAACGTCCTGACATAGAATCAATAGACTCTTTCATTACTTGGAATCATCATGTCTTGACTTATGATCAGTAGTCTCTCCACTACTAAGAACCATCAAGACATGTGATCAGTAATCTGTTCACTATTAGAAACCACAATCTCATAACTGTGTAACCAGTGGTTTAACACCTCCTAGGAACCACCAATTTTCGATCTCTGTGATTAGTGATCTTGTACTCACTAGAAGCCACCAATTTAAGAATATATTTGGAATTTAAAAATTCAAAAATATATTCACACACCCTAATGGGTTTTCTCATCTTTGCTTTTAAGCAAAGTCACATAGCAATCATTTATGTTATAATTGACACAAGGATAATATACTAATTGCCTTTGGTTAATTCAGAGATGTTATCATGCAATCTTTATGATTTCTTTCAATCACATCTCTTTAGATCTTCCTTTAAGAATCTCGTAAGGCTTAAGGTTATCAGGGGGAACAACATTTTTGTTGTCACTTCTTAAAGCCATTTTTGAAAAATCACAACAGAATTTCACTATTTTGTTTTTCAAGAAACTGAACTTAACACTAAAAAATCTCATAGTTGAAAATTTAATTCAAAACTTGTCTCACCAATTAACCTAGAATCGAACATGGTTAAGAATGTTTCTAGGAAGACTGGAGGGGTCACATCAGTCCTACTTAAAATCCAGTTAACCTTTTGAGAAAACTTTTAAGAGCATGTTGACTCTTACTACGTGAGAAACAATTTTTTAGAATTAAGTTTTTCAAGGGATGAGCTAGGTTAAAACAAAACAATCCCCAAGCAAATAAAATTTGCTACCAGAATTATACCACTCATAAAAGTTAACCGGTATTCCTGAAATTGAGTCCATTATTTCTAAATAAATATCAAAAATATTTTAGCTAATGCTAAAATTGGTTTCTTTTCTTAAAACCAAAACATTTTGGAAATAATCAGATTATAACCAAAGACTTTCTCTAAACTTGGTTTTCTAACACTTTGGGAATAAAATGATTAAACCTAAAGACTTCCTCAAACTCCAAAGGTTTGAAACAAATCCGTCTTAGTTATCATTTCTGAACAAATAAAAATTACTATTTAGCCAAGGCTAAACACTTTGGTTTCTATTATAGAAAACCAAACCAAGTTCCAAACTTTACAAGCAACTTAAAAATTGCTAACAAAAATTACAAGTAATGTAAAAAATTGCTACAACAATATAAGCAAATAAAATTCTTTTACACAATTGGTAAAAACCAACTAAACCCAAGCAAAAAAAAAATAAAAATAAAAAATAAATAAAAAATAAAAATTGTTTTACTAAACAAATGTAAACTAATCCAAATAGGATTATTTTTTTCCTCTAAACTCCTTTCCTCGCTGAGTTATTCCTGTTCTTCATAAATGTTAGTCGTCCATAATTTTGTTTGTACATCGCAAAGACTATTCATTTGGTTTTGTATTTGTTTTCTCAATCCCTTTCGCATATGCATTCCTGTAGAGAAAGTTAGCAAAAAAAAGATAAGAAAATACAAACCAAATAATCTAAAGAAATTTGAAACCATCTAGCAAATTATTTAATAATAAAAATTAACTAATTAAAATGCCAGGTGAGTTACAACAATAAACCTTAAGAGTTACAAAATAAATCTATAACTCTAAGAATTAAATTAAAAATTTAATAGTCATGAGTTATGAATGAAATTAACAATAAACATTCAAACTTATAACTCCAAATAAATTAATTAAATTAATAGGTAAGAGTTACATGAAATATAATTTACAATAAACATGTTAATAACTCTAGCAATTATCATGTAAATAAATATAAACGAGTTACAAAAATTTTATAACTCCAAAATTAAATTCAAAGTAAATGCCATATGTTGTAAATGAATTCAATTCACAATAAACATGAAAATAATTCTAGCAATTAAACATGTAACCTACACCAAAAACTAGAACATAAAGGACATGCAAATTATCTTAAAATTCTAGAAAATTATAAACATGTGAATTAAACTAGTATGTAAAAAATTATTGAACATGTTAATTATACTAGAATTGTAGAAACTAATTAGCATGTCAATGGTAACTAAACTAAATTTAAACTCTTATATACATGCAAATTATATTATAAAATAGAAAATAAAGAAGCATGCAAATCATGGTAGGAAATTTGAAAATCATGCTCATAAAATAAAATTCTACTAGAATAATCAAAGTGCAACCTTTAATAAAGATCTGGAAAGAAACGTATTCAAATTAAATTGGAATAAAAATTAAAAAAAACCCCCCCAAAACCAGGCCCTTAATTAGCAAGCATGCAACAGTGGCCTTACTATGCTCCAAAATTCCTAACCATGCACTAATATACAAGAAATAGTATGGGTTTGGAACATAAATGAATAGGCTAATCATGGATGCCTCACACAAACAGTAGTTGTATGTGTAAAGTCAATGGATTACCTCGGTAAGAGTAGCATGTACATCAAATAAACAACTAAGCAACAATTATTTATTTATTTGAATAAATCTAACACAGCAAAGTTTCCAGGGAACAAAACAATAGCAGCCATATATATATATATATATATGTATATATACATATATCTAAATTACTAGATGAATCTATTTGTTCAATTTCATGGGAAACACATAAAATCTATTTAAGATTGTTGTCCTAATTGTGAATTTAAATAAATAGATTCACGAATAAATCAAAATTATATACCAAGAACATATGCTGAGAATTACAACTAAATTGTAACAGAAATACACAATACAATAAAATGGTAAAGAAAGCAAACCGGAATCTGCACAGTAGCAGTTTCCTTAAAACAGATTTTCGCTGCCTCACGGGTTGAGTGCTTGAGAAATTCCAGAGTCTGTCTCCTAGGATACGACAGTAAAAAACCAGCTACAGTAGAAGCACTCTCTGTCAAGCTTAGCGAACAAAAACTGTGACAGCACTCTCTCACTGTAGGAATTTTCTGGCAAACTAACTTATAAAATGGAAGCAAAAATTTATGTGTTGAGACTAGACATGAGGGTCTCAATTTACACATGTATAGGGGAGAGAGGAGGATCCTCCAGCCTTTATGGCTAGTCACTAATATACCATTAACCTCTGCAATATTGCAGGAGTTACAAACATATTTTACACGCTAATCCCACTACCTCTTTCATGAAAGCTAACTTCATGAGGAAATTTCTCATTCAATTCTCAATGGCATTTGGCCATTCTTTTTGTGGTGTAAAGATCTCATTGCAAAGTATCTAGATCCACTTGGATCCAACACAATAGATAATTGGGACTCACTTTAATATTTAATTAAAGTCACCAAAAACCATTTTTCCAACAGTTTGGATGTTTCAATTTTTAATATGCACCTCCTTTGAATTTCAGATCATAGGTTAATGTCATATCTTTTACAATTGGGTAATAATTGGTTTGTGAAGATAGTTTAGGTAGCTTGATGCGGTAGCAATTGATCAGTTAGCAAAAGCAAGCTCTATGAAACCTAAATCTATGGGGGCTTGGTTCCATTCCATTTAGTAAGTTGCTTTGGTTTGAGAAAAACAGTCCATGGTTGCGTAAGGACATTAGCACATTAGCAAGAGTAGTTCAAGTCATGTTGTGTTATTGTAGTGAACCACTAGAGCTTTATCGTAGCACACCATTGTAGTGGGCTGCTTCTTTTTTTCCTCACCATAGCAGGAAGTTATTTACTGTAGCATGTTAACAAAAACAGTATGTAAATTCTACTTTGCATGTATCGCTTTGTTTGGTCAGACTCTGGAAATACTTCTATGGACATATGTATACATTCTAATATTTGGCAATTAGAGGAAGTTGATGATGCTAGATAGATATTCAGATCCGCTATGTTTATCCAAGCCAGCTTGAGGCCTCTCATTTGTCATTTCTGGTTTCAGAAACCTAGTTCATGCATTTCTTTGTTTTATCATAGTTTCGTGCTTTTTGAATTTTACGGAAGGCAGCTTTCTGTGTTCCATGTTTAGATAATTTGAGTGCATTGGTTCCATAATCAACCATACGTTTATTGTTTTTGACAATCAAGCAGGATGATACTCGTTGCTTGCTTAATACTTGGAGACTGTCCTTTACCGATATAAAATAGTTTTTGGTGACAATTTTGGTGGCAACCTCTCTAGCAGATCTCTTTGGTTACAGTTTTAAGATTGGCATGTTCTTTTTATGGGTTTCACATGATAGCCATTAACTACTTAAATTCATTATATTCAAACTGCTTAAAATTTAATGTTGTTATATTGATAACTTTTCCACATAATGATGTTTGTTGCATACCTCTTCTAAGCTAAAACCATAATTAGAAGTATGAAGGTTCATAAGCAAAAGAATATAAGATCAATAGGTCTGAAACATAATATAATAATGAATCTTTACTAAAGAGAGACCATTTATTTTATCTTGTGAGATCATTTGGAGAAAGAGCTTAAGGAGGAGACTGATCAGGCTTTGGGCACATGTTTATGGACATTTATTTATGGGTGATGGAGGGATGACTTATATTCTGCTTGGGATTGTGTAGGAAGTGCCCACAAGATAATATATAGGTACATGCACCCTGTATCACAGGGGATGTAAGACAAGTACGAGTTTGCGTTTATGTGTAATTCATCTAATATTCAAGAACATTTGGACACGGTTAAATATTATTCTTGTCTATAATATTCTTCTATTATTTCCTTCCTGGGGAAAATGGTATTTTTATGCCATGTAGAGCTAATCGTGGGTGTTTCACATTTCGAAGCAGCCATGTCAGAAAAGTAATATAATAGTCATTTTTATGTACAATTATTATATAGTAATTCAATTGCCTGTTGTTCTTGGTGGAGATGTCTAATTAGATTTAAATGACTCAACTTCAGATATTCAATTGAATATCATTTATCAGCTATTCAATTGCCTGTGTCTAACTACATAGTTGGACTTATATCCATAACTATGTTGGACTTATACCACGTTTAAGGATTCTACACATGCACTTCACATCCATGTTACATAACTACACATTCATTACCACAAAGGTACAATGTGATATATATTTTTAGTAGTGTTTTTAAACTGTTGATAAATTTGTGTAAGATGCCTTTCTAGAATGGAAAGGTTCTTTCATTGAAGAATTATTAATTTTTTTAATAAAGATTTCATGGAGCCTGGAGGCTCTTTCTTTTCATAGATTACATGATGGAAACTCAACTGCCAATTATAACAGAACGAATCAGGATTAGCAAGATATAAAGGATAAGAGCATCAGTTTTGGGGGTATTGAACCGTTCAGATCTATGGTTACTCATTATAAAGCTGGAGCAGTTAATAGTCAGAGCTTTTCATGTATTTCTGGTTTCTATGAAATTGTCATGATGGAGTGATAGGTTATATATTTATCAATTAATCAGTAGCTTACATGAACAACAATGTTGCTAGTTTAATATAGTTGTTCTAGGTATTTTAATTAACACCTGCATAAGTTGAAATAATTGACTCCTTGAATAATTTGATTGATCTGAGTTACTTTCGATTCAATGGGCAGTTTATTCTGCTAGATAGTGAAAAGAAACCTCATGGAAATTGTTATTCTTATTTGATAAAAACACATGCTGGCACATAGCATATGTTTAAAGCAATTATTCTTGTGTAGACTGATTGTTATAATACTGAAACCTTTTTTTTTTTTCTCCTTTGAAGTTCTCTTTAAAAAAATTAATCATATATTGATTTGTTAAATGCAAATCCATTAGTAGTTATTTGACAGAAACTCATATTGGGATACATACAGGGACTGGCTGACCATAAAGATTCATTGGGTGCACCACTTTGCCCTTGTAGGTAAAACATTCAGTCTTTTATCATCTTCTCGAGAAGAATTTCTTGAAAATGTCAAATGTAGTTGTCTTCATCTCATATTATAATATCCTATAATGGGTTGGTTTTGTTTCAGGCACTATGACGACAAAGCTGCTGAGGCAGGGCAAGGCTTTTGGAACTGTCCATGTGTTCCCATGAGAGAAAGGTAAACATAGTTAGACTTAAATGACTCAACTTCAGATTGCATTCAGTTGTTTCTTACATGGTAGGCATAGGAGTTTCCTTTCTCACTTTTTGGGGATAACAATTGAATATCATGGAGTTATTTACCAGGCAGAGTTTTTTGTTTTCAAATATATCTCATACTGTACTTAATAATTCACTTCTATCGTGCTTTAATCTGTGCTTGTTATTTGAAATATCATAAACTACTATATATATTTAATTTAGTTGTAGCAGTATTTTATTCAACATTGCTGATTGTGAAAGTTGCATAAAAGAGAGAAGGCAATCATCGACAGTTTTAAGTACCCATTTGAAGTTAGGAGCATAGCATTACCTGACCAAATCCAGGATATTGGTTGCCTTTTCCAAAAAAATTTTGGTGTGGAAATTGAAATGTCAAGGATGATTGTTGTTTCAAGTAAATTATGACAGATATTTTTGTGGGGTAGAAGATGAAACTTTGGTCGGCTTCAATACCGTTCTCATAATTTTGATGAAGCTATTCTATCCATTTGCATGTGAAATTTTGCGTGTCAGCTTATTGTTTCTTTTCTTAAGTTTCATAATTTAATCATTCTAATTCTTTAGCTAGTCATCTGTATTCTAAACGTGATATTGCCTTGCCAGGAAGGAGTGTCACTGCATGCTCTTTCTCACCTCTGATAACGATTTTGCTGGCACAGAACAGGTTAAACCATATCCTATTCTTTGATTTCATTTTTTTGCTTCTTTTTTTTTTTTTTTGGTAACTAAGTTTAAAATTAAACAAGTTTTACAATTGCTTTGAATAGCTCGTCATAACCTAAGATGTGATGATGCCCAGAACAACCTTACTTTTACATGCCTCTCTTTAATAAGGCTGGGAACTCAGGGAAGAGGATTTGTTCAGTGTATGTTGTCAAGTCCTAGAATCGGTGCATTCCAGTTACACTTGGATGGATCATTAGTTTCAAACCTTATTCTTGTGGTTTTGCCCATGTAATGTATATTCTGTGCAAGTTATTTTTCTAGTTTTTATTTTGCTCATCACTGTTTCGTGGTATGCAGGCCATTTCATTGGAAGAAATCAAAGAAGCAACAGCAAATATGTAGTGCTCGAATCTAGTGTATTGAATTCACTGGTTTGAATGCTCTAGTATGTAAATTTGTATTGTGATAAGAATCAACTCTAGTTATGTTCCAATGTTTTGTGCATTAGCAATGGTCTTGAAGAATCTTTGAGAAATCGGAATATACATTAAAGATCTGTAAGAAGCATGTCAGCATTGACTAGATATCTGTTTCATGATTTGCTGTGTATATTCGGCACATATTCTTGAAGATCATGTCATATGGTTTGTTTGAAAATTTTGCAACTGTAGCAGAGCATGATATACTTCAATTCTCATGATATTCTGTTTTTTTGAGAGTTGGATGTTAGTGGCTGGCTGAGTGACATCGAGGGAAGTAATGTATGGATAATGCAACCGTGAATGCATGCTGTATTTTGATATCGTTTGGTCGTTTCTAAAAAAATGCTCAAGACCCGTAAAATGCTTATGTAAAATGTTAGGCTGTTTAATGTTTTACGTTTTTGTTATTGTTTAAAATTAAACAAATAGGGCATGTTTGATTGACAGGATTAGAGTATGGGATTGAGATTATTAATCCGTGGGTCCAATAATTATATGTTTGTTTTAAAATTTTGTTTCAGGATTATTAATCCAATAGATAATTAATCCAACAAATTTGTAAGATTATTAGTAAGGGAGTAGAAGTGAGATTGTATATCCAGAGCTGAGAAATAAAATAAAAAAATCTTTTACCCTTGACTAAAAATTAAAACACTTGTTATTTTTATATAATTTTATATTTTAGAAGGTTAAAAATAATTTTTTTAAATTTGAAAATATTTTTTGATATTTATTTTATAAAATTAGTTTATATTTTAAATATAAAAAAATAAATTAAAAAAACAAAATATGGCCTTTGTATTTTCATTTTGCTTTTATTTATTTATAATTTTTTTTAAAACCACGTTTATGAAGAAATTTTGATAAAGTAAAGATTGTGAAGAAATATTAATGGAGGATAAGATTAGAAAAGAAAATAAATATAGTTGTAATCATACATTTATTTGTTTCTTATCCAATGCATATCAAACAATGAATAAGGGAATAATTTATCCTACTAATCCAATTAGATAGTGAATATCGCACTAATTTGATGAGATTATTAATGCTTTCACTATTAATCTTTTGAATCAAACATGGCTATAGTGTACACATTTCTTGGAAAGCATTGTTGTTAACATGTTTTTATTTGTAAGTAGGGGTGTTCGCAGTTCGGTTTTGGACGGTTTGTAAATCGGTTTGAACCTGCCCACATGTATGCGGTTTGGGAAAAATTCAACTCGCAACCGCCCGCAGTGCGGGTTGTGGTTTGTGCTGATAGGATTTGCAGATGTGCGGACGATTTGCAGATTGGACTTTTTTCAATTTTTAGATTCAATTTCAATTTCCAGATTCACTATAATATAAGATTGATTTCAATTTCAAAAGTAATTAACATATTCAATTTTCCCTCCATGAAGAAGTAGATTCAATTTCCTACAATGTTCACAGAGTAACCAAAAATAAAGTAAAACAAAAACATTCAAAAATAATGTTCTCAAATAATGTTCTCTACAACATTTCTTTTTGTATCATGAAGTTAGGATTTGGTGTGTTGACCAAAAATATTTAGGATAGGATGAATGAAATCAGCGGTCTCGATTTCTTTTTTTAAAAAAAAAAAAAAATTCTAAGTGCAAGCAAATTTGTGTGGGTGCAGGTTAAAACACTCCAAATGTCAAGCAGGAGCAATTATTCAATCTTTCCGCAATATCACATTGGCAACGTATATCTAGTAGGAACCGAGGATGCACTTACATGCTCCTAAAAAATAAGAGAATAATTTGGAGCAGAAAAAATATTTTCTTACAAAAGACAATATATATGAAAAATATTTTCTATATAACTTACTTCTATGTTTAGTTGAGACATGCTGATGGTAGTGTGGATTGGTAAAATTTTAGATTGATAGAAAATGTTCTTTCATTTTTGTATTTTTGTCATATCAAACAATTAAAAAATGTAGAAAATATATTCTGTCAAAATAAAATGGGATTTTAAATCTTACAAATTTCATCAATTTACAATTCAGATAAGAGATTTTGTTTGTCATTATAATAAACAATAGAAGAACACACAATCCATGACAAATTAGAAAATAATGGTTCAACAAACACACTACATGAAATTATCAATAACAAAGTATCAAACACTTTTTAACAGGCTTTGACAGAGGGAGTCCTCCTGGGTGAAGAATTCGAACCACCACGACTTTCCTTTGCACAATCACTAGCACTGCCATTAACATTCCTCGAAGCCAAAGCAATCAAAAACTTAGCCCTAGCAGGAATCACAGAGGAGCTCTGTCTCTGTCTCTGTTTGCAATCGTGATCTGCCGGGAATCGATGCTTGAGGCAAACCTTGACATCACAAGTCTTGCAAGTGCTGGTGTTGGAGAATGTCAAAATCTCTTTGCACCGCCTTACGGGACAAATTGGCTTCTTCTTCTTCTTGGGGTCACAGTCCCCGGACTTCTCGTGCCTCTCCAACATTGCCTTTTCGTCGTCTCCATCGTGGCCGGTTGTTTCGATCGATGATGAACAGGTTTCACAAACTACCACCTTCCTGCTGTTGTGATCTGGTTTCGGGCAGTTATGGGATTTGACTGATCTGTGTTCCAAACAGAATGCCTGTGGATTCCCATTCAAATCGAATCATCAATTAAATTGAAATATGGAACAAATTTCAATTTTATTTCCTTTTTGGGTGGATAATTCATTTTTTTTTTCATCGAAACAATAGTGAAATATCAAAATTTCAATACTTCCACTAATGTTTCCACAAAAACATATCAAACTGTGGACTAATCCAATGACCAATCCCATGGCAGCACCCAATTAAAACTGGAATAAAGTACCGCATAAATCGGTCCCAAAAATCATTTGCACTAGGTTCCCCTTGGGTTAATGAGGAAACAAAAATGTTAAAAATTTTAAAAATTCTATCAAAAGTTCTATCAAATGTCTCACATGGTGTGAAACTTACTTACAGGGGACACACGTTGTGTGTGTACACACCCATGTGAAACATTTTGCAGTCTCTAGCATTATTTATGAGGAAACATTAACACAGACTGAAATAATGAATTGTTAACTTACAAATATTTAACAACTATCATTCCTATTTACATCTTTTATTCAAATGAAAAATTGTGAGAAATGAGCATAAAGAAGAAAAAAAAAATCTTAAATTTATGAGATAATTACACCATCTTGTAACTATGGGTCATTTTCAAATTATCCCTTAATTGAAAATAAAATTTATTATATTTTGTCCCATCAACAATGCTCACACAATCTTGAAGTCAACACGATATGGCGAAAACCATTCCATTCGCTTTTTTTTTTTTTTTTTTCTGGCCTATCACCCACAGCCACGTGGGCTGGGGGTCACTGGGGGTCCCCAATTACTGGGGGTCTCCCGCATTTTCGTTTGTCCCATTACGTACTAATGTATTTTAATCTCAATCTTACAACCTTTTCTATTAAGAAACATATGAGAAAAAAAATATGCATACGCTAATTTTATCTACGCTAACGACATCACTTTTCTAATCAATAAAACTTTGAGATTAAAAAAAATTAAAAAATTAACTTTTCAAAACAGAAAATTTAAAAATAAAACAAATCAAAAGAATCATGGGGATTTAAATTAAAGGACATGCAATAATTTGGTCCTTCAACCTTTTTATGGAAAAAATTTAATATAAAGGAATTTTACCCGATACAAAAAAATTTCAAATTTTCTCTAATATGATTAGAGAAAAACTTCACAATTAATAAAATAAAATATATTAGATTTCTCCTACTATTTAACGTTAGAGAGATGATTCACTAATTTTATCAAGAATAAAGGTATAAAATATAACAATTTTTAGTTGGGGGAAGATAACCAGTAATAGTTCATGGATAAATTGTAATTTGTCCTAAATTTATTAAAGAAAACTGAAAAACAAGAAAGAAGAGAAAAAGAAAGAAAAGAAGGAGAAGATAAGAAAAAACAAGGCAGAATTAGGAATTTACCTTGCGACATGAATCGCATTTAAAAGGGAGGAAATCGAGTTGATTGCATTCAGGGTGTTGACAATGGATTCCCAAATCCGGGAAAGCTTCCGTTCCTCCTCCCATCTCTCTCTCTCTCTCTCTCTAGAATTTTAAATTTCTCTGTTTTATTTTTCTCTCTCTAAAAATCAATTGCTGCCGATTGAAGAAGATGATATGATTCCCAAACTCCTCCGATGGTGTTTATATATATATATATATACTATGAACATGAAGAGATTTCGTAGGCACTCTCGTCTTGGCTTGATGCCCAAGACAAGTCTCCCACCTCTTTTCCGAATTCCAGAGATTTTTTTATAAAAAAATAATATAAGATGTTTCTACACATTGTCTTAGCTCACGCGGTTGTTTCGTTACCGAGAAGGAGACTCACGTGTGCCATTTCGTCAGCAAAAGCTTTAGGCGTTGTTTAAGGGGATCTAAATAATTGTGATTTCAGTTTTTTAAATTTAATTTTTAATTTTTCATATTTTTTTATTTTTAATAAATATTTTTTAAATTTTAAATATATTTTTTTATTTTTTTAGATGTGCTTTAATAAAATATTTGTGAAAAATATTTTTAAAAATTAATAAATACACAAAAATACAAAAAATATATTGAATTTTCATTTTTTTTTTGTATTTTTTGGTATTTAATGTATTTTTTTAAAAAAAATTACACAAATATAATATACACACAGATTCGTTGTCATGGCGGGTGTAAAATGCGTCGTGGAGGTTAGTGGCCAAGTAGTGATCACGTTCTTGATTTCATCTGTTGACGCGTTTACGTTTTAGCGACCTACGTTTACATTATTGGCGATCCATGTTTACATTGGCGATCCACGTTTCTGTTTAGTGACCCACGTTTACATTATTGCTTATCGCGTTTACGTTTGTTGACCCGCGTTTACGTTTCTTGACGCGTTTACGGAGGTTGGTGGTGCACCGTGGTGATCCACATTTGTCATGATCCAAGCTTCATTTGTTGGTAAGGTTCACGTCGAGTATTCACCCAAAAAATTATTCACACAAAAATGTTCAAGTCTAACAACGTAACACCTAATCAGATCCATCCCTCACATTACTCAAACCCTCACACAGTTTACACTCAATGGCATTATTGTCATTCAATGTACATGAGGACTTAGTGGTGCATAAGAAAACATTTGGGACTATTCAGATCATAAGTTTAAAAAAGGGGATTTACCAGTCAATTACCCAATATTATACTTTTTAAATATATTTATGTTAGGTGTGTCTAAAAATTAAAAAACAATTACTTAAAATATTAAAAAAATTCATTGAAACCATTAATATACAAAAAATAAAAAAGTTAAATTTTCTAAAAACTGTTATCTGAAAATCAGAACCAAACAAGTTATATTTTTTTGACATTTTATAAAAAGGTGTGTGAAAAAATAGACATCTGATTTGATCTAAATAAATGCACTTATTTGATTTAGAAAAATGCTTGGATCCCTGAAGTTGGGGACTCCCATGAACCCAAAATAATGTAGACCAATCATTTTTTTTTTTTTTTCTCCTCTTCTTAGACTAATCACAAGTGACTGAGTGAGGTTGTGAGATTGTTCTTCTTTTTTTCTTTTTTTTCTTTTTTTTTTTTTTTTTTGTGAGATCTTTAGTATTGTTGTTTAATTTAATCAAATACCCATGGCAAAATTATTTACTGCCCACCTGCACTCAACGGGTTGAATCGGCGGTCTCAGCCCAAATTTTATTTGGATCGGGATTTAGGGAACGGGCTGGGGTTGGGCCATAGGCCTTGAGGCCTACATAACACATAAAATGCGACTTGAACATTTTATTTATTTTTTATTTATTTATTTTTATTTTTATTTTTTTTCGTGTTTTGAGGACATGATGTACAATTCTCACCTCTTGAGAATTGACTTTTTTGTTTAATTTTTATTTTTTGAAGTAAGATTTTTTTTTTTTTTTTTTTATGAAAAAATATATAGAAAATTACATAGAGTGATGTGATAATTTACAATAATTTTATGATTTTTTTATTATCTTAGCCCGTCTCCAAATGGATAAATCATCAAAAATCAAAAGGAAATTCTAATATGCACACCCTTAAAAATGATATACCATATGCATCTCTGATTATTTTCTTATTTAGTTATGAAATTATTTTAGTTATGACTCATGAAATCTTTAATTATGTCTCATATAATATTTAATTGGAAGCTTTTTTGATAAATCCACTTTCTAAGAGTTTTATTCCATCCAATTCATATTCTTTTTGACTATTCTATTAGGTCCTATTTGAGATAAGAAGACCAAAATATCCTTTTTATCTACTTATGTTCCATTTCGTTCACATTATTTTCTTATGTTTCAATAAGTCCTATGGATGACATAATTACCAAAATATCCCTAATGTGAATGTTCACACCGTCAATGTGAATGTTCATATCGTCAATGTGTAGGGGCTCGGCCCATGTCGATCCTTGTGGATACCCGGAAAAATACGAGTCAAGCCGAATCGGGGCGGGCTCGGCCCATTAACAATGTGAATATTCACATTGACATGTTAACATTCACATTAATAGGAGTGTAAAATTGGCCCGCGTCCCGTGGCGGCGAAACTTCGCCATGACCGGGCGGCTTCGTTGGCCTGTTGACAATGTGAATATTCACATTAACATGTTAACATTCACATTGATAAGAGTATAAAAATTGGCCCATGGGTAAAAAGCCCACGCACTGGCGAGCTCGGCCGGCCGTTGACAATAGGAGTGTAAAATTAGCCCGTCTCGTGGTGT
This sequence comes from Camellia lanceoleosa, assembly GCA_025200525.1. NCBI lineage: Eukaryota > Viridiplantae > Streptophyta > Magnoliopsida > Ericales > Theaceae > Camellia > Camellia lanceoleosa. Next base: position 203,745,887 of record CM045759.1, on the reverse strand, counting down.
CAAACCGACCCACGACTAGGCGACAGAACGGGCAGGCCGGTCTGTTGACAATGTGAATATACACATTGACATGTTAACATTCACATTGATAAGAGTATAAAATTGGCCAGCAGCCCAGGGCTGACCCGGCCTGGCCCATTGACAATGTGAATATTCACATTGACATGTTAACATTCACATTGATAGAAGTGTAAAATTAGCCCGTGCTTCGTGGCTGCCCGAAACCTGCCCACGGCTCGTGGGCGGCCCGGGGCGAGCCTGGCCATTTTTTTTTAATTCTTTTTATTTTTTTACCAAAATTTTATTATTTTTCACAAAAAAAGACACTAAGCCTCGGCGCGGGCTGGGCCTCGGATTGAGCCTTGAATGGGCCTTAACCAGGCCGATGGGCCGGGCTTCAAAGTGATAGCTCAGGCCCTAGCCTAGGGTCTCGGACTAGGCTCGAGTCTGGGCCCAAACGAGCTTTTCTCGGACCGGGACGGGCCGGCCCACATGCCAAAAAATTAGGCCCAGGCCCTAACCCTGACACAAGGGTATTCGGGCTTTGGATGGGCCGATGGATCGAGCCTCGGGTCGGGCCGGTGGGCCTGAGCCTAGCCTTGAGCTTAGGTCGGGCTTGGGCAGGCCTGTTCATTTTTTTTTAATTCTTTTTAATTTTTTCTACCAAAATTTTATTATTTTTCACAAAAAAATACATTGTGCCTCGGGCGAGCTGGGCCTCGGATTGAGCCTTGAATGGGCCTTAAGCGGGCCGATGGGCCGGGCCGGGCTTTAAAGTGATGACCTAGGCCCTAACTTAGGGTCTCGGACATGCTTGGGCCCGGACCCAAACGAGCTTGCCCCCGGTTGTGGGCGGGCTTCGGGCAATCCACGGGCCGCGAGCCAATTCTACATTCCTATCAATGTGCATTTTAACATGTCAATGTGAATATTCACATTGTCAACGGGCTGGGCCGGGCCTACCCCGGGCCGTGGGCAAGCTTCGGGCAGCGGACAAATTTTACACTCCTATTAATCTTAATGTTAACATGTCCATGTGAATATTCATATTGTCATGAGTTAGGCTAAGCTTGTCTCGGGCTGCGGTCGGGCTTCGGGCCGCCCACGGGTTGCGGGCCAATTTTACACTTTTATCAATGTGAATGTTAACATGTCAATGTGAATATTCACATTGTCAACGGGCCGGGTTGGGCTCGCCCTGGGCCGCTGGCCAATTTTATACTCTTGTCAATGTGAATGTTAATATATTAATGTGAATATTCACATTGTTAACAGGCCGGGCCGTGGGCGGGTTTCGGGCAGTCACGAGGCGCAGGCTAATTACACTCCTATCAATGTGAATATTCACATTGTTAAGTGACGCGGCGTGGGCGGGTTTCGGCGACGGCCGCGGGGCGTGGCTAATTACACTCCTATCAATGTGAATGTTAATATGTCAATGTGAATATTCACATTGTTAATTTGGCGGAACTGCCGGGCGCCCAGGCGCGTGGGCGGGTTTCGGGCAGCCACAGGGCACGGGCTAATTTTACACTCTTATCAATATAAATGTTAACATGTCAATGTGAATATTCACATTGTTAACGGACCGGGCCGAGCCTGTCTCGGGCTGCAGACGAGCTTTTGGCCGCCCATGGGCCGCGAGCCAATTTTATACTCTTATCAATGTGAATGTTAACATGTCAATGTGAATATTCACATTGTCAATGGGCCGGACCGGGCCGCCCATGGGCCGCGGGCAAGTTTTACGCCGCCACGGGACTCGGGCCAATTTTACACTTCTATTAATGTGAATGTTAACATGTCAATGTGAATATTCACATTGTCAACGAGCCGGGCCCGCCCTGACTCGCGGGCGAGTTTCGCGCCGCTTACGGGCCAATTTTACATTCCTACCAATGTGAATTTTAAAATATGAATGTTCACATCATAAAATTGCTAACCATTCAAAAAATATTTATAAGGGTATCAAAATTAAATATAAAGGCATAAGTGTTCAAGAAAATAGTGTAAATCAAGAAAAAAGACTTTATGGAATAAAACTATACATATATGGGACTAAATGGGTTAAAAAATTTCTTCATGAACTTCTTGGATGAAAACACTTCTAAATGGGATTTATCAATAATTTTTTCTATTTAATTATGATTCAAAAAATATAAAGTTATATTATTATTTTTTAATTATAAAGTACATATGATACCCACCTTTTTGAGGAATTTGTACCATATTGTTTCCGAATCCGGATCCTCGGTCGCCTTACCCTGTAGCACTTAATTGAATTTGCCCCCAAAACGACGTCGTTTTGGGGGCAAATTCAATTTAAAAACAAAAAAAAAAAACAGAGACGAAAAGAAGGGAGGAAGGCCGAGAAAGAGAGGAGCATCCATGGCAACATGCTCGTCCTGACCCGCCCTTCCCCCAAACCCATTCCCCAACCCCAACCCCAATCCCCACCCCACCCTCTTGCAATTCCAGATCAACCCCGATCCCTCCAGGACTCCATCTCTCTCCGCCCTCTGGGTCGAACCCCGATCCTCTGACGTTGCCCAAGCCAAACAAGGACTTCTCTCCATCTTCATCTCTATCTCCATCGCGCCGTCGAAGCCGGTTCGATTCGCCTCATCTTCGCCGGATTTGTCGGCAGGAGGAGAAGCCGTGGCGAGCTCGAAGCGGCGAGGATTTCGGGGTCACCTACCAACGAAGAGAGAAGAGTGAGAAAGAAAGAAAGACGAAGAAGAAAAGAAAAAAACGCACCAAACCCACCAAACCCATCTCCCTTCTCTTCGTCTCGGTTTTTTTTTTTTTAATTGAATTTACCCCCAAAACGACGTCGTTTTGGGAGCGGCAGGAAAGTGCTACAGGATAAGGCGACCGAGGATCTGGATTCTATTGTTTCCCCAAATCAAATCTAATGACCACCAACAGTCTTCTTATTAAATTACTATTTATAAAAATCAAAATGTAATTAATAAAAACAAATAATTAATATTAAAAAGTAATAATAATAATAAATCTCAATTATTGCTCATGAAACCTTATTAGTACAACTAGAAATGATAGAAAACTCTAGAGTTGAGATTTTAAACCCAACCTTAATGATGTGAAAATTAAAAAATAAAAAAAAATTAAGATTAAAATATCACATCGCATTGATGCACTACAAATTAAAACTCTAAAAACTCATAAATTAGACTTCCAATCTTTTTTTTTTTTTTTAGCACAACAGCCTTTATCTATTGTCTTGGTCATCAATGACAACATCATAAAGATAACTGTAAAAAAAGTACAATTGGACATTTGCGGGCTTTATCTATTGTCTGCATCATTCATTCACAATGTTTTAAAAAAAAAAACGTTAAATGAGTCTTTTGATTTTCAGCAATGCTAGGTATCATGAAAAACTTTTCATGAAAATAATCATGAAAATTTTGTGACCCTTAGATTATACTTAGAATAAAGCACCACACACTAATCAAGGTAATCCAAGGATCATAAATCTTTCATGATCATTTTCATGAAAAATTTTTCATGATCCCTAACTTTTCTCTTTGATTTTTGTTGAAGGAGGAAATACCGCAATGCTACAAACGAGCATGAAAACTCAGCAAAGCTAAAAGACGTGGAGGGAGATTCCTAACCCAATCCAAAGAAAGTAAGAATTGAAGGTGGTGTTTGTTTTTGTAGGATTAGGTCATAAGATTGGACTATTAATCTATTTAGATTAATAATTTGTTATTTGGTTTAATATTTTTATTTTAGATTAATAATTTCTCTGGACTATTAGTCCTTTATATGTGGGATTAAACAATCCTAAGAGGAGGGATTAGATTATTTTCATAGGATTCCATTCCATGAAACTAATGTGTGAAATGTCTATTTTACTCTCATACTATTATTTAGTAAACAATTGAAAAATGATAAAATAGTCTTTTGAACATTTATAAATTATTTTTTTAGTGTTAGTAATTTAAAATTATATATTAAATAAAAAATATAAATTATAAATTTAATTAAAAATTATGGCCTTAAAAATTAAATTTTTTTAGTATTGTTAAAAAAAATAAATTTATATATTAAATAAAAATTATAAATTTAATTTAATTGAAAATAATAAATTAAAAATTATGGCCTTATAAATTAAAAAAATTTAATGTTGTTAAATAATAAATTATAGATTACAAATTTAAAATTATATATTAAATAAAAAATAAAAATTATAAATTACAAGGATAAAATAGTTTTTTGAACATTCATCCAAACATTGGATTCATTAAAAATAGTCTAATCCAGACATCTAAACTAAACAAATATAAGATACAAATTCAATCTGACCAAATAATCTAAGGATAATGTATCTCAAGATTAACAGTCTAATGAATTACAATTCCCTTTATCCAATCTGTCTAAACAAACATGTCCTAAGATTGCTAGAAGCTAACCAATGAGTCACCCGATTTGCATTTCGAGGGGTCATGAAAAGGAGAAATGGTTAGATGATCGGCATTGACTAATATCTTGGAGGATAGCAAGGCAATTCCAAGATGGTACAAGCTCAGAGACTCTCAACTCGATCACTGCCTTCTTGTCTCTTTCGATCTGAACATGATTAAGCCCAAGAGATTGCAAGAAAGTGCAGGCCAAACGCACCGCTCGGGCTTCCCCTTGTTTCATCGTTGAGGAGTAAGAGAGGTTGACCAAGCCCTCAATCATCGTTCCCTTGTCATATCGGAGAACGATGTTGGGATCCGGATCCCTCCCAAGACCTTGCAGGAATTAAACTAAGCAGAAAAACACACTCACATTCAAGGAGACACAATATTTAACGTGGTTCGGCCTTAATACCTACGTCCACGGGAGAGTAGCCGGTTTTCACTATATCAATTGGGAGATTACAAAAAGATTAAAATAGAGGAGGACTTCACACTCTCCTCACTCACCCACTCTCCCGTCTCCCTCGCTCACACCGAGGGAGACGGTCTCTCCGTCTCACATCTCACACTCTCTGATATGTTGCTCTTCCTTGGCTCTCTTCTCTCTCATTTTGCCTCTCTTACACCTTCTCTATATATACATATACAATGGTGGAGAGGAGGGCTGGCCAGCATGTGCGCCAACTCCTCGTCACATGGCCAGCCTTGTCTTGCCAACCAAGCTTGGTTGGTTGCCCTTTTCCCACATGACTTGCCAGCCTATAATCACATGGAGAATTACCTTGCAGCAACATGGTGAAGTGGGTTGGCCATCAAAGCCTCACATGGGTGACAACTCACAAACGACTGCTAAGGAAGTCTTCTTTCTTGCCATCTTTAGAGAAACTAACATCACAATTCACCTTAAGCCGGCCATGGAGATCTCTAGAGGCCTAACCCAAGATTGGATATTTTGGGCTGGGACTGAAGCATCAATAGACGTATACAAAAACTCTAGCTTTAATCGAAACAGTTCACCAAAAAATTATTGGTTGGCTCAGTGCACTACATGCTTCTGTCTCCGGCTAATCACAAATTATTATGATTTTTATAATCTTCAATTACTCAATATAAAATTTTAAATTATCTTTTTTACCAATCACAATGTACATGAAACATCACGTGGCGCTGTCTCTACACCAACTAATAACTTCTCCAGTTCACCACCTGTGACACCAAAGAAGAGAAATGTTAGGGATCATGAAATTTTTTTCATGAAAATGATCATGAAAAATTTATGACCCTTAGATTACATTGATTACTGTGTGGTGCTTTATTGTAAGTGTAATCCAAATGTTACAAATCTTTCATGACCATTTTCATGAAAGACTTTTCATGATACCTAACATTGCTGCCGAAGAAAGTAAGTATTATAGCGTAATTATTTAGTAATTCCAGAATATAGATACGTGGTATTCTATAGTATTGTAATTGGTGGAGAAGGTAGGTAGGTAAGGTATTATGTTCGGTGATTGAGAAACATGAGGGACATATTGAATAATGATTGATTAAGGAGTACGGACATATGATATTTTAAGAACATTCTATAATTTTCCATATTGTAGAGAGGAAAAATGAAAAATGATAAAGTAGTTCTACCCTTTTGCACATATATATTTTATAAAAAGTTCATTTTTTTTATATTATTTTAATTTTTATAATCCCATATTTTAATTAAAAAAATTATAAAAAGACTACTTCTTAAACAGGCAGAGAATCTTCCATTGAATGGCTAAATTTGAGTGTTAAATAAAATATATTAATTATATACGACACAAAATGGTAAAAATGGCCTATTTAATTGATTGAAATACAATATCTTTATATTTTTATTTTTCGAGCATTGAAAATAAATGATCAATGTTGATTGTTGTAAAGATTAAGAAGGAAGACATTTGGAATTTTCACCATTTTTTTTTTCTTCATTAATAAAACCACTTCATTTATTTCCAACGTGGAATTCTAGAGGCTTTATAAAACCACTTAAAACCTCCTAGTGAATCCCTTTTACACTGACCAAATCAAACTGAAGCAAACCGAACCAAACTGTCGTCTAGGACGAAGTCAGCAGCATGGCATGTGCATGGTCCTGCACCACCTTCCAAGCCATGTTCACATGTTGATAGTTAGTAAGACTTGCACCCACAGCAAATCTAATCACATACACTCCTCCCACCACAGCATGAGTCATGTATATGCGTCCTGCTGAATTGATGGACTCCAGCAACTTACGGTTGAATTTGTTCACACAATTTGCATCGGACGGCTCGCGATGATCACGAAGGGCGGATGGTGAAACCCTAAAACAAACCATAGCAAAGTTTCTAGGGACAACAAGCTCAAACCTATGGTCCATTGCAACAAGCCCTTCAAAATGCTTTGCCATATTGACATGTCCTCTAATGAAATTTCTCAGGTTCACCACACCATAGGTTCGGAGCACGAGCCATAGCTTCATTGCTCGAAATCGTCGGCTGAGAGCAATTTGCCAGTCTTTGTAGTCCACAACTTGGTTTGATTCACTAGCCTTGTTTTTCAGGTACTCAGGTGTGCTTGTTGATAGGGCTTTGATGAGGGCATTTGGGTCTTTTACCCAAAGACAGCAACAATCCAAGTTAGTGAAGAACCACTTGTGTGCATTGAGACTAAATGAGTTTGCACCCTCAACACCGTCAATGAAATGTCGGAATTCTTGGCATATGCACGCACTTCCTGCGTATGCAGCGTCCACGTGGACCCACATATTGTACCGTTTAGCAACGTCACATAGTGGTCCAAGAGAATCAACAGCAGTTGACGAAGTGGTCCCGATAGTGGCACATAAAAACAATGGTATTAAACCGGCTTTCACGTCCGACACTATCGCTGATTCAAGTGAATCCGGAGATAACCCGAATGCAGAAGCTTTTGTGGTTGTGATGGCTCGGAAATTATCCGGGTTGATTCCAGCGATTCGGGCTGCCTTTTGGACTGCAAAATGGGTTTGATCCGACCCGTAAACCACTAGCTTCCCAATCCAATCTCTCCCAATTCTGTCCAAACAATGATCTCTTGCTGCGGCTAGAGTACATAAAATGGCCTCACAGGTGGTTCCCTGTAACACACCACCACCACCACCGGAGAAAAGAAAAGAGTTGGGAAGTTGAAGCATTTTCCCAAGCCAATCCATGACAATGCTTTCTAGTTCAGTTGCCGCAGGCGATGACATCCAATTAAAACCGACCACATTAAAGCCGGTGCTAAGCATTTCTCCGAGGAACCCGGCAATGCTTCCACCACATGGGAAAAAAGCAAAGTGGTTAGGACTTTGCCAATGTGTGATACCAGGGATAATATGCCTCTCTACATCATACAGAATTTTCTCTATTGGTTCCGGGTGATACGGAGCAGACCCAGGTAGACATTTTGAGAGATAACCTGGTTCGACTTGGCTTCGAACCGGGTATTTTTCAATGTTTTGGTAGTAATCAGCTAGAAAATCTACCATCATATGGGCTTGCCTCCTGAATTCATCAGGGTCTAGGGGGTTCAAGTTCAACATTGAGGTTGAGCCATTTTCGAGTTCAGGGTCAACTTTGAGACTACCCATTTGGATTAAGATTGGTTGATAAGGTGGGTTGGTTTCTTTTCTTGGTGAAGTATGATGATTTGTGGAGTACCAAGACTTGCTCTATAAAGTGAGAGAAAGAAATGAAGGTTGATGTGTAATGTTATTGATATGTATCCACATATATATAGAGCTGCAGAGGTGTGATGTATCATAACATGAAGTTCACCCATTTTTTTCACGTTCATATAGCAAAACCTGTGTGTATTTAGCATTGTTAATTATTCAGTAATTCTGAAATATAGACGCATGGTATTCTATAATATTGTGATTAGTGAAAAAGGTAGATAAGTGAGGTATTGTGTTGAATGATTGAAACACATAAGGGACATAATGAATAATGATTAGTTAAGAGTACGAACATGTGATACTTTAAGAATATTATATAATTACCCATTTAGCAAGGTGCCATATGTCACCAAATTTTAACAGTACACCTGGGTGACATGTTTTATGTTTTTAAAAAGTAAAATTATAAATTGGATCAATCAGTAACTTAACCAATTGAGTGATCACTCTTTGTTAAAAATCTTTTAAATGTTAAAATTGAGTTAATTGAAGTTTTAAAGACTAAAATGACATAAGTGACAAAATGTAAGATCTACCGATGTAATTTGTCCTAAAATAATGAGGATCCTATTCATATGTCTGACAAAAAATCTATATGATTTTTTTTTTTTTTTTTTTCACATTTTAAAATTATCAATTTCTAGTTTACAACAACTACACCAAATAAGACAAAATATTTACCTAAACAACAATACTAGGAATAAAAAATAAAAATAAAAAGGTATTCAAAAAATTATTAGAGAACTACATCTATAGACCATAATTATTTTAAATGTGATCCATATCTCATCAATTTTAAATTTATACAATCTAACTCATTTTCAAAATAAAATTAAGCATTGTATTTTCTTAACCTAACCCGTTTGGGGAGTGCGATTTTTAGTCAAAAAATTTTAAAAATAATATAAGTTATTGTATCATTCTTTTTATTTTTTTCACACATATTTTCATAAAAAATTCAAAAATTAACTAAAATAACCAATTCTGGAGTAAATGTTTTTCACGCCGGCGCATAAGTTACAGACCGACCTACGTTGGAATAAAAAAAGAAAAAAAGAAACCGACCTACATATTTTGAAAAGATGGTTAAAAGTCATATTTCAGTTTTTAATTCATTTTTAGTCACATAATCTCTTACATTTTTTATACGCTTTTTTGAAGAAAGTTGAAAAAAACTAAAAAGTCAACTTTTAACCATTTTTTCAAAGCAACCCACGCATTCATCACTTAGGCTATGTTTGTTTACTAGCATGGGGAACTGGACAGCTTGTTTGATGATGATTTGGGAGGGGGGATTAATGATGTGAGGGGCTTAGTAATCCCCCTCAGTAGAGGGATTAGCTTAATTGAATTTTGGATGAGATTAGAAAAATAGTGAATGGATTGAGTTTATTTTATATAAATTTTTTTTAAGTGCATCTGTTTGTTTTAGTTGTTTTAATATAGAAATAATTTTATTTATTTATTTTATATAAAAATAATTTAACAATTCCATTACCAACCATTTCTCACACTATCATCAAAATAAATATATTTTTGCTTAATCTCCTCACTAAGGCCATCTCCAACGGTTCACCAGATTCATCACCAAATTTGAATTTGGTGAAAAAGAACACATTTTTTTTTGTCTCCAACGGTTTTATCAAAACTATATCAAATTGAGAACGACTCAAAGTTTTTACCAAGCTGAGGATGTCTTGCACTTTTTAGTAATTTACTGTGCATAATTGTTGAGTGTGGACCCACCGGACGACTAGTCGGACATTCGGCCAGATGTCCCTTAGATGATGACCTCAAGGCATAATTTGTAAAAAATTTACATTGACTGGTCGACCACCTCTACATTTTTTTTGACCTGCCTTTTTTGTCAATGCTCGTGGGTGGCAATCACACCGCTTCTAGGTTTTGCTCTCGCTAATCTCCTTCCTCTTCTCTCCCTTGTGATTTTCCTATCTTTTCTCTACCTCGGTAATTCCAGATCTTCCAAACAATAAACCTCGTTGTTTTCTAAATCACATTTCTGATCTGAAATCATAAATCAATCGAATTTCACAAGAAATTTGAGTATTTTTGCAAAGGAATTGGGTTGTGGGCATTGATCCAAGAGAGAAATTGAGACGAAACCATTGAAATCGGAGTCAACTCACTGTAGCAACTCTCCAAGCATTCCACCACACAGTCTACGCTGGGATCTAGGAAAAAAACCATTTGAGGAATTGCAATTAAGCAATGGTCAGCAGCGAAACTTACGATTTTCTTCTTCTTCACCAACTTATTTATCAGAGTAATCTATCCTCTAGTCTATCCAGTTATGAAGCCTTATTATGTTTTTTTCCCTACAGTTTGATCTACTCAGTCTACCCTTTAATTTTATCTAGCTGATTAAGAACAAATAATTTTTGTTCTACATCATAAACATGCACCTCTTCCTTGACCAAATAATAGATCAATTTTATCCGAATTGTAGTGTAAAGAAAAGAAAAAATTCCAAGTTGGAAAATGCATTCCCTACAGTAAGAGACTCGAGCACTTGAGACTCGAACCCCATTTGTTGCTAGAAGAGTTGTCGTTCCGTAGTCTTTTGAACCGAAAAGCACTAACATATGGATTAACCAACAGAGGTTACAGCAGCGGAGGATACATCAGCAGATAATATAGCTAAAAGACTAACAGGTGGGAGCACAGCCCAGGACACAGGTAGACCCTGAGAGGCTTGGGTTTTGGCCACCCAATTTGCTACACGGTCGTTCCGTAGTCTGAATCAGCAAAATTGAGAGGCAAAAGAGCTTTGGTTAAATAGCCTTTCTTTTTGGTTCCTACAAATCAATAATCATTTCCTTAAAAACAGCTTCAATCCAATCCACAACTGTCAAATTAAAGCATAACATTTCAGATAAAGTGCACGCAAAGACATTGAGAAAATAGTATTTTTTATCTAGTCAATTTCCAATTGCATTTTGAAATGCATCCTTAATTTTCTGGATTTCATCCTGCCATCCCAATGTGTTGCAATTGTACTGACAGTAAGACATATAAACAGAATGCTATGCTCCTTTCATAAACCATGCATCATATAGATTCCTGAATCCGTCCATGTATGAACCCAGATAATGAAAAGAAAGACTACACAGACAAAGCAAATAAAGCCAAATTTTGATTCAAACAGGATAGTGTAAAAGGCGAAAAAATGGCATTGGTGGATTGAAAGCCCCAACTTTCTCAAAGATGTCTTCATCCAAGTTTAAAGCCAGAGCAATTAAAGAGATCAACTCTTTTTTCAGCAGTCCTGAGGCAGCAAAAATCAACACCAGCCAAAAGTCACACACAGCCTTGTTCTTATCAACAAAAGGAATTGAGGAAGCAGAAATAGAGGGGGGAAAAAAATTCAATTTTCTCTTTCTGATCAACCGGTCGGTCGTCCCCCCAAACATTCAGTGCGTTTTGATGAAACCTATAGTACTCACAGTCGGAGGAGTAGTTGATATCAAATTGAGGAATTTATCTTTTTTTTTTATTCAAATTTGATGAAATTTCTGGTGAACCGTTGGAGATGTCCTAACAATTCTAATATTAACAATCTCTTTAGGCCTCGTTTGGGGGTAGCTATTTTAGCTAAAACGCTAAAAAGTCATTATAGGTTGTCACATTACTCTCTTTACTTTTTGCATATCTTTTTATAAAAAATTAAAAAAATTACTAAAATAACTTGTTCCCAAACAATACCTTAATAATCATTTTCTCACTAACAATCATATCAAATCTAATCTGCTAAATAAATGTGACCTTAATGCGTAGCTCCACGTGCTGTATGGGATTCTCTTTGACCCACTACAAGAAATGTCACTTTTAGCTATCAAAATATTGGTTGCCAAAAATCCAAAATTTGGTCGCCGAAACCATTTAGCGACCAAAATTTTTTGTCGCCAAACGGGTCGCCTATACTCTGTCGGCGATAGTATTGGCGACTAAATTATTTTTGGTCGCTGAAAGTGAACTTTTGGCTACTAAATTTTCGTTAGTCGGCAAAAGTTATGTTTTGGCGACCAAAATATTAGTAGCCAAAAGTAAGCATTTGGCTACTAAATTTTCATTAGTCGGCAAAGGTTATGTTTTGGCTACCAAAATATTAGTAGCCAAAAGTAAGCATTTGGCTACTAAATTTTCATTAGTCGGCAAAGGTTATGTTTTGGCTACCAAAATATTAGTAGCCAAAAGTAAACATTTGGCTACTAAATTTTTGTTAGTCGGCAATAGTGACATTTTGACTACTAATTTTTTAGTCACTAAAAGTTCTACATGAAAATTTTAACCTACTATTCATTACTTTTTGCTACCAAATGTTTTGGTAGCCAAATGTTTTTGCTACTAAATTATTAGTAGCCAAAAAATTTCAACTATGTATTTGGCTACCAAAATATTTGGTGGCCAAATATTTTCTGTTTTTTTTTTTTTTTTTTTTCCAAAAAAATTCTAAACAACCTACATCCATGTTGTATACAACCTGTACGTACATAACACAGGATTCAATATAACCCATCAACGGTAAATATATTATCAAGCATTCAACAACGTACAAACATTCTAGTTCCAACCATCCAAAACATTAAAAATAAACGTCCAATTCTATATTTAATACAAATTCCATACGAACCAAGTCTAATCTAATGTCAATAATTTCATTTCATACATAATACAGGACTAATCAAATTAATTTCCAAAAAAGACATATGTACCACAACATGTCCTAACTTAAACTTGTTTGTCAGAATCTGTCTTTTACATACATATTTTAAGAAGATTATATGAAGGCTTATAAATACTAGACTAGGCACAAGTGCAAAAAAATAGTGAATGATTTCGATTTCTCTCAGCATTATCAAACTAAAGAATCATTCTGAATCATTGTAGCGCAGCCATCATTGTCCATTTTGCAGCCTCACGCTTCATCTCTGCTGCTTTGTCACTGCCACGGAAGTACATGTAAACATCCTGCATAATATAAATAAAATGACAAACTAATAAGATTAATACCAACTGTCCATGAAAAAAAAAAAAAAAAATAGCCATTCAAAAAAATACATAGAACAAGGTTTTTCAAAAATAAAGAAGCTCGGTGAGCAGAGCATCATCAGTGGTAAAACAAAAGTTCAAAACATAAGTTCAACAACCTTCGATCCTTTGAGGGTATACCATTGTGGTAACTCCTTATTTATTATTATTATTTTTTTTTTGACAAGTTCAAATAAGTTACAGTAAAGAATAAATTAGTTTCATATGTAAGAAACCATGTATGATTCAACTGAATCAAGAAAGTATATGAGAGGCTAACCATTGGTTGAATATTGTTGTCGCTTAAGTATTTGCTTATCAAATCGGTTTCATACTGCAAAATAAATAATTTAATCAAAAGCCAGGCAGTCAAAATTGCAATGTAAATAAGTATAAAATTTCATCCAATTGAATTCTGTATTGTCAAAAAAATCATTTTAAGCAAAGGATTTAACTATCTAAGGCCATGGTATGCACTATATGGGAAGAACAACTCATGGGGTTACCTAAAATTTGTAGTATATAAAATAATGTATAAAATAAGTTCATTGCGGAATGAAAATTCAGTAGAGAGTCACATCTTCATCCCAAACATTGAATCAATAATGTATAAAATAAGTTCATTGCGGAATGAAAATTCAGCATCCAAAGTTATTAATGAGAGCTCAGTTATTAATGAGAGCATCCAAAATTCAGCATCCAAATTCAGCATCCAAATTAATCCCCACATATAGTTTACCTAAGATACCAGAAGGCAACGTAAAATGCCATAAATTAATCCATGTGTTTATGCGTGGAAAATGCCAGAAATACAGCCCTTTAGGGACTGTTCATTTGCCAAAACTCCTAATGGCTGAATGGAAAACTTGTGAACTCTCAAACATCCAAATTCACTAGTTAACAGGACTAAGAATTGAAATCATTGTTCTTCATGCAACAAATTTAGGAGACTTCATGAAAAATGGTTAGGAGCACTAAAATGGGAGCACTAAGGGGAGTACTAATGATGTGGCAGTGGGATCCGCCCACTGCCTACGTCTTCTTTTTTTTTTTTTTGGTATTCCCAATGCATTAGTGTTATTAGTGATTCTTTTTTTTAGTGGTATGAATCATTGTTGAAAATTAAATTTAAAAGAAAAATAAACAAGCCATATTAAAATTAGTTTCTAAAGATTAGCAAATAAAATTGTGATTTGCAAAAATAATTGGCGGAAGGTAAAACACATAAAAAGTAGTCAATTTATAATGCAATAGGCAATGTCCCAATAATTCCAAATTTTCAATAAACTTCATGAAATATAAAATATAATAATGTTCCTATGTTTATGGATACAAATATGATATGCCCTGTAATTTTAAAATTTTTCTTAGCTCATTAACAACATGAAAATTACTAATCATATTAGCAGGGAATTCAAACCTGTAAATTTATCATTTCTCTCATTACAACCTGCTCAGCAGCCATGGCTATCAACCTATTCCAGCAAAAAAAATATTTTGGCATCATATTTCAAATTTAATTGGAATTGAGTAAATTTCATATTGGTACTAAGTCAAAATTAATAGAATTGAATTGAAAGAAATAGCATCAAAAGGAATACTAAGTTAAAACATTTAAAACTACCAATTAAAATTGGCCCAGGTGTTAAATAATATATAAACTACTCTATCTATTAATTAGATCTTGCATATTATAAAGCATTTAACAAAATGCAAAAAACAAAAATATTAGTTTCCTAATCAATGACATATTGAATCTTCTAGTAACTTATTTCCAAGCACCCAAAAAAAAAAAAAAATTATAACTAATTAAGGGAAAATTATTAAATATTGTACCAGCACTGTGTACATGACATTCCTGACAAATGAAAAATCATAACTCACATTTTTTAATTACCTAACAATGGTCAATCATTATATTCAACATGTAAAAAATATTCATCTGTGATTGATTTGAAATATTACATAATTTTTGTTTTTATTTTTTTCATAGGAGATTCTTTCAATTCTTCGTAACACAAATACAAATATAATGATTGACCATTGTTTTTATTTTTTTTTTCATAATAATTTTTGTTTTAATTTTTTTCATAGGAGATTCTTTCAATTCTGTGATTGATTTTTTTCATATATGCATCGATTAGAATATATATATATATATGCGTCTATTAGAATATATATATATAACTAAAATCAATGCAATTCATATATGTATATACACAACCCATATATGTTAAGAATATGCACAGGTCAACAAAATGAACAAACTATACCTAATAGGAACTTGAATTAAAATCACACAAAGAAAATAAGAGAAAATGGTCAAATAGTTACCCACAGACACAATCTAAACCTGTATGCGTCTCTTTCCTCACCAACTCTTGAGATTGCAATGGTCATAGATGCTTCAAATCAAAACGAATATAAATTAAAATCAATTAAATTTATCATATATCAATATGTTTTTTTTTTTTTTTTTTTTGCAATCGGAATCTTCTATAGTGTGTGTATATATATATGATTATATACAATACCTCTAGCAAAATCGTGAGAGAGAAGTAGCAATTGGTTTGAATATGGAATTGAATCTGGAACTTGATACAAAATTATTGATGATCAAAGAATGGAAAAAAGAATTAGAGGAGAGTCCATGAAGGTTTGGAAACCGTGGGGAAGTGGGTTTCAAGATAATAGCAGTGAAGGGATTAGGGTGAGCATGTTTATCCATTATGAAAATCTGAACAACCAATCTATCACATTTTCAAGAGAACAGATTATTTCTTACACTTTGACTGGAGGACGTGATATGAAACATGCAACATGATGGAGGAAGATTATTTCACAGATTATTTCTGCAAATTTCACAGATTATTTCTGCACACACCTAAAAATCTGAAACATGCAACATGATGGAGGAAGATTATTTCTTACACTTTGACTGGAGGACGTGATATGACAACTAGAACTTGCAAGTCCTCATTTTCATTTGTATTCCAGATCTGTAATGGACATAGTAGTAGCAAACCATTAACAAACACCAAAGGCAATCAACATGAAAAGATCAGGTTCACCAATCTGCTAGGCATGGACTCAACATAATACCTTTTTCCTTTGATAAATAAAAATATTGTATGGTAATGCCACAATTCAACTAAACCCAACCTAACCCCTTTGGGCAAATTAGCAATTTATTTATACCAAGAATGCTGAATTGCTATAAACTCCTTGAAAACTGAATTGAAATCTAACAAGAATTCAAACCAGCAAAATTCAAAGCACTGTCTCCATTTCATATTTCAAAGCACTGTCTCCATTTCATATTTCAACCAGCAAAATTTGAAACAAACCCAACTCTAAATCCAAGTCAAGGCATGGCCCAATTCAAAAAATAATGAATTAGGGAATGGTGGACATAATTGGAACAAAGTAATTTAAAATTGGAACAAATCTGATTCATAATGGACATAAACATCTTTGAAAGTAATTTAAAAGTTTGTATTTGAAATACTGATTGATGATTATTGGAGGTTTAATGTCTGTATTAATAGGTATATATTTCTACTTGCAAGTTGTGCTGAAATTTTTTAATGACAGATTCTGAGTTTGTGAAATCTGTCTTTTCTTCGAACACCTTGAGTGCATTTCGAAAATCTACCTCATCCATCTAACCAAACGAAGATCAAGGAAGCATAAAACAGAAATTTTGCCAAGGAAAGACAATAGAAGTGAAAAACAAAAAAACACATAAAAAAAAAGTCCTATAAAAGAATAAAATCAAGTTTCCATGAACAAAGACAAGTCCTAATATGATAATATTTTGAGAACCCAATTTATGATCAATCTTTTCTACCTCTGTAACTTTAACCAAACGAAGATTGAGGAAGCATAAAACAATAAAAATTAAAATGAAAAAAAAAACTAAATTTCCATGAACAAGGGCACCAATTTCAGTACGCAAACCCAATTTTTGCAAATGGATTGCCCTAAATCATGTATTCCTTTGCAGATAGATGATGGGGAAGAACAGGGAAGTGGAGAAAGAGAAAGAGAAAGAGAGCCATACCTGTGATCATCAATGGACTGGAACAGAAATGGAACAAGCAGCGAGATGCTCTGAGTCGAAATCCAACTTCAATAGGCAAAATGCCTAATTCTCCCCTTTTGGCTCTCGCCTTGGAGATGCTCTGAGTCGTGACCAATTTTCCCCCAATATTTTGCCCTAATCTTATGTCGTGGGTGTTAGAAAGAAAAAGAGAGACAAAAGAAAGAAGTACACAGATTTCCCTCCTTAGTTTCCCTCCGTAGTCTGAAACTCATTTTTAAAAATTTCAATTATAATCGGCGACTAATATTTAGTCGGTAAAAATAAAAATAATAAAAAAAATATATAAAAATAGGCACTAAAATAAGAAAGAAAAAAAATATATGTAACAAATATAAGGAATAAAAGTAACAAATATATTAAAATTATATTTAAATAAAAATATAAGTAATAAATTTATAAATTTAAAAAATTAAAAATATTAAATTATCTTAAATATTTGTCCTAATATTTTTTTTATTGAAAAATATAATAATATATTTTAAAATCTTATTTTCTTATATTGTTATATTATATATATATATATATAAAATAAGCAAGAAAAGAAAGAAAGAAAATTTTAAAAAAAAGAAGGAAAAAATTAATACTAAAAAATATTTTAATGAAAAAATATTTTGTAGAAGTAGGGGTAATATATATTTTAATGAAAAATATTTTTCACTAAAATAAAAGTTAATTTTCTGCCTTTTTTTATTACTAAATATCATGAATTAATTTTTTGTGGTAGAGGAAAAGGAGCGGCAGTAGTAGTGAAGGTGGTGGTGGTGGTGGTGCTGATGGTGATGGCAAAAGAGATTAGTGGTGAAGTTGTGGTAGTGGTAGTTGTAGTGGTGGTAGTAGATTTGACGAGAGAGAGAGATAACGAGAAGAGAAATGAGCAAGAGAGAGAGAAAGATAGAGAGAAGAGAGATGAGCGAGAGAGATAAAGAGAAGAGATGAGTGAGAGACACAGAGAGACATAGAGATAAGGGAGAGTGAGCAATGTGAACACAATGGAAGAGAGAGATAAACAGACAGATAGACACATAGAAAGAAATAGAGAGAGAGAGAAGTGAGAGACAGACAATCAGACATGGAGAGAGAAAGATAGAGAGAAGACTGATAAGGCTTGTTAAATTAATATTTTCTAATTTTATTTATTGTTTTTACTTTTTACTTTATTGGAGATTTATGACTCAGTCTATGAAAAAAAAATTACAAAATTTAGAAATAGAGAGACAGATAAAGAGAGACAGAGTAAGAAAGAGTAAGAGATAGAGACATAGAGAACCAAGATATGAGTAAGAGATAGACAAAGAGAGAGAAAGAGAGCGAAAAAAGATGATCGAGAGAAAGACATAGAAAAACAGAGAGATAAAGAGAGAAGAGAGAGAGCGAGAGAAGAGATATGAGCAAGAGAGATAGAGACAAGAGAGATGAACGAAAGAGACAGAGAGAGATAGAGAAAGAAGAGAAGAGATAGATGTGTGAGAGACACAGAGAGAGAGACAGACAGACACTATGTAAAGTTGATTTGCAATTAAGATGAATTATTCTTTGAGGCATTTCATCAAACACCCTGTCCACCATTGGATCTCCCTCTTGATATGAGAAGCAGAAAACCACTCTGCTATCAAATATGAGAAGCTTCCACACCATTGGTCATTTTTGCTCAGTTCACACTTCCACACCATTGGTGTTTCGGATATCAACTATTGAATGAAAACCCATGGTTTGAATATGAACTACTAAACCAGAGGTAGGAGGGATAATGGTCAATGTAACACAGGTGCAATTGAAAGAAAAGAAATAACATGTCAGGTAGTTCAAGTTAAAGCACTCCAAAGTCTGAAGCACAAATTTTCAATTTTGTAAGACTAATCGCCGACTAAAATTTAGTCAATAAATAATGAATTAAAAAAATATATTAAAAGTAACATACAAAATTCATTATTTAAAAAAAATTAAATAAAAGTAACAAATATATTAAAATTATATGTTTAATTGTAAATTTTGATTTATTCTTAATTTATTAGTGTTATTGAAATATGATGATGTAAAAAGTATAAATAGTTTAATTGTACTTTTCATCTCAAAATAATAGTCTATTTTCAGAATTTAATTTCTTTTTATAATACAATTATTACATTTTAAAAATATTAATTTATCAAAATTACCTTTTGATAGTATATTTTTTTAGAAATATCAATTGTCATAATTGTAAATTTTTTATTATTAATGGATTTAAAAAAAGGACAAAATAAGAAATTCATATTATTTTAATAATTAATTTTTTTTAAAAATTAATATTTTTGGATGGTGGGTGTACAACCTCTTCATAAAAATATAAATATAAATATAAATATAAATATAAATATAAATGTAAAAAATTAATTTTTTTTATTTACATTCGGCTACCAAACATTTAGTAGCCGAAAGCGGGTCTATAGCGACTAAAATAACTTTGGTCGCCGAAAGTTGACATTTGGCGACCAAAACTTTGGTCGGGAAATATTAAAAATTAATTTTTTTTATTTACATTCGGCTACCAAACATTTAGTAGCCGAAAGCGGGTCTATAGCGACTAAAATAACTTTGGTCGCCGAAAGTTGACATTTGGCGACCAAAACTTTGGTCGGGAAATATTAAAAATTAATTTTTTTTATTTACATTCGGCTACCAAACATTTAGTAGCCGAAAGTGGGTCTATAGCTACTAAAGTTTTTTTTAGTCGCCAATTGTAATATCTTTAGCTACTAAATTTTTTTTAGTAGCCAATAATCAACATTCCCCTACTAAAAAAAATTAGTAGCTAAAAAGTTGACTTTTGCCGACTAAAATTATTTTTGGTAGCCAATTCCCACACTTTTGGCGACTAAATTAGTTTTGGTAGCTAAAAGTGGTCGGCAAAAATGCATTTTCTTGTAGTGACCATTTCTCAATTATTAATCTTAGCCGCTTAATTGTATAAAGAAAAATGTTTTGTGGCCCTAAAAACAGTGGCTCTAATGGCCCTAATTTCCTTTTTGAGTAAGTCTGTTTTTTTTTTCTTTTTTTTTTTTACCTTGTTTTTTTTTTTTTTTTACTTTATATGAAAATTAGGGCCATTAAGGCTACTAATTTTCGAGCTACCAACTAAAGCCGTTGTATAAAAGGATTTGATTTTCTCCGGTGAGATATTCTTAGTGTTCGGCTCGGTTTACAGTGGGATCTGGTTGATGATTAAAATTGTATATTTTAGAAGGTATTTTGAAAAAATTATGCATACAAAAAATTAAATTAATCAAATATCAAAAGTTACTTAATTAAATCACATTTGTTTAAAATAATTAATTAATAATATAATTTTAAAAATATTCCGTTAATTATTTTTTAAAATAAATGTTTTAAATTATTAAAACGTGTTCCAAATAGACTCATATTAGGCAAGAGTAGACCACCCAATTAAATAACTCAATTGGACAATAACAGGGGAGCCACCAGCCTTATTTTTCTCTTCTAATTATTACTATTATTAATTATTTTTAAAAATAAATACTTTAAATTATTAAAACGTGTTCGAAATAGGCTCATATTAGGCCATTGTAGACCATCCAATTAAATAACTCAATTGGACAATAACCGGGGAGCCACTTGCCTTATTTTTTTCTTCTAATTATTACTATTATTAATGTGTCACTTTGCAAACTATGCTATATTTCAGCAGTTTTTTTCAATAGTGGAAGAATAAAAATGAAAACAAAAAATTGAAAGAGTTTTTTTTTGAAGAAATGCAGTGCTGATTCGGAGAGATTTCATCACTTTGCACCCCGAAATGAGTGGAAGAAATGCAGTGTATTTTGAGAAGATAGTTAAAAGTTGATTTTTAATTTTTAATTAAGTTTTTTGATTTTTTTAGAAAGTCATTTAGGAAGTTAATAAAAAATTACTTTTTAGCTTTTTTACTTGATATTTATTTATACTATCATATCATAATCAAATAACAAAAATATCTCCATCCATTTTAAAAAATAATCACTTTCACTCATGTGGTTAGGGGGAAACATGGTCTGGATTGGTCCGAATTGAGATAAAACCAAACCCAATCTGTTATCTATGATTCTTGAAAAATTAGAACCAATTTGATTCGTTTAAATCATAGAACCAATCCAAACTAATACGTTTAAACACAAATTGGATTGGCTTTGGATCAGCTTAGAACCACGGATTCACATAATTAAATAATAAAAAAAATATATAGAACATTTAAAAGCAATAAACAAAAGCAACAAACAAAAATAATAAAACTGAATACACATTGCACAAAATAGAGTTTTTCTTTGTATTAAAACTAAACATAGTATCAAATAAAAGTAATAAGAAAATTAATTTTAGATAAACAAAAGCAACAAAATTCCATAAATAAAAGTAACAAATAATTGGAAATGATTAAACAATAATATCTATCTCAAGACCATGAATATGATATACGACATATCAATCAGTGGCCAATAACAAATAAAAAGATAGAGATAACAATAAAGGTATGATTCAATTATAAAACATGCACCCTTTTTTTTTAGTGTTCTAATTTATTTTTTTTTATCAATATCTGGAACAAGATTTGAAGGAGTTGAATATGGGGGAGGTGCAACCACAGCAGAATTTGCAAAGATAGTATAAATATGAAATGATATTATGTGGGATAGTATATAGTATAAATATAGATTATTTGTATATAATTCAGATCGGTTTCAATCAAGAACCGTGGGGTTCAATCCAGAACCAATATGTGAACTACGGATTTTTAAATTTTCAATCCAAAATCGAACTACGGATTCAAAAAATTAATCCATAACTACCGAATTGGACTGAATCGGATCGAATTACGGATTATACAAATCCCATCCTTAGCCCTGCATGTGGCTCATTTAAACATGAAATGTATAACTTTAATTTCACAGGTAGATTTTAGCTACTTTCCCAAATAGTTTGATGGAAGACCTAAGTTGCAAAACACAATTTTTTTCTTTTGTTCCCAAATGGCAACTTAGTTTTATATTTTAAATTATACTTATTATTTATTTTCGTAAATATAAATGTGATTTAATAAAAATATTATCGATATTTGATCAATTTGAATTTTTTTGTGTATTCTATTTTATATTATGAGAAATTTAGTTTGAATCTTTTCATTAGACTTTTGTTTGGTGAGGTGAAAAGGACAGCACAATCTATTTTTCTTCATAAACTCCGCAAAGAAAAAACACATAATTAAGTAAAAATAAAGTATAGTATTTTCTTTTTTTTGTCTTTCTTGGATAATATTACCAGAATAACATGTTACTGTGAACTAGAGTAATATTTTACTGTCAAACAAAGTAACATGCTACTGTAAGACTGATTAACATGTTACTGTTATTGTTTACATCAATTTCAAGGGTAATAATTTTTTTTTTAAATAATTTCATAGTCAAAATAGATCTTATTTAATAGATCTGGATTAGAGAATTTAAAAATATTAATTTTATTAAAAATTGACATCTACATCAAAAATTATATTATTTTAAGGTTTAATATTTTGATAATACTGATATTTGTTGAATTTTTTAAGAATTTTTTTTTGTGCTTGTCTTTAATGCATTAAAATTTTATTATGAGGGGGTTTTGACTAAATTTCTCTTTTATATATTTAATTAGAGTTAGTCTTGGTTTGGTATGTCTTGAAAAAGATAAAAATCAAAAAGTTACTTAAAAAAGTTAAAAAGTTATCACTATTCACAAAAAAGAAATACAAAAAAATAAATAAATTTACACATAAAAAAATACAACTCAACTTTTTGCTTAAGTGATGGGCTATTCGCTTGATTGGTCTAGAAATGATTGCTTTATTCACAGGCAACCATTTAGACTGTGTTGTTTGGCCTGTGGGAGCTACCACGGGTCACATTTTGATAATCTGAACCGTTCAATATGTAGAACTCGTTGAGTACTATATGTTTGTAAAAAAATAACGTAGATCGGATATCGTTAACTACATGATCAAATCAATTTTGTATAAAAAAATGGATGGTATTATAGTTAACTGGTGAACAAACACTAATCCGATCAATGTGATTTCGATATCCGATCAATGTAATTTTTACAGTCATATAGTACTCGACAAGTTTTACATATTGAACGGTTCAGATTATCAAAATGAGACTCATGGTGGACCCCACGGGCCGAACAATACAGTCCAAATGATTGCCTACGAAGGAGGCAATCATGTCTTTATCTCCTATACTTTGTCCAGAAACAAGTACCATACAACTTATTACACTTATTTCTCCTATACACTTATTTATATAATTTTTTATTATAAATTTTTTCGTAAAAAGACAAAAAATAAAAACAAACATCCATCTTTTTTTCTTAACTTTTTAGTCTAAAAAAATAAAAAATATATTTATTTAGGATATTCCAAACAATCCCTTAATTTGAGAATGGATTATTTTAATAAATTTTGGCCTTTCTACTTAAAATATGAGATGATTTTTTAATTTTTCTTTTTTTTTTTTAAAAAAAAAACCAAAAATAAAGAAAAAAATGAAACCTAGTACACACAGGGGACTACCTGGGGCCACGAGCCCCCGCTCAAATAAAAAAAAATACTAATATATATTACTTTCAACAAAACATCAATAATATATAATTATCTAAGCAAAATGGCCCCTGCGCCTACTTTTGTAATTGTCAAGTGGGATTGATTTGATGGCCCGGGGATCGTCTCTACATAAAAAAATAAAAAAAAAAAAAAAAAAAAAAGAAGAAAAGAAGCTGAACATAAAGACAGAAAAAGACAGAAAGCGCAAAGAAAAAAAATAGAATAATGCTTGGGACCTTGGGTCACCCCCCTCACCCTCCTTTGTCACGTGGTGGAGAGTGATTGGAGGAGAAGGGAAAAAAAAAAAAAAAAAAGTAACCAATGAGAGAGAGAGGGGGTCAAAGGGGATGGGAGGAAAAGGAGGGATGAATCATTGTTGAAAAAAATATACGAAGATTTTTGACTTGTTGCACACAGCACAGGGTCTGTGGTTAAGTTTGGCATATATAAAATAATTTATCTTTTTATTTTTTAATTACATTATTTTTTTATTTTTTTTATATTTTTTTATACAAAGACAAAAAATATATTTATTTAGGTCATCTCAAACAACCCTTTAATGATTACAACAATGATTCATACCACCAAAAAAAAATTATTAATAATCTATACTATATATTAAGCAAAAGGGTGTTTTAACCACCAAGGCCTGTAGAAGCTCCAATATGCCAATCTAAATTTCCTGATTTTTTATTTTTTTTTAAAAAAAAATTTGACTTGGTGATTGGTTCAAAAATCATAATAATTACACTATTGACATATGGAGGAGATAGAGGGTGGGGAAGAGAATAACGTAATAAATGAAATCCTAATTTTCTGATTTTGATAATAAAAAAGGCATTTGCCTTTGGGGCTACCTCCTCGGTCAAACCCCAGGTATTTACACGGTATTACTTTTTGCATCCCCAAGAGACCCATGTAATTATTGTGTAAATAGCTCTTAATTTTTTTCTTTTTTTATTTTTTATTTAAAAAAAAAACTCAGCATTTATTGATTTGGTCAAAATCTCTAATCCGTATTTATTAACTTTTTTTAATTCACATGTCTTTTCACATACCTGCATTTATTGATTTGATCAAAATTCCCTTATGAGCATTTAAAATTGTTAAATTATTTTTATAGAAAATCTTAAAAAACATAACTTATATATTAAAAAAAATCTAAAACAAATATAAATATCTATTATTATTCTGTGCGTAGCACGGATGATAGACTAGTACTAATGTATTGAGAATATCAAAAAAAAAAAAAAAACAAAACAAGACATAGGCAACGGACGGAGCTTACTACCACATCATTAATAGTGTTATTAGAACATCACTTTTAATGCTCTCAACCATTTTTCTAATGATTGAAGGCATAGGGATCCTATGATAATCAAATCAACCCCGGTGCCTAGCAAAAATAAAAAAATATTACTCCTGTAATTAATCTTCTCATTATTACAAGCATGTAGTTTATATTCTTTTTTATTATTATTTTTAATTTGTAATATTTTTATTATCTTTTTTTTAATGTCATATTGATACAATTACAAATTTTTTTAATTTTACATATTAAGAAAAAAAAATCATGAATTAAGACATATGATTTCAATTACTACAATTTTTTTTTTTAAATTCATATTTGGACAAATTTAATTTAATTCTAATTAAGTTTTAAAAATTCAAAATTAAAATGAAGGGAAAATTACACTAACGGTCCCTGTAGTTTGAGACTTGTGTCACTTTGGTCCTGACTTTTCAATTATGACACATTTGACCTTGAATTTTAAATCTTGTTCCAAATAAGGACAATTGAAGATACCATTGCTTAATTCAAGGGCAAAATCGTCAATTTGATAAAATATAAACTAATTTGACAAAATTAAATGTCAAAAAAATGTTTTTAAAATTTTAAAAATTATTTCTACACACTAAAAATAAAATTATGTAAAATTAATATATCTTTTAGACATTTATTTATGTTACTAAATTAATTTTTATTATATGTTTAGATAATGATCACGTAATAGGTGATTGTTTTTATTTTCATCAAATAAGTTTCTATTTTTCCAAAAGTCAAATATAGAGACAACTTTGATATTATTATTAAACGAATCTATTAAATCAAAATATCTAAAACTAAAAACATTTCATATATTAAATATATCAATTGCACATTAAAATTCTAACAACCACCCATTACATAATTATCATCCAAACACATAATAAAAATTAATTTGGTAAAATAAATAAATGTTGAAAAGATTTATTAATTTTACACAACTTTATCTTTTGTGCGTAGAAATAATTTTTTAAATTTAAAAATATTTTTTTGATATTTATTTTTATTAAATTAGTTTATATTTTATCAACTTGATGATTTTACTCTTGAAATTAAACAATAATATTTCCAATTGTTCTTATTTGGAACAAGATTTAAAATTCAGGGTCAAATGTGTCTTAATTTAAAAGTCAAGTACTAAAGTGACACAAGTCCCAAACTATAGGGACTATTAGTGTAATTCGACCTTTTTTGAAAGATTTGTTTTGTTAAGGGAAAATTACACTAACAATCCATATAATTTGAGACTCGTGTCACTTTAGTCCCTGACTTTTCAATTGTGACACATTTGACCCTGAATTTTGAATCTTGTTCCAAATAAGGACAATTGAAGATACCATTGTTTCATTTCAAGGGCAAAATCGTCAATTTAAATATAAATTAATTTGACAAAAATAAATGTCAAACAAATATTTTTAATTTTTAAAAATTATTTTTATCCACCAATGATAAAATTATGTAAAATTGATAAAAATTAATAAAAATTACATGATTAATTTTAAAAAATTAATTTTACATGATCATTATCCAAATACATAATAAAATTAATTCGGTAAAAAAAAATGTCTAAAAGATCTATCAATTCTACATAATTTTATTTTTAGTGGGTAGAAATAATTTTTAAAAATTCAAAAATATTTGTTTGCCTTTTATTTTTGTTAAATTAGTTTATATTTTATCAAATTGACAATTTCACCCTTGAAAAATCTAATAATATCTTCAATTATCCTTATTTGGAACAAGATTCAAAATTTATGGTCAAATGTGTCACAATTGAAAAGTCATAGACCAAAATGACACAAATCTCAAACTATAAGAACTATTAGTGTAATTCACCCTAAAATGAATTGAGACTTGTATAAAATTTATGTCTTCAATCTGAATTTTTTAATTTATATGAAATTTGTTTTAATTGTATTTGTTATTCTTGGCACAAAAAATTTCTATATCCTGTGACATATATATATATATATATATATATTTTACATTAGCAATTGGTTCTAACTTCTAAGTAGAATGTTAACCATGTATGTAGTGAATTTTATTTTGATTTGTAGGTTATTATGAGAAAGCCATGTATAATTGATAGATTTTTTAAAAGAAAAAATGCAAATTCCACATAAGTCAATGTTGACAATACATCATTGCTAACTTCCAATGTTGATATCCCTGAAAATCCTCCCACAAAATCTCAAAAAATTGATGTTAAAGAAATTGATATTGGTTTATTGGAGCGAGATCCTGATTACATATACAGATTTGGGATTATCATGTTAATCAACGTGATAAAATTTGACGAGCTTATATTAAGGTTGGTCCATACTAACCTATACTTTCAAAGTATTCGAAATCTGGATCAACAACTCATCTTCGTAACTTTCAACTATCATGGTTCAAACTATTTCCGTCATGGTTGGAATATTCACCTACAAAAGATGCAACTTTTTGTTTATAATGCTTTCTTTTTTATAAACTATGTGGATCTGGATATTATGGGCAACAAGCATTCACTGTTGATGGATTTAAGAATTGGAAGAAAGTTAGGGATGGAGCAAAATGTGCTTTTTTAAATCATATAGGGAAAGATCCTAATTCTTTCACAATGTTGCCAAGAGATCATGTAAAGAATTGATGAATCAATTTCAACATACACAAAAGGTATTGGACAATTTCACTTTTGAACAAATTATAGATAATCGACTAAGATTGAAGGTCTTAATTGATACAATTCGATTGCTTGCATTTCATGGTCGTGCTTTTAGAGGTCGTGATAAAAGGCCAGATTCAATTAATAGCGAAAATTTTCTTCAAATAGTGAATTTGTTGGGATTATATAATGATAATGTTGCTAAAGTATTGGATAAAGCTCTGAAAAATGCCTCTTATACATCACCAAAGATTCAAAAAGAAATTTTACATATTTTTTCAACTAAAGTAAAGAATGCAATTCGTGAAGAAATTGGTGATGCAAAGTATTGCATAATTGTTGATGAAACTCGTGATGAGTTAAAGAATGAACAAATGGCTATAGTTTTGAGATTCATTGACAAAGATGGTTTTGTGATAGAACCTTTTTTTGGGCTTATGTATATGTCTCTAACACTGTTGTATCAACCTTAAAAGATGGAATATATTCTGTATTGTCTCATCACAATTTAGATATTCAGAATATTCGAAGGCAAAGATACGATGGTGCAAGTAACATGTGAGGTGAGTGGAAAGGATTACAAGCATTAGTTTTGAATGAATTGCCATATGCTTATTATATTCATTGTTTTGCACATCATTTGCAATTGGCTTTAGTGGCAGCATCGAAAGATGTTATTCCAATTCATAAATTTTTTCCTAATTTGACTTTTGTTTTCAATATTGTTGGTGCTTCATGCAAGCACAATGATGAATTGAAAGTTGTGCAAGCTGCTGAAATTGAACATATGATTGACATTGATAAGTTTGAGACTGGAAAGGGACTTAACCAGATTGACACTTTACAACGAGCTGGAGATACTTGTTGGAGTTCTCACTTCAAGTTAGTTACAAGTTTAATAAAAATATTCAGTCCAACATGTGAAGTTCTTCTCAACATCATTAATGAAGGAATGACTTTTGTCCAATGAGGAGATACAGACTCAGGCTATGAAACATTGACTTCATTTGAATTTGTCTTTATTTTGCATCTCATTAAAGAAATGTTGGAGATCACGGATTTACTTTGTCAAGCTTTGCAATCATCTACCAAGGCATTTTTGCAAAAGTTTAGAGATGACAAATGGGATGCTTTACTAGCCAATGTGAAATCATTTTGTGACGTTTGTAACATAGATGTCCCGAATATGAATGTTCCTTGTATTAGGAGAAGAGGTCGAGCTCGTGATCATCAAGATGATTTTACAGTTGAGCATTATTATCGAGTAGATATTTTTTATGCTGCAATAGATTCTCAACTACAAGAATTAAATGGGCGATTCAGTGAACATGCAGTAGAGTTGCATAATCTTAGCTTAGCTGTCACGATCCAAACCAGCCCATATAGGTTCAACGTTGTAACCGCCAGTAATCCTTAGATTACCAAAGGTCTCTAAACAGATTATTACATAGTAAAGGGCTGCGGAAGCAAATATAGAAATATGCATAGTCCATAGAGCTGTGTAGACATACATGGGACTGAAATCTAAAGCTTAAATATATATACATCTGTGACGTCAAACGTTCATAGCCATGCATTACCTTGCAGGTAGTAACATAAGAGACTTAGCCCAACATATAGATAAACAAAACAGACAATAAAACATTCTTGACATAGTTCACAAACCTAGACTTTTCAAATGGGAACCTTCCTGGGAAGCACGATGGCTGGCTGGCCCAAAACTCCCTAAGCAGTAGCTTAGGATTGGTCACGCGCTTGCTCACCTACATATATAATATAAATAGTGAGCAGAAGCCCAATGAATAATAACAGAGTAAAGAATTTAATGAACGATTTCCCAGAGCAGATTTCAAATCAGATATAAATTCAGATTCGCATACTTAACTAGAAATCATAACAGGTATATGTGGTACATCCATTTAGCTATCATATCATACCAATTTTGCATAGTCGGTACTGACGACCACATAGATCCATATCTTGTGCACAAGTAGCCATGATATTATTACCCCTAGGCGAAGGCCACGTGAACATAAGCCACGGTATTGTTACCCTTGAGCAAGGGCCACATGAAGATAAGCCACAGTATTGTTACACTCGGGCATAGGTTACGTGCATATTGGCAACGGTATTGTTACCCCTACGTAAGGGCCACATGAACTAAAGATGCCACAAATACATTTCAGAAAAATGGGCATTTATTCATGGGTCATAAAATAGCATTTCAGAAAGCAGATCGTATCATTTAGTCAGAAAATACTTATAATCAAATATAACTTTACAGAGTTATTACTCACTGATGGCTCCAAAAACAGACAAATTAGATAGCTTACGGCGCTTGACCTACACAAACATAACAGATACACAGATTGAAACACACACTCGGAATATACTTAGCTCATTACGTTTCATTCTTAGTGTGTTTCTAAGTCTTATCCTCATTATGAGGTTTTAATTTTGGCTTAAGAATGCCTAGGATGCAATGAGGATGCAAAAATGCACTCGAAAACACTAAGTCAAATATACTAAAGACAGGGGTGTCGCTCGAGCGCAACTTCCTTCGCTCGAACGGATGTCCAAACATGTGAGTGGTCGCTTGAGCGCAACTTCCTTTGCTCGAGCGGTCTGTAAACTCTGCAAAAGTATTGGTTGTGTGAATTCTCCACCCGACAACCACTCGACGGTCGCTCGAACATGTGATTGAGGTCTTCGCTCGAGCGCAACTCTTGTCGCTCGAGCGGTCTGCAAAACATGGAAACCTCTGGGAGCATGTAATTGACACTCGAGCTAACTTTTTGTCGCTCGAGCAGAAGTGCAAAATACAAAGTGGTCACTAGAGCAAGCAGAGAGGCAGAATTCTGGAATTTTCAGATTGTTCTTCCCAGCTTAAAACTCAAATTCAATATTGAAATTCATGTTCTCTTGGGCCAAAAACTCAAGGAAACTTTTGTAATCTTGGAAAACATTGGGAATTCAAAGTCATTTCGCAAAATCAAGGCCTAAAAGCATGCCAATTGAGCAAAATAAAACTTGGAATTCATGATATACACATGTATGTAATTTCTTCAAATTTAAACCTTTCAAAGCATGCTCAAACAAGGGAAATTGATGGAAAACATGATGAGGTCTCATGATTAAATCAAAAACATGACATGCATGGAAGAATTACTTGAAATCAACTTCAAATTCATGAGAATTATGCATGCATGAAATGTATGAGTCAAATTCCTTCATTCCTAGTTCAATTCTCAAGTTAAACATTTTGATCTCTTGAATTAATGCAATACACTCTAATTTCTCGTTGATTTCACATGTAATTGAGCTTAAGGTTACAAAATATAAGTTGAATTCTTACCTAAAGTTAATGTTAAGTGTAAAACTAGCTCAAGTCCCAAATTGTCTTTGATGCTCCAATAAACTTCTCTCATTTCTTTAGCTTTTTGATCTCAACTTCCTTTCTCTCTTTCTCTCTCCCACGTTTTTGAGCTATAAGGAGTATGAAATAAGGGTGTAAAATGAACTAAGGAAGTCAAAGTAGCCTTATATAGGCTCAATTAAGGAAGCTTAATTAAACTTAACTTGGATTAATCACATTGACACTATTCATTCTAATTTAATCGTTCCGAATCAAATTTTAATTAAACCTACCATAAAATTCTAAAAATTTCACATAACACATATACCAAGTCAATTTCATGATCGGATGCCAATAAGGCCTTCAATTCACAAAATATAACAGAATCTCAAAATATATATTCCTACAATAAACAGATAGAAACAAAAATAGTGTATCACGTATGCAATTAATTCAGAATTTTTATCTTAATTACTCATTAGGCATAATTAATCATGGTTTATCGGCTAATCATATATTGGGGTTATTACAGTCTTTCCCCCTTAAAGAGTTTGGTTTTCTAAACTCAAATTATTTTCATTTTGGAAGAATGCCGGGTCTAGAGGGAACAAATCTGGGTATCTGTTCATCATATCTTCCTCGGTCTCCCAAGTTGCAAAAGCCCATCCATGGTTTTGCCAATCAACCTTCACCAATGAGATTTCTTTGTTCCTTAGTCTTTTAATTCGACGATTAACAATTTGTATTGGCTATTCCTCGTAAGTAAAATCATCTTTCAAAAGCACATGAGTTGCATGGAATGGATCTCTCAAATACTCTCAAAGCATAGATACGTGAAAAACATTATGCATATGCTCCATGACCGGCGGTAATCCTACCCGATACGTCACCGGATTGATTTTATCAAGGATTTCATATGGCCCAACACATATGCTAGCTTGCCTTTAACACCAAACTGAGTTTTCCTTTCATTGGAGTCACTTTTATGAACACATGATTCCTGACTTCGTATTCTTTATCTCACCTTCGGATATCTGCATAACTCCTTTGGCGTCTTTGTACCGTTTTCAATCTCTGTTGAATCAATTTCACATTTTCAGTTATTTTTTGCACGAGTTTCGGTCTCAACAATGGCCTTTTACCTACCTCGGACCAACAAATCGGAGAACGACACTTCCTACCATACAAAGCTTCATAAGGAGCCATGTTAATACTCGAATGGTAGTTGCTGTTATACATAAACTCGGCCAATGGTAAGTAGGTCTCCCAACTGCCTTGGAAATCTAGGACACACATTCATAACAAGTCTTCTAGTGTTTGAATGGTCCATTCAGATTAGCCATCTATCTGTGGGTAATAAGCATTGCTTAGTCTCAATTCAGTCCCTAAAGCTTGCAGTAGACTTTACCAGAATCTTGAAGTGAACTTAGGATCTCTGTCAGATACAATAGACGTTGGCACACCGTATAATCTTACAATCTCATTTACATATAGGTTAGCAAACTTATCCGTATTATAAAAAGCTTTCACAAGTAGGAAATGAGTAGATTTAGTCAAACAATCAACTATGACCCAAATAGAATTCATATCTCGAGAAGAGCGAGACAATCCTACAATGAAGTCCATAGTAATGTGCTTTCATTTCCATTCCAATATTGGAAACGGCTGTAGCAATCCAGCAGGTCGTTGATGTTCCACTTTTACTTGTTGGCAATGCAAACATCTAGCCTCATAGTTAGCAATATTTTTCTTCATTCCAGGCCACCAGAAGTTTTACTTCAAATCTTTGTGCATTTTTGTGTTACCTGGATGCATAGCAAATTTTGAATTGTGAGCTTTAGCCATAACTCGCTCCAGACAGTCTGACACACATAATTAATTATGAAATTTCAATACATTGTTCTCCAACACAAATCCTGGTTTTGGTTTTGAATCAATCTCATTAAAAATTTTCTTCAAGACCTTATCTTCACATTGTTTCTCTTTAATCTATTCAATGATTGTAGGTTGAGCAGAAATGGCGGCTAAGATTCCACCATGTTCTTGCAGTACAATTTCAGTTTCATTTTTCTCCAAGTCACATAACAATTCTCTCTGCCCGGTGAGCAGACATAACAAATTGCCAATAGATTTTCGGCTCAAAGCATCCGCAACTGTGTTTGCTTTTCCCAGATGGTACAAAATCTGCAAGTCATAATCTTTAATCAACTCTAACCATCTCTATTGTCTCATGTTCAATTCTTTTTGAGTGAATAAATATTTCAAACTTTTATGGTCTGTGTACACATTACAAGTCACACCATACAAATAGTGTCGCCAAATTTTCAAGGCAAACACCACAACTGCTAGTTCAAGGTCATGGGTCGGATAACTCTTTTCATAAGGGTGGAGTTGTCGAGAAGCATAAGCAATCACTTTCCCATTTTGCATCAGTACACATTCCAAACCTTTATATGAATCATCACTATAAATTTGAAACTCATCAGTACCATTATACAAAGTCAAAGTTGACGCAGTTACTAACCTGGTCTTTAGTTCTTGAAAGGTAGATTCCCTCTGATCATTCTAATACGACGGCACATTTTTCTGTGTCAATGGCATGACAAGTTTGGAGAAATCTTTCACAAATCTGCAATAATAGCCTGCAAGCCCCAGAAAACTTTGAACTTCTAACACGTTGGTTGGTCTTGGCCAGTACACAATAGCTTCAATTTTCTGTGGGCCAACTAAGATGCCATCCTTGTTGATTACATGTCCCAAAAATGCTACATTGTCAAGCTAGAATTCACATTTGGACAATTTCGCATACAATTTCTTTTCCTTCAAAATCTATAAGGCAATTCTCAAATGATTCTCACGCTCTTCCATGCTTTTGGAGTAAATCAGTATATCATCAATAAATACAACAATAAATTCATCAAGGAATTGTTTGAAAACCCAATTCATTAGGTTTATAAACGCTACCGGTGCATTTGTTACCCTAAATGGTATTACTAAGAACTCATAGTGCCCATATTTGGTTCTGAAAGTGATTTTCTCAATGTCTTCTGCTTTAGCTTTCAATTGATGATAGCTCGATCGAAGATCAATTTTAGAAAACACTTGGGCTCCCTGAAGTTGGTCAAATAAATCATCTATCTGGGGCAATAGATATTTATTCTTGATAGTTTCTCTATTCAGTTCCTGGTAATCTATACATAATCTCAAGGATCTATCTTTCTTCTTAACAAAAACTGGAGCACACCAAGGTGAAGTGCTCGGGCAGATGAATTTCTTATCTAACAGTTCTTGAAGTTGGGTTTTCAATGAGGTTGACATTCTGTAAGGGGTCTTAGAAATAGGTTGTATTCCAAGTGCTACTTCAATAGTAAACTCAATTTCCTTATTTACTAAGTCTCCAGGCAAGTCATTCGGAAACACATCGGGAAATTCACAAGCAACAGGAATAGTTTCCACATTAGAATTATCAGAAATCTCAGTCAAAACACAACGCATGTAACCCTTACATCCCTTCCTAAGCAATTTAACAGCTTTCAGGGCAAAAATCAAGTATGGGAGATAAACTACCCTATTCCCAGTAAACACAAACTCAGTAACCCAGGTGGACGAAATATAACAGACTTATTCACATAGTCAATAGTTACACAGTACTTCGTTAACCAACTCATACCCAATATGCAGTTAAAATGATCAATTCCCAAAGGCAATAAGTTACGATACAACGTCACATCACTAATCACAATATCACATACTGGATAAACATATGCGCATACCATAGAACCCCAGATGGCACAGATACAGACAATAATAATTCATGGGTTCTAAAGGTCTAGTCAATTTTTGAGAAAATGTATACGATACAAATGAGTGTGCAGAACCAGAATCTATTAAGACATATGCATTTTAGGCACAAATGGAAATTATACCTGACACTACAGACTCGGTGTTCTGTACATCTCCGAGCAGTAGTGCGAACACTCTCCCTTGCCTTTACGTTTCATTTCCAGTGTTACCACTGGCATTAGTTCTTGTATTTGTTCTTGTTACAGAAGCAGACTCGGCTGAACTTGCTGCAGGACGGTTAACATCGTCAAATCTCAACGGACAATCTCTAACCACGTGGCTAGCCTTGCCACACCGAAAACAAGCACTTGATGCACGATAACATGTGCCTTTATGCTTTTTTTCCACAGTCGGGGCAATTTCGAATAGATCCACTACTTTAACCAGAGCTACTAGAGGATCCCGTGTTTTGCTTCTTAGAAAATGTCCGGCCCTTCTTGAAATTAAATCTGGATTTTTTACCTTTCCATTCAGTTGTTGGAACTGGAGCTTGTTTCTTTGCTGCCAAAATGGCCTCTGTCATCAATGCTCTATCAAGTACTTCCACATATATAGGTAATTTCAGTACACCTACTCGGTCAAACATATCCAAGTCTAATACCCTTTCAAAATTTTGAGCCTTTTTGTAATTTGTGTCAACCATATGAGGAGCAAATCTAGCCAACTCCGTGAACTTCGCCTTGTACTCTGCTATAGACATCTTCCCTTGCTTAAGTTCTTGGAATTCAGAAACTTTTTGGTCCCAGAAGCACTGAGGAAAGTATTTATTATAGAAAATCTCGTTGAATTGTGCCTATGTCATGGTACCATTGCTATTTCGGTCTAGTAACCACCATCTTCGGGCTTCATCTTTCAAGGTGTAAGTCGCCAAGAGAACCTTCTGAGTCTCAGAGCAGAGAAATGCTTCAAACAATTTTTTCATCTCGAGTATCAATACCACCTAAGAAAGTTGGCGGTTTCATCTTCATGAACTTTTGAGTTGCGTTTATGATGTCATTGTTATCCGGTTCAGCTTGGACTGGAGGGGTCGGTAGAGGTAAAGGTTGTTGCCTCTATTGGTGCATTATTTCCTTAGTTAAAGCTGCGAGCATCTGTTTAATTTTGCTCATTTGGGCTTCAAATGACTCAGTGGCATCATTACTTCTTATATTTTCATTTGCTATAGGTAAACAAGGCAATAATAAACAAAGGAACAATCTTGTTCACGGTGTTCGGAGTAAATTCATTTTTTTCAATTGCATGAGTTCACAAGTTCATCTTCAAATTCAGTTTTCACATTTACAGAAATAACACTCACTCACATATGCAGATGGAATGTCCATAATCTTTTCTATGATATCTTATAACTCATATGGACTCGTGTGTATGGTATAACACGTGCTCTGATACCACTCTGTCACAATCCAAACCCGTTTCTATAGGTTCAGCGTCGTAACTGGCCAGTAATCTTTGGATTACCAAAGGCCTCTGAATAGATTATTACATAGTAAGAAGTAAATATAGAAATATACATAGTTCATAGAGCTGTGTAGATATACATAGGACTGAAATCCAAAGCTTAAATATATACATACATCTGTGATATCAAACGTTCATAGCCATGCATTACCTTACAGGTAGTAACATAAAGGACTTAGCCCAGCGTACAGATAAACAAAACAGACAATAAAACATTCTTGACATAGTTCACAAAAGTAGACAAATCAGATAGCTTACAACGTATGACCTACACAAACATAACAGATACATAGATTGAAACACACACTCAGAATATACTTAACTCATTACATTTCATTCTTAGTGTGTTTCTAAGTCTTATCCTCATTATTAGGTCTTAATCTTGGCTTAAGAATGCCTAGGATGCAATGAGGATGCTAAAATGCATTTGAAAACACTTAGTCAAATATGCTAAAAACCAGGTTCTCGCTTGAATGCAACTTTTTTCGCTCGAGCGGTCTGTAAACTTTGCAAAAGTACTGGTTGTGTGAATTCTCTGCCCAATGACCGCTCGACGGTCAAGCACAATTCTTGTCTCTTGAATGGTCTGCAAAACATGGAAACTTCAGGGAGCATGCAATTTACGCTTGAGCCAATTTTTTGTCGTTCGAGCAGAAGTGCAAAATACATTGTGGTTGCTAGAGCGCAGGTTCTGTTGCTTGAGTGGAGAGGCAAAATTCTGGAATTTCCAGATTGCTCTTCCCAGCTCAAAACTTAAATTCAATATTGAAACTCATGTTCTCTTAGGTCAAAAACTCAAGGAAACTTGTGTAATCTTGGAAAACATTGGGAATTAAAAGTCATTTCGCAAAATCAAGGCCCAAAAGCATGCCAATTGAGCAAAATAAAACTTGAAATTCATGATATACATATGTATGTAATTTCTTCAAATTTAAACCTTTCAAAGTATACTCAAACAAGGGAAATTGATGGAAAACATGATGAGGTCTCATGATTAAATCAAAAACATGACATGCATGGAAGAATTACTTAAAATCACCTTCAAATTCATGAGAATTATGCATCCATGAAGTATATGAGTCAAATTCCTTCATTTCTAGCTCAATTCTCAAGTTAAACACTTTGATCTCTTGAATTCATGCAATACACTCTAATTTCTTGTTGATTTCACATGTAATTGAGCTTAAGGTTACAAAATGTGAGTTGAATCCTTACCTAACGTTGATGTTAAGTGTAAAACTAGCTCAAGTTCCAAATTGTCTTCGATGCTCCAACAAAATTCTCTCATTTCTTTAGCTTTTTGATCTTAACTTCCTTTCTCTCTCTTTCTTCCACATTTTTGAGCTATAAGAAGTATGAAATGAGCGTGTAAAATGAACTAAGGGAGTCAAAGTAGCCTTTTATAGGCTTAATTAAACTTGACATAGGTTAATCACATTGACACTAATTATTCTAATTTAATCGTTCCAAATCAAATTTTAATTAAACCTACCATAAAATTCTAAAAATTCCACATAACACATATACCAAGTCAATTTCATGTTCAGATGCCAATAAGGGCTTCAATTCACAAAATATAACAAAATCTCATACAGAAATTCTTACAATAAATAGATAGAAACACAAATAATGTATCACACATGCAATTAATTCATAATTTTTATCTTAATTACTTATTAAGCATAATTAATCACGGTTTATTGACTAATCATAGGTCAGGGTTATTACATCAGCTCTAGATCTTCGAGATGTGTTTGAAACTTTTAGAATCGACGATATTTGTCGATTAGTAGAAAGTTTTATCTACAAGACTTCACATATCATACTACAACAAAAAAAAGTTTTTACGGTGCGCAATGCACGCCGTAAAAACCCTTCTATGACGCGCAACGTGCGTCATATTATGACCAGTCATGAAAAGTCATTCACTTTCAACGGCATGCTTCGTACGCCGTTAAAAACTATTTAATGGCAAATTTTGTGTGTCGTTGTGACTTTTCTACGACATGTTATAGTACGACGTTGAAAACTATTTAACGGCAGATTTTGTGCATTGTTATTATTTTTTCTACGACTACTTTTGCATGCCGTTAATTGGTAAGACAAATAACGACGCTAATTACACACCGTAAAATATGTAATACAACGACTTGTTATGCCTGTTGTAGAATATGTATTTTTTTTTTTTTTTAAATTCAACAAGCTTTATTTGACCAATTTTGTACAATCTAACAAATATTACAAACAAGCATCACAAAACATCAATCAATCACCAAAATATTGTTTGAAGCATCAAAAAAAAAAAAAAAAAACTATATCCATAAATTATAAACATTCAACACTTGTCTATACATTCCAAACATTCGAAAACTATATTCTTAAGTTCTAAATTGTACAAAAAGTTTAAACCATCCAAAACTATGCATATCTAAGTTTCTAAACATATAGAAAACTATTAAGAGATTATCTAATATTTTTACATTTTAATATATATATATGGAGTGTGCCCCCCAAACTCTGAAAATAACTTCATCTTCAAGTCATCCAATCCTCTTCAGCAAAATGATGACATATACCTGAATCATCCTTCCATTCTTTGTCATTCTCAAGATCATAAAAGTTTTTTTCGCTGCAATAAAAATGAAAAAAGACACTCAATCTGATTAGAAAGAAGTAGGCAGAAAAAAATAGACTGAATAGTTGGATTCTTACAGCAGCCATTGACTATCAACCCAATAAATATTAGCCATTGAGCAGGCCATTATCTGTTGAAGACTAAAAAATGATGGTCTTAAAAGTGCTATTGCCCAAAAATGATTCGTCGTGCAACCTAATAAGTGAATTTGAAAAATCTATCACTAACCCATCATGTAACCTAGCAATTAATATATATGCATTATCCATCATTAACCCATTTCCCTAACGTCAAGCACAACAAAGCATCACTAAACATCTAACATAAATAAATTTATAAACAATCTCATTACTAATTTTGAGATCATATTTTGTGCAATGCTTCATTTAACCAGTAAATCAAATTCGAAAGATGAATAGTCATTGCCATAATCCATTTGGGAAAAAAGTATCATTTAGAATATAGCTATAGAAATAAAAATTCAGTGCACCATAAGCTGTTATGATAGATATCATGATAGAAAAGTTAATGCACTTTTTAACTGCCAGTCTTAATATTTCATTTCTCACCACACGTTGCATGCATAAGTAATCAGCCAATATAGTTCTAAAATAAGGGTTTAATGCGTGATAACCTAAGAGAAGGAATTCAATAATATACACTAATCTACAACAATGCAGCACTGGATCTCATTGATTGATTGTAGATAATATTTGGTGAACAAAAATGTTACATGGAAAACGAAGTGATGAGCATAGTAGAGAACTCACTGCGAGCACTCTGCTGTGTCATATGTACCTATGGTTTCTATACTTGTGTCATCAATTTTCAGGATAACATCTCCAGACAAAATGCCAGCCTTATTTGCAGGACCACCTCGAGCAGCTGAAATTACCACCAGTCCTGCATGTAATCCATCACCTCTTGTAGGGTAGCCAATTGACAGCCCTACACCTGTAAGAGCACCTTGTGTCCCTAACTGCCTTCAATGGACATATTAACAGATTTTAGAGAGAATATCAAAAGCCACAAAATTCGCTGACCCAAAATAGTTAAGAAAAGGCTTCATTGAGTCAAAAAACAAGATACATTAAATTAAGGGGGTAAAAAGAAGTTGCCTTGTACCTTGTTACAAGTACTAAGAACAGCAGCTTCCTCTATATGATTCAGAGCTCAAAGCTCACTAATTGCTTGAGGCCATTGTGCTTCATGAATGGAAAGCTTTTCACGTATCTCAA
Organism: Camellia lanceoleosa; assembly: GCA_025200525.1. Classification (NCBI taxonomy): domain Eukaryota; kingdom Viridiplantae; phylum Streptophyta; class Magnoliopsida; order Ericales; family Theaceae; genus Camellia; species Camellia lanceoleosa. The sequence goes on along the minus strand of CM045759.1, from coordinate 203,705,481 downwards.
CTAGTGCTGTATGAACATTGAGTCCTATGGCCACGACACTACTTCTATCCTTTGTATATCCTGAGAGAAAAACAGAGTATAAATATTTGAACAATTGTGGCTTTAATTAATATTCCTTGTGACAAGTGAATAAGTAAGTGAATGATAAAATGACTAAAGCATAACTGCAGCTTTTAAGGTAGTGGATTTTGTCTAATCCATCATCCAAAAAGAAGGAACTTGTAACATTATCCACATTGGCCAAACAAGATTGTTTGTCAAGCTCTCAGTATTGAATGACAACAGGAATGGCAAAAGCAAAGGGCAAAAAAGCCTAGAAAACTACTGCACCTTGAACATGTGATTTATTATGGGTTTACATTTCCTCTCACATATTTTTCTCATCATCATCTAACATAAATGAATAGTAAGAAATTTACTGAAACATGTTATTGGAAACAAATTGGCTAATTCGGTACTCAAATTTCAAACAATGTATTAAATATTCAATCAAGGGCTTTGGTTGACTTACAACCCAACTCACTTCAAGTTTTGGGACCTATCTCTATCTCTAACAAAATATGAGCAATGAGCATTTAACAGAAAATCAACATAAGAAGGCTGAACCCACAAATTAACTGGATGATTGACTTTTACTCAAGATCAACTTCATTGTACTATTCATCCATACCATACCAATGAGACTAAAAAGCCAACTAATCAACAGTTTTTTGAGGGATAAATGCACTGTGGTTGTCATGACCCAAACCCATCTCTATGGGTTTAGCACCATACCCGGCCAGTAATCCGTGATTACCGATGGCACCTTAATGATAATAAAGAATGTCTGAGTACATGGTGTGGAAGCCAAAAGCAAGTAATTAAAAATATCCAATGAGTTGACGATCAGTATGCAAAAAGACTTTTCATAACATATACACAATCAGTTCCAAACAATATGCACAATATTTACAATCATTCAGGATAGGGACTCAATCCCTATTAGAACAGTACAGTACAACCTCATTCAGTCTATACAGGACATATACAAAAGGGGGGGGGGGAAACTAAAACACCCCAAGCAGCCGCAGTTTGAACAGTTCTGGAACCTCAAAGTGAGGCACAAAGGTTGGCTTGACAAAACAGGAGCCTATCCTGATGCCTCTAGCAACGGTCCGGTGCTTGTACACCTATATATATATATGAGCAGTGAGCTAAAACCTAGTGAATAACATATGCGTAAAGAGGTTAAGAATGAATGTCCTTTCAGTATTGAAAACAGTAAATTATCAGTACATCAGTCATTTAGAAACTATACTAGTCATATGTGGTACATTCAATAGCAAAACAGTATAGTAGGTCTTAGCAGACCAAATAGTCAGTTGATGGCCATCATATCGATGTGATAGTGGTTCCAACATGGGAACCGGCGAGATTTCGTGACGATGGCGATGCAGTACAATAACAGTAAATTGCTATGGATGCCACGAATACAGTTCGTAATTAGGACAAGCATTCATTCAGTAAACAGTGTTATTTCATAAAACAGTTTAGTTATTCATTCAGAAAGTAATCTCAATTGAACATATCTTTACAACATTGTTACTCACTGAGTTCTGGGCTACAGATAAGCTAGAGCATCTCCGGATGCCAACCCTACACAGTTACGGAGTGAACACACACTAAGCTACACAGTTGGGAAAAAATAATAACTTAATCCCTAATTTGCCTTGGTGTGGTTCTACATCAATATCCTCCTTAAGATGCCTTAAACATGCCCTAGAAATGCCTAGGATGGAAAGAGGATGCGAGGATGCACTTTGAAACACTTTACAAAATTTTCAGAAAACAGGGGTCACGCTCAAGTATGGCTTTCTACGCTCGAGCGGACATGCAGACAAAGGAGCTCCACTCGAGCGTGACTTCCGTCGCTCGAGCGGACTGCAAGCTATAGTAAAAATACTGGATGCTCAAAATTCACGCTCAATGGGCGTTTGACCCACGCTCGAGCGTGAGACACAAGTCCTCGCTCGAGCGTAAACTCTCTCGCTCGAGTGGATTGTAAACTCATGCAAAGTACTAGATATACGCATTTCACGCTCGAGCGTCACTTTTCTCGCTCGAGTGGACGACATGATCTCAGACGGTACGCTCGAGCGTGAAGTTCCTCGCTTTCACGCTCGAGCGTGGGCCTAAAATTTGGAAATTCCAGATTTGAACCTCAAGCTCAAAACCAAGTTTTCATGCATCAAATTCGATCCTTTAGGGCCAATTTTTTGGAAAACACTTGTAAATTCATAGTATAACATGATTCAAAGCTCAATTTGTAAAATCAAGGCCCAAAGGTGAATCAATTAAACCCAATTTCAAACCAAACTTCAAGAACATACTTCAAATGTAACATGCATGTGTTCAATCTAATTCAAAGCTTCAATTACTTGCTCAAATGAGCTCAATTGCCTCAAAAACAAGATGAATTCATGGACTATAACAATAATATGGACATGCATGCAAGAATTACCATGAAAACAACTTTAAACTTCAAGATATGCACATGCATGCATGAATTACAACTTAATCAAACAATCTTAACCAATTCTAGACTTTAAATCACTAATATCACCATGGACCATGCTAGAAAAACTCAAATTCACAAGTGAGATGATGAATCTCCTACCTTAAGTCTTGAATGCAAGATAAGGGAGCTCAATAAAGCAAATTACTCTTCAATTCCTATGATTTCCAAGCAAAACCTTCAAGTTGAACCCAATTCTCTCACTCTCTCACTCAAGTCGGTTTTGGTCTCTCACAAATGAACAAGGATGATGTATAGCATAGATAAGTCAAGACTAAACAATTGTCTAGCAAAGCCCACTAATGGCAAAGTGGCAATTAAGTCCAACTCTTGCAATTTAGCTTTATTGAATCTAATTTAATCATACCAACTAACATTTCAATTAAACATGCCATAAAATCATATAAATTCCAATTAGCGTAAAACGTTAATCAATTTCGGATTCGGCCGCCGATAAGGCCTTCAATTTGCAGTTTAACACATAAAACATGAACAGATAATTTAGCAGTCAACAGATAGGATTGCATTCAAACTAACACACTTAATCAATCGATTCAGAATTTCAGTCAATCAGTCAATTAACATGCTTAATCATAGATTAGCACTAATCAGTGGTGTTATTAGTAAACAGTAGTGAGGGTTGTCACAGTCTCCCCTCCTTATAAAGAGTTTGGTCCTCCAAACTCGAGTTACCTTCATTTTGGAAGAAAACAGGATTCAGTGGGAACAATTCAGGATATCTTTTAATCATATCGTCTTCTCTTTCCTAAGTGGCATACATGCCACCATGGTTTTTCCAGTCAACTTTCACTAACGGAATCTCTTTATTTCTTAACTTCTTGATCCGTCTGTTCACAATCTGAATGGGCCGTTCTTCGTAAGTGTAGTCATCACTTAGCACTACACGGGTAGGCTCAATCACATGGAAAGGATCCCAGAGGTAATCCCTCAACATTGAAATATGGAACACATTATGCATATGTCCCATTTCAGGAGGAAGCGCTACTTGATACGCCACCAGATTGATTTTCTCGATAATCTTATACAGTCCGACATACCTCGGCGCTAACTTGCCTTTAACCCCAAAACAGGTCTGCCCTTTCATCGGTGTCACTTTAACAAAAACATGATCACCTACTTCGTACTCTCTGTCTCGCCTTCGGACATTCGTATAACTTTTCTGTCGGCTTTGTGCAGTTTTCAGTCTCTATCGAATCAGCTTCACTTTTTCAGTAGTCTCATGTACAATTTTGGGCCCAAGCAAAGACCCATCTCCAACTTCTGCCCAGCAAATCGGAGATCGACATTTTCTGCCATACAAAGCCTCGAAAGGCGCCATACCAATACTCGAATGAAAGCTGTTGTTGTAGGCGAATTCAGCCAACGGTAAATGGCTTTCCCAATTTCCTTGGAAATCAAGAACGCACATTCTTAGTAAATCCTCCAGAGTCTGGATGGTTCTTTCTGACTAGCCATCTGTTTGAGGATGAAAGGCACTACTCAATCTCAGTTCAGTACCCAATGCTGTCTATAGGCTTTGCCAAAATCTCAATGTAAACTTCGAGTCCCTATCAGAAACAATGGACACAGGCACTCCATGCAATCTAACAATCTCATCAATATAGATTACAGCCAATTTGTCCACATTATAAACTGTTTTGACGGGTAAGAAATGAGCAGATTTAGTCAATCTATCAACAATAACCCAAATTGAATCCATATCTTTACTGGAGCGAGGTAAACCAACAATAAAATCCATGGTGATATGTTCCCATTTCCACTCCGGTATCGGTAAGGGTTGCAGTAAGCCTGCGGGTCGTTGATGTTCGGCTTTAACTTATTGCCAATGAAGACATTTTGATACAAAATCAGTAATTTCTTTCTTCATTCCTGACCACCAGAAATTCAGTTTCAAGTCTTGGTACATTTTCATATTTCCTAGATGGATAGACAGTTTTGAATTGTGGCCTTCTTGCAGAATTCTTCTTTTCAGTTCAGAATCACTCGGTACACACAATCTTCCCTGGAATTTCAACACATTATTCTCAAATTTGAAATCTGGCCTTGGTTTGGATTCTCGTTCTTCGATGATCTTCTTTAAGAAGTCATCATGTTGCTATTTTTCTTTAATCTCTTCGATCAGTGCTAGTTGAGTAGAAATAACAGCTATTGTCCCACATTGTTCACGCAAAACGATTTCAATTTCAAGTCTTTCAAGGTCACAAAGCAATTATTTCTGCCTGGTAAGTAAACAAGCTAAATTTTCAATCAATTTCCGGCTCAGTGCATCAGCAATAGTGTTACCTTTTCCTGGATGGTACAGAATTTGCATATCGTAATCTTTTATCAGCTCTAACCATCTCCGCTGCCTCGTGTTCAGTTCTTTCTGTGTGAAGAAGTATTTCAAACTCTTGTGGTCAGTATACACTTCACACGTCGCCCCATAAAGGTAGTGACGCCAAATCTTTAGTGCAAACACTACTGCAGCAAGTTCCAGGTCATGGGTCGGGTAGCTCTTTTCATGTGGTCTCAGTTGTCGGGAAGCATATGCAATAACTTTACCATTCTGCATTAAAACACATCCCAAACCCTTATAAGAAGCATCACTATATACAGTATATCCATCCGTACCTGAGGGTAAGGTGAGAATCGGTGCAGTCACTAGTCGAGTTTTCAACTCTTGAAAAGCTTATTTCCTCTAATCGGTCCAGTCAAATGATATCCCCTTCTGAGTCAACTGTGTCAGTGGTAGGGCAATTTTGGAGAAGTCTTTGACAAACCTTCTGTAATACCCGGCTAAGCCTAGAAAACTTCAGACTTCGGTAACATTTGTTGCTCTAGGGCAGTTCACCACTGCTTCAATTTTCTGTGGGTCAACTGCAATACCATCCTTACTAATCACATGCCCCACAAACATCACACTGTCTAGCCAAAATTCACATTTAGTTAGTTTTGCATAAAGTTTCTGTTCTCTTAGGGTCTGCAAAGCAATTCTCAAATGACGTTCATGTTCCTCCGTGCTTTTGGAATAAATTAAAATGTCATCTATGAATACAACAATAAAGTCATCTAGGAATGGTTTGAAAATTCTGTTCATAAGGTCCATAAATGCAGCAGGCACATTGGTAACTCCAAAAGGCATAATTAGGAATTCATAATGTCCGTACCTCGTTCGAAATGCAGTCTTTTCAATGTCCCCCAGTTTGACTTTCAATTGGTGATATCCAAATCTTAGGTCAATTTTTTAGAACACTTGGGCACCCTGTAACTGGTCAAATAAGTCATCAATGCGAGGCAATGGATATTTCTTTTTCACCGTTACCTTATTCAGTTCGCGGTAGTCAATGTAGAGTCGCAGTCAGCCATCTTTCTTTTTCACAAATAAGACTGGCGCGCCCCATGGTGAAGTACTGGGCTTGATGAACTTCTTATCTAATAATTCTTGCAGCTGAACTTTCAACTCTTTCAATTCGATGATTGCCATTCAGAAGGAGCTTTGAATCTTGGTGTTTGCAGGAATTACATCAATGGTGAACTCAATGTCCCTATCAATCAAATCCCCTGGCAGATCATCTGGAAAAACATCTGGGAATTCTCTGACTTTAGGAATACTGTTCACATCAATGTTAGCATCAGTAGATACAGTCAATATAGAACATAAATACCCCTTATACCCCTTTCTAATCAGTTTAAAAGCTTTCATGGATGAAATCAGATATGGGGGAGGTACTACTCCAACTCCATTAAACACGAATTTAGGCAATCCAGGCAGACAGAAAACAACTTGTTTTGTTACACAGTCTATGGTGGCATGATATTTTGTTAACCAGTTCATTCTCAATATTACATCAAAATAGTCAATGTTCAATGGCAATAAATCAATATATAAATGCGCATCTTCAACAATAATCTCACATGCAGGGTATATATAAGCACAAGTCATGGATCCCCCAGCAGGTGAAGATACAGCTAACAGATAGTTCATAGGTTCCAGTGGTCTATTTAATTTTCGTGAAAACACATGCGACACATATGAATGTGTAGACCCCGAATCAATCAGAACATATGCATTTTGAGTGCAGATTGAAAGTATATCTAACATAACGGTCTCGGTATTCTGTACATCTCCCGGTACGAGTACGAACACTCGGCCTTGCTTCATAGGCTCCTTTCCAGTGGCTTTAGGGTTGGGTTTTGGTGCAGCAGTTGATGTTGTGGTGCTGGCTGTAGCTTTACTATTGCCCAGAGGAGTGGAAGGGCAATCTTTAACCATGTGGCCCACCTTGCCACACCTGTAACAAGCTGTAACAACGCCCGCGGGGGGGCCTCGCTACAGCTCGGACTCGATTTTGTTGCGGTTCTCAATCTTGAACCAAAGAGTCCAAATCCGGCAAATCGTTTTGAAGGAAACAGATTTTTTTGAAAGAAGTGCCAAACATGGACTGCTTTGCGGATAATGAGTCGCCCCCTAATTATTTTAAAATGGGAAATTTAGGAAACCCTGACTCGGTGCCGAAAGGCCACGTGTCCGTCATCACCAAAGTTGGCTCGGGAACTTGGGTACGATTAGGGAAGGTCACATCGTGAGCACCTCTCGCCGGCCAAAGACCTCTACTAACCATGATATCTGTTTTTGAAAACTTTGTGCGTTCTTATTAGGTTATTAGCCTAGGTTACTATGAGATGCTCATGACAAACAAGTATAAATGGGCGTGCGAATTGGAACAAAACATTTCATGTTTGCTTGTTTGAAAATGGTTTGCTACCCGCAGGTAGGCTTAAAATGTAGATTTTGCCACAATCTCGTGGGCTTAACAAACAATCGATGAATTGTCCCAATTCAGATAACCCAACCTCCACCCACAGGCACTCAAGGCAGTTATATCACATAAGCACATAGCCTCATGGTAAGCATGCTATCATGGCAACACTCACACGCATGCAAGGATGCTAAAGCATAAAAACTTACAGAGTACTCCAAGCCAAAACAGGAAACTGATTAGAAATCCATGCATGATCCTAAGTATACAGAATGCCTAATGCAACACATGCAAAGATGCAAACTAGAGCAGGCTCGGCTATTCTAAACATGGCATATGAGATGCAACAGCTATCAAGTACTCAACTTGGAATTGAAATACAGGTGCAGTTTGTATGATCTGTGAGCAGTGCGTGCAAAAGCAGATGAATGATGCAAACATCTTTGTCATCTTATGCTAATTGAAATATGCCCTATATCTAACCATCAAAGCGGATAAATAAAAGGGAGAAAGAAATGGGGGTTGGAAGACATACATCACACTCACACACCCTTATTACAACATTGCCCTCATGGAGGTCCAGAATAAATAACAATCTGAGACCGAATAAAAGAATATCTGATCGAAATAATACAAATTCTAATTAATTAATAAATTAATTACAAAAGAATTAGAATGGCGTGCAAGCCGAGGGCCTCGCCGGCGACAGATGATGTATCTTTGAAATGCTTGGCGCGGAAATCTACTGGAATGCCCTGATTAGCCTCTGTTTGCAATATTTCTCGAAATGCGCGCTAGACTCCGAAAAGTTGATGATCCTTGATTTTGCTGTAACAGAGAGCAGGAAAAGGGCACAGCAGTGTATTTCACAAATATATGCATGCCTCGACCCCCGTGCCACCAATCACGCATATCGATGCATGATGGCCGAGGAGCCGAATTGCACAATTCAATGTAGGGATGAATGTGGAGGAATTGGAGCACGGAATGTACCTCATTTCCCGTGCGATATGCATGATATGCATGAAATGCAACTAATATACAACCTAGCATGCTCAATGCTATGAAAATGAGATGCCTCGAAATGCGCGTCCACGGGCACGCAAACCGAGGCGATGCGGAATGACACGCTAAATGTAATGATGGACTTACACCAACATGAAGGGGGCCTCAGCCACACTCACATAGGATGCCGGAATGAGAAGAATGAGGTGCCTCGAAATGCGTGCCCACTGGCACGCAAATCGAGGCGATGATGAGATATAAATCGGATAAAACAGAGTGTCTCGAAATGCGTGCACACGGGCACGCAAACCGAGATGGAGCCAAAATGGAGATCAGATAAAACTGGAGTGCCTCGAAATGCGCGCACACGGGCACGCAAACCGAGGCGATGATGTACGATGCAAAATCGGATAAAACCGAACTGCCTCGAAATGCGTGCACACGGTCACGCAAACCTAGGCGATGATGTAATGAGAAAAACGGATAAAACCAAAGTGCCTTGAAACGTGCCTGGTAGCGCCGCAAATCGGCGATGATGAAAAAGAAAAATCGGATAAGGCCGAAGTGCCTCGAAACGCGTGCCCACCGGGGCGCAAATCAAGGCGATGATGAAAGAATGAAAATTGGATAAGATCGAATTGCCTCGAAGCGCGTGCCGCCCGCAAATTGCGGCGATGATGAAAGAATGGAAATCGGATACAACCGAAGTGGCTTGCCACGCGTGCCCACAGGCGCGCAAATCGCGGCCACGATGAAAGAATGAAAATCGGATAAGGCCAAGAAGGCCTCGAAAGCGTGCACCCGTAGCGCAAATCGAGGCGATGATGAAAGAATGAAAATCGGATAAAGCGAAGTGCCTCAAAGCGCGTGCCACCGCGCGCCAATCGAGGCGATGATGAAATGCAATGAAATGGCATACGGAATGCCGGGATGGACTTACACCAACATGGGAGAGCCTCAGCTCACTCACATAGGAGGCCGTCGGGTAAAAACAAAGCTGCCTCGAAACGCGTGCCCGCGGACACGCAAATCGAGGCAATGACGTAGAAGCATGAAAATGCAAATTGGGCTTATGCCAACATGAGATAGCCTCAGCCACGCCACGAGGCTTTAGGAATGATAAGAATGAGGTGCCTCGAAGTGCGTGCCCATTGGCACGCAAAAATGATACAAATGGCACGGGAAATGATATGCAAGCATGGAAATGGAATTTCAGCACCTAAATAAAGGGGAAAACAGCCCCGAAACAATTCGAAATGACACTCGAAGCATGCATTCATCCCGAAAATGTGAAATTAAGTCCCGAAATGGCCTATAGCCATGCTATACATGCAAAATATGATCATGGCAGCAAGAACAGTAGCAAGGCAGTCCCAAATATGGCATTTTTTCAGTAACAAACTTGGCCAAAATGCAAGCATAGATAGATCAACAATAGCATGCAAAATTAGTGGCCAAAAGAGGGGTATTGAGACAAGTGATATATGCAGACCCCAAATGGACAAACTTTCTTCTACAATATTGAAGATGAGATAAAAATAAGCACAATTTCAGAAGATTACATCCTCAAAATCAGAATACAAACATGCTATAAAATCCATGCAAAGTAGGCTCCCAAATAGGCTATATCATGAGACATGCAATGCACACACCAAATGACAAAACTTTCTTCATGAAATATGTAAAGGGGGTCAAAATAAGGCCCCTTTCAGTTCTGACCAAAGGCCAAAACCAAAAGAAAAAGAGGCTACAAAACATGCAAGAATACGGTAAATTTGATGGATTTCAAAGGAAGTACCAAAAATATACACCAAATGGCTTAAGGCCCTCAACATAACATGGAAAGGAGACAAAAACAAGGCTATTTCTAAGCCTGATGAAGGCTGAAATCCGGAGCCAAGTAAGCCTAACAAAGCATGCAAGAATTAGGGCCTAAAGTGAATTTCCAAGAGAGGTGGTATATAGAATGGCCAAATGAGGTTGAGCCCTTCTACAATGTTGTAGAGGGGCTCATTTTAAGCACAAAATCAGTAGGGGTCGGACCCCCAAAAACCAACACAAATAGGTCAATTTTAGCATGCAAAAATGTTACCAACTTGAAGAATATTGAAGGAACTAGTGTATACAAACACCAAATGAGGTTGGGCCCTTCTAAAAAGTTGTAGAGGGGCTCATTTTAAGCACAAAATCAGTAGGGGTCGGAGCCCCAATTCTCAACCAATTAAAGTATAGAAAAGGATCAAGAAAATGCCCTAAAAGTTGGTTTTGAATACTTACCCTTGAAGACTTGTCTTTCTTTGCTTCTTGGCTTGGATTTGTGGCTTATCAACCTCTGAAATCCACTTCCTTGCTGCTGGAATCGAAGTTGGAATGGTGAGGCTTAGGGTTGATGAAGGAATCAAGCAAGAACTTGAAGCTTTTTTGGAGTTTTTAGCTATGGAGATGGAGGTTTTTGCCTTGGTGTTCTTGAAGAGATTTTTTCCAACCTTGAAGAAGGAGGGAGGGCCTTCAAATAGGCAAGAAAATGGGGTGTAAAAGGGAGGAAAGCATCCAATCTTTCCTCTGAAATATCCGGATGAGGAGACACTTTGAAAATTTGGGACAATTTGGAGCAGTGAAGCAGTCTGGCCGGCCAGGTAGTTTTGCTCAAGGTGGCCGGCCAGCCACCCACCATGGCCGGCCAGCCACCTCCCATGGCCGGCCAGCCACCTCAAAAAACCAACTTCAAAATTTCTGGCCGACCACCAAACACAAGTGTCCTCCCATGTGTGTAGAATAAGGCCCCAGGGTCGGAATTTGGCAACACTGAACCAGGAGCCACAACATAGAGCTTGAAGGAGAGGCCCAAAAATGAAAGGCACAATTTCTGGCCGACCACCATACCAAAGTGTCCTCCTAGATGTGTGCAACAAGGTTCCAAGGCCGGAAATTGGCAACACTGAAGCAGGAGTCACAACATAGAGCTTGAAGGAGAGGCCCAAAAATGAAACTCACAGTTTCTGGCCGACCAGTAGTTGGTAGGGTCCTCCCAGGTCCCCTCATCACAGATATGTAGCTTTGGTCTGAAGAAAATACCCCTAGGGTGTTCAACATTGGCCCGGAAGTGAGCAAAACGGGCGCCGGAAGGGCGAAACTGAGTATCTGGGATAATTGCTGGCCTCCCACCCCCCAGTGATCTCCCTGATGTTGAAACAGAGGTACCTGCCAAGTTTGAACAAAAACTAATGAGAAATGAACGTTCGGGGCCAAAACCGAGCAAATCGGGATCCCGAAAATGGGTCATGGTGCCGAAGTGGTGTTCGGCAAGTGGGTATTCATGACCCAGTGTCCTCTGGAATGACAAAAGCAGGTCTCCGCCAAAACCGGAGAAGGCCGATGCGAAATGAATGCTCGGGACCAAAACCGCTTTGGGGTCCCAAAACCGCTATGAGCACCGAAGTGGCATACGTACGGCGGGGCATCGGGGCCCTGTGGTTCCTCGAAATATTAAACAGAGGTCTCGCCAAAACCGGAGAAGGCCGATGCGAAATGAATGCTCGGGACCAAAACCGCTTTGGGGTCCCAAACCGCTATGAGCACCGAAGTGGCATCTGACCACGGCGGAACATCGGGGCCCTGTGGTTCTCGAAATATTAAACAGAGGTCTCCGCCAAAAACCGGAGAAGGCCGATGCGAATGAATGCTCGACCAAAACCGCTCGGTTTGGGGTTCCAAATGGGTCGCCGCACCTAAGTGGTGTCCATTGCAAGTGGGCATCGGGGCCCCAGGTTCCTCGAACACTAAAACAAAGGCACATGCCAAAAACCGGAGAACTCGGAGATGGTTGGGTGGTCCCGAGCCGAGGCACACGGCCTGACGGCTCCGAAAACCGGGAACCGGGCTCCGAAATGGGCAAAATGGCCTACGGCCACGAAACGTAGCTCACGGCCACCGGGAGATAGTCTACGGGACCACTCCCTTCCCTCAGGAGAGAAAACAGAGAAAACCGAGCTTGGTTCGCAAACCGAGACAAGGTAGAGAAGATGGTTCGGAAGTCCGGAGGCAGGGCACGCGGCCGTGACTCTGGGACTTCTGAACAAGCACAGTATGCAATATCACCGAGCGCTCAACTGGTGACGTCTGAGTCTTAAGGTCGGTCAAAAATGGGGTGTCTACACAAGCAACTGAAATTTTATAACAAACCCTTTTATGTTTCTTACCACATTCAGAACAGGGTGGTATGGAACTATTTCCTTGGTTGGAACTAGTTGTTAACCCCGTATTTTGCTTTTTGTTCAAGGGTCTGTTCCGGCCTTTCTTAAATTTAAAACCCCGTCTTTTACCACGTCATTTAGTTGCTGGTACTTTAGTCTGTTTCAGTGCCTCGATGTTTGACTCAGCCATTATTGTTCGATCAAGGATATGTACATCCTTTAGTAGTTTCAAAACATTTATTCTGTCAAGGATTTCAACATTAAGGCCGCCTTCAAACTTTCTGGCCTTTTTGTAGTCAGTATCCACCATGTGTGGTGCATAACGGGCAAGTTCTGTGAATTTAGATTCATACTCTGCTACGGACATAGTGCCTTGTTTCAATTGTTCAAACTCAGTCACTTTTCGATCCCTGACACACTGTGGAAAGCATTTCTCAAAAAAGGCTCCCTTAAACTGAGCCCAAGTCATAACAGTGTCGGTGTCACGGACAAGTATCCACCACCTTTTGGCCTCTTCTTGTAAGGTGAAGGTAGCCAGTAGTACTTTATGTGCTTCAGAACACGGAAAGACTAATTTTTCTGTTTCTAGCACCCATGCTTCGGCCTTCAATGGTTCAAGGCCTCCCTAAAATGATGGCGGTTTCATTTTACTGAACTTTTGTGTTAAAGCAATGATGTCATCATTCACATTCTGTTCCGGCTGTATCGGAGGAGGTGGAGGCTGTTGGTTCTGTTATTGTTGTTGCCTTAAGGCTTCAGTCAACATTTCAACTGTTCTTTCTAATCTCGCCATTCTGGCGTCAGATGATTCAGTTTCATCAGTAGTCCTTGCATTGTCCATTTCACTATATGTAACACACTAATAATAAACATAGGAAGTTGCATACTTTAAACATATTAACACATTAGCACATATATTCATGTCATGGCCATATACACTTTTCAATGCTCATGCAATGCCCTAATCACCTTCTAGGACATCCTATAGCTCATTTGGACACGTGTGTGCGGTATAACTCGTGGTTTGAAAACGCTTTGATACCACTCTATCACGACCCGAACCCACCCCTATGGGTTTAGCACCGTAACCAGCCAGTAATTCGTGATTGTCGAAGGCCTGCTTAACAGTAATAATAGTAATACAGAGTATAGGGGCTGGCGGAAGCCAAAACAGTAATTAAAAGATGTCCAATGAGCTGTGACAGTCTGTATGCAAAAAGACTTTTCATAGTATATATACAATCAATTCCAAACAGTATGCACAATATTTACAATCATTCAGGATAGGGACTCAATCCCTATTAGAACAGTACAATACAACCTCATTCAGTCTATATAGGATATATACAAAACGGGGGGAAAACTAAAACACCCCAAGCAGCCGCAGCTTGAACAGTTCTGGAACCTCAAAGTGAGGCACAAAGGTTGGCTTGACAAAACAGGAGCCTATCCTGACGCCTCTAGCAACGGTCCGGTGCTTGTACACCTACATATATATATATATGAGCAGTGAGCTAAAGCCTAGTGAATAACATATGCGTAAAGAGGTTAAGAATGAATGTCTTTTCAGTATTGAAAACAGTCAATTATCAGTACATCAGTCATTCAGAAGCTATAATAGTCATATGTGGTACATCCAATAGCAAAACAGTACAGTTGGTCTTAGCAAACCGAACAGTCAGTTGATGGCCATCATATCAGTAAACAGTAGTGGTTCCAACATGGGAACCAACAGAGATCTCTGTGACAGTAGCAGTACAGTACAATAACAGTAAATGGCTATGGATGCCACGAATACAGTTCGTAATTAGGACAAGCATTCATTCAGTAAACAGTGTAATTTCATAAAACAGTTCAGTTATTCGTTCAGAAACTAATCTCAATTGAACATATCTTTATAACATTGTTACTCACAGAGTTCTGGGCTACAGATAAGCTAGAGCGTCTCCGGATGCCAACCCTACACAGTTACGGAGTGAACACACACTAAGCTACACAGTTGGGAAAAAATAATAACTTAATCCCTAATTTGTCTCGGTGTGGTTCTACATCAATATCCTCCTTAAGATGCCTTAAACATGCCCTAGGAATGCCTAGGATGGAAAGAGGATGCGAGGATGCACTTTGAAACACCTTACAAAATTTTCAGAAAATAGGGGTCACGCTCGAGCGTGGCTTTCTACGCTCGAGCGGACATGCAGACAAAGGAGCTCCACTCGAGCGTGACTTCCGTCGCTCGAGCAGACTGCAAGCTATAGTAAAAATACTTGATGCTCAAAATTCACGCTCAACGGGCGCTCGACCCATGCTCGAGCGTGAGACACAAGTCCTCGCTCGAGCGTAAACTCTCTCGCTCAAGCGGACTGTAAGCTTATGCAAAGTACTAGATACACGCATTTCATGCTTGAGCGTCACTTTTATCGCTCGAGCGGACGGCATGATCTCAGACGGTACGCTCGAGCGTGGAGTTCCTCGCTCGAGCGTGGGCCCAAAATCTGGAAATTCCAGATTTGAACCTCAATCTCAAAACCAAGTTTTCATGCATCAAATTCGATCCTTTAGGGCCAATTTTTTGGAAAACACTTGTAAATTCATAGTATAACATGATTCAAAGCTCAATTTGTAAAATCAAGGCCCAAAGGTAAATCAATTAAACCCAATTTCAAACCAAACTTCAAGAACATACTTCAAATGTAACATGCATGTGTTCAATCTAATTCAAAACTTCAATTACTTGCTCAAATGAGCTCAATTGCCTCAAAAACAAGATGAATTCATGGACTATAACAATAATATGGACATGCATGCAAGAATTACCATGAAAACAACTTTAAACTTCAAGATATGCACATGCATGCATGAATTACAACTTAATCCAACAATCTTAACCAATTCTAGACTTTGAATCACTAATATCACCATGGACCATGCTAGAAAAACTCAAATTCACAAGTGAGAGGATGAATCTCCTACCTTAAGTCTTGAATGCAAGATAAAGGAGCTCAATAAAGCAAATTACTCTTCAATTCCTATGATTTCCAAGCAAAACCTTCAAGTTGAACCTAATTCTCTCACTCACTCACTCAAGTCGGTTTTGGTCTCTCACAAATGAACAAGGATGATGTATAGCATAGATAAGTCAAGACTAAACAATTGTCTAGCAAAGCCCACTAATGGCAAAGTGGCAATTAAGTCCAACTCTTGCAATTTAGCTTTATTAAATCTAATTTAATCATACCAACTCACATTTCAATTAAACATGCCATAAAATCATATAAATTCCAATTAGCGTAAAACGTTAATCAATTTCGGATTCGGCCGCCGATAAGGCCTTCAATTTGCAGTTTAACACATAAAACATGAACAGATAATTTAGCAGTCAACAGATAGGATTGCATTCAAACTAACACACTCAATCAATCGATTCAGAATTTCAGTCAATCAGTCAATTAACATGCTTAATCATAGATTAGTACTAATCAGTGGTGTTATTAGTAAACAGTAGTGAGGGTTGTCACAGTGGTATAGATTTCTTGCCTAACAATGCTAACCAAAGTGAACTAACATAGCAGCAAATGAGGCAAACCATTTGAGTAAGCCAATGCTGAAGCCAAGGCCATCGAGATTGGTGGCATGGTTAAGGAGGCGCTTAGCAGCAATCTTGAGCTCATTGATGTCGGAATTGATCAATTCAGTCATGGCTGGATCAATCTACATGGCCAAATACCCCATCATCATCCTCCTCATTTTTCTCTCCCACAAATGTATCCTATCAAAAAAATAAAAACCAAACAAAGTAGAACAAACACGGAGAGAAACCAAAAGCAAAAACATTAGAGAAAAGAAACATTAGAAATAAGAAGGCAAAAGCATGAACGAAAATCTAATCCAATTACCAATATCAGAAACATTAGATATGAGAAAACTATTTTTTTCTGAAAACAAAAAATAAGCACATACAAAACAAAGAGCACAAAGCAGATTGATAGCTTGAAATCAACAAGGAAAAAAAAGAAAAGAAAAGGAAATAGATAAGAAAAATCTAACCTGAGGAAATGATTTCCAGAGTGCTTCGACTCAACTCAACGTCGACAAGAATTAGCTAAGAACAAAGCATATAACAAAAGAGACATCTCAAATCAGTTATCCCGCCAATGCTGCACAAAGAGATTGACATGCTGTACATACAAAAGCAACTAGATCTAGAGACTTGTATATATATATCCATATGTTAATAAAAGATGAATTGCACATGTTAATAAGTGGAGGTCCTATCCACAAACTAGCCTTCAAGATTTTTGAGACATTTTAAGTGCATCTACAATGTCAAGACACACTTTTGTGTCTTTTTTATATACCTTGAGCAGGGTAAGCTACAAAAAATGATAAATTTCAGACCACTTGAAAGGTTCTATGACAGAGAAAGTCCTATGAGTGACATGGAATAATTGTCTAATAGGCAACTAAATAATCTGCTATAGCTGTTTTAAATTTTAGAGTGGAAAAAAAAATAGATTTCAAAAAAGAAAACACAAGATTTAGATGAATTTGCTAAACTGAAATCTTTTTGACATTTAAAAAAAGACCCAATAAGGAGAGGGCTCCACTGGGATGGTAGCAACCTGAAACCACCTCCATGATTGTTAGTTATTTTAGCTCTCAGCCTCCCGTAGTAAACAGAAAGTTTTCCTTCACCTCTAAGATCCATGACAACCAATTTCTTTTCAGTTCCCTCACATGTACCTTTGCCATATGATTTCTCGATTTCAGTAGAGTTTCCTTAATTCTCAATTTTTTTGTGTGCATCAATTGTGAATTCATGCTAGATTGTAATTCATTTCTTATAATGCTATATTTTTTTTTATTAAATTTGATTTATTCATTTCTAATAGTCAGCTGAAGAAAATAAATGCAAGTAGCAAACCCAAAATAACTGACACAAAGGCTTGTTGAATTGTGTATATATATATATATTGTTTCTAGAATTATATGCAAAAAAAATTCATTTTTCCTATACTAGAATATTCAAGATAGAGGCACTTCAGATGAGAAGCCTAAGCACATGGCTTTGACATCACATTTGCCCTAATACTATGGAGCCACTAGCCCAGTAAGCCTCAAAATTTCAGTGTTGAAAACCTTTGAGCTACAAGATCAAATATAAGACTATTTTAATTCACACCAAGAATTCTGTTATAGTCTGTGAACACAAAGGCACCGAGGTAAAAAAGAAACAAGTAAGTTCCTATAAGATTAAAAGTTAATTTGGTAAGAAATAACATAAGTGAACTTTAAGTCAGCTTGTGCTCGTGCTTCAAAGGAAGACTGAAAACCTTGTGCTGTTAGGACTTTTTCTCGAGAATAATCATCCTATGATGATACAAAAAATAGATGAGAAAGAATATATATGCCTTCACTTCAAATAGTACTTAGGACTAATAAGAATTCACAAAACAAAATACCTCCCAGAGATCTTCTTTCCAGGAAACTCTGTAACATTAATGCCCTTCTATAGTACATCATGTCAAACACTGTAATTCTAGCCATGATAATGGACACTATTAGAATATGAAGTGAATATCTATGTTGTGTAAACTTTCCAAGGGATGCTGAAATTGAAAATAAACAAAGTTTTCACATAAGATTCAGGGAGTAATATGAATAAGCATCAACTGAACCTAACCTGTCCTAGCTAAAGTCTGGCCTCAATACGATGCTCAAAACCGAAGCTCCAAGGAAGCAAACACAAACCCACTTATCCTGAGCCCAATGCCTACAACCAAAATCGCAGTTTTTTAAGAAAAAAATTAAGGATTCTAATGTTCTTCCTTCAAGACAAAAAGGAATAACGTAGTCTAATTATCTATGTTCATTAGAAATACATAAAATTATGTTCTACCAATATACAAACATAGATTGAAAAAATTGAAAATAGTGAGATTGAAAAACAAAAAGATCAAAGTGAATGAGATTCTATTGAAAAGAAAGCAGACCAATCATTATTTGGAAGAAAATAAAGATAAATGTTGATAAGATAATCATTGATTTAGATAAATAGGATTTCATCCAGAATCTAAGCCATGCCAGGTCATTAAGCATAGAACAGGTAAAGGTTAACCCATGTAGTAATTCACATCCTTTAACATAAGAAAATGATAAGGAAGAAATTGAATATGGAGAATGGTCAACAGGGCACAAAAATGTGATGAACTTTAATATCTTCCTTCCATATTGAGAAGAACAAAGCCAATTGGAAATGAACATAATCAAACCTACTTGAGTTTATGCATTAAGTGAGAGGGCATTCACACCATAAATGCTGATCTTAATTCAAGGCGATAAGAATAAATTTTTAAAAATGTCTAAGGCAGGCCTTTAATTTTCGTAATTCAGACATCAAGTGGGACAAACTATTGTTTATGTCAAGAACTTGGATAGATAAGCAGAAGATGGGAAAAAACAAAACAGCCAACAGATCTACCTCAAAAACTTTCAATTTCAAGCTTTCCATTGTTTCATTAAAAAAAAAAAAAAAAAAAGAAAAAAAAAGAAGGAAGAAGATAGACCCAAAACAATTATCAAACATCAAAACAACCATAACCCTTCAATTTGGAACAGATCTACCTCAAAAACTTTCAATTTCAAGCTTTCCATTGTTTCATTTAAAAAAAAGAAAAAAAAAAGAAAAAAAAGAAGAAGATAGACCCAAAACAATTATCAAACATCAAAACGACCATAACCCTTCAATTTGGATGCAGAGAAAAACAATAACAAGATGGAAAAATTCAAAAAATTTATTTTCTTTCACCAAGAACCTAATTTCACATTCAGGTTTTAATTTTTCCAATTCAGATTCAAATATTTTCCCCAACTCACATTCAAGAAATTTAAAAAAATAAAATAATAATAATAATAATAATAATAATTCACAACCTAAAACACAATTCTAATTTTTGATTTGCTCAATCAAAATCCTAATTTTTCAATGAGAGAGAGAGAGAGAGAGAGAGAGAGAGAGACCTGAAACAGAGTGGTAGCATAAATAATTTAGTTCCTCATCTTCCCCTGAGTGGTTATACGAATCTCATTCTCGTTAATCGGCGTCTCTGGCCTCGATTTCTCTACCTTCGGATACCGATCCATCTAAACACAAAAAACCCAAAGTCAAAAACACAATTTTTTCTCCAAAAAATCAAAAACCCAACAAGAAAACAACAAAAGAGTACACAGAAATTAGATTTGAAGAAGGAAATAGGAAGAGGGGTAACCGTGGTGAGTGTTGAGCGAGTTCGGAACGGGTAAAAGGTAATGAAAGTCTCTAAAAACCCGCTCTCGCCTTTTGCTAGTCTCCATGGTAGCTCTGGATCGATGAATTTGGTAAGAGAAGAGCCATGGCCGTTGTGGGTTGTAGAGAGAGAAATTGGAGGGGAGAGAGAGAGAGAGAGAGAGGCGGGGAGAACTATGCCCAATTTGAAGAGTATTTCATTTTAGCATTTGGCATGAGTATTTTATTTTGGCGCTTATTTTTATTTTGATTATATTATTCACGATAGAAATTGTATCTAGTGAAAAGCAAAAAAAAATTTAACGACTAGCATATGTGTGTCGTGGAAAGTGTATTTTTTAATGGCTAACTTTTTGTGTGCTGTAAAAAGTATAATATTTTTAACGGCTGACTTTTTGTGCGCCGTGAAATATTTAATATTTTTAACGGCTAGTGTATGCGTGTCGTGTATAATTGATGTATTAACGGTATATCATATACACGTTGTAGAAAGTTTTATTATTTATGGCCAACATTGCAAGCCGTAAAAAAATCTTCAGTATTAGCATTTACGGCCTACGCAATAGACACACTGTGGTTGGGAAATTATTTACGACATGCAAAAAAAGCAAGTTGTAAAAATGAGAAACCACAGCTTGCATTTACTGTATATTGTTAATGTGGAGCCGTAAAAACTCAACTTTGTTGTAGTGTCAAGAGACAATACAGTTGAGAATGCAACTTCACCATTACAAGCATAATGTAGTTCAACATGCGAATTACAAAAAATTGTCTACAATTTCTGAATTGTGTCAATGGTTGGTAAGGACAAACAAATCTATGATCTATCAACTTATTTATAGAGTGATTACACTTGTTCTTACTCTTTTAATTTCTACTGCATCTACGAAGCGATCATTTTCAGCTATGAAAATTGTCAAAATCAGACTTTGCAACAAAATAGAAGATGAATTTCTTACAGACTCTTTGCTTGTGTACATTGAAAAGGAAATTGTTGAAAATTTTATCACAGAGTCAATCATTGAAGACTTTCGAGATATGAAAGAACGTCGAGTTCCACTTTAATAGATGATTGAGTTGATTTGTATAAATAGTTTTTTAATACATGACTTTGCTTTTATTCATATATTAAATTTATTAAATATATGGCCTGTTTTATTTTTTCCATACTAATTTAATATTAAATTTTAGTTTATTTTTTGAATTCAAAGAAATAGTAGTTTATATCTATTCATATAAAAAAATTTATTTATGTCTTGGCCCCCCCGCAAATGAATTCCTAGTTTCATCCCTGAGTACATAGCAACCAACTCCAATACTAGGCTTCGTTTTGTATTGGCTTTTTCGGTTAAATTAGTGACAAAAAGACAAAATCGATTAAAAAGTTAATAAGATAAAATATCACATTTAAATCATAATTATTTTATTTTTTGTCTCACAAAATTTTAAAAATTAATCTAAATGAACTTTTTAATCCAAACTAAAATAATTATAAAAAAAAATAAAAAAACAACAACAATAACAACAACAACTAAAAAAAACATGCCAAACCGCAGCTAGGGCTGCCAATGTGTTAGTTCTTGTGGGTTGGGTTTGCAACATTTTTCATCGATTTTGGATCGTTTTGTACATCATTAGAGGCTCTCTGTTTATAATCCCATTCTATTTGGGCTTCGGAAAAATGACCCATTTTCTGACTTTCATCTGTCTATTTGCTCAGCACCACTCCCTAATTGTCGCTTGAAAACTTTAGACAAAAAATATTAAAAATTCACTTACAATAAAAATAAAAATAAAAATAATTAAGTGTAGCCAAACAGAACCTAAATTAACACATTTAAGGAATGATTTTGATAAGTTAACACAACTCAGGAACAACTTCGATACTTAACATCGTACATATTGAAAGAACGATTTTGATAAGTTAATAAACTACACGACACATCACATAAGACTCTATAATTAAATAGTTAATATTTGAGACTCTATAAAAAAAATCAAAATGGGATATGAACAAAGTAAGCAAGTGCCCACCTAAGCTCACCTCTTTCTCTCCATCTATAGCAGGTTATGGGACCAAAATCAAGCTAGATGGTTTTGGCTGCATCAATCATAATAAAACCTAAATTGGGAGACAAAATCTCGGCTCACCCTCTCTCTCCTTTTATGGCAAGTTATTGGGTCAAGATCGAGCGGAATGAATTTCAACTTCATCAATCACAATGAAACCCAAACTAAGCGACAAAAATTATAATAAATATACCAAGAATAAAATTCATAAGTAAAAAAATTCAAATTACTATTCTCCTAATAAAATGATGATGACCCATTAAATTAGTCTAGTTTATGAAGTTATTGTTGTCAAAATCAGCAAAACTGGTCTGGCTCCAATTTTTGTCGATACAGCAATTAAGCAAATGGTTCGATGATCGAGAGAGCCCCAAAAAAAAAAGAGTTTATATATCCAAAAATTTTACCCAAAATCTTATTCAGAAAGGTAATTTGTGGTGAAAATTTAACTCAAGTACTATAAGATCAATATTTGAGATGAATTACAATCACACAATTAATTTTTAAAATTAAATTTCTCGTTAGATTGCATTGCTAAAAAATAAAACAAACAAAAAATTACACTTTGTTTGGTTCTGATTTTCAGAAAACAATTTTTAAAAAATTTTACTTTTATTTTCTTTATTTTAATAATTTTAATGAATTTTTTAATATTTTAAGCAATTTTATTTTTATTTTTAGCCTAACATAAATACACTTAAAAAGTATAATATTTGTGAAAAAAATCTTTAAAAAAATACACTAAATATCAAAAAATAAAAATAAAATAGAGATGAAAATTCAATACATTTTTCATATTTTTGTTTATTTATTAATTTTTAAAAATATTTTTTCACAAATATTTTACTATTTAGATACATCTAAATTTTAAAAATATTCACTAAACACAAAAAAAACACGAAAAACAAAAAAAAAAACTCAATTTTCAAAAAACTAAATTCAGAAAAATGAAACCAAACACATAGTGTTACTTTAACTCAAAATTTGGATCATTCTTCAAAATGCGATAGTTTATTAAAATATTTAAAACAATTATTTCTCTTATATTTTTTTAATTGTCAACTAATTATCATTTTTATACCTTACTAAATTTATAAAGAAAAATGCTTCCGAACCCCAGTTAGGATGACCCCCAGCTGATGTGGCAAGTCATGTGATATTCATGTGTATATCAGACCCACGCTTCACAATTCAAAATAATCTCCCCCTCTCAAACATATATCTCTCACATCTCTATGGTTGCCTCTTCCTCCTTCCCTTGACTCCCAACGGTCGAGACGGTGAGATAGTGACAACTCATTTCCTTCACTCCGACCCTCGACTCTCTCCGTCCATTGACTCCAACGCTAGACTCCCGACTCTCTTTGTCTCTCTTTCCCTCTCATCCGACGAAGGACAATTAAGAGGTAAATTTCCCGACTATCTCTGTGTTTTACCCCCGACTTTGTCTGTGTCTTTTTTTTTCTCATCCGATAGGTATATCAACGTGTATATATATATATATGTATCTGCATGTATATCTATGTATATTGTATATATATTTGGGCTTGGGATAAACTATTGGTTTGAATGTTTGGATTTAAGGCTTTTGACAATCTGATAAACAAATTGAAAGTTGGAGTTTGGCCTTTTGATTTGGGACTTGAATTTGGTCTTTTGATTTGGGAATTGAGTTTGGCCTTTTGATTTGGAGTTTTACCTTGCCATAAACCTACTCGATGAAATTCCTTAACGAAATTATGAAATTCTGGATTGCTTTATTTAAGCACATTAATGACATCAATCTGTATTTAAGTTGTGAGTATGAACATGTCTTGGCTTCCTGGGTTGCTTTATCTTTCTCACTGAATGTTAGATGAATTCTATAGTTTGTTTTTCTTATATGGGGCAAATGGTTGCTCTCAAATTATGAAGCCAATTAATTACATAAGACAAGTTTTTTTCATTTGCAGCTTCCTACAGGTAACGTATATTTATTGAAGCTTTTTTGTTGTTTTTGTTATAGTATTTTGGAGAATTGTAATCAGCATTAGAGGAAATGGAAATTTTAGAGCATGAGTGGTTTTGAAGGCCCTATTAGTGTTTCTTTTTCTCAGCTGCAATTCCACTAGATGAAATGTTTTCTAACTGTTGATGCTAAACAAAGTTCAAAGCAATTTCAAATTAGCCAGAATCTGCATGTGCATATTTCTCATGGTTCATTAAAAAATTGTGTTTTTGTTTTTCTTCTTTATCTGTCTAAACTGCTGGATATAGTGTTATCATTAGATTGTTAACCTAACTTCTTCATTGATGTGCAAGTTGGTCAGATTTGTTGCACCCATGTAGACATACACATTTTGTTGGTCTTCTTCATTTAAAATTCTGTCATTTTCATATGGAGTTGCAGTCTATAAGAAACTTTAGGATACAAAATGCTCTAAATTATCTGGTAGTTGACCTTCATATCTTTCAAACTTTTGGAGTTGATAACTTAATAGTTGACCAGCAAATAAAGTGTTATGAGACTTTTTTTTTAATTTTTTTTTTATTCTTTGGCCTTTGTATTTAGGTCTGACTGAAGAAGGAAAATGTTAACATATTTCCTGGTTCATTATTTCTATCATTTTGTTCCAACAAGAGCAAGAAGGTTCATTAGTTAGAATTTCCACTCTCTTTAAGCTTTTCCAATACTATTTGTGGAATGTTTAGCAAAGTTAGACATTACCTGTCACGATCCAAACTCGCCCCTAAAAGTTTGGGCCATAACCAGCCAGTAATCCATGGATTACTGAAGGCCTCAAACGAACATACAAAATATTTATGTTAATGGGGCCATAACGGAAGCATATAATAAGAATGAGTCCATTAAGCTATATATACATGCCCTGATCAGACACATGCATATTATATCTCACATCACACTTCATGTCATATGCCATAACATTTACACACATATATTATATATACATAACCCAGAAGCAAAACTTATAAAATCATAGACCATACAAAACCCAAGCTTCTCGAGGTTGGCCAAAACACCACCAGAGCCCCGACGTAGAGGTGAAACTTGGGTGGTTTTATAAAAGGTTGACTCCGATGTGGTCTCTAATGTGGAACTCCCTGATGCTCACCTACATACATACAAATAAACAGAGTGAGTTAAAAGCCCAATGAGTAATCTTCATAATAGGGGTTAAATAAATAAGCCTTATGTTTTATTTAATCAATATAAAGATCTTGGCATATTTAAATATTGTTTCGAAAGCACATAATATCAAATACCATTCATTGATCCTTTCATAGCTTACCAAATAGCAAAGTTCATACTTTTCTTTTAATCACCTTTACGGAACGGCCTCAGGACCAACATATAACAAAACGGCCTCAGGCCCAATCATATATCAAAACGATCTCGGGTCCAATATATCAAAATGACCTCTGGCCCAACATAAACAAAACAACCTCAGGTCCAATATATCAAAATGGCCTCCGGCCCAATCATATATAAAAACGGCCTTAGGCTCAACATATAACAAAACGACCTCGGGTCCAACATATCAAAACGGCCTCAGGCCCAATCATATATCAAAACGACCTTAGGTCCACATTGCACATGTCATATAACTTTTACGAATTTTATTCATTTCGATCAAAACACAATATTGGCACAATTTACGATTCATGGCTCAAAGTACACAATGAAGAACATATATGTACAATACTATAGAAATTACTCACCATGATTTAGGCTTTAATTAATTTGCTGAATTACCATACAGGACAATCGTCAAAGATTAACATCATACAGAACGTTTATAGCGAATCATTAGCTTATCCAAAATGTCCAAGACGGACCATAGACCAATAACAGTTACTAAGGGTCAAAGTACATTTTCTCAATTTATCATAATCGTTGCTCAAAAGGAAACTCATTTATTTTTATCCAAACATTCTTTCGAAAACTTGCCATAGCATAATTACTCCGAAGATTTCAAGCATATTTTATCTTTTCGGAAACACTCGTCAAGGCACATAATTTATACAAAGCATAAGTTTCATAATTCCAGAGTATTTCATATGAAATACTGTTACAAAGAAAATTACTCACCGTGATTTACAGAAATAGTTGATTGGTCCTCGAATCATAACCTGCAAACACAATACGCATGGTACAACATATATGAACGTAGAATTACTCTCTTGATCAAATTTACTTCTCTTAATCTTTTCTTAACCAAATAAATCAATTCTTAACCAAATAAATCAATCCCTGACTTTGCTCCTTAACCAATTATTTTTGTTGGTTCTAAACTCATTAGTCGTCAATGGGTCATAATCCGTGAAAATAGGAAGAGATGAAAGGAAACTGGGTTGGGAGAGGAAATAGCATGAACGGTTAGAAAAAAAGTGAACAACCTTCACTAATTTGAATACATCTATTTGTGTAGTTAGAATTTGGATGTGAGACCACATCCATTAAAAACTAGACTTCCGGGGCTTAAATTTAGGCTCAAGAATTGCTTAAAAGCAGTGCGGATGAAGGAGATATGCCTTTTTGAAGTTATAAGGTATAAGCTGAAAAAAGGTTGGCCGCAAGTGCGCCCACTTTGGCCACTCATGCAGTGACTGGGCCGATCGAGCGGTGGCCTTGGCCGCTCGAGTGGCGGTTTAAGAAGAATGCAAACCTCTAATTTTCTTCATGTTCCTCGTCATGGAGCCGTAAGTTGCTCGTCTTGCAGGCAAAATCGAAAATCAAAATAGCCAAAATGAAATCCTCCAAACACATTTCCAACCCCAAATTCAAGCAAAGCTAATCCAAAAACATGTTATACTATCATGATTCAAGGGTAATTACATATGAAACACATCAATCTTCCTTCAATAACAAAATCAAGGTCTCATATTTTTCATAACTTCATAAATTTCATGATAAAGCTTAAATACATAAAACATGGATGATCCCTCAACAAATCTTTGTTGTATGCACAATCTAGAGCTCATTTCATGCATCAATTATAAGATTGGACTTAAAACAAACAAACATAAAAAGATTTCTTGCATTTAGTTCAAACCATTACACAACCCAAAACCCTAGCTCAAAATTTCCAATTTCCTTTTGATTTCATGCCAAAGATGAGCTAAAGACAAAGATTCTAAGTAAATTTCCATACCTTAGCTTCAATCTAGGTTTGGCCCCTTGAATCTCCACCAAATCTCTAGCTTCTCCTCTTTTTCTCTCTGTAACTCACCCTCTAGCAAAGCTCTCACAAAAATGATAAACTCAAGGACTAGAGAGATATATATAATATAGGCTAATTAAAACATTACGAATCGTAATTTTACAAAATTTCACCATAGACTCTAAAAATCATGCTAATCATGCCCCTTGAAGTCGGTTTTGGTTTATTGCGTCTCTAAGACTTTCAATTTTCAGTTCACAGTTCTAATTACAACAGATTTTCCTATATTCAACAGATATAAAATCCAAAATCACATAATTCACATACTTAACTTGCAAATTCATATTAAACACATAAACACGTGTACAATTAAGAATAATACGGGTTGGGTTATCACATTACCACAACTGTTCCACAATTGTTACACCTATAATTCAATTACCACTCTTTTATTTGAACATTCTAGTTTTTTATTTTATTTTATTAACCTTTATAACTTGTTGTTTCTCCATTTTTGCAGATGTCAAGTTCAAGTGTCAATGGCAGTAGCTCAAATCGGTTGACATACGTCAACAAAAATTGTCGTAGATGTAATAAAAAGGCCACTATTTGAATTTCTAAGACCAATCGAAACGAGAACAAGTTATTCTACTCTTGTAATGATTGTGGTTGTTTTGTTGGATGGTGCTTGCCTATGAATTCAGAATGTAGAGGTCATGCTATTCCAAGAGAAGAAATGCCAACTGTCGGCGAAGAACTTTGATGTATGACCACACAACAAAGAGCTATGACAGAAGAACTTCGAATTCAGAGCGCAAAGATACAAAAAAATATGTGTTGTTCATGTTGCTTGTAATTGGTGCCTTATCACTTATGAAAATGTAATAATATATATATATATATATATATATGCAAGCTAAAAGTAGAAGTAAATGTACACTTTTGGAGCAAGTTATCTTTTGTTGTGTATTCACTTTCTTTGAACTTGAGTGGAATAGAACTGTGAATTCACTTTGATGTGTGAATGGAACTGTGTTGTTTTGTTGTGTATTCACTTTCTTTGAACTTCAGTGGAATGAAACTGTGATGTTATGTTGTGTATTCACTTTCTTTGTATGGAATGGAACTTATATGGTACTGTGAATACAAGGAAACTATTGAATACACATTGTTGAATATAGGAAAACTGTTGACATTGATGAATATAGGGAAAATGTTGAATACACATTGTTGAATACAGGGAAATTGTTGAATAGACATTGATGAATACAGGAAAAATGTTGAATATACTTTGTTGAATATAGAGAAACTGTTGAATAGACATTGATGAATACAGAGAAACTGTTGAACATACTTTGTTGAATATAGGGAAACTGTCACTATCCAAACCCGCCCCTATAGATTTAGCATCGTAACCGGCCAGTAATTCTTGGATTACCGAAGGCCTTTTAACAGAATAACATATAGTTAGGGGCTGCGGAAGCAATATATAAAGTACAACGCCCATTGAGTTGTGCAGACATACATGGGACAGAATAAGTTTTAAACTCATAACATATACGTAACGTCACATAAATACAGTAATTTTACGTCACCCCATATACAGATAAGCAAAAACTTGTTCAAAAACCAAAAGAAAACAAAGTTGTAGATGCTCGTGAAACAAGGCTACAAGGCTTGACTTGGTCCATAACCACCTCGGGAGGCGCAAAGGGTGGCTGAAAAAAAGGAATCTTAGGCTATCAACTTTGGGCCTGGTCACGTGCCTGGTCATGTGCCTGGCCACCTACATACATAATATAAATAGTGAGCTGGAGCCTAGTGAGTAATAACAGAGTAAAGGATTTAATGAATGTTGTCCATAATAGTTACAAAAAATAGAATTCAGTATTTATCAAAAGTGGATTCATAATCATGTTCAGAAATCATAGGTCATAATAGATACAAATTCAGAATCATATTCATAATCAGAACTTGCAGTTAAACATACATGGTACATTCATTAGCACTAGCAGAAATAGTTGATTCATAAAGGCGTACAGTTGACCCATAAAGGGACGGTCATGAAGGCATACAATTGACTCACGTGTACGGAGACAGTACAGTTGGCTCATGAGACGTACAGTTAGCCCATAAATGGGACGTATACAGAAGGATCCATAACAGTTGACTCTTGAGACGTACAGTTGGCCCATAGTTGGGATGTAACAGAACATATAACAGATGTCATCTGAAGCTAAGAATGCCACGAACACATTTCAGAAACATTGGACAACTATTCATTCATGTGGAAAATAATATTTCAGAAATAGATCATCTTATATCATTCAGAAAATACTTCTAATTGAATATAGCTTTACAAAGTTATTACTCATAATTAATAGAGGGCTCCAAGGCAAACAGACAAGATGGGCAAATTAGACGTCTTATGGCGCGTGGCCTACACAGTTACAGAATGAATACGTATTGAATTACACACCCGGAAACATTAACTTAAATCTTTTCTTATCTTGGTGTGTTTCTACTTCTTATCCTTATTATGGTGTTTTAATCTTGGCCTAGGATGCAATGAGGATGCTAAAATGCACTTGAAAACACTTAACAAAAAATTGCTAAAAACAGGGATCTTGCTTGAGCGCAGCTTCCTTCGCTTGAGCGTACATGCAAAATGCGAGTGGTCGCTCGAGCGGTCTGTAAACTTTGCAAAAGTGCTGGTTGCTTGATTTTTTCACTCGACGCTCACTCGAGCATAAGACTCATTCTCTTGCTCGAGTACAACTTTTGTCACTCGAGAGGTCTGCAAAATATGCAAACTTCTGGGGGCATGTATTTTATGCTCAAGCGGACTGTTAGTCACTCGAGCAAGAGTGCAAAAATAAGGTGGTCGCTGAGCAGGATTTGTTTCGAGTGTGGAAGTAGAATTCTGGAATTTCCATATTTGCTTCCAAGTTTCAAATTCAACTCCAAAGCTGTAAATTATGATTCCTTGGGCCAAAAACTTGAGGAAACTCTTGTAAACTTGGAAAACATGGTGAATTCAAAATCAATTCCAAAAAAACAAGGTTCAAAAGCATGTGATGTATGCAAAACCAAACCCAATTATTTTAAAACAGAACCATATACATCATACATGTAAAGGTGTAAGTTCCAAGCTTCTAAAACATTATCCAATGAGGTGTCTAACTTAAAAATATGTTGAATTCTCAAACCAAGGTCAAAATGAGGACATGCAAGAGGGAATTCTTTGAAAACAACTTCAAATTATGATGTTGTAGGTTGATACATCATGCAAGAGAATTAAGTAGTTTGATACATCATGTATGTTCATTTCTCTTTAAAGTACATGTAGGTTCATTAAAGAGAACATACAAGATGAACAAAGTGTATTCAACACTTTGTTCAACACTTTGTTCATTTTCTCTGCAATACTATAAAGAATTTTGTTCTCTTTAATCTTTAAACATACAAGATTTGAGTTAGAATTAAATTGTTGAATATATTTTGTTCATTTCTCATGTATGTTCATAATTTGAAATGTTGTAGGTTCATTTCTCTTTAATTTTAACTCAAATCTTGTGTCAACCTACTTAATTCTTTAGAGTACATGTCCTAAACAATCTAACGGTTGAAGCCTTACCTAAACTTCCCAAAATGAGAGCTAGCAGATTAATTATTGAATCTCCAAGCGCAATTCTTCCTCTTCTTAGCAAATCCCTTGGTTGAGCTCAATCTTCTCCTTACTCTCATACTCTCACGTTTGTGTGTGTATATGGGCTCAAAAATGTGTTGAAATAAAGGAAAATGATGAGTGAAAGTATAAAAAGGTGCCTTATATAGGCTTGGATTAAACAATTCATTAATTAGGCTTAATTGGACATTAATTTTCCTATTTTAATCATTTCGAACTGAATTTAATTGAACCTACCATAATATTCTAAAAATTTTAACTAACACGTAATTCAAGTCTATTTCACAATTAGATGTCGATAAGGCCTTTAATTCACAAAACGAAATGGAAACAGAAACAGATATTTCTACGATAAACAGATATAAACGCAATAATTCAACACATATACATGCAATTTAATTTGGAATTTCTCCTAATTACTGATTAGGCTCATTTAACCATGAATTAACATAAATCAGAGGTCGGGGTTATTACAGAAACTGTTGAATAGACATTGGTGAATACAGGGAAACTGTTGAATACACTTTGTTGAATATAGCGAAACTGTTGAATAGACATTGATGAATATAGGGAAACTGTTGAATACATTTTGTGAAATACAGGGAAACTGTTGAATAGACATTAATGAATACGGGAAAACTGTTGAATACACTTTGTCAAATACAGGGAAACTATTGAATAGACATTGATGAATACAGGGAAAATGTTGAATACACTTTGTTGAATACAAGGAAAGTGTTGAATAGACATTGATGAATATAGGGAAACTGTTGAATATACTTTGTTGAATACCGGAAAATTGTTGAATAGACATTACTGAATACAGGGAAACTATTGAATACACATTGTTGAATACAGGAAAAATGTTGAATACACATTGTTGAATACATGGAAACTATTGGATTACTCATTGTTGAACACAGGCAACCTATTAAATAGACATTGTTGAATACACTTTGCTGAATACAATGAATCTGGAACCAATCCCTCTGCAAATAAATATTTGTTCAACAATATTTGTTCACAATCATCATAGAACAATAGTAAATATTGTTAAGTTCATGACATAACAAATAATAATAATAACATAACTCCATTGTTAACTAATAGACAGCCTATTTTACAGATCCAAATTGGAAACATAATAAGTTGAAATCTAAAAAAAAAAACTGTTCAATTACAATAAACTAGTCAAACAGGTCCCTAATATACAAGCTTCTCGATGTGCATGCATTAGAAGCCTGTCACGACCCAAACCCGACCCTATGGGTTTAGCATCAGAATCGCCAAGAATCCGAGATTATCAAGGCCTGCTAAAGAGAACAAGAAACAGCGAGTTCGTGGTCTGGCGGAAGCCAATATAGTAAGTAACTAGTGTCCATTGAGCTGTGACAATCTGTATGCCAAAAACATTTTTCATGCATTCAAACAGTTTAGAACAGTACAGTCTATACACAGTCTATACAATCATATACAAACATTCAGTACGAGGACCTAATCCCTCGATAACAGTACAGTAAAACAGTAGATAGTCTATACAGTAGTACAAAACAGTAAGGAGACCGATGGGGGACACAAAAACACCCCAAACCATGGCATGGCATCTTGGAACCTCGCAGTGAGGCACATAGGCTGGCTTGACAAAACTGGGGACTAACCCACGCACCTAGCTCCGGTCTGGCTGCTGAGAACCTACATATATATATATATAAACAGTGAGCTAAAGCCCAGTGAATAACATAGTGCTGTTGGCTTTTTGACTTTTCGAAGGATATATTTGTAAATGCGAGCGTGCCAGCAAGGATCAATCAGTCCTTACAGAAATTATAATTGCCAATCAATTATCAGGCGACTATGTTTTGGTTCTTTCAAATTTCAATGAAGAGGACTTTACCGGTGGCTTGACTTTTAGGAGAATTTGAAAGAAATAACAATTAATATGAAGAGTAATTGAAGTATTTCATTAACATAAACACTTACAATTGTCCAAACTCGGTCTTGAGGAAGTTTACAAAGAACGGTTTACTTGAATCTACTTGAAAACTACTCCTATGAATTGAAGTATGGTGCGGTATTTAAAGAACAAGTATTTAAAGTACAGAAAGGTAAACCGAAGGAAGGATAATCTAAGTAAAGACCGGTTTATATGATCTGAGTCTGGGGCTTTTTACGGGGCTTCCTTGCTATTTATACTTGTTAGAGATGACCTTGGCGTACTTGAACTGTCGAATCGCTTCCTCCATGATCGCCGATCATGTTACCTTAGAAATAGTTCCACTATGCCATCACTTGCGCTTGGACTTCTCTCCTGCTTTTTGAATTTGAATATAGGTAACCGTTAGCCACGCCACCTTGTATCTCATTCCCGATCTAGTGCAACTCGGACCACTTGAGAACCAATATTTATTGCCACGTGTATGGTTGAGATTTAAGACCAAAATCATCTTCCAATAATACCCTCATTCTGTTACGTGTCGAATTGTAATTGGCTTTTACAAAATATGTAGCCAACATTATTCTCAAGACTAATATACCCAATTACTTGGAAATATTAGTGAATCAAAACTTTTCCTCGCTTTTTGGAACGCATATAGAATCTATTTTAGAAACACAACTGTCACCTATTTTGGTGATCATTTGCATTAACTCTTAACTTTGTTGGACGTTCCAATACCTTCAGCATTCGAACGGATTATGACTCAATCACCTTCTCACTCTAACGATCGAGCATACGAAGAGCCATTGAGTAATGCTGTTTCCCCTCGAAAGAATCTCCACGCATTTATTAGCCACCTTTACCCGCCTTTCTATATTCAGGTCATGGAGGCTTTCGCAGATTATCAACCTTTGGACTACGAACACATTGCCCTCAATCCTTCGGTTTACGAACTCGTTGATACAAGAAGTCCTTCCTCTAAATTCCCCTCACACTTTGAACAGACAACTTTCAAGCCTTTGCTTCAACAAATTGCAAATATGGAATTAGGAAATTCTTCTTCACAACCTTCTGCTTGGGATGAAGCTACAACTTCTTCATCTTCTGGGGTGACGAACTGGTCTGCACCTGAGTCCTGGGACTTGAGGGAACGGATCAATCATCATTTTATTGAGTTCACCGACCCCTTGGATTTTCCTTCCTACGCTCGAAGCTCGGTGGTTTATCCTTATGTGCCCATCGACTTTCGACGCAGTTTAGAGGAGAATTTGCTTGTAACTTGGTATACATCTTCTATGCCCACAGGAGTAATGCACCCTGCCCGGTGCTTGGAAGAAGCACAAGGATATACCCCTTCATTTTTAGCCAAGAAAGCACAGATTTGTTCTTCTGACTGGCTTGACTATATTAATGCCTTTGTTCCTCCCATCCCTGTGTCATCTCCCCCAACCGAAGCGACCACTTCTTCTTCTCCATCTTCTGAAATGGAAGCATCCACACCTTCTTCATCCTTCGAAATAGAAGCATCCACACCTTCTCCATCCTCTAGACTAGAGGCATCCACACCTTCTTCTGAAGCAGAACCGTCTACTCCTTCTCCTCCTCCCACTCTGTCTTGGATAGAGAAATTAAAGCTTGCTCTTCCAATGGACAAAACCTTCCCTCCTTACAAACCTCCATCATCTCCAACTCCATTTGAGCGGAAAGAAGCCCAACTTCTGCTCGCAGCTTTTTCTCACCTACCCTTTAATGTTCTTGAGGATGACATTCCTCTTAAGAACTTCCGATGGGCTTGTGATATTCTGACTAGGGGCCATATCCTTAATCCTATCGCCCAAGCAGAACTTCACCTGTTCTCGATCAACTTCCAAGATTCTCCATTGGCATCGAATTCCAAAGGCACCACTCGCCTTTTGGATCAACTTTCATCTCTTCGAATTCATGCTCAATACGGCGTAAAACTTCATTGAAGACTTTGATGACTTCAAAAATAAGGATTCTGCGTATTGGGATGATTTAGTTATAGATGAGTTGGAACAAAAATTGAGGGAGGAGGCTTTCGAAGCAAAGGCTGAAGAGCTATATTATGAAATAAGAGCACATCAACTCATGCAGCCAACTTTGGAAGAGATGGAAGACATAATAAAGAAAGAACAAATTTTCATTGATCATTGTTGGACGAAATTCCATGATCTTGTAATTTATTCTATTCCTTATTTTTATGAGCTTGAATTTGTACCAAAATAAGATTACTTAATGTAATTGTCTCGGCTCTAATGAAAGCAAAGTCTTCTGTACTTGACATTGTTTGACTCTGTTTCCTTTTACTTTTAAAAGCCAACTTATAGCCTTAAATTAAATAATCTTACCCTTTGAATTTGGACTCACTTGTCTTTAATGAAACACTAAAAGGACCAATCTTTTTTTCCAACTTATGGAGTAAAAATTGACAATTTTGGTCAATATCATCTAAAATTAGTGCTTCGAATTTAACAACTTTACTTTTCAAAGCTAATTATAACCAATGCATGGTCATGGCTATTATAATCAACCAATTTTAAGTTGACCACTTCTTGCTTGAAAGACTTTTATGCTATCCTACTTTTAATGGACGGTCTTCTCTTGCAAAAACCAATGATTGGTTTTGATGTTCTTTAAAGAATCCTAAATTTTGCTTTTAAAGGTCATTACTTTCAATGATGTTCATTAAATAGGTCTTTAAACCTTTTGAAGTAGACCAATACTCAAGCATCTTAGCGACTCCAAACATGTAGTATACTTCGAAGCCGGATTCTGTATTTCGAAGCCATTTTACTTGATTTCTTGGAGCCAAAATTGGCTTCGAAGCCAAATATTGTTCTTCGTCGACGTCAACATTTAGAATGTGTTCTTCCCTCCAAAACTATCAATATTGGAAGAGTCTCCTCATATTCACACTTTCAAGACATAACATAATATATTTTTCGGACATAAAAATCTTTCAAAAGCCCTTTGCTTTGTATTCGAAATCACTTGCTCTTTTGGCCTTTAAACCCTACCGATCTCTGTTAAACCCCTCTTCCTTACTACTGCCATCAATGGATCCTTCCTCACTAAAAGTGCTTTACGGCGATCGTGTCGATCCTACCATGGCTTTGAGCGATGTATTGATGAAGAAATCACCAAACTTTCATCCGGTGAGTCAAGCCACATAGATGGACGTCTTTTAAGTACCTCGTCATAGCAACAAGCGAGAATACGTCCTTGGCCCTATTTTTAGGAAGCTCTCGCTCAACTTCATGACTCTATATCCTCGCTTGGAGGACCATTTCCTTCTTCTGAAGAAGGGCTTGATTGAACAGCTGAGAGTGAATCGTCATCACCGTTCTTTGGCCGACAATAAGGACCGAATGGGAAGAATGGTGCAACGAGTTGTTCTGCGAGAAGATGACCTCTGAGCTCAGATTCTCGATGCCCTTCGTCTTTCCAGTTCATTATTCACGAAGACCCTTTCTTGATACCTTTGCCTTATGTTTCTGGAATATGTCTTTTAATTTCTTCCAATTTCGGTGCGGCATGATGGCCCCTACCGTTCTTGATATTTGCCATCTCTTAGGGCTTTCCCCCCATGGTTCTCCATTTACTCCCAACTACCCAGATCTTCCTATTAAGTTTTCTCTTCCATCCTTAAACTCCTCTTATAGTGACTTTGTAAAGTCTGAGAATAAAAGGGAAGGTCTGTGAGGGATGAGCTATTTTCTTTCATTTTGTATTGGTTATGCAAATTCCTCTTTTGCACCTCATCTCAGAGGATTATGCCTGAGTTTGTTCCACTCGCGAAGGCACTTGTCTTAAAAAAAAACATAGCTCTTGCTCCTTATCTTTTAGGTCATGTTTACAGAGTGTGTTCCCAATTTTGTGAGAAACCTCTTGATGCTAACCAAGGAGGTCCCTTCTGGGTGCTTCAACTTTGGCTCTTCGCTTATTTCACTGACTTACACCCCAAATGTAAAATTCCTTGTTCAGATCCTATTACTTATGGGGAAAAGTATGCTAGGATTGCCCTTTACCCTGCTTCCTTCGCTTACTATTTTACCTTCTTTTATCAACTCCCCATTTCTCCATCTGCCTCTTTCTTCTGTCCTTTTGAAGCCAATAAAGGACCAACCTGGCTGCAAGCTTTCCTGGCCGATAAAGAATGCTCCACTTCTCCTCACAAAGACATGTGGGCCTCTATATTACTACCAAGGGAATTGTTCATTGGTAGTTTACACCCTCGAGCCTACAAATGCATATCTGAGGTGTACTGCCCTTCTCAATTTGCCAGACAATTTGGACTCACTCAAGGAATACTAGTTCCTCTTTGCAGTCTCTCGAATGTCCATCTTACTGCCAGAGATTTGAGAATATCCAAATCCAGACTAGAGACGGCAATTCTCAAACTACTGAAAGAGTCGAATGAGTTCCAATTTGTCCCCTTTCTTCCGTATGGCTCAGTCTTGAAAAGATTCCAGAATTGGTGGACAGTCAATATGGAAGTGCGCCTATCTGAACATCCCCATGACTTACTGGTAGGATTGGGAGTGCCTTCGAAGACTAAGTCAGCGACATCTAGGGACATTCCCCCTCTTCATGAGGCTGCCACGACTAATCCTACAACTTCATCTCCTCCGGCCAGAATTACTAGAGCTGCTTCGAAGAAGGGTAAATATTTTCAGATTTCTACTCTTCCCTTCTTTTGAATCTTTTGTTCATTCCCTTTACACTTTTGTTCTTTGGTGCAGGGCCCCAACTCGAAGAATCTCCCAAAAGAACTGAAACTTTAGCTGTTCTCAAAAAGAAACAACAACAACAAAAACAAAAAAGGAAACTAATCCTCCCTCCTGAGGAATCCGAATCCTTGAGAGAAGAAGAGGTTGAGCAAGAACCAGAAGTGTCTTTGCAGAGAGCAAAGAAACAAAAAGTAATTGCCTCCCTTCTTGATGCCTCCCTTCCTGATACAATTAAGCATCCTTCTTTCGAGGCACCCACTATAGTAATGGAGAAAGCACTTACCTCTGAAAAACCTGAAACCCGAATTGAAGAGAGGGAGATTGAAAAAGAACCAGTAGTATCACTGCTAAGGAGGAAGAGAAAGAAGATGTTTACACTGCGACTTGGTAGAAGATCCGATTCATCAAGCCGTTGCCAAGGCAGTAGAACAGGAACATTCCAAGGCAATAATCGTTTTGAAAGAATTTGAAGAAGCGGCAACAACAAATTTTAGAGAAGAAGCTGCTTCTTTGTTGATGCTTTGCAAAGGAAACAATGAAAGCAACAAGCGCCGCACATTATTCCCTCGCCGCTCTCTCTCATCGGGCTTGCTTACGAAACAAGTAATTTTTTCACACTTCCCTTTGTTTTCCTTTTATCAACTTTTATCTTGAATTCTAATAGTCTTTTGTATTCCTTCCTCTTCTGACCGACTCTTGCATTCATCTTTCGGCTAGGCCTCCTTTGTCTTCAGTTGAAGTTGACCAGACGCAACATGGGAAAACCATCCAAACCATGCTCTCACTCTTCAAGCCTATATTCGGCACATTTTCTTTGAGTCCAAACATCCCTGCATCTCTTTTCCTTGGCTTAGAGCCATTTCTTCCTTTTTTGGCCTTCAATCCACCTCAGTCCATTCCTTCTTCGAGCCTTACCCTTCTTTCTTCCAAGGATATTCGGTATTACTCCAATCCTAATGGCAGTTGATTCTTCCACGAGGGTCTTTGGTAGTTCCCCAATTCATGGTTCACTACCTATGCCTATTTCCAGCCCCTCTTCACTTGATTCATTGGTGGCTAAGACTATAGAAGCTGCCAAAGACGCTCCATCCATTTCTCCCATCCCCATGCAGCCCTCTGTGTCTTTCACCACAGTACTTTCTATGCCCTTCATGTCTAGGGATGAAGTAGACATCTTCGAAGGAAGACTTGCTAGTCTTTTTGATGTACCTTCTACATCTCCAACATTCAGTGCTGAAGCTGAGCCATTAGTCTTGGCTGACTCCTTATTGGAGATTTTTGAGAATTCTTCCTCCAGCAACAAACCTTCTGTGCCTTCAATAGACATGGACACATGTCTAGAACTGCTAAATTCCTTTTCGAGGATTCCCTTTGAGGCTCTACAAAGGCCTACTATCAGAAATGGGTTCCTTCAGTGTTGTAACATTGCTGAGCAGTCTAGCCTGAATGTTTCAAGTCATCTATCTCAAGCAGCAGCCACCATCGATTTTTACCTCAACATTTGTCAAGCTGCTAAGGTTGCGGATGAGAAACTAACTAGGGACCAGAGCTTTGTTTCTCAAGTACATACCGAAGTATCAGAACTCAAGGAACAACATTCCTCTGCTTCCAAGTTTCGAATCCAACTACTAGAGAAAAAGGCCCAACTGGAGGAGGAATTAGCTGCAATAAACCGGGCCCTGGATCGATCTGACACCAAATTGCAGATTACTAACCAAGAATTGGCTGATCGTAAAAAGGACATGGCTACAGCCATTAAACTGTTCCCATCATTTAACAATAGGAAATCCGTTGTACAAAAACAATTAAGACATTGTAATGATTTCTGGGCCAATCTATGGCATAATGTATTTAATTCTTTATAAAAGAACAAATTTTGTCCATCCTTTGCGTAGTCTCATGTTTTTGTATTTGATGTTTATTCTATTCCTTGTGTTTCCCAAATGGTTGGAAAATAAGGCTTCAAATATCTCCCATTAATCTTTTTGGGATGTACATAGCCATTCAAATTTCTTAAATGGTATGCCCCAAAAGGCAAAACTCTGTGAACTTGATATGGTCCTTCCCAGTTAGGTGACCATTTGCCAAACTTATGGCTTTTAATCCCTATTGGGAGTATTGTTTTCCATACCAAATCACCTTCATCAAAGCCAATATGCTTGACTTTCTTGTTATAATTCTTGGCTGCTTTCTTCTTTTGAAAAAGAATGCTATTT
This sequence comes from Camellia lanceoleosa, assembly GCA_025200525.1. Lineage (NCBI taxonomy): Eukaryota > Viridiplantae > Streptophyta > Magnoliopsida > Ericales > Theaceae > Camellia > Camellia lanceoleosa. Next base: position 203,665,861 of record CM045759.1, on the reverse strand, counting down.
AACGCCAAAATTCTTGCTTCATCTATGTCTTCCAATTCCAAGCACATGCTTTGATGATATTGCTCCGATTCCAATTGATCTTGACATCTTACCCTCAGGGATTTGACATTAATTTCCACAGGTAACACTGCATCATGCCCGTATACTAAGGCATAAGGGGTGACTCGTGCTTTCGACCTTAAGGGAAGTTACGTAAGCCCATAAAACATCCAACAACAGGTTATGCCAATCCCTAGGATTATCTTCCACCATCTTTTGTATTCCTTTTTCAAGGATTTATTGGATGATTCACTTGACCATTGGCACATGCATAATAGAGTGGAATTAATAAGGCTAATCCCAAACCTGCTACAAAGGATTTCACCATTTTCCCATCAAACAGTTCCATTATCAACTGTTATGGTTTGTGGAATGCCAAACCTATGGATTAAATCTTAATGAACCCCATGACCTCTATGCGGTCTCTGACCTTATATGGCTTGGCCGACCTATTTAGTGAAGTAGTCGGTAGCCACTAGAATGAAACAATGATGTTTGAAGAAGGTGGGTAAATTTTACCTATCATGTCCATGGCCCATCCTGAATGGCCAAGGCTTCACTCTTGCATGTAGGTCGATTATGGGCACATGTCTTATTGCGCCATGTTTTTGGCATGCACGGCAACCTTTTGCATATTCTATGCAATCTTTAAGAATAGTTGGCCAATAATAGGAATGCCTTGAAGCAACCATCTCATCTTTACACGGTGATGAGCACCACAAATGCCTTCGTGAACCTCGGCCATAGGCAATGCTTCTTTTGGACCTAAACACTCCAATAATAAGCCATCTCCTCCCCTTTTGTATAGAGCATTATCATATACTATGTATTGCATAGGCTATGATTTGATTTTTTTGGCTTTTGAAGATGGACGACCAAATCTTGCATAATTGGATGCCTCCAATCTGTTCTTGTGAGTCATTATGATTGACTTCCAAGATCACATTCCTTTATTCAAAGGTTGTATTAGTCTCGATATGTTGTTTGGCTTATATCCCTTTGGGTATTATCCCTTCTCTTGAAATTGAAGCTTTTTGAGCCACATCATTAGCTCTCTTGTTCAAGAATCTTGGAACATAGGTTACATTTGCTATTTGAGGCGAAAGCAGATGTAATGCAACAACATAATATGGTAGGATACTTATGCTTTGACACTTGAAAATCCCTTTTACTTGGTTAACAACCAATTGAGAGTCTCCAAATATGTCAACTGCATGTACTTGTAACCCAATAAGGATTTCTAGTCCTACTATTAAGGCTTCATATTCAGCCTGATTATTGGAACAGCTAGCTTCATCCACTCTGAAACCATGTGTGGTTTCTACCCCTTATGGAGACTTAATCACAATACCAATTCCAATTAATCCATTGGCTTTCGATCCATCGAACCACATTTGCCATGGTTCAACACTAGCCATACCAAGTTCCATTACCTCTTGGTTCTCTGTTTGAGATGGATGATCTGCCAGAAAATTGGCTAATACTTGCCCTTTTACTGCCCTTTGAGGGACATATTCTAAATGAAATTCCGATAAGGCTAATATCCATTTGCCAATTCTTCCCCTCAACATAGGTCTAGATAACATGTATTTAACCAAATCTGTGGTTGCAATTACCAAGACAGTTGTAGGTAAAAGATAATATCTTAATTTCATTGCGACAAAATACAAAAGCAAGACATGACTTCTCAACAGTTGAATATTTACATTCACAAGAATTTAAAAACCTACTAAGGTAATAAACAGCTTGTTCCTTGCATTCTTCATTGTCTTGGGCCAAGAAAGCTCCCAATGAATCTTCTGCTGCTGCTATGTATAATTTCAAGGGCTTATTTCGTTTTGGTGGCATCAGCACTGGAGGATTGGCCAAGTAGGCTTTGATACCTTCGAAAGCAGTTTGATGCTCTGCTGTCCACACAAATTCCTCTTCATCTTTCAACCTTAACAAGGAAGAGAATACTTTAGTTTTCCCTGCAGTGTTAGAAATAAATCTTCGAAGAAAGTTAACCTGCCCAAGGAACCTTTGTAATTCTTTCTTACTTGATGGAGGCCTAGCTTCAATGATGGCTTTGGCTTTATTCTGATCAATCTGTATTCCTTTCTTATGCACCACATAACCCAAGAAATTCGCAGATGACACACCAAAAGCACATTTAAGAGGGTTGAGTTTCAACTTGAACTTCCTCATTCTTTCAAAAGCTGCTTCTAAATGAAGCAAGTGCTTCTCCATGGACTGGGATTTTACCACGATGTCATCAATATAACATTCTAGATACCCTCCAATAAGGTCATGAAAGATGGTGTTCATAGCCCTCTGATAGGTAGCTCCAGCATTCTTCAGACCAAATGGCATCTTAACCCATTCGAAGGTGCCAATATTCCCAGGGCATCTGAATGCTGTCTTGTGGATGTCTTCCTCTGCAATACATATTTGATTATAACCAGAGTGGCCATCCATCATTGACAAAACTTGATGCCTATTTGAGCTGTCCTGTGGATCCACTATAGGCATAGGATATTCATCTTTAGGAGTTGCTAGATTTAAGTTCTGAAATCGATACATACCCTCATTTGCCATTTTTCTTAGCTGAGGCACAATATTAGATAGCCATTCAACATACATTTGTCCTAATAAAGTCTGCCTTAAGTAGTCTAAGAATTTCTTCCTTGACCTTCGAATTACATCCGGACTCATCCTTCTAGGTTTACATTTGTATGGCTTGAAATTAGGCTTCAAAGGAGCCTATGTTCCACCAATGATCTATCCAATCTCGGTAGTTCATTATAAGACCATGCAAAACCATCTTTATATTTCTTTAAAACAACCAACAAGCTGGTCTCTGTCGAGCATTCAAGCAGTACTTATATAAGTGAAACAACGCAGAACCTTCCCCTAAATTCACTTCTTCCAAGGGGTCCTGCGTCTGAGAATTCATTGAAGCTTTTTCTTTGTTTTCTTCAACCTTTGAAGCAATCTTTTCACCTTGTTCTGCCTCTAGGTTCTCTATTTCGACATCTCTACCTTCTGCCTCATAGACAAAATCTGTCCATAAGGCGTCTTCTTCTTGTATTTCCTGGACTCTTATTTCAATGTCCAATGCACAATATTTCCCAAAGGTCAATCTCCTGACCTGTTGTTGTTCTTGTTTACAGCCAATTGTCATGGCTTCTCTCTCTTGTTTCTGTACCTTCTGGACTATTGCTTTTACATCCAATGATGAGAATTTAATCAAAGCCAATGAATTGGCTTCTCGTTCTTCACTTCTTTGCCTACAACCAGGCATCGTTGTCATCTTTCACGGCAACCTCTTCATCAGCACTTTCCTGGACTAAAATTAGCGGATGTGTAACTTCCTCATCGGTAGTCACTTGGTGAGCCATCGACTTTCTCAATATCTTGAGTGGTGTTACCCCTTCGCTATAAAGTTTGGCATCTACAAATTCCGCCAAAGCTATGAAAGGTTGAGGATGCGCATCAATCTCCTCTGTCTCTCCATTACCCGAGCCATCATGATCTTCGATGCAAGAGGAAGGTACACACTTGTTGGTGTGAATCCAATCCCTTCAAGTAAGGCATTATATTTAGCATTCTTTGTCGATCACGAAGAATCTTTGTCATACAATCCCTAGTTCCCATACTCAAATTAATAGGCAGAATACCTTCGGCCATCTGCTTATCTCCAGCAAAGCCAGCAATGGTTGTACTGGTTGGGATCAACCTTGGATTCTTCTTCCCTAATTTCTTCAAAGAAGATTTCGGCAATAAATTAACATTTGCCCCATTGTCTACTAGGACTCGGTTTAGCGTATACCATCAAAGAAAGCCTTAATGTACAAAGGCTTGACATGTTGGGTCATGGAATTGAGGGGTATTCAAAGGATATGAGAGGTTGATGCTCACCTCCTCTCGCTTTCGACTCAACTTCCATAGGAGTAGCCATTTAGAGCATCTGAATCATGCTCACTTGTGATTCCTCACTAGAAAGCAGGAATTGGATCCATGTCTTGGTCCTCGATCCTCACTGAAATTCATGAGGTAGTATATGTACCATGTTGTTGTCTGGTGGGAATGAGCCAAACCGGATGGTGGTTGTACCTTCTTCCCTCTTGGCTACCTTGCTCGGTGTCTTGGCGTCCTCCATCTTTGCATTCGGTATTTCATTAATGGTGATCCTTGAAGGATCCTTCTCAACTAAGCTTCGATCGAAATGTTTGTTGACCATGAAGGCTTGAACATTTCTTCTTCGCCATTTCCTTCTTTTAGCTCGTGCAAATCTCTTCTTCTATTTCACTATCACTTTCCATCGAGCCTTCTCCAATCACCTTGGCTGGACTTTTCCGGCTTTTAGTTGAGAATGAACTTGGGCCAGTGTTCCTGCTACAAACCACTTTACTTTGCGGCGTCGGTTTTGGAACATGGTGCGACTTGAAGCTTTCTTTTCTTCTCTTGACATGTGAAGAACTCTCTTCACTCTCTTTGATTTTCTTTGGTCTTGGGTGTACTGCTGAATTCCTCCTTTGTGATCTGGAAATCACCGGAACCATATTTGGCTCCTTTGTCTTTGGGTGCTTCAAATACCAGTTGTTTGGGGCCACCAAGGAGGCTTGACCATTACACTGTGATTCCAACATCTTTCTGTCGAGGCAATTCCCTAGGTTTGTTTTGCATTACAAACCAATCGGACTCAGGCACCCAAGAGCTTCTTGATTCAGACGTTGAATCACCCTTTTCCACCTTGAAGCCATCTTGGCCCGTGGAGGTAAGTGCTTGGTTACGGTCTCATGTTTCGAGCTTGATTCGGCCTTTGTTTGAGATGGCCATTTTACATTTGTGTGAAGTTGATGGGGGGCCAATCTCGGCTTTAGTCCCATAACACGAACTCCTCTCTAACCTTCTTCGAATGTACGCTCTCCATTTTATAGTAGTTAAGTGGCCTAGACTCATACACGGGCCTTTTGCCTTTAGCATTCGATCATCAGCTGCAGGCTCAACCACCATCATCGCCTATCGCTAGCAAGATGCGGCCTTTTTTGTTTAGCGTTGGTTGTTCTAGGGCGTCTCTGAACATCCTTATAGTATTGCTTCCCATCAATTGGAAGCCCTTCAACCATTTGTAGCTTAGTCTACACCTTGGACACATCCTTTGCATTACGGTGCTTCAAGGAATCGTCCATTATTTCTTCATCGAATGTTCCTTCGATGTGAGAGACTCATCCAACAACCTGGTGAGCTTCGGTCTCTTTCTTGGCAATGTCGGTTGGCAATATGCATTTGCACATTGACTTCTTCCAATTCTGCGAGAGATAGATTACGAAAATTTGGAACAACCACATTAGCGCGCTTTCTCTCCACGGAAGCAGTTCTTGTCAATTCCATGGCTTTCTCTGTTTTGGTTGGAAACTTGGGCTTCCTTTCCGGATTTGTTCTTGGATCCTGTCTCGAAAAACAATGCAGTTTTTAGTTGAGTGAGACCAAGAATTATGCCATTTACAGTACACTTTTCCTTTAAGTTCATCAAGAGAAGGCAGTTTTACTCCTTTTGGTAACTTAAGGAAATTAGCTGCAAGCAAATGATCGAAAATGTCATCTGCTTTTGTTAAATCGAAAGAATACTTTCTGTGAAAGTCTTTCTTTTTAAACTGCTGGTCGATAGTCGTATCCTTATGAATTAGTGCTTCACAGATTACGGGTTCTTTGCCCACAATCTCTGCTGCATCAATCTCATAATTGGGATCTCTATAGTATGTCTTATATGAAGCATTGTTTCGATCTTGTTCTTCCTCTAGTAATGCTTCATATCGAGACACCTTGTAGGTTAATTCGACCAAATCCCTGAATTCAGTTGAATCAAACTTCTTTCGAAGCCTGAACTCTAAACCGTTTTGAGCCAATCGTACAAATTCTGGCTCTGGAAGAATGACTCTACATTTATTTCGAGCCCTTTTAAATCTTGCAATGAATTGAGTAGCCTTTTCTTCAGGCCTTTGACTCAATCTTGCCAAATCTGCCATGGATACTTCTGGCTCCGATTGGAAAAATTGGGCATGAAATGCCTCTTCCATCTGTGGCCAAGTTTGAATGGAGCCAGGTGTAAGGTTGATATACCATACAAACGCTCCCCCAGTTAGAGAGTTTGGAAATAATCTCAATTTTATGTAGTCATGATTAGCAAATTCACCACACTGAGCCGCGAATCTAGCAATATGCTCTACTGTTGATTGATTTCCAGTTCCATAGAATAGGGTGAAATCTGGTATTCTAAACCCTCTTGGGTATTCATGTACCCTATCAACCCACTCTGGGTATGGTTTTCAGACGTATCTGAGTCTGGACCCCAGCCATTGGTCCACATATCTCCCTAACAATATCAATTTGGTCCCTAGGGACCATATTTTGGGCTTCTTGAACCACTCTTTGGAGGAGCAAACCACGGGGTTTGGTGGACAAACTTGTGCTGTGGTCCTCTTGGTCCATACAATGGTACATTTAAATGGTTGCCTGTAGTCTGAGTTCTTTGTTGGGGGAATGGATAACCCCTTTGAGCCTGTCCTGTGAAAGGACCTGTGAAAGGTGTTGGAATAGGTATTGTGTCCCTTCCATTTGCAGGCAAACCTTCCAACCCCCCGGGTATAAATTCGAATAAGGGATTATTATAACCCCTGGTGCCAGGTATGGCTTCGAACATGGGATTTGTCACCATTCTTATGCCAGTTTCTTGTACTTGGCCAGGTCTGCCAACTGGTGTGGCTTCACTGTTGAATACTGAGGCATTTTGGCCTACTACAGGCCTTGAAATGGGTTCATACCAAGACTGAGGCGATGGTCTTTCATAGTTCTGAGTACTAGTCTGACCATTAGTTTGTCCATTAACTTGCATAGGCTGTTTTTCTCTAGCCAATCTTTGTTGATGAACATTTAAAATTTCCTCTGTATGTCTTGTGTTTGTTGGTTGGTGGTTGTTCATTCGATCCAAAAAGGATGTTGCCCACCTTTCCATTGTGTTCATTAGCTGTTGTCCCATAGCATCTACCAAGCCATCCCATGGATTTGTTGGCTGGGAAGATGGAATGGTGGATGGTCCAATTCCTTGGTTTCGTCCAATATTATGAGCATATGGTTCTTGCCCAGAAGTACTGGTCTGTTCGACCAAAGGTTCTGATAACATAGGAGTTTCCACAGGGTGTGTTACCACATTCTCCTCTGGATTAGGTATTTCTACCTCTCCTTCTACGCCTTCTTCCAAGCGTTCATTTTCTCCTTGTCGTCTTCGTCTAGCCATTTTAATTAGTCCCACTGGGCGTGCCAAAAATATATGTTGGCTTTTTGACTTTTCGAAGGATATATTTGTAAATGCGAGCGTGCCAGCAAGGATCAATCAGTCCTTACAGAAATTATAATTGCCAATCAATTATCAGGCGACTATGTTTTGGTTCTTTCAGCCTCAATGAAGAGGACTTTTACTGGTGGCTTGACTTTTAGGAGAATTTGAAAGAAATAACAATTAATATGAAGAGTAATTGAAGTATTTCATTAACATAAACACTTACAATTGTCCAAACTCAGTCTTGAGGAAGTTTACAGCAACGGTTTACTTGAATCTACTTGAAAACTACTCCTATGAATTGAAATGCAGTCGGTATTTAAAGAACAAGTATTTAAAGTACAGGAAAGGTAAAACTGGAAGGATAATACGAAGTAAAGACTGGTTTATATGATCTGAGTCTGGGGGCTTTTTTCTGGGGGCTTCCTTGCTATTTATACTTGTTAGAGGTGACCTTGAACGTACTTAACTGTCGATTGCTCCTCCATGATCGCTGATCATGTTACCTTAGAAATAGTTCCACTATGCCATCACTTGCAGTTGGACTTCCCTCCTGTTTTTGAATTTGAATATAGGTAACCGTTGAAGCCACGTCACCTTGTATCTCATTCCTGATCTAGTGCAACTCAGACCACTTGAGAACCAATATTTATTGCCACGTGTATGGTTGAGATTTAAGATTAAAATCATCTTCCAATAATACCCTCATTCTGCTACGTGTCGAATTGTAATTGGCTTTTACAAAATATGTAGCCAACAAGTGCGTAAAGAGGTTATGAATGAATGTCCTTACAGTAATGAAATCAGTTCATTAAACAGTACTTCAGTCTTTCAGTATTTCAGTCAATCAGTCATATGTGGTAATCCACTAACCATGGCAATTTGGTAGATAAGCTACAACTTGTAATTAATTCATTTAAATCTAATTTAATCATTCCTAATCAATTTTCAGATAAACATACCATTAAATCACAAATATTCTACTGATTCCAAAACTCTAAACGGTTTCCAATTCGGCCGCCGATAAGGCCTTCAATTAGCAGTTTAAACACATAAACTCAAACAGATAATCAATCGATCAAACAGATAGAAATGCAATATAATAGATAACTTATTCAATTTCAGTTTCGATTTCAATCAGTCTGTCCAGTACTTCAGTTAGTTCAATTATTAGTCATAAGCAGTCCAGTTTAACAGTAACCAGTAGCTAATTCAGTAATTTATCGGTAATCAGTACGAAGGTTGTTACAAAGCCGATGGGGCTAGAGATCCAGAACCAAAAATTTGAGTTACAGCGCTCATTAAACTTCCTAGTGTGCGTCTTGCAAAGTGCGATGAAGTCAGAGATATGCCTCCAATACCATTGACTACCTATGATAATTCAATAAAAAATACATGTTATAAAAACAAAATTTTCAAATGAAAACAAGCAATTGATGTCAAGTCCTCTTTTGTACACGTACCGATATATACATACTATTTTCGTACCAACCATATGAGGATAATACAGTGTATATGCAGTAGCTATAGCTTGAGATTGAGCTTAAGCTTGAGCATCAAATTGAAGCACCTTAATAGCCTGTATTTGTTGAAGAATGATTAATGATTGAAATTTATGAATTGCTTTTACATACTTAAATACAGTTTGTAAAAAAATAAAAATTAAAAAATTAAAGTTGAATACACATTTTATGTGATGCCCAAAAAATCGTGAACTTCAGAGAATATATTATCAATTAAATACAGGGTTTATCTAAGGTTAAGAGTCGAGGAAACGACACTAATGAGTCCTATGGCTAATAACCGAATAAGATCCCAGATCATCAGAGCAGTCAAATTAGCCTCCATTCTAAGTCCAACTATCTTAGGTAGCACAACACCCTTTTGACAGATCTTAAAAGGTATTGACACAAGGTCTCATAAGCAACGCAGAGATAGGCATAGGATTACAAAGTAAATAATAATTACAGCATCTCAAATTTTAAATTTACAAAATGAGTTCTATTACTATTACAATCCAAAAAGAATAAATAAAAGCACAATTAGACTATTGAGAGAAATGGTTCCAAACTTTCTTTAAGGAAAACTTAAGTCTTCAAATGTCTTTGACTCTTCGTTGGCTTTGTACATTTCTTCGATACCTGGCATGAAACGCCATAAGTTTTGAATGCCTAGTAAACGCACACATATCCCATCTATTTTTCCCAATCCAATACACCATCACAATTATAACAAGCAAGTAATGAAGCATGATAATCATTCAATAATAAAGGATTACAAGGTTAGATGTTACAAATCTAGAAATCCCCCAAAGAGACTTCGTCCTCCCAACCACAAGAATCGGATGCGGATTATTCGGTATGCCCCCTCTTTTGCTGCTTTGTTGTAGAACTAACCTCAGATGCCTACCAACGATTATATACCGCGTAACGCCAACTACAGGGCCTCAAAAGAGACGGTAATAATAGGCCTTGCCCAAATCCCTCTTTACACCAAATACCTAGGGTCCGAATACAATCGCTCCGTTCAAGGGTTCCGAAAACCACTTGTGCAAGATTTTAACTTCCAAATAGGGAACGCATCCCGTCAACCAATCAATATCTTAGTAATCTTGTCCAAAAATTCGCAGCCCATTACCACCCATTAAGTTTCCCGTTTGAGCTAGATAATTTAAGTCAGAGTTAGGACATGCTCTTGAAACAACATCTATTGCACAAGTTTGAACAACTAAATAGTACAACTAGAAGGAAATAAGGTTACAACACATGAGATTCACATATGAAGATAGGCACAAGTAGCTCTAGGCATATTCAAGTAGTTAAGGGAATAAATTCGCACATGAATTGTATTTCTAGATTTGCATAAGTGTGAGCACCATCGAAGGATTAAAATAAAATACATAAACATATGACATGTGAAATATCATATCGAGATATGATCAAAAATTAATAAGCATATTCATGAACACAAGAGCAAAAAATACTAATGAAAATAGAATTTCTAGATTCAGTACTACCTAAAGATTATACTCAAAAGGGCTATTTTAGATTTTTCCAAAGCCCAGCCTTCTTATGGTTCGTAGGGAATTTTATCTAGTTTTCAGAACATTTTTTTGGAAATGGAATAGCTTTTCCAGATTTGTAGTTATTTCAGAAATACTCCAGCTCTGTCCAGATTTGTCGACCGTTACGAAAATCAGATTTTCTCGCATACCGCTTACTCGTTTTCAATGAAACTAATTTTTCTTGAAAGATAACTCCTTAAGAAAGATTTTGACATAAAATGGAGGTCCAGAATATTTTTATACATTTTTCTACAATTTTCATAAGGTGGCTGTAAAACATATTTTTTTGGCACATTTCTTGAAAATAGAAAGTTAGTGAGAAAAGAGGTCATCTAGGGAAAATTTTCCACTTATCATGTGATGAAAACATGCTAAATAATATGTATTAAACTCAGAAATTTAAGGTGAAGGTGTGCCTTTGAAAATTTTGAGAGATTGATAGGGAAAAATGTAGTATTATACCGATTAAGAGAAATAGCAGAAGAGTAGAATCAAGGCTCAACTCCTTTCATTTTCTACATAAGAATATCATTGTAACACATCTGAAAATACCATTTTAAACTTCTAATAACATGTATTTGAAAAAGGAAAATGGAAGAACTTTTTCTTCCTCTCCTCTTTTCTACCAAGCTCAACCTCTTTCATTTCTTCTCTCTCAGCTAAATATAGTGTGTATAAGTATTGTTCTTGTATGCAAAATGCTAGGGGAGGGGTTGTTTATATAATGAATTTGGTGTAAAAGGTCCTAAATGTCCCTTGGTTAGAATTGGATTAAATAGTTTGGATTTAGTTTGAATTCAATGAAATAGTGGAGGATTAAAGGTCTTAATTAGGTTCCTAAATATGATCTAGTTAGGGTTTTCGTCCTAATCAAACAAACCTAGTTGCTTATATATATGTATATAAAAATTTGTACCAAGTCAAAGATTTTTCTTCCTTAAATCATGAAATATTGTCTCATAATACATTCATTACACCTACAATGGTAATGGCTAGCCATGTGATGGTGAATTGATGGACTTGCTTTATATTTTATTTTTTATTTTTATTATTATATATATATATATATATATATTTGTGTACAATTGTTGGAATTTGTAAAACAAAATGTTTTAAAAAAAAGATTTTAGGATACAAGTGTATATATAAATATATAATAGTACTTGTTTGGGGTCAATTTGTGATTTAATAAAAATGTGAGGGCTTGGGCTCAATTAAAGTATCTATTTCAAGTGTAGAGTTAATAAATTAGTGTTAGGAAAAATAATTCGGTTTGTATTATCTTACTTTGAATTTAAAGGTAAATAACCAAATGAAAATTGTGAAAACCGGAAGTTAAGGTTTGAAGTGATTAATCTAGAATTTGAAAGTAAAATAATTAATATTAGAGTGTTAGAAATGATTTCTAAGCTTCCAGGGTCGATTAGGGTTTGTATTGGTTCGTCCGGATGCGTTTTCGGTTCTAGGGTTTAATTTGCGAATAATCAACGAATTAAGGACTTTATTATAATAACTCAAAATTTAGGGACCTAATAAGGTTTACAAAAGTTAAGGGTCTCACATTTTACCTTTGCTTTTGTTTGTCTTTTGCCATTGCCTTGAACCGATTCACTATTTGATCTACTTTGGCAACCTTTCGTTTGGTAACTGGATGGCTTTCTTGCCGAGCAACCAAAAGACTAATCACCTTCCTATTGGTAGCTCCTTATGTAGAACCGGTGCGAATCGGACTTTTTCTAGAACATGGTAAATTACTTCCATCACCCGATTCTTCTTTCAAAACTTTCTCATTGATTTCATACAACCTAAGGTTTATAATTTTAGTTTTTTCTTCAGAGTCACCAACAAGTTGTACAATGGCAATCAATTTTTTGTTTATCCTCTCATAGTAACTTGAATTGAAATCATTTCCAAAGTCAGTATATGTGGTTTTGATGCATGCATACTCTCTATCCAAATCTTTTCTCCAGCGTGGTAGAATGTATTTACTTGGCACCTCATTTATGCACTTTCTCACAAGCACAGCGAGTAAGTGAGTACACATAATGCCTCTAAAATCAAACAACCGACACATACATTGAACTTCACATTTACTTGAATTAAAATAGACAACAAAGTCCATATGCTTCATCTTCTCACAAACTACCATCACTTCTTGGACATTATATGTAGAAATTGATCCCTCCTCTTTCAGAAACAACGACTGACAGTAAACTGATCTCTTCAACTCTCCTTGAACTTCTTTGAATTTTGCATTGGTGTAGACTTGCTAAAATTGTTTCTCAAAATCATACATAGTTAAGCAATCAAACAATTTGTGTCGCGACTTGAAGTCTGCTTTCTTCTCTTTCTCTACCTTACTTCTCAAGGCATTGTCATATTGTTCAACAAATTGCTTCAATGTAGTCTTTGGGTTTACATATCCATCAAAAAATACATTCATACTTGCACTTCGTTGTGTAGTTGACATGCCAACCCAAAAAATGTCTTTAACATAAACAAGTACCCATCGATGCTGCTCATCATATAATACTCCCAATCACTCATTACCATAAAGATTGAATGTTGCAAGCATTTCTTCCCATTTATTCTCAAATTCAACTCTTGTCAAATAGTCATAAACTGCATTTTGCATAGCCAACTTTATGGCTTCACACTAAGCATATCCTTTCAACTTCTCCAGAATTTTCTTCATGATATGCCGTAAGCACCATCGATGTCGAGCTTGTGGAAAGACAATTTCTATAGGATTTTGTATAGCTCTGCATTGATCAGTTATGATAGCTTTTGGAGGCTGATTTGACATGCAACTTAACCACAAGTTGAATAACCAAACAAATGTGTCAGTGTCTTCACTAGATAACAATCCACAACCAAGCAAAATGGACTGTCCATGGTAATTAACTCTTACAAATGGAGCAAATAGCATGTCATATTTGTTCGTCAGATAAGTTATGTTAAATGAAACAACATCTCCAAATGCTTCATAAGTTGCCTGACTCCTTGCATCAGTCCAAAACAAATTTCTAATGCGAAACTCCTCATCAACATCAATCATATAAAAGAATCTCTCACTATGTGCTTGCATCCTCATAAAATAACTTTGAAGTGATTCGGCATCACCTTCTCCAAGCCTCAATCTTCTAGCTCCCTCAATGTAATTCCTTGCATCTCGCTCATCAAAAGTCAAAGACTCGTATCCCCCGCTTCAACAACCATTGAATGAAAGTTTCTAGACATCCCAATCCCTACTTGATCATTAATTTCTAATATTCTCTTCACAAAAGTAAGAATTTTCTTATCCATTGCAAAATGACGTGAGTCGATGGGAATCAAATCATGATTATGCTCAAGATTAACTGTGGTTAGTTTATATCTCCCATCCTTTTGTACACTACCTTGTACCATTGCTTTACAACCAATTTTTGTGGACAAAGATGGCTTTAGAGGGTTGACTTCGATTTCTTTTTCTCTCCCCCACTCGAGAACATTCAATTGCAAAGTTTTTTAATTGCCCATCATCTCCAAAATGTTGTGCTCTATGAGCTATAGAATATCCAACATGCTTAGCATATTTTCCATAAAATGCATACACCTCTTCCCTTAAGCTAAAACACATACAATTCTTAGGTTCTTCAACTTCTTCACCCTCATTTACTGAACGATTGTCACCAACATTTGAATCAACCTCCATTCATCCACTTTGCATAATGAAATAACAATTAAATGATTTCAAAATGATTATATAACACAATGCCCAAACAAACACAATGAATCAGATCCCTAACACAATGCAAAAATTGAGGACAAATATTGATTTGAACAAATATCAGCAAATTGAAATTATGTGACTATCCTCAACCTCAAGTGACCATATTCAAATTTTAGATTATGTGACTATCCCCAACCCTTTATCATATAATATTTGTTCAAATTGATTTTTAGGGAATGTCCAAAATGACAAATTTCAGATTTCAAATTAGTCATATATGGAACTGATTTTTAGGGAATGTCTAAAATGAAAAATTTCAGATTAGTCATATGAAACTAATTTTTTAGGGAAAGTTTATAGGAAGTTAATAAAATTGATTTTTTACCTCATAAACTGCTATAGGAAGTTATGTTTTGCTTAACTACTATTAGTGATTTCTGTTGGAAAAAAAAAATGGTGTTTTATAGGCATATTTTAGACTGACTTTGAGGCCAAAATTGAATGGGCCCCAAACGTTGTTTGGGGTGGGTCCGAAGAGGTGAAGTGTTCCTTGCCGCGTGGCAAGTTACACGGTGAAGACGGAACGTTAAAACCATTTATGAGTGAATGGAAAGTTAACGTCGTTTTCGGGTCTAACATTAATTTTTTAAAATTCATTTGAATTTTTTCAATAAAATTATTGTGAGAATTTAATTTAATTCTAAATTCAAATTTTAGGTTCTTGAGTGGTTTCCTAAAGTTTGTAATTGAGGGAATTTAATTTAATTCTAAATTCAAATTTTAGGTTCCTAAGTAGTTTCCTAAAATTTATAGCTCTTTATTTATTTATTTATTTATTTAACTATTTCATTTGTTTAATATATATATTCAATTAATTTAATATATATATATATATTTGAGATAGTGTTAATAAATAAATGCACCAACAGTTGCTTTAAAGTCCAACAGTTGCTTTTCCAAATAAATTTGAATTATGTTCAAATTAGGCAACGGTAAGAATCTGTTGAACCTGTTCATGATCTTATTGTACTTGTTCGGGGCTGTTGAGTTTGCCTATATATACACATTTGTTCCAACGGTTTTGGGATCCCAAAAAATCAGTAGGAAAATAGTCTTTACTGTCCAGATTATATTTTGCATTTTAATCTTCATTCTAGTTTAAGGAAAAACAAAAGAGAGTATAGAACATAAGGTTTGGTTCGCCGTACAAATTTGTTTGGTGTGCTACAACAATTTTGTGAAGATCATTGTATCCTGGGAGATAGACGTCACTCAACCGTAAGCACCGTAGCGAGGCGAATCTGTCTTAAGGACAGAGTGTCACACACTCGACTTGGTCTTAAATTATTTATTCGGTTCAACGAAATAAATTTGGTATGTTATTTAATTATTTTGTATGAATTATTTCAGTTCATTTTATTTGCACAGAAGATTGTTCCAACAAAATTAAATAGTTTAAATAAATAAATAAAGAGGTATAAATTTTCGAAAACCACTTAGGAATTCAAAAATTAAATTTAGAATTAAATTAAATTCTAAAATTACAAACTTTAAGAAACTATTCAGGAATCCAAAATTTGAATTTAGAATTAAATTAAATTCCCACACTAATTTTTATTGAAAAAATTCAAAAGAATTTTATCTAAAAATTAATGTTAGACTCGAAAACAACGTCATCTTCCCATTCACTCATAAATGGTTTTGACGTTCCGTCTTCACTGTGTGACTTGCCACGCGGCAATGAACACTTCACCTCTTCGGATCCACCCCAAAAGGTGTTTGGGGGCCCTCAAAATTATGCCTATATAAAACCATTTTCCAACAATTGGGGGGCGTTTCGAGAAAATCAAGAAACTTAGAAGTGATAGAGGTGGTGAATATGAATCACCT
Source organism: Camellia lanceoleosa (assembly GCA_025200525.1). Classification (NCBI taxonomy): domain Eukaryota; kingdom Viridiplantae; phylum Streptophyta; class Magnoliopsida; order Ericales; family Theaceae; genus Camellia; species Camellia lanceoleosa. The sequence continues at coordinate 203,649,835 of CM045759.1, read as the reverse complement.
TTTGGTGAATTTTGTAAAGAACATGGAATAATTCATCAAACCACTGCTCCTTACTCACCTCAGCAAAATGGAATTACTGAAAGGAAAAATAGGACTTTAAAAGAAATGATGAATGCCATGTTGATCAGTTCTGAATTACCTCAAAACTTGTGGGGGGAAGCAATACTTTCTGCTAATTATATTTTGAATAAAATACCTCGAAAGAAAGTGAATCAAACACCTTATGAATTGTGGCATGGAAGAGTACCATCCTACAAATACTTAAAAGTGTGGGGGCGTTTGACTAAAGTGGCTATTCCTAGTCCTAAAAAGACTAAGATAGGTTCTAAGACTATTGATTGCATTTTCATTGGTTATGCCAAGAATAGTAGTGCATATCGATTTTTGATTCATAAATCAGAACATACCGAAATGCATGTAAATACTATTATTGAATCTCGGAATGCATCTTTCTTTGAACATGTATTTCCAAAGAAGACTGGACAAGAGACTAGTACTAATAAAAGATCTTTTGATGCTATTACTAGTCAGGATCAAGAATATGATCAAGAACAAGAGTTAGATCAAAATAAGGAAGATGAACTTAGGCGTAGTAAACGTGCTAGAACCTTGAATTCTTTTGGTCCAGATTTTCTAACATATTTGTTAGAAAATGAGCCTTTAACTTTTAAAGATGCTATGTCCAGTCCTGAAGCTCCTTTATGAAAAGAAGTCATCCTTGATGAAGTTGAATCCATCTTGCAAAATCACACTTGGGAATTAGTGGACTTGCCACGGGTTGTAAACCTCTTGGGTACAAGTGGATTTTCAAAAGAAAATTGAAAGCAGATGGATCAATCGACAAATACAAGGCAAGACTTGTAGTCAAAGGTTTTAGATAGAAAGAAGGTCTAGATTACTTTGACACATACTCACCGATTACTAGAATAACATCTATTAGAATGCTAATTGTCATTGCATCTCTATACAATCTAGAAATTCATCAAATGAATGTTAAAACCGCTTTCTTAAATGGTGAGTTAAATGAAGAAATTTACATGGAACAACCAGAAGGGTTTTCTATTCCAGGGAAAGAAAAGAAAGTGTGTAAATTGGTTAAATCATTATATGGTTTAAAACAAGCCCCAAAGCAATGGCATGAGAAATTTGACAAGGCAATGATGTCAAATGGATTTAAAATTAATGAGTGTGACAAATGTGTTTATATTAAAAACACAGACAAAGGTTATGTCATTGTATGTCTTTATGTAGATGATATGCTCATCATTGGTAGTAATAATGATATGATTAAAACTACTAAGAAAATATTGAATAAACATTTTGACATGAAGGACATGGGCATTGCTGATGTAATTCTTGGTATGAAAATTACCAAAACATCAGATGGATATGCTTTGTCACAAACTCATTACTTTGAGAAAATACTTGACAAATTCAGCAAAGATGATGATCATCTTGCTAGAACTCCTGTAGATATTAATTTGTATCTTTCTAAGAATATACAGGAAAGTATTTCTCAATTAGAGTATGCCCAAATTATTGGAAGCTTAATGTACTTGATGAACTGCACTTGCCCAGATATAGCTTATGCAGTAAGTAAATTAAGTAGATATACGAGTAATCCGGGAGTAGAACACTGGAAAGCAATTATAAGGGTTCTAAGATATCTCCGATTTACTCGTAACATTGGGCTTCATTATACTAGATATCCAGTAGTACTTGAAGGATACTGTGATGCAAATTGGATATCGGATACAAGAGACTCGAAGTCCACCAGTGGGTATGTCTTTACTCTTGGTGGGGTGGCTGTATCTTGGAAATCTTCCAAACAGACTTGCATTGCTAGGTCTACTATGGAATCAGAATTCATAGCCTTAGACAAAGCAGGGGAAGAAGCAGAATGGTTTCGCCACTTCCTTGAAGATATTCCAATATGGTCAAAACCGGTGCCTGCTATATGTATACATTGCGATAGTCAATCAGCTATAGGTAGAGCACAGAGTCATATATATAACAGTAAGTCACGACACATTCGTCGTCGACATAACACCGTGAGACAACTATTCTCTAATGGGATTATTTCCATAGAATATGTTAAGTCTAAAGACAACATAGCGGATCCACTAACCAAAGGGTTAGCAAGAGAGTTAGTTGAGAATTCATCGAGGGGAATAGGACTTAAGCCTATTAAATAAGAGTTACCACAACGGCAACCCAACCTAGTTGACTGGAGATCCCAAGATCTAGGTTCAAAGGGACAACCGATTTGTGATTGACTCAGAAGGATCACTGGAGAGTCTAACTCCTACCCATTTCTATGATGAAATAGTGATGTCTACAGCGTTTTAGGTTAATTAAAACTTTTAATGATTTTTATATCTAGGTAAACCTAGTGGAGTATGGCAGGATATTCTTCATAAGAATCACCTATGTGAGTGTGAACTGGGCCGGGTTGTTCAGGGCCAAAATGAACACAATAATGAGAACTAAACTGTGTCTGGGGATATTCTGTGTGAGTTCTATTGTCTTGGTTTACACAAATGGCTGAACAGTTCAAGACATCATGTTCACTAGTTAGCTAGTAAATCCGATAGTGTCTCACAAGGGAAGGTTCAAAGTCAAAAGTTACCTATCCTTTGCAGAATATTTCCAATTTCTGTACTCTCTGTAATTAGATCATGTTGTTGCATTTTCTCTCCGTCAAATTCCATTCATGTGGGGGATTGTTGAAAAAAAAAAATGGTGTTTTATAGGCATATTTTGGACCGACTTTGAGGCCAAAATTGAATGGGCCCCAAACGTTGTTTGGGGTGGGTCCGAAGAGGTGAAGTGTTCCTTGCCGCGTGGCAAGTCACACGGTAAAGACGGAACGTTAAAACCATTTATGAGTGAATGGGAAGTTGACGTCGTTTTCGGGTCTAACATTAATTTTTTAAAATTCATTTGAATTTTTTCAATAAAATTATTGTGAGAATTTAATTTAATTCTAAATTCAAATTTTAGGTTTTTGAGTGGTTTCCTAAAGTTTGTAATTGAGGGAATTTAATTTAATTCTAAATTCAAATTTTAGGTTCCTAAGTAGTTTCTTAAAATTTATACCTCTTTATTTATTAATTTATTTATTTATTTAACTATTTCATTAGTTTAATATATATATATATATATATATTCAATTAATTTAATATATATATATATATATTTGAGATAGTGTTAATAAATAAATGCACCAACAGTTGCTTTAAAGTCCAACGGTTGCTTTTCCAACTAAATTTGAATTATGTTCAAATTAGGCAACGGTAAGAATCTGTTGAACCTGTTCATGGTCTTATTGTACCTGTTCGGGACTGTTGAGTTTGCCTATATATACACATTTGTTCCAACGGTTTTGGAATCCCAAAAAATCAGTAGGAAAATAGTCTTTACTGTCCAGATTATATTTTGCATTTTAATCTTCATTCTAGTTTAAGGAAAAACAAAAGAGAGTATAGAACACAAGGTTTGGTTCACCGTACAAATTTGTTTGGTATACTACAACAATTTTGTGAAGATCATTGTATCCTGGGAAATAGACGCCACTCAACCGTAAGCACCGTAGTAGAGCGAATCTGTCTTAAGGACAGAGTGTCACACACTCGACTTGGTCTTAAATTATTTATTCGGTTCAACGAAATAAATTTGGTATGTTATTTAATTATTTTGTATGAATTATTTCAGTTCATTTTATTTACACAGAAGATTGTTCCAACAATTTCTTACTTAGAGAGCTAGGGGAAAATGTTTACCTCATAAACTACCGATCCAAAATGCGTTTGAGGCGAGGCGAGAGGCGAGCGAGACCCGGACACCTGTAGAAGATTGATGAGAGCGACAAACAAAGATACAACCGAAGATAAAGAGCGACAGATAGAGGACAACCAGAGTTTTCAGAGTGCTATGGCTGTCGTCGACGACGGAGAGTTACGATGGAAGAGGAGGTTGGCAGAGAGCTATAGCGGCGACAGGTGAGAACAGACAAGGGAAGATGGCGGAGAGCTATGATAGCGACATGTTTGGATTCTCGTTATATCCATCTTTTATTTTATTTTTTTTCTTTTTCTCCTTTCACAGCTGTTTGCATGTGTACACCCATCCTCTACATCAGCTGCTAGCTCACTAGGAGTCTGGGGTCAAGTCTCACTGGAGTTTGTAACGGAATTAAAATAAATCTAACAAAATGAAAGTAAGCTGAGAAGGCATCCAAAGCATGTGCTAATGCCTAACAGTGTGGCATGAGTTGGACAGCAACACTACCGTATTGGATGTCCTCACTCATCATTTACATCTAAAATTTTGACAAAGAGTCTACAAACCAAGAGACAAAATTCAAGTGTCACCCTCAAACAAACTATCATCATCGATTACAACCTTTTTTTTTTTTTTTTGCTTTTTTTTTTTTTTCTAATTTAAGTTCATAAAATTGACAAGATTTCATAAATTTTATTGATAAAATCTAAATTAAAAAAAAAAAAGCAGAATTATTTATATACATTTTATATCCAGTTTCTTTATGGGATCTCTTTATGTATTATTTTTAAGTAAGAATCACACTTCCGTGGTAATTTTAAAAAATAATTATTGATTAGTGAAAAATCTTATGACTTTATACTTTAATATATAGGTGAATTATACTAACGATTCTTATAGTTTGAAGTTTGTGTCACTTTGATATCTGACTTTCTAATTATCACACATTTGATTCTGAATTTTAAATCTTGTTACAAATAAGAACAATTGAAAATATTATTACTTAATTTTAAAGATAAAATCATTAATTTGATAAAATATAAACTAGTTCGACAAAAATAAATGTTAAAAAAATATTTTTGAATTTTTAAAATTATTTCTATCCATTAAAAATAAAATTATGTAAAATTGATAAATCTTTTAGACATTTATTTTTTTTACCAAATTAATTTTTATTATGTGTTTAAATGATGATCATATAATGGATAGTTGTTTTTATTTTTATTAAACAGTAGTAATTTAGACCCCCTCAAACTTCAACCCCCACTACCCCCACACACACGTGGCGGGTGGTGATTGGAGGAGGAAAAAAAAAAATGACCAATTAAAAAAGAAAGGGGGTGAAAAGGGGTGGGAGAAAGGGGGTCCCAATCTTCATTCATTATTAAATTAATTTTTATTTTTTCAAAATTCAAATATGACGACAATTTTGATATCATTATTAAACCAATTTCTATTAAATCAAAAAATTCAAAACTAAAATCATTTTATATATTAAATAGAATAATCCCTCAAAACAAACACACTCTTTGTTGTCACATACATATTCATTTTTTTATATAAAGATGTTATTTGATGAATAAATTATTGATATCTGATTAATTTAATTTTTTACAGGTATATTGTTCTTGATATTTTCTAAATTTTCAACGATTCAGATCATTAAAATAGAACTCGAAATGAGTTTCACACTATGAAGGATGGACACTCCAAAATCAGTGCCGTGGCGGTGTTCGACACGAGGACACGGCGGGGACACTAGGACACGCTCGGGGTACGTACGAGACAAGCCAAATAGCGTGGCTCTTTAATTTAATGATTTTTTTGTAAGGGACACGACAGGGACACAGCATGGGACACGACAGGATTTTTTTTTTTTAAAATCTTTTGCCTCTTATTTTTAGTACTTTTGTGAAAAATATTGTTAGATGTTGAATTTTTTCCCTTCTCGTCTTAGTTCTTGTTATCGTTTATTATAATTTTTTTGTGAATTTTTTTATGAATGGATGATCTATTAATTTGTTTAAATGTAATGGTTATGTTTATTCAATTAATGTTACTATGTTAGTATTTGTTAATTTTAATTTAGGATGACTGTAACATGAATCTACGGAATACAAAAATATATAAAATAAATAAATAAAATTCGTTGTATCCCCCGTCGTGTCCATGTCCTCATTTTTTGGAAATTACCGTGTCCCGTGTCTCTGTCTATATCCGTGTCCATGCTTCATAAGTTTCATGGGCCGTACAACAATCACTGCTATGCTTCATGCACAGTAGTGACACTGGCTCGACAGAAAATAAAGAAAATACTAGGACAACTTATAATAATTTTTTTAACTTTTTAATTAAAATGTTTAGTTAACCGGAGATATAAATTATACCATATTTGGTGTAAATTATTACAAGCTAAAATTGGTAATTAAAAAGAAAAAGCTAAGAGCGCACTTTTTTATTTTTAGATAATTAATTTTTTAAAGATAATTTTTATCTAAATAAACCATAATTAAAAAATGTACCAAACAGTTTTAACACAAATTCCCACATTAAAATAAACTATGATAGAAAGTGATGAGATTTCAATCAATTGATTCACATTTTTATACCCATAAAAGCCCCAAGAGCAGAAGATTGATCATTGAACTCAATCCATGAAATGAATGTAAATGTATAATAAACTCAATATATCACATTGATGTTGACATTGTATACTTTTCAGAGAAATTAATTCAAACAAATTCATTTAATCACCATCAACAACCACCACAATCCAAAATCAATGTTTTAATTAAATTCATCACACCTGTGTCTAATCTCTCCATTCTGTCCAGTCTTCACACCATAGACGCTTAGCTTCTCCATTGCTCGACCAAATGCCTCAAAGAACTCAGTCTGATTCGCAGCGTACTTCTCCACAAAAGTCCTCGTCCTCGGATCCGAAGACAGCCCTCGATCTGACGCCAAAAGCCCCAATCCCCTAGGCAAGTTCTGATAATACATGTTGTCGAACTTGTTCGGAGTCATGATATCGTTGAACACCGACAATGTGGGGTTTTGATGATAATCAGCACAAGCTTGTCTCAACCCATCAGCGAATCGAGGGTTGTAACTCGGATCAGACATTGAACTCGGATTCATGGTGTAATTGTAGATGTTTGTGCTGAACTCCTTACAGTGAGAGAAGCCAATTGTATGAGCACCACTCAAAGCCACCATTTCTTCAATCGAGAATCCTTTAGATGAAAAAATGTTGATGATCTGAGTCATAGACATTGTGGGTCTGGGAAGATTACCTTCGACGAGGGTTGATTTGGAGACAAGCCCATCTCTGCGGCCTAATGGGACATTGTAGTAAGGACCACCCATCATGGTGAGGAGATCGCGAGCAGCAACGGCGAGAATGTCGGCGCAAGAGACGACGCCGGGGCAGGAGAGCTCGAGAGCGGTCTTGGCACGAACGACGACGTCGAAGGCGTCACCGGGGAGAGAGAGGTTGATGTCGGCGTCGCGCTCGGCGGTGTTGAAGGGGGTGGAGGAGATGAGGACGGAGGCGTCGCAGCCGGAGACGAAGGAATCGTGGAAGAGGAGACGGAGAGTGGCGGCGGCAGTGGTGGGGGAGGTGATCTGCTTGTTAGTGATGGTGTCTTGCATGATCTGGCTGAATGGAGGACATGAGTCTTGGTAGTAGTCGAGGGAGAGGTATTGTTGGGAGTGGGAGATTGTGAGGAGAGACAGAGATGAGAGAGAGAGTAAGAGAAGTACGGGTAGTGCCATGATGGTTTGTTTGTTTGTCAGAGCTGGTACGGGTACCGGTGCTGTGGTTTCTCTCAGGTTTTAGAGAGAGAAACAGTGCTAGAGTGAGGGAGGAGGAATTTAGGGGTAGGGGGGGAAGAGAGGGAGAGAGGGCATTAAAGAGTGAGAGAATGGGGGGCTGCTAGGGAGGGGTTTTAGTGGGAGGAAGAAGAAGACAAGAGAGAGAGAGAGAGAGAGGTGTGAGGGAAGACGGGGGCCAGTGTGGTCAGCACAAATCACGGGATGTCTGCTGGGAGGTGGGGGCGGTGGTTCAAGCGCGGTGGATTGGGGTGGGGCGTTTGAAGGATCAAAAAATTGGGTTATACTCCGCTTGGATTTGCGTTTCGGTTAATTTTAGGTCAAGTTTGGTTAAATTAAAAAAGTGTATTTATTTTATATTTTTATTTTTTTTAAGTCACATCAATCAACATCTCTTTTTTATTTTTTTTTACATATAATACAAGAGAAGTCAAAAAGTACACTTATTTAGTCTTTCCAAACTTGACCTTAAAATGTTTTGTAAGAAGAAAAAACTCTCTTTTGTGTTCGAATTATAATTTCATACTTACATTTAAATGTTATCTTTGAATTAAGGTTTTAAAAATTAATTTTAAAATCATATTTTAATAGATATTTTTTGAATTTTGAATTTTAAATTTGCAGATTCGATCTATTCAACCGTCTGTTTAGATATCCTCAAATGACTTGTCAGTTGATTAGAACAATATATATATACATATATATATATTTTACAATTGTAACTTATTATTTAAAAACAAAAAATTTATATTTATTTTTTATATTTTTTAAATATATAAATAATTTTTTTAGATTGTTTTTAAACAAAACAATTAAAAAAATTCCTAACCAAATATATAATCAAAAGTAATTTTAAAACACTAGCTGAATATTTTTTTAACAAAAAATAATATTTTTTTATATTTTAAATAAAAAATATTTTCATTTTTCAATTTTTTAAATAAAAAAATTATTTTTTTCAATAATTATTTTTTTTTAAAAAGGGTTTCGTTATAAGCTTTAAATAGAATCTTCAATAAGATTTTGAGTTGCATATTTGGTTATAAGTTAGAAGATTTTGAAACAAGTTTTGAAAACTCTTTTTAAAATTCATAACTAAACAATTTTTTTCATTTCAAAACTCAGTTCAAAATTTAAAACTTATAACTAAACAAATTTTTTCATTTCAAATTATGATTTAACAACTCACAAGTTCAAAATATAATTTCATTCTCAAATTATACTTCTAAAACTAAACCAAACACGAGTTTGTTTTGTTTTTTGATTATTTTTTGCTTGTGATGGATTTAAATTATGTATGCTTTTAAAGAAGAAAGTTAACAAAGATGGTAGTACATGACAATTGATTTCATTTGAATATAGTTTAGTTGGTTAAATTTTTAAACAATGTAATTCTATTATAATATTCAGACAATCATGAATTTTGAGGACTTTCTTTATTTTACAATTGTAATTGCAGTAGACATTTTCTTGCCATTTAACTCTAGAAATCTCTTTGGTGAAGTCAAAGCCAAGGGCTTTCTTCCACTCAGTTTTTAGAATTTATTTTTTACGGCAGTGATTGGTAGCTCGAAAGGCATGGCTCGAATTGTGGCTCGAGGAGTCAAAACGACGTCGTTTTGATCCTTTTTTTTTTTTCTTTTTTCTTTTTTCCTGGTTTTTCTAGCAGAACGAAGAAGGGAGAAGAAGGGAGAAGAAAAAAAGGGAAAGGGAGGAGGAGGGGAAGGAGGAGGGAGGGGAGGGGGCCATAAAATCGGCTGGAGAAGGGAGGAGGACGAGGAGGAGGGAGGGGGACGAGGAGGTGGGGGCGGCTACTCGAGGCGGTGGGCGGCAGCCAGCGACGAGCCACTTCTTTGGCGACAACGACAGCGAGGCGTGATCGGCGACGATCGATGATGGCCGACGATCGTCTTCTCTCTCTCTCTTCCCCTCTGCTTCTCTCCCTCTCCTTCTCCCTCTCTTTTCTCCTTCTCTCTCTCTTTTTCTTCTTTCGAGCCAAAATCGAGCCTGGTAGCTTCGAGCTACCAGGCATTTTCCTATTTTTTAAGATCATTTTTTTTTTTAGATTTGATATCTTAAACACATTTCAAAAATTAGATTCATGAAAAAATAATTAAAAACATTACCTTAGTGTTGATTTAAAAAAAAAAAATTATCTAAATAAATTATTATACAAAGCGATACTGTGAGAGAGAAAGTGCAAGGTAAAATATTTCAGTAAGTTAAACAGATATACTAAAATAATTTGAAAAAAGAATTTTATTTTTCAGTTTTTGAAAACAACAAAGCAAAATAAAAGAAAAATTATTAATTAATTTAAAGACACCACATGATCAGGACAGAATTAGGGGAAGAGTATGGTTGCTATGGACTTTTGTTTCTGTGAAAATTATTATTTGTCATAGAATTTTAAAAAAATATATATTATTTTATACATAAAATAGTCTTTCAATATAAAAAAATATGTCATTTTTCTTTTATCTTGAATTCTCTTTTTATTTTACATCAAAAACTCCTTCATCTTATTAAAAATTACTTCTATAATATTTAAAAAAAATTTTTGTATATATAATTTATTTATATATATATATATATCATATTATATATATATATATATGTACTTTGTATATATAGTAAAAAAATTATTTTTCTTTCGACTCATCTCATAATAAAATTTTGATTTCACTCCTATCATATTTCCGATCAATTATAATTTATTATATATATATATATTTTTATATATTCTAATCATCTAACCTAAACTGATACATCCCATCACTTTTACTAATGACAATATGTATGGAGAAAATGATTGGTAGTCTTAAAAATTATGACCCAAATGTCTTTAATTGTCAATTTTGATAACTTTATTTTATTTTTATTTTTTTTTTACCTAATAAGAAAATTCGGACAATTAGAGACACCTAAATTCGGGCCTCTAGCATTGCCGTATGTATGGAGGGGCATGTGCTAGTCGGTCCCATCCCATGTAACCATGTACTGCCTTACCAAGACAACTGGACCCACACGACGTGCATCTAGAAAGAACATGGACTCTCTGTGTTAGGTTTTAATTTTTTAAATTTAATATTTTAAAAATTAAATTTTTTATTTTTTATATTTTAATAAATATTTTTAAAATTTTAAATAATTTTTTTTATTTTTTTATATACATCTTACTTAAATATATATAAATAGTAAAATATTTTTATAAAATTATTTAAAATAATTAATAAATACATAAAAATATAAAAAAAAATTATTGAATTTTTACGTATTTTTAGTACTTAGTGAATTTTTAAAATTTTTTTTTACAAATATTATACTTTTTTAAGTGTATTTATATTGTTGTTTGGGATGTTTTAAATAAGTGCACTTTTTATCTTTTTAGACCAAAAAGTTGAGGAAAAAAATATGGATGTTTGGGTTATCTTTTTGACTTTTTATGAAAAAAAGTGTTTTAAAAAATTGTATAAAGAACCGTGTAGGAGAAGATTAGAGATGTGTGGGCACAACCTACAATCTGAAAAGCTGAATTGATGGGAAGAAATTATTGGCTACTTTTCGGACATTGCACTAGACGGTATTGTTCAGCCCGTGGGGGTCATTACGGGTCCCATTTTGATAATCTGAACCGTTCAATGTGTAGAACTCGTTGAGTACTATATGCCAATAAAAAATCACGTTGATCGGATATCGATAGCTATCTAATCCGATTTGTTTTTTTCAATCATTAATTATAACACCATCTATTTTTTTATACAAAACTAATTTGATCATGTAGTTATCAATATCCGATTAATATGATTTTTTACAAATAAATAGTACTTGACGAGTTCTACACATTAAACTGTTCAGATTATCAAAACAAGATCCCTGATGGGCCCCTACGGGCCTAACAACAATGTGTGAAAATTACACCCAAACTATGTAATTTTTCTTAACAAAAGCTGAAAACGCCGACCATACATGATTGCTGAGTTATATGAATGTGTAAAAAATTAATTTTTTAATATTTTTTTTAGTAAATAATGATAACTTTTTAACTTTTTAAATAACTTTTAAACTTTTTATCTTTTTTTGAGAGATGCCAAACTTGGCCTTAGCATGTCTAATAATTAAAAAATTACTTAAAATATTACATTAAGATGAGATCTATACAATTACTACCGCTCCGTTTGGGAAGTGGGTTGACTTTTTGGCTTTTTGGCTCTTTTGGCTATATGAGCCTGGGCTCAAAAAGCTTGGTTTGGGAAGGGCTTTTTGGTTTTTTGACTTTTTTGACTTTTTTTGTGAGAAAAGAGTATAATGATTATGGATTGAATGTGAATTTTTGTCTTTTGTGGCTTAAAATTGCTATTTTGTCTTTTGTGGCTCATTGAGCCAAAAAAGCCCAATGAGCCACTTCCCAAACCATGCTTACATTAGAGCATATTGCTCTAAAGTTCTGAAGCATTTTTCTTGAAATAAATAAAGCTGGTTTGATTTCACATTATGAGTTAGTTTGGAATGTGGGTTAATTTTTTGTAACTATTTTAGTTTGGGATTAAAAAATTTATTTGAGATAAATTTTTTAGATTTTTTAACTCTTGTGAAAAAATAAAATAAAATGATTAGAGGTTAGATGTGATATTTTGTCATATTTAACTAAAATAGCTTACTTTTGTCCTATATAACTATTTTAACCCCAACTTTTATCTCAAACGGGGCCTATAATTCACTTTTTAAAAAATCTAATTTTTTTTTATATTTTAAGTAATTTTTTAAATTTTTATATACATCTAATATAAATACATTAAAAAAATATAATATTTATGAAAAAAATATTTTAAAGCTTGACTAAATATCAAAAATATAAAAAAATAAAAAATAAAAACGAAAATTCAACACATTTTCATATTTTTTTTATAAATATTTTACTTTTTAAATAAATCAAAGTAAGGTACATCTAAAAAAGTAAAACAAATTACTTAAAATTTTACAAAAATTTACTAAAAATAAAAATACAAAAAAAATAAAACACTCAATTTTCAAGAAATTGAATCCAAAAAATTGAAACCAAACATTGATTTGTTTATTGGGGATTTGGATTTTGTCAAGTTAGTTTTTAATTTTTCAAACAAAATTCAAAAGAAAAAATTAAAAACTCCAATCAAGTAGAATTCATTTTTTTCAATAGAACAAATTGGGGAAGCAAACACTCAGTGGAAAAGTACGCTAGGTTTTGTTTATGGGTTTGGAGAGAGATTTAAGAATGAAAAGAAAAAAATATGTGAAAAGTATGTAAAATATAATTATATTTTATTTATACTTTACTTATCTTTTTTTTTTTCTTTTTTTTTTTTCAATTTCTAAATCTCTCCCTAAATTCATTAACTAAATACAGCCTTAGAAAAATAGTCAGTGTGTTTGGTTTCAATTTTCTGAAAATTGAGTTTTTTGTTTTTAGAAAATATTTTTAAAATTTTAAACAATTTTTTTACTTTTTTTTAGATGTACCTTACTTAAATGTATTTAAATAATAAAATATTTGTGAAAAAATATTTTAAAAAATTAAAAAATATAAAAAATGTACTAAATGTTCATATATATATTTTAAATATATTTTTGGTATTTAGTGAGTTTTTTTTTAAAAAAAAATCACAAATATTATACTTTTTAAGTGTAATTATGTTAGATGTGTCTAAAAATTTAAAAATTACTTAAAATATTTTTAAAAATTCAGTAAAAACGAAAAATATGAAAAATGAAAAAGTAGAAAGTAAAATTTTAAAAACTGAAACTAAACAAAATTATATTTTTATACTATCAAATTCTTGACACTCACACCGTGTTGTTTGAATTGGATGCCAAGTAGCGAAGGAAAAGAAAGAAACTTGGCTCAAATGAATCTAGATCCCGTTTTAATGGAGCAACAATGATAGAGACCACTAATTTTAGAGCTCTAAAAAGATCACTAATGACATGGCACTCAATAAAAAAAGAAAAAAAATACAACACCAAGGCCAAAACATCAAATCATTCATGGTAGGACCCACTGCCACATCACTAGTGGTAGCACTAATTAGTGCTCTCACTCATTTTCCTTTAATAGAGTCTTGAAAAATGATTTAGATCTCTAAAAAGAAAACTCTAATAGAGCATTAATTTGTCTTTTTCTTTCTCATATTTTGTCTTTTACCTCCTTTGTTTTTTTAATTTTTTAATTTTTTTTATGTGGCCAACTCATTAGAGTAAGCTGTATAACTCTAATTAGAGCTCTACAAAGACCTTCCGATGGAGTCTTCGTGATGGGTCATTTTTAAGGATAAATTATCAGTAAGTCTTAATAGTTTGACTTAATTATCATTAAGTTTTATTAAAAATAAGTCTTAGTACAATCGTTACTAAAAATAATTTTTGTAATAATTTTTACATATGTCCTAAAAATTTACCCTTAGCGACTTTTTAACTACGCTTTTATAAATTATCGCTAAACCTTATAATTAATGACGTTTTTCTATGACCAATTTGTCAAACTATCGCTAAAAGTTAAAAATTGTTAATATTTTTTTTTGTGACAATTTTTTTAAGCTGTCACTAAAACTTATAATTATGACATTTTTTGTGACAAAATTTTCAAAATGATACTAAAAATTAATAATTAGGAACGTTTTTTAATAGGTATGATGAAAAATGTTATTAATTATGATAGAACATATTAGATAATAAGTCAATTTAGTAGAACCTATATGTAAGTCCCCTTTTTTAAATGATAGTAATTAGAAGAAAAAAATTTTATGAATATATTCTAGGAGCAAAGAGGGAAAAAACTGATTTTTTTTTAATAATTGTAAATTTGCAAGGTAAAATCAGTACACGCCACGGAAATATGATTTTCATCTCCAACACTAATTTGCCAATAATAGTCGTACATACTAATTATAATCAAAGGAAAACCATATTTTATTTTCTTTCCATTCTCAATTTTATTACAATTCATTAACAAGTGCTTCATGGACACTTTGACTTGCCACCGTGGGTGGTCATATCGGTGTAACACTTGCCACACTTCTCTTGGTTGCCATATGTCCCTGGTGGCACACATCTGCATCGATCACAGCATGTCATGCATGCTCTCACACATACTCTCTTCCTCGAGTGTAATTTGCACCTCTCTTCACATAAGGGGACACATTCTGCACAAAAAAAAATTATCAGAACACATTGTCACACAATTACAAAAATGCAAAAGAAGGAATTGGCTTGTGAAATTAATTGTTTTTTCAAAATGTTTTATTTTTTGTGTATAAGGGAACATATATATGGCTACCTTGTTTTGTCTTTGGAAGGAAATTTGTTGGCGGTGCCTGCACTGGAGAAGGAGGAAGCACTGGTGGCTTGATGGGGAGGATGGGAGCTGGTGCCTTGACCGGGACATGAGCAAGAGCCGGTGCCTTCACTGGGCTATGAGCTGGGGGCTGCATGCAACCATGGCATAAGTAGGCAAAACAAAGATATATAATTTGATACTAAATTGTTAATCTCTTAGATTATCTATCTTATCTCACTTTTAGAATGCCCTAAATTAATCCTACCATATCTTATGTTTGTTTCAAATTCCTCTTTATCCCTATATTTTATATCTCACCCCTATGGAGCATAATAGTTTTCCAAGGGATATACTATCCATTTTTGTATCGAAACGTGACATTTAAGATTGGCCCGGATATATAATCCAATCCCATAACTTTATCCCCAAACAAAATCAAATTAAAGAGGGATATAGTCCTTAAACATAGGAGGCCAGAATCAGCAGCCCCCTTAATCATAGATCAAGCTATCATATGGTGGAGAGCATAGACCAACTTGCAATTAATTTATGAGGTCATATATAGAAGTAAAGAGGAGCCAAAACATATTTATAAAATTACCTCTGTCAAGAACTCCTCATCGTTGGATGAAACCTACAAAGGCAAAATATGTTTAACAGAAGTTAGAAACTCCTCATGAAACAAGTGAAAAAAGAAGAATTCATCTAGCATGATGATATTTGTTTGATTTAAAATTGATAACATTCCATTGAAACTAAACTTAAAAATCAATTGACAAAACAGTACATTAACTCTTTTCAAAGTGATTGCATAGTTGGTGTTCAATTCGAAATGATGCATTTCCTTTTGAATGTACTATTTCGCCCATGATTTCTGTCCAATTTCTTTGCAAAATGCTAGCAATTGAACTAAATTAACATAATCTAAAATTAAGAAGTAAGACTATTATAATTACAACTAGATGGACTAATTTGCTCTTCTTTTTTCTTTTTTTTTTTTGGAACTATTGAATAAGAGAGCAGAGAGATAAGACACACCCTTGTGGTGACTAGAAGAAGGAAGGCTAGCAAAAAGAGCATAGGTTTCAGACCCATTAAATGTACGGAAAGAAGTAACAAAAGAAGCCAAGGAGTGAAAAGCTTTTACTTGGTGATGAAGGTTGAAGCAAACATGAAGGTGTTGGGTATATATAGAGAGTTTTTGAAGACAAAGCCTCCCCAAGCTGGTGTTGGTCAAATCAAAATGCCTCTGTAGATTCACTGTATATCAGTTATGGGTAACTGTGCTTAAATCTGGGTCAAGTTTCAACCCACAAGCATTGTGTCTGCTGCTAAACTAATAGTATATATCTATTTCTCATCAGATCAGAGTGTGTGTGTTGCAGTAATTTGTTTAAAACCAGCACATGAGGTCTGTCTTCTTCAGGAACTTGGAGCTGAATCTAAAATTCAAGGTTTCGTCAGTCATATCACTCACCTTACTTGCCTTCTAGTTTGGTCCATCGATGTGACAATACTGCATATAGTGTAGATCTCACTCAATATTTTAATTTCAGACACTCTTTTAAAAAAGTAATGGTTTTGTATTGTTTTTCCTTTGAAATTATGGGCTGGTTAGATTGAAATGATTTTTATTTCATAGATGTAATGAAGACAAAATTATAAAACTTATAGTTACATGGTAAATAAAAACGAAAAATACTACATATAAAATGTCATTTCTTATCTTTAGATAAGAGTGGACAAGTTCAGCGTAGATTTATTAATGTGAGTCTCATTATCCTATGTCTATAAGTGAAAAATAAGATAAAAAATAAAATAAAATTATGTACAACATTACTCATTATTAAATGTTGATTTTGAATTTTGATGATTTATTATAATAATCTTATTAAATGAAATTGAGATTTTTATTTCATCTATAAAACAAAGAGGATGGGGAAAAAAAATTCAAATTAGCTGATCTTAGTTGCATCTTGGTAACATAAGTGATCCTAGAGTGATATGTTACATAGCGAAATTTCATTATTAGGTACAAAGATTAAATCTCTACTATACAAAACATGATTTTAAAGAAAAATCATAGAGAAGTTAGGTGTAACTCCTTTGCCTCGTGGACACATGGGAATCTTAGTAATTTTCACAATTTTAATAATTTTCTTTATTAAAATAGTGAGCATGTACATGAAAATGCACAGGCTTGTGTTGTACAGTCTAATTAAAATAATGTGTGCCCCATGAGGGCTAACAGTGCAAAATTGGCTGGCAAAAAGCTAGCTAGCTTAGATAGCCTAATAGTAATTAATAATAGTATTTAAACAATGCCAGTAAGATCGTTCCCTTCTCCAACTCTCTTCTTCGCGTGATGTTTTGCATGTCACTAACATTAGTCATAATAATCAGAGCAGTTAGATTCAATGGTTTAAATAGATTTTAAAAAAGACATTAATGGTAGAATGAGGTATTGATAACCGTCATAAATAGAGTGATTATTTGATAGTTTTTGAGTATTGTTTTACACCATTTATTATTTGATAATTTGTCAAACTGTTCTCAATCAACCTAACAAAAGTAAAAAGTGTCACAGAACTAATCAATAATAAGTTGGACACTATGTTGATTTATTCCAAGATCACCATATAATTTTTCTCATTTTAAATAGATGTTTTTCAAATACTAATCACCAGTAGAGATGGGACACGAGGCTAAATTTCATTTGATTATTTATTATAAAACCCAATTTTTAATCAATTAGAACAATTAATTGTAATTTACTCACAAATGGTATCACAATTATATTCGATATTTATTTAGTAATTATTGTATAGACTCTTTTCTGTAAATTAACGGCTACCCAATTGACGTAGCCCGTTTGTTTTGGGGTATAATGGATGAGAGGGGATTAAAATGAAGGTAATGTTATTTAGTGTTATGTTTGTTTGTAGAGTTGTGGAAGGAATTAGGATGAAGGAGGGGATTAAGATGGAGGTTGGAAGGGGGATTGGGATGGAGGAGGTGGAGGTAGTATTAGAAAAATAGTGAGGGGATTAGAAATTTTTTTATTTTTTATATATTGGGAATTTTTTAAAAAAATATTAATGTTTAATTTTTTATATATTTTTATTTGTTTTATTATTTTATATAAAAATAATTTAACAATTCCTACACTAACAACTATCATCAAAACAAATACAATTTTATTTAATCCCTTCACTATTAATCTCCTCACTATAAATCTCCTCCATTCTACATCTAAAAACAAATGGGGCCAAATACGTATTAAAGTGGCCTAAATTAGAAGGGTCTTCCTCTTCCACCAAGAATAAAATTAAAATGTTAGCCTGTAGGGGTATATCCATCCTCTCTTTAAATGTGATATCTGATTAATTAGCAATATAGTTAACCTAATTATTACCCAAAAAGCAATTTAAGAAGGAGGTGAATTAGGTTTCTATAAATTAAAATTAATAATACTCCCAATAAATTAACTACTAGTACAATAAATTATTAACAAGCACAATGATAAACTTAACAGTAAATGATCAAGCAAAATAACAATGAACTATAACTAACATACAGGGTAAATCAAATGATTAACACGTGAATATTAGATAGCTATAGCAGTAGTAGGAAAGTAAAGAGATTAGAAAAGAGAAGACAAACAGATTTATAGTGGTTCGGCTTCAACCAAGCCTACATCCACTCCTTAAGCTTCACTCGAGATTTTTCACTATCTTCTAGCTTCATAGGGGTACTAGCAACCTCTTTACAAATGGAGCAATCCTCTACGGATTTTACATAGACTTCACAAGCTCAAATCCTTGCAAATCTTAGGTGATTTACAATCACTCTCAAGATTTCAAGAACACAGTGTTTGCAACACTTTTACAAGATGAAATGGTATTTTTGCTTTCAAAAAAAACTTACAATAAATATCTCTCAAAGATAGATATATAAAATGAAACTTTGATTTTTCTGTAAATCTCACTCAGGAAAGATGAGCTTAATGCTATAAGACTCAGTGTATAATTTCTGAGAATAGATGTGAGTGATTATAAATCAAATAATATTTTCAGATTTTTTTTGTAACTTGTTTACATTAGAGGCTTTGGCATATATAATGAAAATTATAGCCGTTTATAGCCGTTGTATTCATTTGAATTTATAAGCATTTATAGTCGTTGTAGTTATTTGAATTTATAGCCGTTTATAGCCATTATACTTCCATCATTACCAATTTGAATATCTTCCACTCAATCATTACAAATTTGAATATCTTCTACTTGAACCTTTTGGCCTTTTGAACCTTTATAGTCATTGTACTTCCATCATTACTAATTTGAATATCTTCCACTTGAACCTTTTAGCCTGCTGCTATGCTAGGCTGTTTGAACCTTTGTTTTAGACTGTTTGAACTCCTGATTTAATCAAATATTAAATACATTCTAACAACATTTAGGATATAGGTTTAGGTGAGAAATAATGGGATAAAATAAATTTTGATTCTATTTTTCTCTTTCAAATAAATTATCAAAATAAATTTTGATTAAAATATAATTAAATAAATCATCAAAATAAATTTTGAATTCTATTTTTCTCTTTCAAATAAATTAAAACATAATTAAATAAAATCATCAAAATAAATAAGTCTGACAATCTCTCCCTTTTTGATGATGACACACAATGATGTTTTGATTTGATTTGGGAGTAAGAAAAGCTTCCCCTCAAGTTGCACTCCCTGAATTCATTTCTAAATACATAGGTTAGCACATGTGTAATAAATAAGTTTTAATTAGAGACATGATATGAGACTAAGATATTAAATTATAAATACATAATATCATAACAAAATAATACCTTAATACATAACATCATATAATTTCTCCCTCCGTGACATTATCAAAAGGAAATCATGGGTTAGAATCTGAAGGAGGAGGAGAAAAATGATAGTGATAAATGGCATCAAAAAATAGATGTAGCAAAAATATATATATATATATATATCAATCAACGGTTAATCAACAAGTACATATATATATATATATATTACATATATAACTCTCTCACGTCGTTCTCGTTTTTCACAAAACGCGGTTGCCACGCGGCCTGACTTTTGTTTCATTGACCGACAAAAGCAGCTCTTCTCGATTGCCGCTCGCCTCGGCTATCTCGCCCTCCTTAGCTTCTTTTCTTCAGCTTCTTCTCTTAAATCACACACTCTTCCATTATCTTCTTCACCATTCTTTACTATCTCTTCTTCACCACTCTCGTCTGTTTCTTCTTCCTCATCGAGAGACAAAAAAACTAAACGGAAGAGGCCAAACCTCAGTCTGTTCTCTTATATTTCTCTATAACTCATTTCGTTTACAGTTCTCACCTCTAAACCATGGCTTCCTCATCCTGTCCCCTTACTCTATTTCTGGACCTGAAAGATCCTATAAGCTCTGCTGGACCGAGTGCTCCTACTCCTACTCTTCCTGTCATTCCTCTTCCTAACCTTCCTATGATGTCGATTGAGCAAATCATGGCAGTTCAATCGGATATAAAAACCAATCGTTTCACACTGACGTCTTGTATGGAAACGGTGACGGCAGTCACGAAATTGGCTCACCGATTACAGAACAGGACGAGTGAGCTCCATCAGGTCAACGCCCAACTCTCTCTACTCCAGCGCATGTACAAGGATGCGCGAGCAGAAATAGGCACACTAAAGGCCGAAAATAAAGAGCTTAAATGGAAGACCACCTCCATGGCCCGATTTGGAGCAACATTGTTCTTGGCCTTTGATAGTCAGTAAGGAGTCGTCGCTCTCAACGAAAGCACGGGGGCAGAGGCGTCAAGAGTCGCCCAAGGTGATAAAAAGAAGAAGAAAACGATGGAAGAGACGAGTAAGTAAGATCGACGTATGGTCGGAAAAAAAAATAAAGAGTGTTGTTTTTTTTTTTTTAATCTTTATTTTGATCGGCGTGTGGCCGTAAAAAAATGAATGGTGTTTTTTTTTTTTTTTTTTTATGTAAAGATTTGTATTTTGATTTGTTTTTGTTTATGTTTAAGTACTGAAAAATGAAATTAATAAGTATATGAGAAGCATTTGAGCATGATTTAATTCTCAATTTCTTAGTAAGAGCATACCAATCTCAAGACTATAATAGACATAACAGTGCATAGATCAAACAAAGTTGTCAAGCAAGAGCATAAATATGGAGCTAAAGTTCAAGTTACTCTTCCTTGAGGAAAATGATCTTCCTCTTACATTATCAACAACTAATCAGCTCAAAGGTCATGTTATAAGAATTAAGATACTAAAAGTATAGAGATACCAAAATAATCAGAGATACTAAAACAATCAAGTCTCTTTTTCTCCCCTGATGACATTTTTAACAAAATCAAGCACAAGGAGGGAGTATGGTACAACATATAGGATGAAAGAATGTAAGTCTCATTATAGCACAAATAATCATCCATATCAAGGTAGCTCTATGATACCAAAAAAAAATGATAGCACATAATGATCATACAATTGAAGCTCATATCATTTGACAATAATTGGCAAAAAAAAAAAAAAATAGTAACATGTGAAGGTGCAAATCCATAAGTTTGATATCAAAAATAGAATAGAAACTGAGGAAATTTTAAAAAATAATCAAGTTTAAATTCTTTCCATTGTTTTATTTGGCAAAATCAAAATGAGATATGATAAATGAAAGCTCATAACTGAAATGTTCTCATCAATAATATCAAATAGGATACCAAAATGATATCAACATGCAATCTACCAATTATACTAATATGCAATTTAGAAGACTTAACAATTATAGCTCAAGCATTATGTAGAATACCAAATATTGCTCATGATATGTTAAACTCTATAATCTCATGAAGCTAATATAATTCCAAAAAAAAAAAAAAATGAAGCATGTTCAAGGTATAGCAATCCATATGCCAAGAAAAATCATGAATTCAATATGTACCACGCATTTAAGCATATGTATGATTTTAGGTAAGAGCATCATCAAAAAGTATATATTGCAAATTATATAAAGCATAATCAATTTTTTTTCATATCAAAATAATAACAGTATTAGTTCAAAGGATATAAGATAGAATTTTTACCTCAAAAATTTAAGAGAGTATATGAGGCATATCTTAGGTTCAAGAGATGAAAGCTTTTCAATCTTCAATTTTCTTTCATGAGGAGTTCATTTCAAAAGGATTTAACAAGTATATTAGCAAAATGATTTCTCTCCCTAAGTTAGTGTTACCCTTTTCTATTTTGTGTAAATATAGCATTCATAGAACAATCACTATTTAAAAATACAACACAAATCACTTCTTATCACAAACTAAAAAGGTGAAAAATAATTCAATGATCAAACAAGAGTGTGGAATGCTATTTTTCAGAATTTTCAAGTTGTAACGCATAGCATAGTATGCATAAGAAAATAGTTTTATACTATTTGTTTTATTAAGAAATGATGAAATAATCTCATTTAATCACATAACATTATCAAGAGGCATTTTCATCAATTCAATTCACATGCTCAAGTGTGATAAAACATTTTACTCAATATGGAACACAACATAAATGTTATAAACAATTAATTCAACAATTTATCAATCAAAAGCATTTCATGAGATGTATGCCAATATAATCCATATTCAAAAGATATTCAATAGGATAGATGCAATGTCTTTACAAACGTATGATACTTCTTTTCATTTAGACATTGTTGATGGATCATAATCAACGAATTTCATAACTCATTCAAATATTCCAATGTAAAGCATATAGGTATGAAATTTTCATATTGAGCATATTCTTGAGATCATAAATGTGCAATTCAAAATATAGATAGTATACATCTCAAAAACATGCTATGACATCAAAATTGATTCTATAAAGATATGACTCAAAAATGAATTAACATATTAGTATGAAACCATCTATAAGATGTGAAAAGTGTGCTCACAAAACATATTTATCATTTCTTATCTCTTTTTCATAGCAATGGATGACATGATATACAATGTTAATGAATACATGAATCATTGATATTCTAATAGGCATTCATCAAAATAATATAATTCTCATTTTTTAGTTCAATGAATGCTTGAAAGAAACTAGTAGAACATGACTTAGCAAATTTAGTATAATTAGGTTACATGGAAGCAATGATTAGACACAACCTATTGTACACAAATCGCACCTTAAAGAATATAGAACTTTAAGCTTAAAGGTGTGTTAGGAGTTATACTTTCATTTACCTTTTTGGAATCTTCACCCATATATTACCTCTATTGTTTATTTTGGTGATTTTCATTTCATCATTCTTCTTCTTGCAGGAGCTGATTTTGTTCTTTAGATTGAACACTCTTGTTGTGCATTTCCTCTCGAAATCCTTGGTGTTCTTTGAAATTCCACCTACAAAATATCTTGATTTCTTTCTTGGTACCCATATTTTCTTGGGTCCATAGGGATTAGTCTCAAGAACATTTAATCTCATAAAAGGTTTAGGAGGATCAAAACCAATGCCTACTTTGTCAAAAACACATTTTTTATTTCCAAGAAGCTTGTTAAGGTTTTCTTTTCCTTTTACAAAATTTTCAAGATTTTTGTTTAAATCCTCAACATTGTTTTTCAAAATGTTTTTCTCATTGGTAATAGACGTAAAATCATTTTTCAAAGTAGCATTTTCTATTTTTTAAACATCTACATCATTTGAAAGAGAAGTAACTAATTTTTTTAATTTAGAATTCTCAACACAAACATTTCTAAATATATCATGTAATTCATTGAAAACACTTTCAAGTTCTACATAATTAGAAATTACCTCATCTTGAGTGAATTCTTCTTTTCCAAGATCCATGAGACACAGGTTGGCTACTCCATTATTTTCTCCCCAAATGGCTTTCTTTTTGCTGCCATCCATCATTGAAAGTTCATGAGCCATGAGTGAGCCTAAGAGTTCTTTAATGCCTAATTTTGTTAGGTCTTTTGCTTCTTGGATAGCTGTAACATTAGCTTTCCATTCATTTGGCAAAGACCTAAGTATTTTTCTCACAAGCTCACCATTAGTATAAAATTTACTAAGAGATTTTAGAGCATTAATAATACTGATAAATTTATAAAACATCTTAGAAATAGATTCAAATGATTCCATAGTAAAGAATTCATAATCATGAATAAGCATGTCAATTCGAGACTCTTTTATTAGGCTAGTTCCTTCATAGATGATTTCAAGTTTATCCCAAATCTCTTTAGCAATAATACACCTAAAAATTTTATTGTACTCATTTGCATCTAGTCTACACACAAGAATAAGTTTGGCTTTAGCATTAGCTTGAAGAAGTTTATAATCACGCTCATCAAATTCATCCTCAAGTTTAGGCACACTAATATGGTCTATTATCTTGGTAATGAGTCACAAAGCATAATTAGTAGATTGAAGATACAAAGTCATTTTTTCTTTTCAATGAATGTAATTACTACCATCAATGAGAGGTGGCCTATTGCTAGTTTGTCCTACAGCAGAGTAAGTAGAATACATGGTTGCTATAGATCAAAAACTCAAGATTATTAAATCTAAACAAGAGCCCCAGGCTCTGATACCAATTGTTACCCAAAAAGCAACCTAAGAGAATGGTGAATTAAGTTTCTACAAATTAAAATTAATAATACCCCAATAAAATTAACTACTAGTACAACAAATTATTAACAAGCACAATAATGAATTTAACAGTAAATGATCAAGCAAAATAACAATGAAGTATAACTAACATACATGGTAAATCAAATGATTAACACATGAATATTAGATAGCTATAGCAGTAGTAAGAAAGTAAAGAGATTAGGGAAGCGGAGACAAACAGATTTATAGTGGTTCGGCTTCAACCAAGCCTGCATCCACTCCTCAAGTTTCACTCGAGATTTTTCACTATCTTCTAGCTTCATAGGGGTGCTAGCAACCTCTTTACAAATGAAGCAATCCTCCACAAATTTTACATAGACTTCACAAGTCTAAACCCTAGCAAGTCTTAGGTGATTTACTATCACTCTCAAGATTTCAAAAATACAGTATTTGCAACACTTTTACAAGATGAAATAGTATTTTTGCTTTCAAAAAAAGCTTACAATAAATATCTCTCAAAGATAGATATATAAAATGAAACTTTGATTTTTTTGTAAATCTCACACAGGAAAGATGAGTTTAATGCTATAAGGCTCAGTATATAATTTCTGAGAATAGATGTGAGTGATTATAGATCAAAGAATATTTTTAGATTTTTTTGTAACTTGTTTACATTAGAGGTTTTGGTATATAAAATGAAAATTATAGCTGTTTATAACCATTGTATTCATTTGAATTTAAAGCTGTTTATAGTCGTTGTAGTCATTTGAATTTATAGCCGTTTATAACCGTTATACTTCCATCATTATCAATTTGAATATCTTCCACTCCATCATTACAAATTTAAATATCTTCCACTTGAACCTTTTGAACCTTTTGGCCTTTTGAACCTTTATAGCTGTTTATAACCGTTGTACTTCCATCATTACTAATTTGAATATCTTCCACTTGAACATTTTGAACCTTTTGACTTGCTGCTGTGCTAGGCTATTTGAACTTCTGATTTAATCAAATATTAAATACATTCTAACAATATTTAGGATACAGGTTTATGTGAGAAATAATAAGACAAAATAAATTTTGATTCTATTTTTCTCTTTCAAATAAATCATCAAAATAAATTTTGATTAAAATATAATTAAATAAATAATCAAAATAAATTTTAAATTCTATTTTTCTCTTTTAAATAAATTAAAATATAATTAAATAAATCATCAAAATAAATAAGTCTAACACTAATCACTACTGCTAGCTGTTATATTCATTGATAAGGTGTTTGGGGAATTTTATTTTATTTTTTTAATTTTTAGTTAAACTTTCTGTTTTTCTTTTTTCATTTTTAATGATTTTTTCCTAAAATTTTGAGTTCTATTCAACTAAGCACATTAAAAAAAAAAAAATTAAAAAAAAAAAATTAAAAAAAAGTTGAGAAAAGATAAAAATAAGTGACTTTTTTTTTTTACTTTTAAATTTTAAATTCACCTACTAAAAAAAAATTGACATAAAACACCCAATCGTTAACCATAAGCCCATGAGCCATGATCAAGAATGATCAACTTCAATTTGTCCATAAATGAAGCCCATCATCCCTTCAAGTCATAATCAATACAATTCTTCTATCTACACAAAAAAATAAATCAATACAATTCTTCTATCTACACAAAAAAATAAAAATAAAAAAATAAATATTTTTATTATTATTTATAAAATCAGACATCTCTTTCTCAAGGTGTGAGACCCAAAAAAAAATAAAGAAAAAAGACTCACCTCATTTGAGAGGGTTTTGTCTGATTTTATAATCAATTTTTATATTTTTAAAATTTT
Organism: Camellia lanceoleosa; assembly: GCA_025200525.1. NCBI lineage: Eukaryota > Viridiplantae > Streptophyta > Magnoliopsida > Ericales > Theaceae > Camellia > Camellia lanceoleosa. The sequence continues at coordinate 203,623,453 of CM045759.1, read as the reverse complement.
ATAATTAATAGAGATTTTTGGTGAAAAGTCCCTCCAATTGGGCCTTTTTTTGTGTGAAACCCATGTAATAAAATATTGGTTCCAGAAGTTCTTCAAGTAAAAAAATATGGTGAAAATACTAAAATATCATTCCATATAAATGGGCAAATATGAAACGGTGGAACTATTTGTTTCTCTTACTCTATTTCATCGCTTGAACTCGTTGCTCTGAAAACAAATAACAGAACACAATAACAAAGTATATTTTTACTGTCATTTTATCCCCAAAAAAAAAAAAAAACATATAATACCAGAGTAAAATTTTACTCTCATTTTATTAAACAAAAACAGAGCACATGCCAGAGTAAAATTTTACTCTCATTTTATCAAACAAAATCAGAGCACATACTAGAGTAAAAATTTACTCTCATTCTGTCAAAAAAAATAAAGCACATACTGGAGTAAAATTTTACTCTCATTTCATCAAACAAAATTAGATCATACACAATAAAAATAAATCAAAAATAAAAACAAAAGCAAAGACAAAAAACTAATCAACAAATCAATATACTTGATTGAACTCAAACAATGATCAAACATGTGATTGAAACACGAAACCTCTAAAACTCCATCAACACTTAGAAATCTCGATGAAACTCTCTAAATCTGATACAGCTTTGTACAGATTTGAAACATAATCTCTCATTTAATTGAGAGTGTTGATCGTTGACGGCGAGATCGTGTATTATTGACTAAGGGTGAGATCTTCAGATTTTGAGATCGTCTTCATAAATTTTACAGATTATCTTCACTGATTTTGCAAATCTTCATCACTAATTCAAATATATAAGATCCGTGTATACATGAACTCAAATTTTCAAATATATGATATATATTAGGGGTGTTCGTGGTTTGGATTTGGACGATTTGCGGATCAGTTTGGACCTGCCCGCATTTATGCGATTTGGGGAAAAGACAATCTGCAACTGCCCGCAATGCGGTTTGCGGTTTGTGAAGATAGGGTTCGGGGATGTGCGGGCGGTTTGCGGATTGACTTTTTTCTTCAAAAATTTGTTTTTGAGCCTTATTTTTTTTTTCCATTTTGTAAATATTTATTTTACGCCCTTTTCTCTCCATTTTCTAAAATGCTCAAATATTAATAATTAATGAATTAAAACTTATAAAATTAAAAGCATAACAAAATCAATTTGTAACACAAACAAATCATTCAAAATCTTAAATCAAATCAGTAACTGACACATGCATAAATTTCAAAATCCTAAACTAGAATTCCATATTCGTTAAGGAATTTAAAATTCCAAATCACACTTCATTCGGGACAAGTTCAGTTATATAATAATAATAATATGATCAGTATTTATTCAGTTTCATTTGATATAATACTATTAGCAAATGTAATGCTAAAGTAAGTTCAAAAAATAAATGGTGCTTTGTTTTGGCCAAAAATATCTAAGGGAGATATAAGAATGAAATCAACGGCTAAGATAAAAAAATTTAAAAAGAAAAAGAGAAAGAAGAAGAAGTGCGGGGGGCGGGCGGGTTCTTGCGGGTGCAGGTTAAACCTGCAACCTACCCGCAACCCGCAAACATGTCATATTTCAAACCGCATCCGTCCGCATTGTGTTTGCGAAATCGCCCATTTGTATGCAGGTTGGGAGGTTTTTGCGAATTGGATAAATCGTTACCCGCCCCTAATATATATATAAGGGCAATATGGTCAAAAAAAAATACAAATTATAGAATGTCATTATTGAGCCACACATCTCCTACTCAGAGGCTTTTTGAAGGGAAATTCATTAAATTGTCCTTTACCCTAAAAAAAGACCTAAAAATGGAGGTTTCACCAAAAATTTCATTTTACACCCTTTTAAGGGCACAATATTCTTTATTCCAAAATATTTTAATTTTTTATTATAATATATTTTTAATCATTAAATTATGTCTCTAAATTTTTATTTCTCCAAAATTTTAGATCATAGCCATCACCCCAAATTAATACTAGCAACTACGAGTGGCCATGCTGGGATCATTATCAAATGAGTTATGACCCACAAAATAGTTGTATAAAATAATGACGGTTTGTGGGCTACTCTTCTTTTTTTTCTTTTTTTCTTTTTCAAATTAAACCACTCTTCATTATGATCATAATTATTAAAATATTATTATCACATCATTATAAATAATTTTTTTTTGTACACAATTTTATTTGCTTGTCAAATTTGTGTTTATACACAGTTATTTTGAACCTTGAACCTTGCATATATTACTGCCATCCTTGGAAGAACATCTGATATACCTATATGCTATTTTAGCTTGGTTCTATTGACCTACTAGACAGATATATATGTTTGACTGTTTGACTGTCTCATGTACCCTTGTTTTTTTTGTTTTTTGTTTTTTTTTGGGGGCGGGTGTTCCGCTTCTTTTACTGGTCTTGATTTGAACCCTTTTATTAGATAACAAAACTAGAATTACATGTCATCATTCAAGTAATAGGAAGTTCAACTAAAAATCTCTGTACCTTTAATTTTATATTTTTAATAAAATTTTTACTTTAATGATAACAAAAAAAGAAAAAAAAAGCTAAAAAATAAATAAAAATTTCACTAATATTAAACAGTAACTAATAAGCTTGTTACAGTAAAGGTTCTAAAAGAAGAACCATTTAGGGGTCGTTTGGCAATGTTTTTTTAATTAATTTTTTAATTTTTTTTGACTATTTTAACCTGAGAGTTTTTTAATTGTTTGATTTTCTTATTTGGACTTTTTGACTTTAAAATGACAAATTTTTTTTTTTGTCCTTTTGTGATTTTTTGAAATTTTTTTTTATTCTTTTGTGATTTTTTTTGCCTAAAATGATAACCAAATGAGCACTTATTTTCTAACCATCCTACATATAGAGGGTTTTTTTTTTTTTTTTTAATTACATAATTATTAAACTAAAACAAACTTTGAATGTAGGAACATAAATGAATTAAAAGCAACACAAGAAGAGAACAATAATAGCCCAGGGATTTGTGTGGTGGCAATTTCAAGGATACTGGACAAGTTTGTCACGGTACAGGACATTGAAATGGTCCCAGCTGTTGGCTGGGCAGAGATTTTCTCTGAGAGGGACACATACGAGTCCAGATCCTCTCCTTGCAAGGAGTTACGAGCGTTCCTTCGTGCAACGGTTGAGATCAGTCGTTGCACATCCAACGGCTCAGATTAAAAAAAAAAAAAAAAAAGATATTTCGTCTGCACTTCCTCGACTTGCTATTCTTCGTCTCGCTAGCCAATTCCAAACACTCCTTGCCTTTCTGATTAATCAGTGTTCTTTCAATCCCCATTCAATCTCAACAAATTCAATTTCGAGACCCAGAAAACCCCCAACAAAGATCAATTTTTTCTTTTTTATTTTTTTGAAAAAACAGAGACAACAGATAGGATAGAAATTGAAGGAAATTGCGAGATAGGTAATTCAAGAAACTCAAGAAAACGCAAAATTACAGTCTCAGGTAACCAAAGAAAGATCGAAAAATACGAGCAGAGGGCGAGTAGGGTGGAGAGAAAGCAGATAAACATGGATGAGGAATTGATGATGCTATTGCTATATATATGTATGTGTATGTGTGTGTATGTGTTAGGTAGCTAGTTTTGATGATGTTGAGGTAAGAAAGAAAGAGAGATGTTGAAGTTTTGCATCTCTCTGTTGATGAAGGTGAATGAATTAAAGGAATATTGCGAAATTGATAGCAGATTTAAAAAGTGAATTCAGAGGAAGCTTCGATTTTTTGGGTCTTGAGATTATGAATACGTCCTTAATTCTTCAATCTCTGTTCAATCCCGAAGAAGAAACAAACAATAATGCTTCTTCTTCTGCTGGTAATACTTCTTTTTCACTATCCCCGTCTGGGTCACTCTCTGAACCAAGAGGGACTCTACCAATTTCACATTGTTGCACATCAACGGCTCAGATTTAAAATAAATAAATAAATAAATAAATAAATTGAAATTTCACTCAAATGGTGATGCTGCTAGATTCTCAACTCAGTTTGTCTTACCTTTGATTTCAACTAATCGATTTGGGGCCTGAATATACATATTTGTGTATGTATGTGTAGATGAGTAGATAGATACAGATATACACACACTATTTCTCTGCCAAATGTGGTTGATGTTGTTAGCAGGTTAGATCAGCAAAAAGTGTTTCGTTCTTCGAATTCGTGTTCGAGGTCATTTACGATGAGCTGGTTCACATACACTACAGCTGAAGATCTTCGAAATGTAGTTGAGTGAGGAAACAAGACTTGATTATTTCTCTCGATTTGTCAAGTTTATGCAGAAATTGGGGGTTTTGGAACACACATTTGGTTTAGATTTGATGATTTTGTTAAGTTTTGGTTTTGATCCATGAAGAAGTTTCTCTGGTTTAAGCAGATTTCCAACAATGTCAAGCTCGAGAGACGACTCTCTCTCGGTGAATACAAGCGAGCCGTTTCGTGGTCCAAGTATTTGGTATCATCTGGTGCAGAGATTAAAGGGGAAGGAGAAGAAGAAAATTCCATTTTTTTTCTTTTAATCTGAGCCGTTGGATGTGCAACGGCTGATCTCAGTTGTTGCACGGAGGAACGCTCGTAACTTCTTGCAAGGAGAGGATCTGCACTCTTTGAACTTGCCACCGCAATCTTTGAGATCTTCATAGTACATCCTGCACCACCATTCCAAAATTATTGGTGGGTGTGGGGTACGAAACAAGTTATACTGTGGTTTACAAACAAATTCGAGGGAGAGAATTTATATAATTTGAAAAACAAATTTATTTCATTCAAATAATTTAGAACACATACAAGGAGAGGAAATTATCTTTCTCTCTCAAACACTCACAGTTTCTAGCTCTCTTATTCTTTTACTCAACTCACACACTTAGAATACTGAACTGCATAACATATTTATGGATAAAACTCATAATGTAAAAGCATTAAATGAAACTACAACAATTTTATTCAAATAAAAACTCTTCAATCTTCAAACCAGCAACCATCTTTGAACCCATATCTTCAGCTTCCATGCTTCCTACTCCAAGCTGGGCGGGTGCAATCAGGCTTACTCACAACAAAAATTAATCACAGATTAAAATAAAAAATGAAAATGTTTGATCAACAAGCAACCTAAACGCACATGCATGTAAATTTAGTAAATTCATAGCTATTATGATTGTATCTAAATGGACAAGAGTGGCACATGCACCTTTAAATTATTTTTTTTTTTAAACTTCTTACGATAAATTGCACCAATAATTCTTTTGCTGTTGTATCATTTTGTTCCCCATAATTTTAATTGCCAATTGAATCAAATTGACACAAAATTCAAAATTAAAGGTCAAAATCGAGTCAATTGAAAATGTGAGGCACAAGGGGCAAAGTGTAAAGACTACCGATGTAATTTACTCTATCTTTTAGCTTAGGGTTTTGCTTTTTTTTTAAACAAATAAATAAATAAAAACCCATCAATATACTCTTAAAAAAAAATTCATTCTTTTTCCAACAAATTCTACACACCATTTTATAGATATAGATTGACTCTTTATTTTTTTCACAAATAAATTTAAGAAAAACTTTTCATTTTGTTATGTGTAATGTATTGGTATATTTCGTTTTTTAATGAGCAAAATAAAACATATTTTGATAAGAAAAATAGTTCACAGTATAAACTACAGAAGACAGTATTTCGTTTTTATTTCTATTTCTTATTATTTAAGATTTCTATAAAATTGAATGTTACAGTGATTTTACAGTGATAATATGTATAATTTTTTAAAAAGTTTCGAAATATTGATAATTGATCCTTTTACCAAACAAACTCAAACTAAGTTTTGTCTCCTAAATCAACCTAACCCTATAATTTGTCTTTTCTTAATTAAAATCCTTTGTCACTGTGCGAAACCATTGAAACTGAAGATTTAGCTACTTCCAAATTACAATTTAATATTTTTTTTTAAAAAAATTTGGAGGAGATTGCTTTAATATATGAATATACGATCTAAAAAGCTAAAATGAATTTAGAGTTCTGTATCTTAATGTTAAGAAACAGTATTACCATGAGCCTTTGGTGGCTTTGGAGCTTCGGCATGATGGTGATGGACATGATGAGGATGATGATGTTCATGATCATGATCATGATGATGTTCATGGTGATGTTCATGATGCTTTCCCGCTGCTGGTGCATGAGCTTTATAATCATGATGATGCTGCCAAAAAAAAAAATTAAATAAAAACATTTCACTAATTATAGCTCAATCCAATGGTGAAAACATTGTTCTTGTAAAATAACTTGAGCACATAGGTATTGTATAAGTAACACATGCAATAGCAATATATATCATTTACAAATGGATCAAAACATAAATAGCTACTATTTTGAAATTTCCTCTGTTACCTCTTCTGTTGATGAAACCTGCAATTTAAAGGAAAATATATTAGAGAGTTTCAATAACAATATGATAAAAATGAGCACGAAATGTGTATGCTTGTGTATTACTATGGTGATTACGTAAAAATTCTCATTATATAAAAGATAATTTTGTTATTTTTGTAAACTATGAACAAAATAGTATTTACCTTCAATCCCAACCCCCAATAAGAATACTAATTTCATTCTTTGAGCGGATTTGTAAATCCGTGGACTATAACCAAAACATCATTTTTATAGTATCTATGTATTATTAATCCAATCTCATCTTCTAGAAGGCTAAATATACAAATTAAATCATTGACCTATTAGTGAGTTGTGTACAAAAACTTTGAACAACCAAGTTATAGCACCATGCATTGAGACAAAAGTTATCATTTGATCCAAAGGCATGAAACCTAACCCAACCACCTCGGCCTTTCAGGTTTAGGGTAGGTGGCCTGCCGGTGTGGCTCACTAACACAAAAGAAAAAAAAAGGAAAAAAAAAAACCAAAACTATGCAAAAATCTTGGCTCATGGGCTTAGTCAATGGCCCTAGCCCACTAACCTGTCTAGATCTAGTCCATTGGACAATGAGTTTGGACCAGTAATAAAAAAATTCGCCAAGCAGGCTTGGAAACCAATTTTGCAGGCTGGACCAGGCCAACCCTATGATGACTAGGTAGATACATACAGGGTGTTGTGAGTGTCGCATGTGTGAGAGTGGGTGTGTGGTTGTGTCATGGGGGCTCATGGGACTTACCCTTCCAGTGACTAAAAGCAAACATGCCAACATCAAGAGCATAGCTTTAATAGCCATTGTTAATCAGACAAGGAAAAGGCAAAGAACCAGAAAAATGGTTGAAAGTGTTGTGTTGTGATTGAATTAGGGAGTATGAAACTATAGGTATATATAGTAAGGAAATGCATATACGTGGAGACTAGTGCCCCAAGTATTGCAAGCTGGCATCTATATAATTTATATATTTAGTTGGGTTGAATTCTCAATGAAGGCTTCCCCAGATAACATATATATATATATATATATATTTTTGGGTTCAAGCTTCCCTAGATAATATATATTTGTGGTGTTTGGGAACTTGGTTCCCAAATTTTTTTCTCATTTTTTTTATTAAAAGACAAAAGTTTTACAAAACAAAAAATGTATGATTTGTGTCAGATACATAATTGTAGCTCTTCCCTAATCTGATCTTAAGCTAGGTTGAAGTTTACAAGGTTCAATAGACTTGTCAACTAAATAAATATTCTATCACCCTTCATTATTGACGTCGTGTTACAATTGTCACTACAACATATAAGAATTTTACAGATCAAATATTTTGATTTTTAAAAGTAAAAATTTTGTTACAAAAGACATTTAGGGTCCAATTTCTATTGTCATTAGGATAGTCGTTAAAAGATCGTCCCAAAAAGTGAAAAACAAGACTTTTAAGACAAAATTTTGAAAATATTACTAATAAATAAACTTTTAGGGACAAAATAATTTAGTCTTAAAATTGTTTATTTTTTTAGATAAAAAATTTGGTCCCAAAAGATAATAATTCATTACTAATGTCTAATTTTTTTGCTAAAAATATAATAATGACATTTTTCGCCACAAAATTATTTGGTTTCTAAAAAATAATTTTGTTCCTAAATTTTGGTCTCTAAAATCTTAATTTTTTATAGCGTGTCTATGGAAAAGTCTACGTGACGAAAATTTGGGTCAAGAAAATAAGCCAGATTAGGAATGGAGGGTTGAGATTTAACAGTGTGTTGTAAGGTCTATGTATTGATTAAATTTTGATCATTCATTGATGGTATAAAAGACAGTTTTAATTCCTAAACTATGCGTTATTTTTTATTTTAATCCCTTGAGTTTTAACTTTGTCATTTTGATCATCAAAATTATCAACTTGATCTTAAGTCTAATGTCCATCTACATTGGTAACATGAATATGGATAAAGAGAGTTTTGGTCATTGAAGTATACATTTTTTTGTCATTTTAGTCCCTTGAGTTTTAAATTTTGTCATTTTATTCCTCAAATTTGTCAATCTAAGTCAATTTGATCCTAACTCAAATTGATAACTTTTAAGACTAAAATAACAAAATTTAAAACTTGATGGAATAAAATGACAAGAAATACATACTTTAAAAACCAAAATTGTCTTTTATTCAAAGTTAATATATTTTTTCCGCTATCAATGTAAACGGACGTTAGAGATAGGACTAAATTTACTCAAATTGACAATTTTAAAAGCCAAAATGACAATTAAAATTTAAAAGGCTAAAATGACAAAAAAAATATATACTTTAAAGACTAAAATTATCTTTTATCTTTTATTGATATTTTTGGATAAATTTCTAAATACTGAGTCTAGGTTTGTAGTATTAGGCCTTGGGCACAACAATTCTACCGTGTCATTTGGAGGGATCCACTTCGCGCTTGTTGAAAGGATTTAAATATTTTTTGAGTCTGTTTAATGTAACATTTTTTTTTTAAACTTGAAAGTCGGTAATCTCAAAATAAAAATTAAAAACACTCTTCCTAAAACTTTTTAATTAAGTTTTTTTTAATTTATTAGAGCAATTTCTACTTCTTAAGTTTTAAGAGAAATTTACACTAAATAAATTGACACAAACTCATAAAAAAGTTATAAGCAGCTCGAAATTGTTTCAAATAACACTTTTTTAGAGTCTACTAAACAGATCATTTATGTAGAAAATAAAATTAGCATTAGTAATGGCATGATCTAATCACATTTTGTCTAAAAGAATTAAAATATTTATTTTTAAAATCACATTTGAATAAGTGCACTTTTTGACTTTTCTTGTATTATGTGTAGAAAAAGTAGAGAGGAGATGTTGATTGATGTGACCCAAAAAAGATAAAAAGATGAAATAAGTGCACTTATATTGGGTACCCAAACAAGGCCTTAATTTTTTGAGAAGAAATGTCTAATTTTTTCAAGATACGTAATTTTTACTCATATAAATTTTAATATTAATGGTCTAATTAATTTGACGACCACCTCAATTCAACTGATCCGTTTGTTTATAAAATAAAATAAATTTAATAATTCATGAAACATCATAACTAGGTTGACACACTCATATCAGGTGCAACCCATTAATCAAACAAAAAAGTAAATAAAAGAAGAAAACACAGAATACAATATGCACCCAACCACCCACAGCACCTCTAATCAGCGTCCCAAGCACCTTGTGATATGGAGTATATTATAACCTCATTGTTGACTTTGGAGAGTGAATAAAAAAGAAAAAAAGAAAAAAGAAAGAGTATAATAATGTAATCAAATCGACATCTCTCTCGCTCTCGTTAATAAGAACCTTTTAAGGAAGGTTCGTTGCTTGTATAATACAATACAACCATCACCAATCCCCACCACCACCAACTCCCCCGATTAGGTAGGTTGGATTGATTGACTGATTGTTTCACCCGTGAATGGCTTCCCTTTAATCACAAATGACCTAAAAATTTTAATTTTATTTTTATTTGATCTTTAAAATATTTTATATAATAGAAAATTGTTAAAAAAATTAATCTAACAATTGCCTAAGGTATTAAATTTAATGGATATTTTTTGTTGATAAGAGATTTATCATTTTTTTTTGACTATTTATTCAAATATTTTTTTTTATTTATTTAAATTTTCAACTATCTATTCAATTTTTTATTAAACTATCTGTTCAATTTTTTATTCTAAATGTCAAAATATTTTTTATCTATTCAAATCTTGTTCAAATTTTTTCTATCTGTTCAAATCTTTTTTTATTTGTTCAATTTTGTTGACCTATCTATTCAATTTTTGTATCTATCTGTTGAACCTACTCTCTCTCTCTATATATATATATATCTGTCAAATCAAACATTATCGAAACAACAAAAGATCAAACTCATGAACACATACAACATATAGAAAATCAATGGATCTGGATCTGGATCTAATCATTTATAACATAGAAGAAGAAGAATAATAATAGGTTTGTTGTTGTGTTATGTGATGTCGTACTATAGAAAGGTGAGATCGGGGTCTCACAAAACCATTCTTATCGGTTTAAATGTGGTATATAATCCTAGGGATTATAATAGATTTTCCAAATGGTGATCTTTCTCCGTCGTCATCATCATCAATAACAACATAACCAGTAAAGTAGCAACAAAATGTATTTGGAGAGAGAATGAGAGAGCGTTGGTTGTGGTTTTGGATTTGGCGATGGAAGACAAGTGGAGAGGAAGAGGAAAATGATGGTGATAGCGGTTCGAAATGGAAGAAGAGAGAGCACCACCCGACGAATCTCTGTCACGATCCATCCCAGTGACCAGGGCTGGATTCGCAACTAGCAAATTCTAAAATTTCTTAGATTAATTCCAAGTAATTAAATTAAATAATGCAGCTGATTAAAATAAAAGATATAGATAAATATCTAAAGCGTACATAGAAATTATTATTTATATAACGATATAACATCAGTCAGATGATTATTACAAGACAAAATAAATGATATTCATATCAAATTTGAGGTTCTGATCCATAGGGTAAAATCATCATTCTTTAAATTTCTTCACCTGAAAGGGGTTTTAACAACTATAAGCACATGGCAGAGTGAGAAATATTATACTGAGAGAATGAGAGTATAAAATCACCATGGATAATTATTTAGACTAAATGATGAATAGTTTGGTTCGAATAAATTATTTTTAATAACAGACATATAACACAAAATCATATAAACAAAATAATCATAACCACGGTACTGAACAGAACAGAAGGTCAATGTATCCGTGACAAATAGAGGGTCACGAAGTGACTAATCAGAAGGCCAAAGGTTATTTAAGTCCCCCAAGGCATGAGATTGTCAGAGGGTCATTAAAGTGACAATTCAGAGTGCCAGTAATTATTTAAGTCCCCTAAGGCATGGAACCTCTGTGGTGATATTTATTCAAAACAAATGTTTATAAAATCATTGTCAAATATTTTCTAAAATTTAAACAAATATATCCATGGGTTTCAATTTAAGCAAATAAAGTTCAGAAAATAATCAACGTAATTGAAACATTAATATAACCATAAAACATAAATTATATAAAATAATTCATGGTAACTCAAAACATTCGTAAAATATGTTATGGTGACTCAAGGTATAATATTACTCACCTTATTATCAACCCTTAGCCTTTACTTCCTTATTATTGCTTACTAGTGTGTTGTACTTGTTTTGAATCTATGTATCTCTTTTTTGTTTCTTTCCGAAGTTTGGCGACTCACTATTTATAGGGGGTAATGTGCACAGTCATGTGGTAAATTTTGCCACCACGTGTCACTCAAATCACTTGTCATTTGCTTCTTCCCTATTATGACTTATCCAGGTGCTTATCTAAATATGCATATTCACTACCCTATGTGTTAGGGTGGTGAGAGGCCGCGTATATCCAATTTTTTTTTTATAAAAATTTATTTATTTATTTATTATTTTTAACATTTCACTTTATCAACCATTCAATATACACTCCAAATATATATATATATATATATGTATATATTTGTGATATTTATTTAGGGTGTCACATTTCTTCCCTCCTAAATAGAAGTTTGTCCGTAAACTTGACATACCTTGATTTTTTAAAAGGTGCAAGTATTTGACTCGCATTTGACTTTCTATTTCCTACGTAGCTTCTTCGACACGATGATTTCACCATAAAACCTTGACAAGAGGTATAGTCTTTTTTCGGAGAATTTAATCATGATGATCGAGAATTTGCACTGATTGTTCTTCATAAGAGAGATTTTCTTGAACTTCGAAGCTCTCATAATTGACAACATGTTCTAGATCTCAAAGATATCGTCGAAACATTGAAACGTGGAATACATAGTGAACATTGGACAGTTTTGGTGAAAAAACAAGACGGTATGCTACAAGGCCAATTCTCTCCAGTATTTCAAATGGTCCGACGTAATGCGGATTCAACTTTTCTCGTTTTCCAAATCAAATGACTCCCCTTATTGGTGAGACCTTTAAGAACGTGCTCTTCTACCTGAAATTCCAAATCTCGTCTCCGTATATCTACATAGCTTTTCTGTCGACTTTGAGCTGTGCGAATTCGCTGTTGGATGAGTTGAATCTTATCACTTGTTATTTACACGATTTCAGGGCCTAATAGTTTCCTGTCTCTGACTTATGCCTAACATAGAGGTGACCGACATCTCCTTCTATACAATGCTTCGTATGGTGCCATACCAATGCTTGCTTGGTAGCTGTTGTTATAGACAAATTCCACTAAAGGCAGGTGTTCATCCCAATTACCCTTAAGGCCCAACACATACATCTGTAGCATGTCTTCCAAAGTCTGGATTGTTCTTTCGGATTGCCCATCAGTTTGTGAGTGATAAGCAGTGCTAAACTTCAGTGTTGTTCCCAAAGCTTCTTGCAATTTGTTCTAGAAGTGAGATACGAAGTGGGGGTCTCGGTCAGACACGATTAAAATTGGGGTACCATGTAATCGAATGATTTTTTTGATGTATAAAGTGACGAACTTAGTAAGGGAGTATGTGATTTTGATTGGTAGGAAATGTGCCGACTTCGTTAATTGGTCTATTATGACCCATATCGTATCATTCTTTGAAACTGACCGTGGTAGCCCGACCACGAAGTCCATAGTAATGTACTCTCATTTCCACTCAGGAATAGGGAGTGGTTGCAGCATTCCTGTAGGTCTCTGATGTTCTGCTTTAACACGTTGACATTGTAAGCATTTGGAGACGTGGCTTGCTATGTCTTTTTTCACTCATGTCCACCAGTAGTGTTCTTTCAGATTGTGATACATCTTGGTGTTGCCAGTGTAGACTGCAAACCTCGAGCTATGAGCTTCCACCAATATCTTTTTCTTGAGCTCTGGTATGTCAGGTACGCAAATTCGATTTCAAAATTTTAGCATCCCATTGCTTATAGTGAAGTTAGGATTAGAAGTAGTTTTCTGCTCTTTATACTTTTTTTTCAAAAATTTGTCTTCACATTGGTGTGCTTTAATTTCTTCAATCAATGTGGGTTCCATGATTACGTTGGCGAGCAGTCCTTTGATCTTGCAGGGAATGAGGATACATGCCAAACTTCTAGTAGTCTTTCGACTCAATGCGTCTGCTACTACATTAGCTTTGCCTGGATGGTGATGGATCTCTACATCGTAGTCCTTTATAAATTCTAGCCATCAATGTTGCCGCATATTCAGTTCCTTCTGCGTAAACAGATATTTAAGACTCTTGTGATCTATGTAAACCTTGCAGGTTGCACCGTAGAGATAATGACGCCAAATCTTGAGGGCGAAGATTACTGCAGCCAATTCTAGATCGTGAGTTGGGTAGTTTTTCTCGTGAGTCTTTAGTTGTCATGAGGTACATGCAATGACTTTCCTATTCTGCATAAGAATGCAACCCAAACCATTGTATGAGGCATCGCTATAAATTACAAACCCATCATTTCTTATGGGGAGTGCCAATATAGGAGCTGTCACAAGCCTATTTTTCAACTCCTAGAAGCAATGTTCCTGCTTGTCAGTCCATTCAAAAGGTGTGTTCTTCTAAGTTAGCTGGGTGATACTATCTTCGAGAAATCTTGAACGAAGCATCGGTAATAGTCGGCTAAACCCAAGAAGCTTCGAATCTCGGACACGTTAGTAGGTCGTGGCCAATCCACGATTGCTGCAACTTTTTGAGAGTTAACCGAGATGCTATCTTTGTTGATGACGTGACCGAGGAAGTGTACACTAGTGATCCAGAATTCGCATTTCTTTAACTTGGCATAGAGTTTGTGATCACGTAATGTTTGCAGCGCTGTTCGTAAGTATCGCTCTTGATTCTCTGGTGACTTGGAGTATACGAGAATGTTGTTAATGAAGACAATGACAAACTCATCAAGATATGGTCTGAACACTCAGTTCATGAGGTCCATGAAGGTCGTTAGAGCATTTGTGACGCAAAATGGCATGACAAGAAACTCGTAGTGCCCGTAACGTGTTCTGAAGGTCGTCTTCTCAATGCGTTCCGTTTTGACTTTTAGTTGATGATAGCCGGAACGCAAGTCGATTTTGGAGAATACTTGGGTGCCCTGAAGTTGATCAAACAAGTCATCGATTCTTGGCAAAGGGTATCGATTCTTGATGGTGACTTTGTTTAGCTCCTGGTAATCGATGCATAACCTTATTGTGCCATCATTTTTCTTTACGAACAGTACTAGAGCTCCCTATAGTGAGGTACTTGGTCGAATGAAACCTTTGTTTACAAGTTCCTGGAGTTGGGTTTTTAGTTCCTTTAATTCTGCCAACGACATGCGGTAAGGGGTTTTAAAGATCGGTTGTGTATTGGGTTGAGTGTCGATGGTGAATTCGATTTCTCGATCAACTAAGGTACTGGGTAAGTCTTCAAGGAAAACATCAAGAAATTCTCGAACGACCGGTATTGAATCGAGTGTTGGGTCTATTTGTTGAGCGTCGACCACATAACAAATACAATCACTACAGCTTTTTCTCAAAAGTCGCTGAGCTATCACGGAGGATATCAAATACGGAGGGGTAGAAACTCCAGTTCCTTCGAAGACTAGCTCGCGTTGGTCGGGTAACTGAAGAAAGACTTTTTTGGTTGTACAATCAATAGAGGCATGGTTAGCAGCAAACCAATCCATTTCTAAGATTATGTCGAAGCTACTAATGTGGAGTGGAATCAGATCGACATACAAAGTTTCACCTTTTAGGGATATAACACAGGACTTGTATATTTTTGTCCTAAGCGTGGAGACACTAGATGGAAAAGCCACAGATAATACATATCCCAGTGGTTCAGGTGTTGATGTTAACTTGGAAACAAAGTGTGGTGCAACAAATGAATGAGTGAAACCAGAGTCAAAGAGAACATGAGCTAAGTGACCACAGATAGAAAGTGTACCTGTCATAACGTTCTTCGTAGCATTGGAATTTCAAGATAGTAACGCAAAAGCTTTCCCTTAGTGCCTCTGTTCTTTCTTCCTTCCTGTGGCAGTTTCTAGTTTCTGAACTAGTTCAGAGGTACCCATCACAGAATTGGTGAATTTTGGGTAGTCTTTCATCACATGGCCAACTTGGCCACATCTATGACATGCTTCTATTACCCGATAGCATTGTCCCCTATGAGTTTTTTCCTAACTCAGACAATTCGGAATGGTACTACCCTTGGGAATAGTAAAACTTTGGTTGGCTGAACTAGTTAAGCTAGTAGATCCGGGATTTACTTTCTTTGGTGGGCTGCCCTTGATCTTTCGACTAGTTCCCAAAATCCCTTCTTTTGACCCATTCCACTTGAACGTGCGGTTTTAATTTTTTTTTCAGCAATGTATGCTCGATCCACCACCTTTGCATAGGTTGATAGTTTCAGAATCTCAAGCCTATCTTTGATTTCCATATCTAATCCTGCTTCGAATTTTCTTACTTTTCGGGTTTCTGTCGGAATAACATATGGTGCAAATCGGGCTAGTCACGTGAACTTACTTTCGTATTCCGCTACTGACATTGTTCCTTGCCTCAAATGTAGGAACTTGGATGCTTTCTGCTCCCGTAGTGATTCTGGAAAATCCTTTTCATAGAACACCTCTAGGAATCTCTCCCAAGTCACGATCTCTTCTTTTTCTAAAGTGAGAAGCCACCATTCCTGCACATCTTTCTTGAAGGTGAAAGTGTTGAAGGATACTTTCTGTTCTTCTGTGCAAGGTAGGGCACGAAAAATCTTCTCCATTTCTTTAACCTAAGCTTCAGCTATCAACGGGTTTGAACCTCATGTGAACGTGGAAGGGTTCAGGTCTTAGAATTGTTTAATCGTAGTTGTCTCTTCTCGATGTTTTGGTGACCCATTGTTCTGCAAGACTTGCAAGAAACTGGTAATAGCTCTTTCCACAATTCTTTCCATTAGATTGGCTCTATTGGATGATGACCCGATACCATTTCCATCGTTAGCCATAGTTATAAAACAATTTTAATGAACGTGGTGCATGATTTCTATTAATTATCCAAATCAAAACATATTCACATAATCTACAAAACATAGACAATGTATACATTATTCACAAAACACCGGTTTTATTCATGTATAATGGTGTTGGTACATCACTTGTAGTTATGTCAATTTAGTGCCTAACCCCCCATGACAAAACGGGTTAGAACTAGGTCATGGTTAGCTCACTTGGACACCAAACACAAGGAAAAAGAAAAACAACAAAAGAAAGGATTTTGTTATCAGAATCTTAGGTTGAAAATAGCCATGGGTACTGCAATTGCATGTGATGCTCAAACTCCCAACAACTTTGCTCGATGTCAAAGCATCGCCATACCACCTCTACTCGATATATTTGGATGCCTGCATCATAACCCCCCAGTCGGCGTCCTGTGATACGCACAGGTATCTCTACATACGTCGTAATGTCACCAAAGTCAATCGTCTGAGTATCAATTAGGTTTTGAGGAGGAAGGACTCTTGCTTAAATGTGATCACTTAAGAAGGCATTTCCTCGTCGAGCCATAAACTCTGAAGGTAAAGATGCCACTAAATAATGATGATATCCCTGACTCGGGGCCATGCTTACTACTTGTGTAGGTCCTAAAAACCTGTCTAAGGTACTCATAGCGTTAACCCTCCACCACTGTGTGTCTACTTCTACAGGGATGGCCCTTAAGTATACTGGTCGGCCCATGAGTTAGTTGAGTCGGGTCTGCCTGCCTAACTATTGCTTCTGAATCACCTATTTCCTTTGGTAAGTTTGGAACGTAATTGTTATTTTCAAAAATTCCTTCAACGTCCGAAGGATCAGGCCCGTACCAAAAGAGTTGCCAAAGTTAAGTTCTGACATTGCCTGTACCACAAGATGCCCAACTTAGCTATAGAAAAAGACTTATCACTATAAGGACTAAGATGAGACCATCAGGACTAAGGTAAGATTTTTTTTTTTTTTTTTAACCATTGCTCTGTTACCACTTTTGTCACGACCCATCCCAGTGACCAAGGCTGGATTTGCAACTAACAAATTCTAAAATTTCTTAGATTAATTCCAAGTAATTAAATTAAACAATGCAGCAGATTAAAATAAAAGATGTAGATAAATATCTAAAACGTACATAGAAATTATTATTTATGTAACGATGTAACATCAGTCAGATAATGATTACAAGAAAAAAAAAAAAACATGATATCCATATCAAATTTGAGATTCTGATCTACAAGGTAAAACCATCCTTCTTTAAATTTCTTCACCTGAAAGGGGTTTTAACAGCTACATGCATATAGTAGAGTGAGAAATATTATACTGAGAGCATGAGGATATAAAATCACCATGGATAATTATTTAGACTAAATGATGAATAGTTTGGTTCGAATAAATTACTTTTAATCAGAGACATATAACACAAAATCATATAAACAGAATAATTATAACCATCGTACTGAACAGAACAGAGGGTCAATGGATCCATGACAGACAGAGGGTCACGAAGTGACTAATTAGAGGGCCAAATGTTATTTAAGTCCCCAAAGGCATAGGACTGTCAGAGGGTTACTAAAGTGACAATTCAAAGGGTCAGTAATTATTTAAGTCCCCTAAGGCATGGGACCTCCGTGGTGGTGTTTATTCAAAACAAATGTTTATAAAATCATTGTCAAATATTTTCTAAAATTTAAAAAAACATATCTATGGGTTTCAATTTAAGCAAATAAAGTTCAGAAAATAATCTACGTAATTGAAACATTAATATAACCATAAAACATAAATTATATAAAATAATTCATGGTAACTCAAAACATTTGTAAAATATGTTATGGTGACTAAAGGTATAATATTACTCACATTATTTTCGACCCTTAGCATTTACTTCCCTATTATTGCTTACTAGTATGTTGTACTTGTTTTGAATCTATGTATCTCTTTCTTGTTTCTTTCTGAAGCTCAGCGACTCACTATTTATAGGGGGTAATGTGCATAGTCATGTAGTAAATTCTGCCACCACGTGTCACTCAGCGACTCACTATTTATAGGTAGTAAACATATCCATGGGTTTCAATTTAAGCAAATAAAGTTCATAAAATAATCTACGTAATTGAAACATTAATATAACCATAAAACATAAAGTATATAAAATAATTCATGGTAACTCAAAACATTCGTAAAATATGTTATGGTGACTCAAGGTATAATATTACTCACATTATTTTCGACCCTTAGCATTTACTTCCCTATTATCACTTACTAGTATGTTGTACTTGTTTTGAATCTATGTATCTCTTTCTTGTTTCTTTCTGAAGCTCAGCGACTCACTATTTATAGGGGGTAATGTGCATAGTCATGTAGTAAATTCTGCCACCACGTGTCACTCAAATCACTTGCCATTTGCTTCTTCCCTATTATGACTTATCCAAGTACTTATCTAAATATGCATATTCACCACCCTATGTGTTAGGGAGAGGCCGTGTATAACCAATTTTTTTTTAAAATTTATTTATTTATTATTATTAACATTTCACTTTATCAACCATTCAATATACACTCCAAATATATATATATATATATATATTTGTGATATTTATTTAGGGTGTCACAATCTCAGATCGAAATTGTCTCTATATGTATATAGAGTTTTTGACAAAGATTAGATCTAGAAAGAATGGTTGAGGAACAGAAATGGCAAGAACCAAATTCGGCGAATCTAGGATTTGTTATCATCCATCTTCATCGTCATCACAGAGAGAGAGAGAGAGAAAGAGAGTTCGGTCGGCGCTACGTCAATGGCTTCATACTTTGAGCCGACGACGATCGAGCATTATGTCGCTAAACAGTGCTCCACTTCTGGCGAAGTCGATTATCTCCGTCTTCGACATGATTTTACAGATCTTGCCAAGATCGACTTCATCGATCGAACCAACTTCTAAGCACCATGTCGTTGCACAAGCTTCTATAACGACTCTTCCTCTTCAGAACTCCATAGTCTCGTATTCGATCCACATCTTTCTACCATGATCGATTCTCCATCTATGTAACACTATGTTTGGATTGAGTAATTTGGAGAGAAAAGAAAAGAAATGGAAAGATATGTATTTCTCTTATACTGTGTTTGGTTGGGAAATTTGGAGGAGGATTTGGAAAAGGAAATGTAAAATGTGTGTGAAATTTGGTGAAATATAGATATATTTTATTCACATTTTACCTACCTTTTCCATTTTTCTTTCTAAATCCCTCCTTAAATCTCTCAACCAAACACAGCATTACTTGTTTGGATAACCTAAGTGAAAAGAAACTGAGGGAAATTGGGAAAAACGGAGAGAAATCCATTTCTCTTATAACTCTCATTTTCAATCTTCTTAAAAGTTGAGAGATTGAGAGAAAAAAGAAACTAACAGATTCTTATATTTTCATAATAACAATTTTGTCCCTGTAAAAATAAAAGAAATAAAATGATTGACACCTATGTCCTCAAAGGCTTTTCATATCCAACACAAAATATAAAAAGGTTATTTTGGTAATATATTTTCTTTTCTCTTATGAAATCTAACCAAATAAGAAAGAGAAAAATTACAATCATTTCTTTTCTTTTACTTCTAACTTATTCAAACAATGAGAGAAATCACAATCACTTCTTTTTTTTTCTCTTATAACTTTCTTTTCTTTTCCCTCCTAAGTTCCCAAACATAGTGTAAGAGAGAGAGAGGGGTTAGGGTTTGGTTTAGACACTAAATCGATGAGAGAAACGCTAGTTAGGAAACAAAACAATATATATATATATATATATACTTGGGTAGTTTGGTCATTTTGTGAGAATTTGTCATTAAGAACAAAGTTTTTAGAATATGGACTTTTAGACAAAGAAAATTTAAAATTGAATTTATGAACCGAATGTCCTTTATACAACGGGTATATCTCTTTATTTTGTTGGTTATGATAAATAAATAAATAAAAATTTAAAAATGTTAGAGTTTGATATGCAGAACACTCACACTCCGAATGGATCGTAAGGTGAGGTGAGAAAAAAAATGATTGGGGTTTTTTCACCTAGATGAGAAAATAAAATTTATGGCTTCTTACCATTTTGCTTGAATGAATAAAAGAGAAGAGAATGTGATTTCTTATGTATCTTGTTTGGATAGAGTAAATAATAGAAAAAAAAAAAAAAAAAAAGGTGTCATATTTCATTTTATCAAAATAACCTTCCATATTAATAAGCTATGTTTCTTTATGAGGGTATTTTGGGTGTTTTAGAAGAGTAATGTTAGAGATCCTAAAAATTTTACCAAAAATTCTACCAAACATCTCACATGTATATGGGTCCCACACTGATATGAAACATTTGATAGAACTTTTGATAGAATTTGAGGTCTCTCTAGCATTTTTGATTTTAGAAAACTTCCATTAAATCCGGTTCCTTTCTCACCAAATCTCACAATTTTTTAAGAGAAACAAAATTTAGATTTGATAAGAATCATTTTCTCACAATCTTCCATCATTTCTCACTTACTTAACTATTCAAATAAGTGAAAGGAGTTTCTTATTCTTATCATTCATTTTTTTTTTTCCACCAAATCCCTCTATAAAAAAAGAAATAATACCAAATGTGAATACTTTTCCATGGTCGACAATTATACAATTTGTTTTTGGGTTTTGAATCTTACCATAAAAGGGCCAATTTTATTAAGAAAATTATTGGTTAGTTCTAGAATATCTTATTATATTATTTACTAATGTTTTTAATAAATAAAGAAACACAAAATATGTTAGATAGGCATCCATATCTTTTACTAACTAAGAGCATCTCCAATGAATAGTATTAAAATATTTAATTTTAACAATTTTGCTCTAATAATATAATGTAAAAAATTTCAATTTTCATACAAAATGTGAATACCTAGAGGAATTTATATTAATCATAGGTAAACACTGCTCCAAGTCACGTGCCTTATCATTGGAGTGACCATTTGAAAGTTTCAAGGCAAAATATAGCAATAACAAACATAGCACACCATTGAAAATATTCTATAAATGTGAGTCAGCATTGTCCCTTCCTTCAATCTTTGTCTTACGTTATTAGTTAAAAGAATTCTACATGCACAAAGGCCACATGGTAATCTTGAATTACTTAATAATTACACATTTCATAATATGTATGCTCAATTATAATTCAAAATAATTTATAACTTTATCTCATAATTAATAATATTTTGTATCATAATTAAAATTATTTTAAATCACAACTATTTTGTATCATAATTAAAATTATTTTAAATCATAACTGAAATACTATTTTATTATCAGTCTGAGACTTAACAATTTAAAAGTTATAGTCAAAGATTGGCCTGATCATAAAAATGATTCAAAAGACAAACCCAATACATCTATTGATTAAAACCGCATGCTTAATGTAATGATTCGCCTTGCGTCTAGTTTTGAAAATAGACCGGCTTGTCTAATTTGTTAATGTGGGCCCGCAACATAATTTATTGGGATATCAACCACTCGGTCCGTATTCTTTTTGCACCAAAGATTCTGTATAGCGTTTTTTTTTTTAAAGTTTTTTAAAGTGTTGTATTATGTGGTTGAGATTTAATATTAAAAAATTGATATGACTTGTCATTAAATCACAACCACACAATATACTACTCTAAAAAATTTTAGAAAAAAAAAATTCTAGAGAATCCTTGCTCTTCTTTTTGATATTATTATTCATTAGGTTCTGATTTAAGAGTCTTACGCACACATAAATTTTGTTATAATTTTTTTTATGATAAATTATAAACATTCTTTTAGATTTATTTAAATTATAAATTATCTTTATAGTTTTAGAAATTATGTTATGTCCTTTAATATTTCTAATTTCATAATAAATAAATTCTTTTATTAATAAATTATTAAATTAATTAACAATTTTTAATAATATTAAAATTTTATTTCAATTAATAATTCAGATAATTTTATTTTGTATAAGTGAACAGTTAGAAATTTCACATTTTCAATTAATTCTGTTAACAAAAATGCTTTAGACCACTAATTAGTGGTGGCTCTAATGATCCCACTGCCACATGTGTTTTGTGTCTTTTTTTTTTTTTTTTTTCCCAATTGCCACCTCACTAATGGTGGAGTTAGTGATGATAAATTAGTAGTATGTAGCATTGCTCATTCTGTTAAATAAAAAATTTTGACAGAGAGGTATTTGTAATTTTCTAAACTACAAAAGACAATTTGTATTTTAAGCAAATCTCAGAAGGTGTATTTATAATTTACCTTTTTTTAAAAAATTTTGGATAAATTACACTTACACCCCATGAAATTTGGGTTTAATACATATCATCCCCTGACGTTTGGGAAATTACACTAACCCCGCTGTCATTGTAATTATTTAGACGGAATGAAGACATTGAACTTATGTACTCTCTCTTTTTTGCTTTATTTTACCTTCTCTTTTTTTTTTTCCCTTTCTTTTACTGTTTTTTTAAATGTAATTTCCTCTGTTTTTCTACTATGAGTTGTTACTTTTTATATAAGTAGAGGGATTTGTGAAAGGAGATTATTAACAATAGGGGTGGGAATGTAATTTTCAAAACGTCAGAAAATAGGTAGTAATTAAATCAAACCTCACGGGGTGTCAATGTAATTTATCTAATTTTTTTTTTCTAGTTTTGCCACCGTTCTACCATATGCCCTAACTAGTGTTCTTCGTCCTCTCTCATCTCTCTCTTATTTTTCATCTCCAAACCATTTATGAAGCTTCACACCACTACTATACATTGTTAGTGCCACCATCCACCACCACCACTACCACCACCACCATCCATTACCACCGCTCACCAACCACCTTAGTATCATCGATCTACACTTTATTATCTCCAATCTACACTATTATCACCGATCTACCATCACCGTTATTGATCTACACTCTATCTTCTCCAACTACGCTTTATATCTCTAATCTATACTTTATCTTCTCCGATCTACACTCCACCATTGCCAATTTATACTCTATCATCAATGGTCCTCCGAAAAAACTTCGACAATTATGTTAGAATCTCAAAATTCCCAATTAGAGATTTTTTGCCTTTTCATTTGCTTTTGTTTGGTTTTGAATTTTTTTTTTATTTTTTTTATTTTTTTGTGGATTTGTAAGATAGTG
The DNA here is from genome assembly GCA_025200525.1 of Camellia lanceoleosa. Taxonomy (NCBI): domain Eukaryota; kingdom Viridiplantae; phylum Streptophyta; class Magnoliopsida; order Ericales; family Theaceae; genus Camellia; species Camellia lanceoleosa. Next base: position 203,599,836 of record CM045759.1, on the reverse strand, counting down.
ATGATAATAACGAAATATACAAAGATTCTTTAGATCACACCTCTCTTTCTTATTCACTCTGTCAATTGTTTATAAACTAATGTTTAGAGAAATTTGTGCCAGTGATAAATTTATCACAGAAAAAATTATTTTCTATATGTATGTGTGTGAATGTATTTTTTGTTTTTAATGAATAAATGAGAGAGCATGCATGTATGTAAGTGCGAGTGTGATAGTGAAATAGAGTAAGTGATTAATTGGTTTGATAAATATTCATAAAGTGATAAATTTGTCACTGTTTTGTTATCAGTGATAAATCTGAATCAATCTATTACAGTGATAAATTTATCAATCTTACTCTTTTTTTATGAAAAAATGCTTTGGACCCCTAGTGTGGGTGCTGGGGGTCAGCTGTGATTGGCCCAAAAAATTTTTTTTTTTTTTTTTCAGCCAATGAGAGGCTGGCACGTCACTGGATGTGCCACTAGGGGTCAGAAGCATCACCATTTTTTTATGTATAAGTGTGTAAATGTGTTTCTTTTGAATGAATAAGGAATGGATAGTGTATGTATGTAAGTGTGAGTGTGATAGTAAAAGAGAGTAAGTGATTAACTGATTTGATAAATATTGATACAGTGATGAAATTATCACTGATATGTTATTAGTGATAAAACTGAATAAATCTATTACAGTGATAAATTTATTAGTTTTACTCCTTTTTTTTTGTCTTTAATTGTGTAACTGTGTTCTTTTGAATGAATAAGGAATGGATGGTGTATGTATGTAGGTGTGAGTGTGATAGTCAAAGAGAGTAAGTAATTAATTGGTTTGATAAATATTGATACAATGATAAATTCATCACTATTAAATACTTAATACTTCTTTTCATTTCTTTTGTTATCACCAAATTTGAGGAGGTATGAGAGAGTGACATGGTGGAGATAGATGTTGATTTTTTTGAAAAAATAGTAGAAATTGTAAAAAATTGCTTTCAAAAATATATCGCTGGAGGTGGTCACTAGCGGACCCGTAACTGACTAAAAATGTTTTAAAAATCGGACCGGTGAGTGAATTGAAAAAGTGATCAGGTGGATCGGAATTGAACCGTGACGTTATAAATGTATTAAAATTATATTTAAATAAAAATATAAGTAATAAAATTATAAATTAGAAATATTAAAATATTAAATTATCTTAAATATTTCTTCTAATATTTTTTTTACTAAAAAATATAATAATATATTTTAAAATATTATTAATTTTAATTTTGGAAAAGGAAATCAAATATTTAATATTCCTTTTATATGATTTTAATTCAAATAATTTGATTGAAAGAAGAGCAAAAATTTTGGAGGGATATTAAAATTTCAAGTCTACCTCTAATAAATTTGATTGAATCCCATATATATTTTTTGAGTTTTTTTGGAAGAATTTTTTTCTTATAGATAGGTAGAAACTTTTACAATTATTTCAAGCTCTCAATGGAATTTGTAACAAGAAGAGACCCTTGAAAGAGAGTGCATAATTAAAATTTTCTTATATATATATATATATATATAATAAGAAAGAAAGAAAGAAAGAAAAGAAAAAAAAACAGTTAGAAAATATAAAAATAATTCAAAATTTTTAATTTCTTCAACCTAACCGGTTTGCTTGACCCGTCCCTAGGTCACCCGATTCGGCTGTCTAGTCGTCGGTATTTCTGGTTCTCTCTAAATAGGTCGATTTTTAGGTTGGAATGGTTTAGGGGTATATCCGAACTAGAACCTTAACAGATCGACGGTTCAACCAGTCGAGTTGGTCGGTCCGGTCTGATTTTCAAAGCCATGGGTTAAAGAAAAAGGTCAAAATTTGAACCAATCTTTGTCTCTTGAAAAATTAAATATAATAGTATTATAAATAGGAAGAGTTAAAGTTGAATTTTGGTATTTTTTATTTTTGGTATTTTAGTTTTTTTTTTTAAAGATTTTTTCTACAAATATTATATTTTTTAGGTATATTTATATTAGATATATCTAAAAATAAAAATAAAAATTACTTAAAATATTTAAAAAATTCAATAAACATATTATAACTAGGCTGTCAATAGTCCTCACATAATGACCGTGTGATATATGTCGTCCATGTGATATTATATTATAACCTTATTGTTGACTTTGGAGAGTTAATAAAGAAATCAAAGGAGTAATGTAATCAAATACAGCTTGCACGCTGATAAGAACCTTTTAACGAAGGTTCCTTGTTTTTTTCTAATACAATACAACACCCCCATCAATCCGCTAGGCTGGATTGATTGATTGTTTCACCAGTGAATGGCTAATGACCTAAAAAGTTTTATTTTTATTTTTGTTTGACCTATAAAGTATTTTATATAATGGGTATATCTCTTTATTCATTGATTATGATAAATAAAAAAATAAGAATTTTGAAAATGTTAGAGTTTGATATGAAAAACATTCAACACCATAAGCTGAATATAAAGTGATTTCTCATGTTTCATTTTTATTATAGATGACAATGAATAATTGAAACAATATCCAATGCGAATACTTTCTCATGGTCGACAATTATAAATTTTGTTTTTGGAATTTGAATCTTACCATAAAAGGAATTGGGATCCTCCCCTTCATCTCTCTCCTTTATTCCTTCCTTGCAGGGCCTTCGGGCCTACTTTGAGGCCCAATTTTGATAATCTGAACCGTTGATATTTTAAGATTTATTCAGTATATCATACCTGTAAAAAATCAAGTTGATCGGATATCAGAAAGTATGTGTTTGGAAAACTGTTTATTAAAAAATAGTTTGTAGTCCCAATTTTCTGAATGCATACTTTCTGATATCCGATCAACTTGATTTTTTACAAGTATGATATACTGAATAAATATTAAAATACGAACGACTCGGATTATCAAAATTGGGCCTCAAAGTGGACCCAAAGGCCCCTGCAAGGAGGGAATGAAGGAGAGAGATGAAGGGGAGGATCCTTGCTCCCATAAAAGGGCCAATTTTATCAAGAAAATTGTTGGCTAGTTTTGAAGTATCGTATTATATTATTTACATAATGTTTTCAATAAATACGGAATAAAAAACACCTTAGATAGCCATTCATATCTCTTAACTGACTAACAAATGTGAGTCAACATTGTCTCCTCCTTCAATCTTTGTGTTACATTATTGGTGAGAAGCATTCTATGTGCACAAGTCCACAAAACAATCTTGAATTACTCAATATTACACATTTTATAATACGTATGCTCAATTATAATTCATAATAATTTACGACTTTATCTCATAACTAACAACATTTTGTCTAATAATTAAAATTATTTTGAATCAGAAATACTATTTTATTATCCGTTTGAGTCATAACACTTTAAAAGTCATAATCAAGATTGGCCTCACTATAAAAATGATTCAAAAAACAAATCCAATGCATCTATATCTATTGATTAAAACAGAATGCTTAACGGGCTTGCGTCCAGCTTTGAAAAATGGATCGGATTGTCTAATCTGTTGCTGTGGGCATAATTTATTTTGATAATTCATTTTGTGTATTTGTAAGTTCATGTGTAAATATTATTAAAAAAATTCAATTAAATTGATAATCATTATTGTATGATTTCATATTCTTTGATTTGCAATATATTTTCAAACTCATATGATTTTTTTTAATGGTAAATTAAATGAGTACAACTATTTAATTTTTTTAAAAAAAATTCACTAAATATCCTATTTATGGACCTAAAAGATTAACATACTGGGACATCAAGACCCTATAAGCCCAGCTCAAAAAAAAAAAAAAAAAAGAAGAAGTGGTGGTGGAGATAGCTCAATATTAGATTTTAATTTTAATTTTTTTATTTTTTTGAACAGCAGCTCAATATTGAATTGGGAAATAGAAATTTAGCAACATTACTCAATACAATTATGAAAAATATGACCACTTATGCGGTATTTATTTGGACTAAATAATTTAGTCAATCTTTTTTGTAGTACTTCTCACATTGAGTGGCATTGAAAATTACCAATCAAATTCTCAATTGCTCATAAGATGAAAAATTATTTATGAAGACGTTGGACTGATCAAATTCAATATGCCCTCAAGACCTCAAGGATATTGCTCGTGGAATTAAATGCAAACTATTTATAGAATAATCAAACTTATTAAAAATAATAACAAACTATCACAAAACTCATAAACAACTTAAGTGCATGAATCGATAGTAAATACAAACAGAATTTTATTGAGTTCATGTTACACTATAAACTCACAAATTACATCAACAAACTCTCTATCCTTAACCAAGGAAGGAACAAGATTTAATCGATACACTAACTCAACAAACAAAAATGAAACTTCACTATCACTTATTCACGTATGATCATAGTTTTTGCCTTTAATTTTTTTATTTTTCTATCTCAATACATTCTTAATTATTGAATTGTGTAAAAATTTCAGAAAACCTGAATTTACAAAAACATGATTCAAGGATAGGGAGTATATTATCTAAATTCATTAGATAAGACATAACCAATTATCAGTCGACGCACTACAAGAAATTGCACTTTTGGCGACAAAATTTTGAGTCGCCAAAAGTCAAAATTTTAGTCGCCAAAAAGATTTCCCGACTAAATAGTCTGGTCGCCGGCTTGGTCGTGGGAAAATTGTCGGGGAAGGTATTGGCGACTAAAAAATATTTTATCGCCAAAAATCCTAAATTAATGTAGCATTTGTGTATTTGGGACAACATCTTTTTTTGTGTAGGCATGGGACAACATCTTAAGCTTGCTTTCATTGCAGGTACCTAGATCATAATCAATTTACTGGGAGAATCCCGAATGCATTCTATAAGCACACTTTCTTGAAAGAAATGTAAGTTTCTGTCTTCAATCACTACAAGCAAATTACAGTTACCCAACACTAGGTCAAATGCTAACTGATTAAATGTTGTCACAGGTATATTGAAGGAAATGCTTTCCGGCTAGGTGTGAACCCTATTGGCATCCACAATGTTCAGCACTATGTCAATGGTCAGGTTGTCATCGAATCAGCACGGGATACTCTAGAATCTTGTAGAAAAGCACAAACCGACTCTTATCAGGAGGAAGTTGCAGTTGCTTAGAAACATATCTAGCTTATTCACAGCCTAATAGTTTTTTGGGCTATTTGTATTTTAGTCAACGTGTTTGCATAACATCTTGAATTTGGAATTTGCAATGTTTCTATGGTACCTTCTCATATGTATTATATAGAAAGTTTATTTTTTTTTTGTATCAATATTTAGCACTTGAATACTTCTAGTTTGTGTTTTAAATGAATTATTAGTTTGCATAACATCTTAGATTTATTATGGATTGAGTGAATTATTAGGAATTACAGGTGTATTGTTTTCCTGCTTTGGCGACCAATTTATTAGTCGCGACAAATAAATAATTTTTTTTCGCAAAAAATGACAATTGCCGACCAAGAGTTTTGGTTGCAAAAAATTTATCTATTGCCAACCAAAACAACTCTTGGTCGTGGAAACTCAGTTTTGCCGACCAAAAGTTTTGGTCGCGAAAAGAAACAAATGGCGACCAAATCCTTTTTTGGTCGTGGAATGTCACAATTGGCGACCAGACTTTTTGGTCGTTGAATGTGATAATTGGCAACCAAACTTTTTGGTCGTGAAAATATCACTTTTCGCGACCAAAGTGTTTTGGCGACTAAATGAATTAGTCGCGGTAATGATATATTTCGCGACCAAAAATTTAGTCGACAAATCCGACTTTTCCCGACCAACCAAAATTTCGGTCGCGAATTACTTTTGCCGACCCTCAATTGGCGACCAAAGTAGCGACCAAAAAAATTGGTCGCAGATAACTTTTGCCGACAAAAAATAGACTTTTAGCGACCAATTTTTTTGTTGCCAAAAGTGTTAATTCTTGTAGTGATTGGTGACTAAAAAATTAGTAGCCAAAAGGAAAGGTATTGGTGACCAATTTTTTTTAGTCAACAAAAGTCAACAATTGGCGACTAAAAATTTAGTCACCCAAAATTTCCAATAAATCTGATTTTTTGTTTTAGTGACTAAAATATTTAGTTGCTAAAAACGTCGCAATCCTTTTTGGCTACCAACTTTTTAGTTGCTAAAATAATAGTGCTCCTTTTCGGCTACTAATTTTTTAGTCACTAAAAACTTTCATTTTTTTTGGCTACTAAATGTTTAGTCGCCAAAAGCCCTATTCATTAATTTTTTTAAAATACATAAATTGAATATTTTCATTAATTTTTAAATTATATGCATTCCATTATCAATACAACTTATGACCTGTACATATACAGAATAATACATCTATCAATTATCATCTAAATCCATTATCAATAATACTCATTTCATTATCAACTATCCAAAAACTTTAACTTGTAACATCATATTCCAAATATCATATAAACCCACACCAACCAAGTATAATCCATCTAAATTAAATATTACATACAAAAACATTGGATTTCCAAAAAAAATTGACATTTCAAATTATAACAATTATAAAAAGAAAACTGAATATAATCCATCTGTTGGATTGAGTTATTGGCAATGGGATTTGATAAATTTTCAATAATTGATGCAGTTTCTTGTGCACTGTCTGTTGTAGTATCAATTGTCAGTTCACTAGAAGATGCTGTTGTGGGAACGAAAAATTTTGGATTACCACCACTAGCAGGTTTGATGAATGGATGGAACTCAAGGTGACTGAAATAAGTTTGTTTGATTCCCAGCCCCTTTGTTGAAAGTGTCAACATACCTGTCAAAACATTGCATGCAAAAATGTCAATAACTTTGATAATTAAAAGGAACCAATTTTTTGTTTTTAAAAAACATGCAAGGGCCACAGATTGAGAACCCTATAGAGTTATGCAGCCCACTTTGCCATCAATCCTACCCACCCAAAATGGAAGGATACATTTTTCTCTTCTCAACAAATAACCCTTCAAACATGATGAAAATTTCATTTGGTTCACAATTTTGCCAAATTAACATGCACAATAAGAACCTTTCTGAAACCATCCACTTCTCAACAACCAAAAAACTACACAATCTACTTTGCAACAACCAAAAAACTATATAGTTCATAATTGGCCAAAGACTAAACTAACATATAAATCCTGGGCCAAGTCAAAAAAATGGCTGGCCTGATTTCAGAGTTTTGTGACAGGCCCATAAGAATATAGTTGATAATTGGCCAAAAAGGCAATATTACCAAATCTTATTATAAATGACATAATCAAATTATCCATGCATGTCTTTGAATGGGATGTTTACCGTGTATCTTGAAGTTCTGTACATTGTAAGATAATAATAAGCAGCTGGCTATCAAGGCTTGAGTTTTGACAAAGTTACACTACAAATTAAACATCCTGATGAATATACCAACTTATGAGAAAAATAGTTGAACGAAGACATAGACAAGTTGGTTTTTGGGAGGGGGAGAGGTGGAGGGAACAATCTATCTGGTAAATCAACAAAACAATTGTAACTTTTTTTTATTGGGAACCATTTAAATACATGTTCATCACTAATTGAGATGAATATTACCCACCAAAAATAAATAAATAAATTGATATAAAATGGAGCTACACATACAGAATTATAGATGTTCTTGTGAATGATGAGTTGAAACGGACATGTACACCAGACTACCTAATGCAATAGAAAAGGATAAGAGTCAAGCTAAGTATATAACTCAAGACAACACAAAGGGATTTGTGTTCTTCAGGTGGTTATAGAGAATTATTATGACAGCACATTGAGCATCTTGTGCATACATTTAGGCACCAGAAATGAAATTATCATGTGACGCCAATACACAATTTAATAAAACACTTTTTGCCATGACAACACCTTTTTCATACTCAATAATTTAATATTGAAATGTGAGAAGATAATTGGGGTAAAAGTCTTGGAGTCTAAAGTTTCATGCACAATGTTTAATTCACATGTATCTGACTAAGGTACTTTTAAAATGCATTAAGGATCCAGAAAGAATCAATAATTCCACTTTATTGACATGAATATCAAAAGGTATTCACCAGTTCATGAACTCTATTCCCTTAGCTGCAAGTTCTTCCTTTGTCTCTTTTATATTGGCTTTCCATAATAAATCATTGTCACTTTCTATCTAACAAAGTCAAAAGGTATTATGAATGTAATAGGACCATGCTTGAATATGTTCAATTGATAGTAATGATAGCATTGCAAACAAATGTTTAGTACCACTTCATGTAGGCATTACTAATATCAAAATACTTGCCAGTGAAAAATCCACCGCTGGAAAAAGGCACTGATAGTCACTGATGCTTCTCCTCCTATCACAAGGATGAACACCCTGCAAAATTATTTTAACCAGGTTATAAATCTTTTTTTCATTTTATTTTATTTTTGGGTAAAAAGAAGCACACCAGCTATTACATGCCAAGATTAGCAAGAGTTCTAGAAGCTTCAGTTTTAACCTTATAGAATTAATAAATATGGACACCAAACTACCTTTATAGCAAGAAAAATCAGGGGTTTCTAACAATTACCTAATTAAAGGCTAAGCAATATATTCAAATTGTGAGTTTACATATTATAAATCCAACATAGTATGCTACTTGTTTTCTACAGCAACTCTTAATGTTCTATTATTGTGACAGGTGTTACCTTCTGCTTGACATGTGTACTAACCATGTGGAAGGCAATTGGATAGGTGTTACCTTCTGCTGAAATTTGGGTTTTTGTCATTGGACAAGGGAGGGAGATGCTGTGGAGATCCATTATTCACTATCATCAGTTATTCTATTCAAAGGTGGTTGAGATTTTAGAGGACATTTGAAGAGTTCTGTTTAAAGAAAAGGTTCTTGTTTATGGCTTATGATATATGTATATATATATATATATATGTAACAACATTGGAGGTTGTAGCCTTGGGAAGGGAGAGCTTTGCCTAGATTGAACCACTTATATATTTGCATGAATGGTTGGAAGATTTTAATTAAGCTGGTTTTTGTTGAAATACATAGGAAAGATTTATAGGTATTCAGAGCATATTTGGTTCATTATATGGCATAACAAATAAAGCATATTGAAAAAAAAAAAGTTGTGCTTGTCTATTGGCACACTTGTATATCTACCCAGTGTCATTCAAGAAGGGAAAAAAACAGAGCCTGAGCATCAACAACTAAAATTTCCTCTCATCAATTGTATAACTCTGAAGCAATAGAAAGGGAAAAAACAGAGCATGAGCATATATAATCTATATCAATCTATTCTCCTTAGAGGAAGAAGTGTAAGCATATATAATCTATATCAGTATACTCCTAAAATTTTCCATTACCTTACCTACTAATAATATTCTTAAATTGTTCAGCACCTTAAATCAATTGCTATCTACCTAATAATACTATATATATACACATATAACTCTATTCAGCAATTTAAACATTTCTTCACGATTGCTTAAATAAAGCAACAAAAGTTTGGAATTAAACACAACTTGGAGCTTATATGTGCTTCAAATGTAGAAAAAGAGTAAAACCCTAAAATGATTTTAAAAATAAAAGAAAACCCTAAATCCGAGATGGTGAAATGGAGAGAGAGAGAGAGAGAGAGAGAGAGATAGAAAGAGAGAAAAACCTAAATGTGGCTGGGAGGGGGGTCGAGATGGTGAGCGACGGTGGCGAGAGCCGCGATGGTCAGCGGCGGTAGCGAGAGCCGCAATGGTCGGTGATGGAAGTTCGATGGTAATTGTTAGCATGGATGGTGAGTCGAGATGGTGAGTGGGGGTGAGGGTTGCTAGTGCTTGAGACAGAAGTGTATATCGTGTGTGTGTGTGTGAAAGAGAGACAGAACAGAGTGTAAATATATTGGGCGCCAAAAATAATTTGTTTCCCTCTAAAACAAATATTACAACCTTTCGTGACTAAATATATTTTTGGTCGCCAAATAACAATAAAATTCTTTTTTGGCAACTAAAATTTTTTTTTGTCGCTAAAAATAAACTTTTGGTGACTAAAATTTTAATCGCCAAAGATAAAAAAATAATTTTTTATTTTTCATTCGGCGACTAAATTGGTTAGTAGCCAAAACTCAATATACGACGACAAGAATTCTTTTTTGTAGATGAAAATAAACTTTTGGCGACCAAAATTTTGGTTGCCAAAGGTAAAAAAATAATTTTTTATTTTCCATTCAGTGACAAAATGATTTTAGTAGCCAAAACTCAATATACGGCGACTAAAATTTTTTTTGGTCGCTAATTCTAGCATTTTTAGCGACTAAAATTTTTTTTAGTCGCCAAAAGACAATATACCCCCAACTAAAAAAAATTAGTAGCTAAATATTTTACTTTTGGCGACTAAAAAAATTAGTTGATTGCCAATTCCACAACTTTTAGCGACTAAATTTTTTTTAGTCACCAATTTTGGTCACCGAATCTGCATTTTGTTGTAGTGACGGTTAGATGAGTTTACCTTGTCAACAATGTGAACTGTTGAAATGTGATAAAAATATAAAAAATGTGAATTTGTTGAAAGATCTCAATTCAACCAGTTGATTAATATGGTTCATAAATAAATTTGTTGGTTAAACCAAAAGGGTAGGTTTATAAGCAAGGTTTTGGAGTCTTTTGAACTGTATATTCACAAATGATTAATTTTATGAAAAAAAAATATATATATTAAATCTATGTACATACGTGTACAACTTTCCAGGCATATTAATTATCAAAAAATGTAAACTTGTTCAAAATCTATATATATAAACCTTTTAAAGCAGCCAATCTCAGTCCTAACAAACATATATATTTTTCAGAAAAAATTTATCGGGCTGATTAGTAGGACAAACATCCCATTAACTAAGGTAGATGTGTTCTGAAATATTTTATACCAATTCCCAAAGTTCTCAGCCAAACCAATGCGAATCTTGCTTCCCTAGGGGATTTGGAATTTACAGTAATAAATTAGTTCCCGACAGGCCAAAGTGATAAGATTTGACACTATCGTTGTGCAGGCCAAAGCCTCTCTTATGCTTAGGTTGACACACTAATGAAGAATTGTAGAACTAACTTCTCGTTACATTGGAGATTAGGCACAATGTGTTTGAAATTGCGATCACTTAAACCTAGCCATGATGATAATCCAATTTCTCTATGTCTGGCTCGTTTATTTAAGCCTTTTTGAGAAGATTTTAAAGAAGTTTATCTGTACTCTTATGGTTCTTAGTAACTTTTGTGTCGTGCAAAATACATCTCAGGTAGTTGACCTATGTTGGTCCTAAGTTGAGTACCTCTCATCTCGGGAGTATCAATGTGTTCATTTTTGTTTTTAAAATTAAGTTGATTTTGATATGCATGAATTAATTGAAGAAAAATAGATCTATACAGTTGACCCCAAAGTAATTGAGAGAGAGTTGTTGATGAGTTGATATTGATGTTGCTATGTTCTGCCAAGGAGGGAAAGATTAAATTTGTATTAGGATACAACTAATTTTGTATTACAACTGCCCACTGTCCCCTAAACAGTCATTAATTAAAGGTATAAGCATTATGATATCACCTTTATGAACTTTTAATCAAAAGATAAAGTTCACTTGTGGATGTACCGAGTAAATGTCTGGTTTGGAGCATAGTGATACCATCTAAAAACATATATTGGAGGAGAGAAGAACATGGTATAACTTGACTTGTTGAAAACAAAGTTATATATTATATATGTGGGAAATCAAATTCTAAGAAACAATCACTATCCAACCAGCTAAATGTAAAATTAGCATAGTTTTATAGAGGTTTATTTGTTTCTATTTCGTGCAGGTAATAAAGCAATGTAAGTCATACCCAGTGCACGACACTGCTCACTTCAATGAGTTGACCCCACAATTATAAACAAAACCTCTACCTAATTTAAGTGACTGGTATCGACAAATAATATATAATTGTGAGAGCAGAATCGAGCTAAGAAACTTCATGAACTTGACAAATGGAACTACACACGTTCTAAAAACAATTTCAATTAAGAACATGAACTTAGTTTGCTTTCAGAGATATAACAAGTTAACAAACACTAAACAAATAGAGGATGCCTACGAAACTATGATAAGTGAGTACAACAACTCTACAGCGTCAGCCTACAACACAGGATTCTGATAAAGCGCTTCAATATGCCCTTTTTTTTGTGAGGTTCGGACAGGTAAATCAATATATGAGATCCTAGTTGATGTTTTCTTCATCCTCAAAGCTCAAGTTCAATGTTTGTAGTTTGAAGCCCAAACCTTGTATGATCTCAACCAAATTGGAGGCCACCCCTGTAGCTTGTACTGTCGTCTCTTTTGTTAGTTGGGAAAGCATACAGATGGACAAAGCATACCATCAATTTGAGAAAATATTTGAAATTTTAAGAACAGAAGCACATCTTAATTGTATAAGTAATGCACTTGTAGATAGATTTCAGCTAACAAAAAGTTGACACACGGTGGTAAATGTGAGGCAAACATAGCAGCTAGAATCCATGAACGATTTAGGACTGCAAGCTTATCAGATAGTTTATGTTTAAAGCCATTGCAACTCAAGGACTAGGAACATTTTGTTTACATTTTTGGGTGCAAGTTCTACTTAAAGTGATTACCTAGAGAGAAGTAACACTCCATTTATGAGGTGTAAGATGCAACAAGTTGTTTATACCCACCTCAACACTTGCAATACCCTCAACATCTTGAACTTTTTAATTGGCAATGCCTCCTGTTCCTACAAAAATTTAAAAAAATGAAAGGAAATTGAAAAGGTTAGAATTTAGAAAGGCAAAACTCCAGGCACGATGAAACCTTCACTTTATCATGAAGAGAAAAACCATTGTCAATAATCAATATAGAATATTCTTGCATCCCATTAGTCAAATCTAAATATCGAGGGCAACATTGACAAGTTTAATCCATGAATAGAAACAAATTCATTTGTAGAACAATTCAATGAGGATAGATGGATCTATTTCTAAAGCATTGGTCACTGTAGGAATAACTGCTTTAAATTGGAATTTTTTCCTTCAGATGCTAGTAAACTTTGGTTTTGGAGCAAAATGGTTGGGGTGGATCAAGGAATGCATTGCCTTATCTAGAGTTTCTGTACTTGTGAATGGGTTTCCATCTGATGAGTTTTGATCGAAGAGAGGATTAAGGCAAGGTGATCCACTCTCACCCCTCTTGTTTAATGTTGCAGCTGAAGGGCTTAATATCATGTTGAAAAGAGTAAAAGATATGGGAGTTATTAAAGGAGTGGATGTGGGTCATAGAGGTTTTAATGTATTCCACCTCTAATATGCAGATGATACCATAATCCTGTGTGATGCGGAATGGTCTGAGTTGTTGCTATTAAAAGAATTTTAAGGTGCTTTGAAGTTGTGTTTGGGCTGACAATGAATTTTCACAAAAGTTTGGTATGTGGGGTGGGTGTGAAGGAGGATTTGGTGGAGAATTTTGTGTCTAAACTTAACTGCATAAGTCATAAGTTGCCTTTCAAATGTCTTGTATTACCACTTGGTGCCAATCCGAGCAGGAAACTATCTTGGAAACCAGTCATTGACAATTTTAAAAAAAAGCTCTCATGATGAAAAAGAAGACGGCTGTCATTTGTAGGTAGAGTGGTCCTCATTAAATCTGTTCTGTCCTCACTACCCATTTATTATATGTCCTTATTTAAGATTCTTGAAAGTGTGGCTAAGGAACTTGATAGGCTGTAAGCAAATTTCCTCTAGGGAGGTACAGAAATTAGGAGGAAAATACACTTAGTCAATTGGAAAGAGATTATAATGAATAAACAAAAATGGGGTCTTGGGATTAGGGACATTAGACTTACAAATCAATGCATGTTATTCAAATGGTGGTGGAGGTATGTAGTGGAAGATGATGCACTTTGGAAATCAATTGTGTGTAGCGAGTACAGATCCATAGGTGAGAGGTGGTTGTCACCAGCTACTGCAGCAGGAGTCACTTCACAGATCTAGAGGGACATTCTAGTTGTGGCACAAGCTAATCCAAGACTTTTTACATTCTTTATAGAAAATTTGGAACTTAGAGTTGGAATTGGCAGAAGAGTACAGTTCTGGGTTGATAATTGGTTGGAGGAGTCTAGTTAGCGTACTCAATTTCCTAGATTGTTTCAATTGAGTACAGAGAATGAGGTGTCATTGAATGTGCTGATCTCAAGATAGGTAAGCTCAAATAGGTAGTGTTTTAATTTTAGAAGAACACTTCATGCTTGGGAGGAAGAAGAAGTGATAAGGCTTACTGACAGGTTGAGTGTTGGACCAAGGTTTAGTATGGATTTAGAGGACCATGTGAGATAGAAGGCTGCTCAAGTAAGGGGCTTCAAGGTAAGCAATGTTAACAAATTGGGTGATCTAGAATCTGGGCCCACTTTGACAATAGCTGGTTTAATTTGGAATAATTTTTCTGTCATGCCCTAATATTTAGACAATTAAATATTAAATTAGAACTAAATCCCAATTAATATTCCATCATTCAAATCCTAAGAGTAAAACAAAAACTAAACGCCAACCAAACTATCCATCATAATTTCATAACTAACCAATACCTCCAACAATAAAGTAACAATACATAACCAAAATAACTTAAATAATGTAGGGTTACAAGCCATGCCAAATTATCCCAATACTAAAGTCATAAAAAAATAATAAATACATAAACTAATATCAACCCTAAGCTCAAGAAAATAAAAAAAATCCAACAGACATGTCCAATAACTATAGTTATTCCACGTCACCACCGTAGCCCCAACTAATCCTGCAAAAGAAGCTCAGCTGTGCTCAAACAGAACGCACCCGAATTGCCAAGAGACAAAACGAGTCAGTATACAGGTATACTGCTATGAGTATAAGATTTAACACCCACGTGTCCACCAGACACAAACAAAAATACATTTAATTCTTGTTATAGAACAAGAAAAGTAGTTCCAACTGCACCGAGACGAATGAGTAGTTTCCTGAGATACGGTGGCAATTAGTTTCTTGCCCGTACACAATGAAATGTAAATTGATTATAAAATAAACAAAATACAAATAAAAATATGGTAGGTCAACCCTACATAAAAAAGTTAGTAAGACCCATCATCCTGCAAAAAGCATAAAGTTAGCATAATTTAATCATAAGTAACTTGCTGAAGAAGTATAAAAATACACTGTTTCATGCTTAAATAATTCCAATTGATGAAAACTCAAAGAACAAAAGTTGTACAGAATCAAATTTCCTTAAAGATTACGTGAACGAATTTAACAGAAACTGAACAGGTTGAGACAAAAAATTGATAGAAGAATCTAGACGAAATTCAATCGGGAAAAAAAAAATCTAAAGCTGAAAACAAATAGAAACTGCTCTAAGATGATTTTTTTCGAAAAAGTTCAAAACATGAAAAGTGTGCAGAATGATGTTTTACTTCAGTTTACGCAAAACCAATAAAAATGAGCTCTTTTCGTGAGTTAAAATAGCTTCTAAAATCTGCATTGCTAAAATGAATCAAAACTACAATAACCAAGATTATCCGATTACAGGTTCTAATCGATCTTTTTAATAAAAATTTAAAACATAAAAGTTGTCTAGAATTCACGTATACATACCTCTGCTCAAATTTCATAATTTATCGAGGTCGTTTACTATTTTTCAAGATATACAAATCAATACAATTCACACTATAATAATAAACTCATAATTAAATTCTTTGTACTTTAACTCCATCACTTCAGCCTCTACTTCCAACCTACACATATATCCCATGTGTCTCCCGTATACCTAACACCGCTCCGAAGCCAAACTTGCACGGGGATATCGTCCTGAGTTTGACCCACACTCTCCGGATGGTTAGCATATACGTACGCGCGTAAATCAAAATACTCGTCTACTTATGAGAACGAGACAACAATATACATATACAAAACATCTCACTCATGAGAACAAACATAACAATGCCAAGCCTAAGGCATTCAAATAAATATCATAATTCTCACTTTTTTTCTATACACTCTTTCTCACCAACACTCAAATAAAACAACAATTTATAGAGTCACTACAACATTTTCTTGGTTTAGTGACATTTGAAAGTGCCACAAAACTATTCTTCTAATGACATTTTTTGATCTTGTGGCATTTTAAACAAGTGCCACTTCTATCGGTGCCACGGTAGATACGAGTGCCACGGTAAATACTTGCAAGTGCCACTGCACCATCATGGATAAAAACTTTCAATGACAATTTAATGTCATGGTAGCTATTATTTGTGGCACTATCAAGCGCCATTAAAAAAAGAGTTAGTGACACTTATATAAGTGTCATTACACCATCAAGACTAAAACCTTTCAGTGACACTTTAATGTCATGGTAGGCACTATTCGTGACGCTATCAAGTGTCATTCGTGACGATAATTCGTTTTAGAACAATTTGATCCGCTTTTACAGAGACTCGAACCGCAAACCTCCCGCACCATAAACCTTATATACCACACTCTTCCCACTACACCTCTATAGCACCATATGATTATATATGCAACATATATTATTTATATAGTACATACATCTATATTAATATAAAAGTATATGTATAAACATAATTATTTTATTGAACATAATTTATGTAAAATTAACTATTTACTAGTAAAATAAAAAAAGACCACTTTTGGCGACTAAAAATATTTTTTTGTCGCCAATTCTATACTTTTGGCTACTTATTATTTTTTAGTTGCTAAAAAACTTAACTTTTGCCGACCAAAATTGAATTTGGTCACCGAAGATGCACTTTCAGCTACCAAAATTTTGGTCGCCAAAAAATTTAATTCCCGCCTTAGGATTTTAGTTCTCCGCCGCTAAAAATAACCACTTTTGGCGACTAAACTTATTTTTTAGTCGCCAATTATACACTTTTGGCTACTAAAATTTTTTTAGTCACCAAAAAGCTTTACTTTTGGCTACTAAAATTTTTTTAGTCAGTAAAACCCATATAATCAGTGACCAAACTTATTTTTAGTCGCCAATTATAGACTTTTGGTTACTAAATTTTTTTAGTTGCCAAAAAGCTTTACTTTGGGCTACTAAATTTTTTTTTGTCACTAAAACCCATATAATTAGCGACCAAACTTAGTTTTGGTCTCCAATTGTAGACTTTTGGCTACCTAAATTGTTTAGTCGCCAAAAAGCTTTACTTTTGGCTACTAATGTTGTTTTGGTTGTTGAAAGCCATACTTTCAAACCAAATTTTTTTGGTCAAGAAATTTAGTCGCTGAATATGCTTTTTCCTGTAGTGTATATTGAGTTTAATTTATTTATTTTTAATCATTTACTGCATTGTAAAAATTTTAAAAATATATTGGCATTTTTGTTTTTTCAAAAATGCCATTATAAGCTTGGAAAGTTTTTGACTTAGTGCCATTTCTCAAAATGTTATAAAATATTTGTTTATAAAACTTTTCACCTAAGTGCCATAAAAAATAATTTGCACCTACCTAGTGTCCTGACATTTTTAAAAAAATGCCATTACTACTAAAGTTTTGTGGCATCTGTTGGTAAATGTCACGAACATAATTTTTTGTGTTATTATTTTATAAAATGCCATAAAATTGATGTGACATTTCTTTATTAAAATACCACTAGAGCCTTATATGTTTGTGACTTTGTGGCATTTATCTAAATGTGTTACCAAATATTATTTTTGTGGCATTTTCTAAAAACATGCCACTAGTATAGTGTCACTAAAGTGTGTTTTTGTTATAGTTTTGTGACACTTGTTCATTGAAATGTCACTAGAGCCTTTTATGTTTGTCGTTTTGTGGCATTTTTAAAAAACGTGCCACTAAATATCATTTTTGTGGCATTTTCTAAAAATATGCCACTAGTGTAGTGCCACTAAAGTATGTTTTTGTTGTAGTTTTGTGACACTTGTTCATTGAAATGTCACTAGAGCCTTTTATGTTTGTCGTTTTGTGGCATTTTTAAAAAACGTGCCACTAAATATCATTTTTTGTGGCATTTTCTAAAAATATGCCACTAGTGTAGTGCCACTAAAGTATGTTTTTGTTGTAGTGAGTCATGGTGAAATATAAGGAATTTATCTATGGATTCCTAATTAATTTTAATTTCATATAACCATGAGTGTGATTACAATCATAAAATAAATCCATATAAAAACCCTAAACCTGGCATACACAACTAATCAAAATAATTAAAATCAATCAATCAACTAAAAACCCTAAACCTTACATACACAACTGAACAAAATAATTAAAATCAATCAATCATCTAAAAATCCTAAACCTTGCATACAAAACTAATCAAAATAATTAAAATCAATCAATCATCTACATACAAATATGAGATCAATTCAACATCAAATAAATAAAAATAAATAAATAAAAACAACGAACTAAATATAAATCAAGAGAAGTGAGTTTTGTACTCACAATATTTTTTTGAAGAACAAAAAATTATTTAAAGAACTAATAGAGCCACCAAAACAAAACCCTAATCTTTTTTTCTCCTTTCCTCTTCTCTCTCCCACTGGTCTCTCTCTGCTTTACGCCACATACACAGCACTCTCTTTTTCGTTCTTTGATTACTCTCTCTCTATCTCTCTATCTCTCTCTCTCTCATGCCACACCCACAGCACTCTCTTTTTTTTTATCTTTGATTACTCTCTCTCTCTCTTTTGTTTTCTTTCTTCTTAACTTCTAAACCTAATTGACTTCTTATACTATACTATATCATGAACCTAAGTCTAAATATATAATAACCTAATTTCCTATTATATTATATTATACAAATAAATCACAAATATAACATATATAAATATAAATATCTTATATAAAATCTATATCAATAATTTTCTTTTTATATATTTATAACAATATATAAATATAAATATTCAGATTAATTATAATTAACTAACACATTAAATTAATTATAAACCACATTAAATACTTATATAACTACGCAATTAATAAAGTCAAAAATAAAATCGAGTAATAATAAATAAATAAATAAAGGCATACAAAAAAAAAAATCCAGATCGCTACATTTTCTCCACCCAAAGCCAAATTCTTTACTTGGTTGGCTTGGAAAGGTAGACTTAAGACAGCAGTTTATCTAAATAGAATTGGAGTATTGAGGAGTAGTATGGACTTATTGTGTGTTTTCTGCAAATTTGAACTGGAATCAGTAACACATTTGCTGCTGCTGTGTCCTTTTGTATGGAAAATTTGGGCACGCATAATTGAGTGGTGGGGGCTATCTTGGGCAACTCCAGGATCCGTGGACTGTCTATTTAATTGGTGGATGAGCTGGAAGCTTAGAAAGAAAGAAAGGCAGGTGTGGAGAGCTATCCCCTCAGATGTGGTGTGGTATGTGTGAAAGTGTAGAAATGAATGCATTTTTTCTAACAAGCCCCAACTTCTGGAGGAGTTATGTGAGCTAATTAAAGTTCAACTAGCACTGTGGTTGAAAACATTTGATCCTTGTTATTCTTATTTTGTTGGTAACATTGTAAGGAATATTCATCTGGTAAGAAAATTCATTTAGCAACTTAGGGGGTGAGCTGCTATGGTAGTCTGTCAGTGGGTGTAGTTCGAGGCAGAAGTGGAGCTTTTTTATGAATGGTTGCTGCAGTTTTTTTATATTGGGCATTGGGAGTGCATCTGTAGTTATGGGAGTGCAACTGCAATTTTCTTGTCTTGGGCATTGGAGGGATTTCTTGCTGATGTTGATGTTGCTATTAATATACTACTTTTGCTGTTGTTAATGCTGAGATGAAGTAGAGCAGATCAAGAGATCTATTTTTTGTTGAAATATTGGTGCTGCTGTTATGTTAGTGTTATGCTATTGTGTGTTTCCCAGGTAGGCAACCCAAGAGAGGGGTGAATTGGGTTATTAAAAATTTTACAATATTAAAATTAACACAATATTCAGAATTTTAACAAATAAAAATAATAGAATAATAATTATCAATATAAAAGTAAGAGAAATAGGGAGAGAAAATCAAACACTAAGATTTATAATGGTTCGGCACGCCAGACTTACGTCCACTCTCCAAGGAACCTCCTTGAGAATTTCTTTACTATCAATTGAATAAATATACCACCAAGCTTGTGGATTTGGCACAGGACTTACTCTTATCTATTGAGCCTCACTCAACAATAAATGCCTCACCCTTACAAAATCTCTCATAAAAATAATGAATAAAAATAAGTGGTACTTAAACTCTCTCTTACAACAATTCTCTCAGAAAGAGTAGATATGAAAGTGTAAGATCAAAAGCTACACCTAGATCTGAAAGTGAAGAAATGGAATACAATATTCTCAAAATTTGGAGCACACTGAAATTTTTCTCTTCAAGTTCTTGATTTTTCTCCACACACAACACTTCTATTTATACACAAAAATTATACCCGTTGGAGGTAAGACACTTCTTGCTAATGTCATGAATGACATCTATTTGTTTCAACTTTTCATCATAAGGCATCATTTGTTTTAACTTTTCATCATGAGGCATCTTTTCTTTTTGTCAAACATAGTGGCAGAATTTGAACAAAACTCACAAACATGTGGGTTTTGACAAATATTGTGTGAGTGATTTTCCGATCACACTGCCCACCTTAGTAATTCAGCTGTAGAACACAGGCAGAATAGATGGCACCCTACTGTCCTGCACAGAAAGAAAAGGCTCCAGCGGTGGTTCTTCCACCCGGGGGCACTCCGACGATCAAGTCAGTATATCTCTCAAAGATAATCAATAGTGCTAAACAATGATCTAAGTATCAATTGCGTACATTAGACCCACGGGGATGCCTCTCTTTTATAGTTTTACTCAATCCTAGTCCCACTAGAAGCCTGACTTCTATGGACTCTAATTCAGTACTTACTTTAGATTTCTTAAGAGATAAGGATAAACTCCCTAAGAGCATTACCCTTATCCATCCTGAAGTCTCTCTTCATCCTAGGACTCTTGTCCCTTCTCCGCTTATCTCAGATTTCGGTATTCTCGCAGATAACCTCGGCAACTCCGAGATCACCTCAGCATATCTACCACGGCACGTGGCACCTCGGCTGACACGTCGGCGTCACCTTGCCACGTGTTGGTACTCAGAAAATATATCCCCACAACTGCCCCCTAGGTTCTATTACCTCGGCATTCTGAGGTGATGGAACCTATATCGATTTCTTCGTTCATCATCTACCTCGATATCCTAGCCGAGATCATCACAAGCCGACATGTCTTCTAAAAGATCAAGAACTCCAAGAGCTCTCTCGTGAACTTCCTCATGCGTGTGAGCTGTCAAGCATCGTTTTTCAACCGTTTTACTTACGCGTTTTATCCTCA
The DNA here is from genome assembly GCA_025200525.1 of Camellia lanceoleosa. NCBI lineage: Eukaryota > Viridiplantae > Streptophyta > Magnoliopsida > Ericales > Theaceae > Camellia > Camellia lanceoleosa. Next base: position 203,578,479 of record CM045759.1, on the reverse strand, counting down.
TTGGATCGTGTTTTTGACGCGCTTGCAAGCCGTCTTACGCCTGCGCGCGTCACCTGATGTATGCGTTGTTCTAAGTGCCTTAAATGTTCTGTGTTTGCCGCCGTTTCAAGTTTTTGACAAAACTTTTCCCCCTTTTTCATTGTTTTTCACTTTTGCATTCGATTTCTCATGTCTTTTCGCTCTTTAGACTCCTTTTCTTGAGTCCGCCATTTGCCCAAGCTCCAAGCTCTGCAACTGCTATCATTCTTCCATTCCAGTGAAGCTTTTGTCACTCCATTGTGTCTGCAACTGTCGCCTATCTTCGGCAATCTTTATACCGTCTTCATTTTGTCTGGTAAGCCACTGTTCCTTTTGCTCTCAATTCTTTTAATATTCTTCATTACTTGTTGCCATTACTGTTCTGTTCAAACTTTTGATTTATTGAACTATTCATCTGGATGTGTCTTATTCCATGATTTTGCTCATATCCTGAACACTTGCACCACTTTACCACTTTCTTGCGTTTTTTGTCACTGTTCTTGTCCTTGCACCCCTTGTACATACAATACTCTTGATAATTCATCTCTGTTCTTGATTCTAAAGCACATCCTTTCTTTTCTGTTTTCCAGATCCGTGCCTTTAACTCTTGCTTCCATAGATCTAGGTTTGGGATTTGTTGTGTAGTACCCAAAATTTAGGAAGAACTAAAACCAGTACTTACCTAGGTTTTTGCCGAGGTCTTAATTATCCTTTCAAAACATCTTCTTTTTGAAATCCTACCCCAACCATTCAAGTCGATATCATGGGCATGTGGAGACATAGGGTAAACACCCCAACCAAACTAGAATTTTTTAGACAGGAGTTTGAAATCCCAGCCGATGTCCATCTGAGGTTGGCTAGGGATAATGACTCCATCATGCCTACTGACGACTCCATGCCCTTCTCCATAGTCGCCTTTATTGAGTGTGGACTTCGGCTCCCACTCAACATACTTTTTCGCGAGATTCTCCACTATTACAAGTTGAACCCCATGCAACTAGCCATAAATTCTTATCGAGTGATTAATGGCATTATAGCCTTAGCAAAATAGGAAAATGCTAGGATTACTTTAGCCGATATACAGTACTGCTATACCATGTGTGCCCTTAATTTGAAAGAAAAATGCTACATTTATTACCTTAAGCCGAGGTCAACAGAATTCAAAATCATAGCCGACCTCCCAGACTCCAACAAGAGGGCTGGAGATGACTACCTCATTACCTCGGGAAATTGGGAGTTTGCTCCAAACGAGGACCCTCATCTCTACCCTCTTCCTCGATCAGTTTTAGAGGGCAAGGGTAAGAGCCCAGTGTTAATACTTGGTTGTCTCTTTTCAAGTATTTAATACTTTATCTGTTTCTAATGTCTGTTTTCCCTTGCAGCTCTCCGTCAGCCACCAAAGAACTTCCGCCAATCCTTCGTTCTCAGCAAGGATTTGAAAAAACTCTTGGACTTGCCAGTCCAAAAGCGGAAAGCACCTCTTCTGCTCAATTTTATCCCAATGTACAAGTCAACTTTGCCTGACGTTCCCAAAAGGAAGAAAAAAAACCTTTCTCCACCTTCTGCCTCAACTCCACAAACCGCATCAGCATCTCGGGCTGATCAAGGGTCAACATCCGATCCAGTAGTACAGCCGTGTACTTCGGCTCAATATCTAATCCCACCACCCCAACGCAAACGTCGCCGACGTCTTGTTCTTGCAGCCGAGATGGGTCGCGCAAAGCCTGTGGCCAAAAATCGGTTAGCCAGCCTCCCAACCGACATTAATGCTCTTCCAACGCAAACGCAGCTTCCACCTAAGCCAAAAAAAGTCAAGAAGGCCCAACCAAAGGCCAAAGAGCCTCAGATTGAGACTGAAGACACTCTGCCGATTTCCCAGCTAGCTCCAAGCGAAAAAACTGCCTCTGTCCCTACGAAGAGGTCCGCTGAAGCCCTTCCCTCCGAATCCACCAAATCTAAAAGACCGAGGTCATCTGCAACGACCTCGGGGTCAAAGAAGCCCGATGCCCCCTGGGCCCCTGAAATAACATTGGAGGACAAGCCTGTAATAGCTAGTGACAGCGCCAATGATATAAATGTCGGCGTTGCACTTAGCACTGCACTACTTCTCCCAGGTGATTTGGAACGTAATGCCGGGTTTAGTGAATATGAAAATTATGCTTTGATGCTGCAACACTTTGTTCAAGTAAGTGTTTTTGTCTAGTACTTCTTCTTCTTTTCTCATTATTTCACACTTTGAATTTTTTCTAACACTTCTATTTTCCTCCAAGCCATCCAGCGCGCCCACTCTTTCTCTATACAATCTTTTCAGAACCGTGAAAAATTAGCCGAGAAAAAGAGGGAAGTCACCACCCTCTAGAAATCAATTAAGAACCTGCAGTCAAAAATGAAAACATTGGAGGACCAGGCCGAGGTTTCCATGAAGGAGAGGGACAATGCCAAGGAAAAGGCTGGCGCCGCTGAGGCAGTAAATAAAGTTCTTCAATCTCAGCTAAAAGAGGCCGAAGATAAGGTAGCCCAGGCCGAGAAGGAGCTAGAAAATGCATTGGCCACTAAGGCAGCGGAAATAAAAGAAGTCGATGACAAGGCGTATAATCAGGGTATGGCCGATGTGACTAAGGCCTATGAGCAACAAGTGAAGTAGGCGTGCAACAGGGGTTTCTCTCTTGGTTGGATGCCCTTTCTCAAGAAGCTCAATATCCCAGAGGACTCACCCTTGAGGAAACCTGATGCCATTCCTCTTCCATTTCCTCCACCTCCTCCACCAGCTCAATCTGAAGAAGATTCAGAATTTGAAGAGGATGAAGAGGGTGATGCCCTGGTGAGAAAAACAAAGGAGGCTACTGGGTCCAAGTCCCTTCCTTCAACTGAACAAGTCCTGGACTTGACTTAAGATGAAGAGGGTGATGAGGTTGCCAAGAAAACTACTCCTGAGCACGCTTCGTCCGACGTGCCTCAAGTTGACAGGAGTATTGACGAAACTCTTGCTAAGATTGATGCAGAACTTGCAAAGAAGAAAGCGACCGAAGTTGTTCTTTAGGAATCTGCCGAGGTTGAAACCCAAATTGCTCCTGAAGCTGAGGAATCATAACTTCGATGTCTTTTGTACTTTTTTGTTTCTTGGGCAGTATAAGCTTCTTTACGTGGCCGATGTGCCGTCTTCTGAATAGTTACTCTTTGATTGTACCCTCTTTTGTGAAAAACTACAACTGTTTTGTCTGAATGCGTCAATCTTTATCTTCTTTTGATTACTTCTGTATGATTCTATAGTTAGAATATTTTGTATACCTTTCATACTTTGCCTCCTTTGTGCAATCTTCTCGGGGTTACATACCTCGGGTATAATAACTACAAGCTTTACTTCGGCAAGATACTGACCTGCAAACTCTTCATAAATTTCAACAAGTGTAAAACACGTACTGTTTTAATTTCAACCTATAAATTTTCCTCAAGTTATAACAAGTGCTAAACAATGATCTACTTGTAAATTGCTACAAATTTCAACAAGTGTTTAAACAATATACTTAGCTCTTACTTCAACCTGTAAATTGCTGCAAATTTCAACAGATGATCATATGTCGACTTAACGTTATCTTGTAAATTGCTACAAATTTCAACAAGTGTTAAGCATCTTCTTCGGTTTAACCAACTTATAAATTTCAACAAATGTTTAAGCAATAACCTCGGTTTTACTTCGACTTGTAAATTGCTATAAATTTTAACAAGCGAAGAGAAACAGTAATCTCGGCTTAACTTCAACTTGTAAATTGCTACAAATTTTAACAAGTGAAGATAAGGAATAATCTCTGCTTAACTTCAACTTGTAAATTGCTACAAATTTTAACAAGTGAAGATAAGGAATCAGCTTCACTTCAACTTGTAAATTGCTACAAATTTCAACAAGTGAAGATAAGGAATAATCTCGGCTTAACTTCAACTTATAAATTGCTACAAATTTCAACTTATAAATTGCTACAAATTTCAACAAGTGAAGATAAGGAATCAGCTTATCTTCAACTTGTAAATTGCTACAAATTTTAACAAGTGAAGATAAGGAATGATCTCGGCTTAACTTCAACTTGTAAATTGCTACAAATTTTAACAAGTGTTAAGCATATTCTTCTTCTCTTTGCCCTCAATGTGAACCTGAGTTCCACTTGGGTTCTCATTATTCAGAAATAATATTGCGCATCTTTTATCAGTGTAGAAGAATTCTGCTATGATTTTATTGATGACGTTGAAAAAAATAAAATAAAATAACAAGGAACATCTAATGATAGAAAAATTTCAGATTACAAGTGTTCCATGGTCTAGGCAATGCTTTGCCCTCATTATCTTCAAGTCGATAGGCTCCATTGCCTAATACCGAAGTGATTCTGTAGGGTCCTTCCCAGTTTGGGCCAAGCTTGCCCTCTCTGGGATCCTTCTTGTTGCCGACGACTTTTCTCAGGACTAGGTCGCCGACTTGAAAATCCCTTGGATTGACCTTCTTGTTGTAAGCTCTGGCAAGCTGTTGCTGGTATGCTGCGAGCTGAATTGCAGCTTTCTCTCTTCGTTCTTCCAAAAGATCCAGATCTCGGGCTAAGAGTATGTCATTAGTCCCATTCTCAACTCCCTGGGTTCGAATCCCTGGGATGCCGACTTCCAGTGGAATGATTACTTCTGTGCCATAAGCCATGGCAAAGGGGGATTCCCCTGTTGATCTTCTCGGCGTAGTCTGATATGCCCAAAGCACGTTGGGTAATTCGTCTACCCACTTTCCTTTTGCTGCCTGCAGCCTCTTTTTTATTCCATCCAAAATTACTTTGTTGGATGCTTCTGCTTGCCCATTACTTTGGGGAAAACTTGGTGTTGAAAAGTAATTCTTGATTTTGAATTTCGTACAAAAGTTCTTAATGAGTTTGCTGTCAAACTGCGTTTCGTTGTCGGCAACTATGGCTCTTGGAATGCCAAATCTGGTGATGATGTTTCTCCATATGAAGTTCTTGACATCCACATCTCGGATTTTGGCAAGAGGTTCTGCCTTTATCCACTTCGTGAAATAATCTGTTGCTACCAGCAAGTATTTTCTCTACCCAGTTGCCTGGGGAAGTTGTCCAACAAGATCCATGCCCCACTGGGCAAACGACCAAGGTCTGGATACTGGATTCAGGTCAGTAGCTGGCTGGTGTATCAAAGGTGCAAACCTTTGGCATTGTTCGCACTTCTTTACGTATGTCTCTGCATCTTTTTACATGTAGGGCCACCAATAACCTTGGGTAATGGCCCTGTGAGCTAGTGATCTGCCTCCAGCGTGGCTTCCACAAACTTCTTCATGAATTTTATATAAAAAATCTTCAACTTACAAAGGGTGTACGCACCTTAAAAGGGGTCCAGTGAAGGACCTTCTGTAGACATGTCCGTCCGCTGTCAGACTGAATCTTGCCGACTTCAATCTGACCTTATGTGCCTCTTTGCGGTCTTCTGGCAGCTTTCCTTCTTTCAAGAATGTAACAAGTGCATCCATCCAGCTTGGCCCCATGTCCACACACATTGCTTCCCGTTCTGTGTTCTGTGGTTCTATGCTCGGGCGCGACATATAGTCAATCATAATTGTCCATGTTTTTCCAGTCTGTATTGAACTTGCCAGGTTGGCCAACGCGTCGGCGTGGCTGTTATCATCTCGGCTTACTTGGAGTAGTCGGCAGTTCTAAAATAAGGCTGCCAATCTGATGACCTCTTTTGCATATGCCGACATCCTTTCGTCTCTGGCAGTGAATTCTCCTGTTGAGTGGTTAACAATAAGTTGTGAATCACAAAAAACTATTACTTCATCTACTTCTGCTGCTGCTGCTGCCAGCTTTAGCCCTGCAATTAATGCTTCGTATTCTGCTTCATTGTTTGAGGCCTTGAACCCCAAACGAATGGACTGTTCTATTATTTCTCCATCTGGAGATATCAGTAGTACTCCTGCCCCCGCTCCTTGTCGGTTTGAACTTCCATCGACAAACAGTCTGAAGGAGTCGCCGATGTAGATGCTGCAGGGTCTGAGTTTTTCCTTCTTTTGTTCTTTTGCCTTTGGCTGGGATTCTCCTTGCTTGTTGGGACAACGTTCATCTTGGCTCAATGGAGCCTGATGTTCGTTGGATTCCGGGGTGAACTCGGCCACGAAGTCGGCCAAAAATTTGGCCCTTAATTGTCGTTCTCGGCCTGAACTCTAGGTCGTACTGGCCCAAGGCCACTGCCCATCTTGCTATCCTTCCAGTTAAGTCTCCTTGCTGTAGCAAGGGTTTCAAAGGGTGCTCTGTTAGCACTACAATCTTCTGCGCCTGAAAGTAATGGTTCAACTTCTTTGAAGCCATCACTAAGGCTAGCATTAATTTCTCTAGGGGTAGATACCTTGTTTCTGCGTTGGCCAAGGTTTTACTTACATAGTAAACAGCCTTTTGCTCCCCTTTTTCTTCTCTGATTAACACCGCACTTACTACGTGTTCTGAAACTGCTAATGTCACGACCCAAACCCGCCCCTATAGGTTTTGCACCGTAACCGGCCAGTAATCCGAAGATTACCTACGGCCTCTGAACAGATTAACAAAATATTAGGGGCTAGCGGAAGCAAATAATAACATACAACGTCCATTGAGCTGTGCAGACTTATATAAGACAGAAAAATTTTAAAACTTTCTATATACATATATACATATCATCCCTTTTTAAAATACACATGACTTGAAGAACCAAGCAAGAAAACATAACTGAACTAAAACTTTACATCACATAACGACAACACTTAGCATATCCGGAACCTCCACGGGAGGCACATAGGTTGGCTGACAAACGGATTCTAGACAGAAGCCTCTAGCCTGGTCACGCGCCTGATCACCTACATACATAAATAATACAGTGAGCTAAAGCCCAATGAATAATAACAGAGTAAAGGGTTTAATGAATGATGTCCATCACAGAGTTAGAAATCAGAGTTTATCTCAGAAACATAATCTTATCAGAAACAGAGTCTTATGCATTTTCAGATTCCAAATCATTTTCGTAATCATTTACATATTCAGATTGTGCATAAGGTCATAAGTGGTACACCCATTAGCTATCCGATCAAGTAGGTCAAAAGACCACAACAAGTAGGTCCGAAGACCACAACAAAGTTGGTACCAACAACCATAAAGGTCCATATCTTGCGCGCAAGCAACCATGGTATTATTACCCCCAAGCAAGGGTCGTAGGCCACGGTATTGTTACCCCCGGGCGAGGGCCATAGGCCGCGGTATTGTTACCCCCGGGCGAGCCGCATGTATTGTTACCTCCGGGCGAAGGCCATAGGGACTAAGGGTGCCACAACTACTTTTCAGAAAACTAGACATTCATTCATTCATTTCCAACATATCATAGCTTTTTCAAGAATCAATCATTTCGTATCATAGTATATTGAAAATACATAACATTGAACATAACTTTACAAAGTTATTACTCACAGAGGGCTGCAGAGGCAAATCCGTGCAATTTGGATATATCAGATAAATCGGGCAGATAATGGCGCGTGACCTACACAAACATATAACATATACACACTTAAATACAACATTACTCTCTTGATTAAACTTGTCCTTTCTAGTCTTTATAGTCCGAAGTTCTACTACATTTATTCTTTCTCAATTAAGTAAACTGGGTTCTTATTTCACATATTCTTTCGTTACTAAGTCCTTCTTTTCCAAATAGATTGATCCTTTACTTGACTTATTAAACAATTACCACTAGATCAATGATTCATTCTTAAACTAACCAATCTATGTTGATTAGTAGCTTATTATTCTTTATTAAGTCATAAATTCCTTAGAACATTATTCGCATGCATGAAATTGACATCAAAATTACTAGTTTTATATTCTTATAAATTTTTCAACTAGTTTCCATAATCTTAGACTTAGCTTAATTTATAACCTCAATTTAATTCATAACTATAGATGCCCCAAAATATGTTTAATCTCAAATTACAAGTATGGATTAAAATCTAATTATAAAATCAACACCTTATCTAACATTAGGATTAATTCTAATTTTCCATAAACTTGATGTTTAAAAAAAAACATTTCATTTTTCTCTTCAAAATATGAGATTGAATTAATCCAATTCTTTCAAAATCCATAATGTATGCAATACAAATAGATCCAATTTTACTATTAATAACAAAATCAACTTAATTTTTAACCAAATACGTAATTTATAATCATGGGTAATTGAATAAAATCCTTAAATCACATCACATGCATGGGTTAAATAAAAATCCAATTTCATCTTAATTCCATGAATTTAACCTCAAATCTCAAGTATTAGAGGATGATTCTACAAAATCAAGCCAAAGATAATTAATTTATAACTTAACTCTCATAAACTTGATTTTAACTCCACTGCATCATTTTCTTATCAATTTCATTCCAAACCCACAAAATTGGTTTTCTAACTCTTTTCTATCACCTTAAATTATGAAATTGAAATTATGAAACTCTTAGAAAAGTATTTGCATGTATGAAATTATAATCAAAAATTAAACCATCTACATCAAAATCCCTTCAACTCAAAATTAAGCTCACAATGTTCATGAATTAATTCTTTAATTTCTCTGAATTACATGCATGCAACCATAAGATTCAAATTCATATAAAAATAATTAATTTCCATAATCACTAACCTAACCCATTTGCATGAACCAAATCTTTAATAAACCTTGTTGCATGTAATTTATAGAACCCAATTTATGAATGATTCTCAAAATCAAACTCAAACATAACAAATTTAAAGAACCATAATTCATATTTTCAACCTAATTTGATTAAACATGCAAGACCCAATTTCTATGAATTTATATAATTAATTCTCAACTAAAATCTTGAAAATTCACAATGCATGTAAGAATAAACTAAAAATATGCGAAGGATGAAAAATATCAAACCCAAATAATTAATTTCTAATTTATTCCATAGCCATGAATCTAATTTAATTTTATCATCTTTTTACTAATTTCCTTCATCTTCTTGCTATTAATTCCACATGCAAACCCAATTTCTTACCAACCCATGGAATTGATCTTAAACTCCTCTTAATTCTAAGTGTAATACATGAGCTCTACAAAATCAAGGTTGAAATTCTTACCCTTAATCTTTAATTTCAGCCATGTACTTGATTTTCCTTTACTTCCCCTTTTCTTCTCTTCATTTCCTTCTCCACGGCTTGCTCTTACCAGATTGACCACCATGCAAATATGTTTTCTCTCTTTCTCTCTCTTTCGGCTGTGCTTACCCAGCACAAGATGAATACCCCAATGCACACATACACCAAATGTTTAATAATAAATAAATGGGCCACCAGTTATAAGCTTTCTAGGACCTTCATAATTTTACTCCATTGATTAAGATTATATTAATCACTAATTATTCATTAACTTAATTAATCACTCCCTTCATTTAATTAATCACAACTAACCACATGTCCCACATAATTTAATTAATCCGATTGACTTCGATTAGAGCCGAATTAAATATATTTAAAATTATCAATCCAAATCAGATTTTTAATCAATATCCTAAAAGGCTCCAATTATTAAATTAAACTTATTTCCAACCTCAATGTTTGTTCTCAGAAAAGCTTCCAGTTCTTTTTCTTCTTCTTCGGCTAAGCCTGAGCCGAGAAGAAAGAAGCGTTCTTCATCGCCCTCCTGGATGAGGATTTTCTTTAGTGTTTCTTCACTTTTTTCGGCTGGCTCCTTGCCGACATCATCTAGGACCTCCATGTCCTCATCTTCAATCTCTGTCTTCCCTGGTTCTTGAATGTTGCAGGTAGTTTTCATTGCTGCCATGGAGCAAGTTTTTGCCTGCAGTTGATCTCCTCTAATTTCTTCAATCCCCAGCTCTGTTGGGAACCGCAATAGTTGATGCAACATTGAAGGAACTGCCTCCATTGCATGCAACCATGGCCTTCCCAAGATGATGTTGTATGGTGAGGATGTGTCAATCACAATGAATCCCGTCTTGATTTTCTTTGTGCCGGCTTATACCTCCAAGCTTGTTGCGCCTAGTGGCCATGTCGGCGTTCCATTGAAGCCGACCATCGGGCCATTGGATCCTTCCATGTTATTTGGGTGAAGGCCCAGCTCCTTGTAACATCTAACGTACATGATGTCGCAAGAGCTGCCTTGATCAATCAAGATACGCTTTACTTGGCACTCCCCAACCTGGAGGGATACTACCAAGGCATCATTATATGGATGTTGGACCATCTCTAGGTCGGCTTCAGTAAAAGCTATCATCGGTCCTTGGCACTCCTCTGGCCAATGTCTCTTTTCCCCGACTTGGTAGATATGCTGTAAATGCCTTACCCTCTAGGTCTCTTCTCTGACTTCGTTCTCGTTGACCCTTGAGTGGATCACATTAACCACCCGTGGTCCCCCTGCCTGTGCTTGCTGTGCTGGGGGAGGCGGGGCTGCTAGTGCTTGAGGCAATCTTGCCTGCTCCTCTCTTATCCTGGCTTCATCGACAAGGTCTCTCAGATGGCCTTGTCTCACTAAGTCCTCTAAGTGTGCTCTTAGGGCTCTGTAGCCCTGGGTTGAGTGCCCCTCTTCATTGCGGTAAGCACAACGCCTACCAACGTTCCTTCCCATGTATTCTCCTGGGGCCTTTGCCGGTGCTCTAAAATAGGGTTGGTTTCGGATTTGATCCAGGACTTTGTGGACCGGGATTCGGAACACAGTCGTCACTGCCTGTTTGGCCCTTAATTCCGTTTCTTGTTTGTTGAACCTGTTGTTACCTCGGCCTCGCTTCGGCAAGCCGTTGGTTCTTTCTTGTTTTATCTCTTTATTCCCCAATGTATCTTCCTCGGCTCTGGCATACTTCTCGATTCTTGCCATAAGCTCCTCCATGCTTTTTGACAATGTCTTTGCCAAAGATTTCCTTTATGAACAATCATCTTTCAGGCCGTTCTTGAAAGACACGACCGCCACTTCTTGGTTGCATTCGGGTATTCGATTGAACCCCTCGTAGTATCTTTTCGCATAGGCCCTAAGGCCTTCAGAGCTATCAATGCGTCCACCCTTAATGGCTGTAACTTGTTTGTCACGAACCTGGCCACGAACATCTCGGCCAAGCCTTCCCATGTCTTTACGCTTCCCTTTGGCAGTTTGTGGAATCAATCTGATGCAATCTCCCCAAAGGACGAGGGGAACACTTTGCAGAGTAACGGCTCGTTTCTACTGTATAATGCCATTGAGTTCAAGAATAATCCAACGTGGAAGTTAGGGTCTGACTTACCATCGTATATTTGAAACCTCGGCATACTGAATCTCTTTGGTGCCTCAAATTTGTCCAGTTCTACCGAGAACGGTGTCCTCGGCTTGTCGGGTGAGGTAACCTCGGCTTCAGCATTCTGTTCCTTCTTCTTAAGGTAGTTTCTCAAGTCTTCTTTACTCCTCCTCGGAGCTCGGCTATCTTTGGACTTCAGTCTTTTCGATATACTGCTTTCGGCTTCATGGTGGGCCCATTTTAATCTTTCTCCATGGATTGTGTCAAAGCAGAGCGTCTGCCCTTGGACATACAAATGTTCTTTGTGCTCTGGGTCCTTCGTGTGATATGTCCTTTGGGACTTCTCTTGTCTCAGCTCCTCTCGTTCGACTTCCCTGGGAGGCGGGTGAGAGTGTCTTCCGCTTCTGGTGTGCTGGGGTGCTTCGGGAATTGTTTTCCTTTCTCCCTTCTGGGCATTAATTACTAGAATCGGCGTGTCTTGCAGCGGGTACAGTGACTGCATGACATTGTTTTGCATCATGAGGTTGACGACCGACTGTAGGTCTACCAACTTGTCTGCCAATTCTTTCACTTCCTCATCCCTCCGTAGACACCTATCCCTTCATACCTGGACGTTATGTTCGTTATAGTACCTGCTTTGGTCTGTCTTCTTTGAAGTGTCGCCCTCCTGGCCGACGTCTTTTCCTCCGTGTCCCTGGTTACGAGTTTATGCATTGTGGTTGTCCCTTTCGACGTCAAGGTCGATAGGTCTGTTACTCCCAGTAGGAGCGTCGTCCCTAATCTTTTCTTTCTGTCCGTTACTAGCCATCTATTCGTCTTTCTTTCCCACAGGCGGTGCCAAATTGTGTAAGTGATTTTTCGATCACACTGCCCACCTTAGTAATTCAGTTATAGAACACAGGCAGAATAGGTGGCACCCTGCTGTCCTACACAGAAAGAAAAGGCTCCGGCGGTTGTTCTTCCACCCGAGGGCACTCTGACGATCAAGTCAGTATATCTCTCAAAGATAATCAATAGTGCTAAACAATGATCTAAGTATCAATTGCGTACCTTAGACCCACGAGAGTGCCTCTCTTTTATAGTTTTACTCAATCCTAGTCCTACTAGAAGCCTGACTTCTATAGACTCCAATTCAGTACTTACTTTGGATTTCTTAAGAGATAAGGATAAACTCCCTAAGAACATTACCCTTATCCATCCTGAAGTCTTTCTTCATCCTAGGACTCTTGTCCCTTCTCCACTTATCTCGGATTTCGGTATTCTCGCAGATAACCTCGACAACTCCGAGATCACCTCAGCATATCTACCACGGCACGTGGCACCTCGGCTGACACGTCGGCGTCACCTTGCCACGTGTTGGTACTCAGAAAATATATCCCCACAAATATATATATATATATATATGAGGTAAAAAAAATCCTGCAAAGTCCACATTAATTTATATAAAGATGTAACTTTAACATTCAAATTCAAACTTCAACATGTGAATTAAAATTCAATATGCTGCAATTTTGCAACCATTTGTTTGTGTGTTATATCATGTATGATTTTCCACATACTAATAATTAATGTTTCTACATGCTAATATTCAATGTTTCCACACACTAATATATATATAATACAATCAATGTTGTGTAAAATATAATTGCTTCCATGATGTATGCTATTATATGCATTATATATAATGTTATATATATAATGTTCTAATCAAATATTTGCATACACAGAAAAAAATATCTTTAGATAATATTTATGATGGATTTGAAAATATATGTCCTCTTTAAAATATTATATATGTTGTAGAGATGTTAAACTAAATATATCCTATCACTCCATATCAATTTTGTCAAGACAACCCATCAATATCAAATTTGTCAAAATAATACAACTAATTAATTTGTCAAAAGATGAATAGTAATCAGTCTTATTTTTCAAAAAGTGAATAGTAAAGTTTTCAAAATATTTCCATTTAAATAATAGTTATAAAAAAATATATCATACAACTTATATTTTAAACAGATAATATTTGTGTCAAATAAAGTTTTCAAATAATATTTTAGACATCATCAAAATTAAACAATATGAATAACAATCTCTCCCTTTTTGATGATGGCAATATTTGTATGGATTTGACACAAAATAGAAATCAACAAAATTATTTGATAATTTTGCAACATAAGATATTATACATGCACAGCAATTCAAAATCATATTTTTTTTCTCCCCCTTTGACATCATCAAAATAAACTATGGAGATAAGAAACACACACAGTTGATACAATAATTTGATATGCCAAAAATATAATAATGGTCCATAAGTCTGTCGAGATCATTGTGGGATTTTGGAGCATCTCAAGCGCAAAAAATGTTGACAAACAAAAGATTTGAGCAGATCTGCATCGAGTATTGGATTGATAGAGTGTATAAAAAGTGACACAGATGATAGGCAAAGATACGAAATTATCAAGTGTTGGACAGAAAATTTTGTTTTAGCTTCTTGTGCAATCATGTCATTCCTTACCTTATCTATCAATGAGTCGAACCTGTATGAGGTGCCTGTAATGCAGAGAAATGAGAGAGTACCAGTGGTGCAGGCACATACTATGCCTGTAAATGAGGGTCCTACTATTATTGGTAATCGAAATGATATCAATACTATTAATAACACTATGGCTCTTAGTACACAGAGCACCTTAAGCCCAAAAATGACCCGACCAATTTTTTTGTTGGAGCCATAAGGCCGAGCATGGGCCAAACCAAGCCAAATTTACATCCCTATCGTACCAAAATCGAAAGAAAGCTGATATCTACTACGAGAATGGAGCTTTTTGCTACTTCCCTACCCTATGAACAACCAAGCTATTCATCTTGCTTTGGAAGCAGTGAATAATGCTCTGGAAATAGTACTTCTTTTCTCTCATCACTATTTTTTGATAAATTATAAATGCACCCTTAAATTTTCTTAAAATACGAATTATTTTTTATAATTTTTAAAAATTATTTTGTGACTTTTTTTTTTTTTAAATTGTCAAAATATTCTACTTTATAAAGGCTTTTAAAATTGTGGAGTAGAATGTCCTAAATATTTAAAAAATCAAAATTGAAAAAGTTCACTAGGTTTCGCGTGGAAAGTGAGTTGGTTTTTTGACTTTTAGCTTTTTGACTATTTTAGTCTGGGACTAAAAAATCTCGTTTGGAAATGACTTTTTAAGTTTTTTAACTTTTTGTAAGAGAAATAATATAATGATTATTAGTTAGATGTGATATTTTGTCTTATTAGACTAAAATATCTGTTTTGTCTTTTTCTAATTAAAATAGTCCCAAACCCAAGCCAACCCTTCTTCCCAACCGAAAAATGAAAGAAAAAGGCCAACAAAAAAAAAAGTGCCAAACGAAACCTTACATGGGGGTCATTCCTCCAAAAGGGGTAAGCAATGCCATAAAAGAGAAAAATAAAAACATCAGCAAACAAAAATAATTTCATAAATTAATTTGGTGAAAAAAAATTTAAAAAAAAGAACACACTCATGTATTTCTTCTCAATCAAAAAAAAAATTAAAGAAAATTGCAAATCAATGATGCATTTACAAAATATTTACATATTTATAAAAAAAAAATTATAATTTTGATTATTAAAGTTAGTAAAATTTACCACTAATTTAAATTTTTTTTTTAAAAAAAAAGCATGCACTGATTATGAATTGAAATAATGATTTGAAAAAGAAAAGAAAAAAAAATTAGGTGATCATGGAATTAGGTATAGGAATTTGAAAAGAAAAGGGAAAATTGATTTTCAAATTGCTATCCAAATTCAAGATCCAAACTTGACTATGTTTGGATCATAAAATTAGATAGGAATTTAGAAAGAAAAAGAAAAAATATAGGTAAAATATAAATGAAATATAGTTATATTTCACTTACATTTTCTTTTCACTTTTTAAATTTTTACGTAAATTTATAATCTAACACAACCTATTTAAATTCATAATTTAAATACAACCTAATGATTTAGTGATCATATATAGGCATGTGTTAAAATGACTTAAAAATATCATTTTTTTATTATAATTATTTTCATGTAGAATTTATATTTTTTTTAAAAAAATTTAAAGACATGTATCAACAAAATGTAATAATGAAGACCTTTAAGTGGTAACATAAATGCGTAAGTCATAACTAAGAATGGTCAATTTTAATTTGTCCATACATGAGGCCATCATCACTTCAAATCATAATTAATACAGTTCATATAAATGCACACTAGAAAAAACATAAAGTTGGACATAGCTCTTTCACTTAGGTTAGGTGTGAGATCACAATCAAAAAAAAAAGTAAGATCCACCTTATTTGAAATGTTATGTCTAATTTTCTGATCAATTTTTATATTTTTAAATTTTTTCTAATCAATAACATATCAAACATTACTTTTATGGGATACCTTTTAACCGTAAGAGATTTTTTATTTCAAAATATTTTCTTTTTTTATTTTAATGTATTTCTAACTATTAAATAATGTCTCTAAATTATGTGCCTCGAAATTATTAGACTATAGTCATCACCCCAAATTAATACCAATTCTCCATATTGGATTATTACCGAATGAGTTATGATATACAAATAAAATATTTGTATAAAATAATATAGTTGGTGGTGGATTTTTTTTTTTTTTTTTTTTGTTAAATTGAAACACCCTCACTCACAATTTTTGAAATGCTATTGTCACATTGTAGATTAAAAAAAAAATTATATAAAATTTTATTTGTAAATCATATTCGTTATCAAATTTGTGCTTAGACACAGTTATTTTGAACCTTCAGCTTACTTCTCACTGTCACATTTGATAGGCATTATATATGTTATTTTAGCTCGATTCTATTGACCTACTAGACAGATCTATATTTGATCTGTCTCATCATACACATTTTTTTTTTCTTCTTTCAATTTAAATTCTCTTCTTCGTTTTCTTGTCTTGATTTGAATCATTTTATTAGAAAACAGAAGTAGAATTACATGTCATCATTCCAGTAATAAGAAGTTCAGCAAATATAGATATCAATTCATAGTAAAGAAGCTAAACAATAAATAAAAATTTCACTGATATTAAACAGTAACTAACAAGCTCGTTACAGTAAAGGTTCTGAAAGACGACCCATTTATTTTCTTCCCGTCCTACATATAGAGGGGGGTTTTTATTAGTACATGATTACTAAACTAAAACAAACTCTGAATGAAGGAACACGTTGAGAGCTCTAAAAATGTAACTCTAATTTAGTATTAATTTGTCTTTTTCTGCCTTTTGTTTTATCTTTTTTTATTTTTTTTTATAAAAAGGCTGCCAACTCAGTAGAGCTGCTATTAGAGCATCTCTACTAGAGCTCTGAATCATCACCGGAAGGAACACAGATGAATTAAAAGCAACACAAGAGAACAATAATAGCCCTAGATTTTTGTTTGTGTGGCGCGATTTTTAAGGACACTTGACGAGTTTATCATGGTACATGACGACATGGTCCCAGCTGGGGGCTTTGCAGAGATTTTCTTTGAGAGGGACACATTTGAACTTGCGACAGCACTCTGTGCACACTCTTTCACACCACCTCTTCTTTGGTTTCTCTTAACAGTACTTCGTACACTTCCTAGTACATCCTGCGCCACCATTCCAAAATTAATCACACATTGTAGGTGTTTGGGAAATAAATTTCTTTTTTTTTAGATTTTTTTAATTGTAAGATATTATTAGAAAAAAAGATTTTGGGCAAATTACAAACACCCCCTCGAGGTTTGATAAAAATACAGATTTTCCCCTGAGGTTTGAGAAATTACAAATTGCCCCCTGAGAGTCAAATTTTCATAACAAATTAGGGAAAATTATGGGGGAATCTGTATGAAAATAAAAACCTCAGGGGGCAATTTGTTATGGATATATAAACCTCAGGGGGTGGGATGTAATTTCTCAAACCTCAGGGGGGAATCTGTATTTTCACCAAACCTCGAGGGGGTGTTTGTAATTTACCCAAAGATTTTTGTGTTTAGAAAGATAATTAAATTTTTTTGTGGTTGAATATGATATTTGTGAGATAAAAAAAGAAATGATTATTAAGTTAGATATAATATTTTGTTTGGATTGGTTATTTTTTTTATTTTGTAACCAATTTGTCTTTTAGTGAAAAAAAATAAAAATAAAAAAAACTAAAAACCAAACTTTCCAAACACTCCCAATATATTTTTTTTTTAATTTTTTTTTAAATTACTTTTACGACAATTAATTTTTATATTAGTTCTTGTATCATTTTGATTTTTATAATTTTAATTATCAATTTAATTAAATTGACACAAATTTAAAATTAAATATTAAAATTGAATCAATTAAAAGTGTGAGAGCGTAAGGGACAAAGTGGAAGGACTATCAGTGTAATTTATCTTACCTCTTAACTTCAGATTTTAATTATTAGTATTTTTTTTAATGGTTGTGATTTGTGGCACTAATTTGTTGAGCACTAATTTCTATATCAGGTAAAAAAAAAAAAAAACAAAGTTACCAAAACAGAAAATTAGTGCCAGCAGTTTTAGAGTCACAAATCATTTTTCTTTTTTTTAATTTCCATCAATATACTCTTAAAAAGATTCTTTCTTTTTCCAACAAATTCGACACACCATTTACTAAAACAAGCAAATAGATTGGCTCTTTATTTGTTTCACAAATAAATCTAAGAAAAACTTTTCATTTTGTTATGTGTAATTTATTGGTTTATTTCAATTTATTTATTTTTTATTTTTTATTTTTTTGGATAAGCAAAACAAAACATATATGAAAAGGACGTAATAGTACACCACGGAATGGAAGACAAAGCATATATTTTGTTTTTATTTCTATTTCTTATTATTTAGAGTTCTATAAATTTGAATGTTATAATGATTTTGTTGTGATAATACATATGATTTTAGAGTAGTTTTGAAATATTGATTATTGATCCTTTTACCAAACAAAATCAAACTCAGCTTGGTCTCCTCAATGTTGGGTATACTTCCTTATTAGAGTGTGAGACCCAATTAGTTTTGGAAAAAGAATTTAATTTGGTTTAGTATTAATTATAATATATTTTTATATATTATATTTAATTTGTGGAGACCCAATCTAAATTGGAAACAATTAAGGTTTGATAATAAATCTTAAATTCACAATATTTTAGGATTTTGTTTTTGCTCATCCCGAGGTGAAGAGAACGGCTGCTACACATACTCCACTTTGGTGAAATCAATTATTTGGGTGTGTGAACAGTGGAATTAATTTGGGTGGTTCTTTGCTTCGTTTTCAGTGTTGATTTGGTTCGTTATTTTGAATCTTCTACAACTCTGGTTCTGAAAATTTTTGTTCATCTATTTGGTGAGATCTTTCCTCTTGTTTATTTGTGATTATTTGGAATTCACCTAAGGGTGGTTTTGTGAGATCATTAGTGTCTCGTTTGTAATCGTTTGGAAACTATTTGGTTGATAGTGGAATCAGATTTTGATTCCGTGGACGTACCTTAAATTGAGAGAACTACATAAAAATTCTTGTGTTACTTTTTTATTTAATTTTTTCGCATTAGTTTTTATTCTCATTGATTGATTTACTTGTGGAGAATTATCGATTTTCCCTAACAACTAGTATTAGAGCTTACGGTTTATTTGAGTCTATTTATTTGTGTAAATCAATGGATGGGAATGTGGGTCGTATGTCTAACTTCAATGGAAGTAATTAGGTAACTTGGAAAACTAAAATGGATGACCTATTATTTTGTAAAGATTTGTATGGACCAATTGAGGGTGACGGTGGCAAACCTGATGATATGAAAGATGATGAATGAAAGAAGCTTAATCGAAAAGCCGTTGGTGTTATCCGTCAATGGATTGATAACAGTGTGTTTCATCATGTTGCTACTGAAATTTTGGCACATGATTTATGAAAAAAATTAGAAGGCCTTTATGATAGGAAGTCAGCCACAAATAAATTTTTTTTGTTTCGTAAGTTGGTTAATTTAAAATATAAATAAGGCAGCCCTATACCGGAACATCTGAATGAAATAAAGAGTATTGTTAACCAACTTGCCTCTATGAAAAAAAATTTTGATGATGAGTTGCAGGCTTTGATGCTACTTAGTTCTTTGCCCAAAAGTTAGGAGATTTTGATTGTGACAGTTAGTAATTTGGCACCCGATGGAGTTGTCACAATGGGTCAAGTCACTAGTAACTTGTTAAATGAAGAAACTAGAAGAAAATCAGTGGGTTCCTCTCATTCGGAAGCATTCGTTGTGAGAGGCCAAAGTAAAACAAGGGGGAGGAGTAAGACTACTTATAGTCGTGATCAAAGCCGTGACAAATCAAAAGATGGTTCTTTTTTAAAGAAAGACATTGAGTGCTATTATTGCCATAAGAAAGGGCACATGAAACGGGAATGCCGAAAGTTCAAGAATAAAGAGAAAAGACGTGACAAAAATGTGGATAAGAAGCAAAAAGACATTATAGTAGTTACTATCGATGATCTTATGGTCGTTTGTGAAGATGATTGTATTAATTTTGTAGGCCAAGAGAGCAATTAGGTGATTGATTCCAGTGCTTCTTTTCATGTGACTTCTCGAGTTGATTTCTTCACTACCTACACCAAAGGAGATTATGGTTCTGTTCGAATGAGTAATGAAGGTTTGTCTAAGCATGGGTGATATTTGCTTGGAAACAAATTTGGGCTGCAAGCTGTTACTTAAAAATGTGAGGCATGTTCCCGATATTCGCCTCAATTTGATCTCTACTAGGAAGCTAAATGATGAAGGCTTCAACAACAAATTTGGTGATGGAATATGGAAGGTCACAAAGGGTTCTTTGGTGATGGCTAAGTGCAAGAAGACTCATACACTTTATTCGATACAAGGAAAAATTTGTAAAGGTGTTGTCAATGCACTTCAAGATGATACTTCTACCGAATTGTGGCATAAACGGCTTGGCCATATGAGTGAAAAGGGGCTACAAGTTTTGTTCAAGAAAGAGCTTCTACCCGATTTGAAAGGTACACATCTTAAAACTTGTGTTCATTATTTAGCGGGTAAACAACATAGAGTTTCTTTTCATAAAAATATTGCTTCTAGAAAAGAACATGTGTTGGAGTTGATTCATTGGGATATTTGTGGTCCTTTAAAAGTTAGAACACATGGTGGTGCACTTTATTTTGTTACTTTCATTGATGATTATTCAAGGAAAGTTTGGACTTTTCTATTAAAAATTAAAGATCAAGTTCTAAAAGTATTTAAGCATTTTCAGGCTATGGTTGAAAGAGAAACATGACAGAAATTGAAGTGCATCCGATCAGACAATGGTGGTAAATACATTGGGCCATTTGATGAGTATTCCCGCAGCCAAGGTATTCGGCACCAAAAGACAGTTAAGAAGACTCCTTAACAAAATGAAGTTACTAAGAGGATAAACCGCACCATTGTGGAAAGAACAAGGTGTTTGCTTTCACAAGGTAAATTGCTAAGATCTTTTTGAGGTGAGGCAATGAAGATAGTGGTTGACGTAATCAATTTGTCTCCTTCCTATCCTTTGAATGGTGATGTTCCAGAAAGAGTTTAGATCGGTAAAAATGTGTCTTATAAGCACTTAAGAGTATTTGGTTGCCGAACTTTTGTTCACATTCCAAAGGATGAGAGGTCCAAGCTTGATAGTAAGTCAAGACAATGTATTTTTCTTGGCTATGGGCGTGATGAATTTGGGTATAGATTGTGGGATCTGATCGACAAGAAAATCATTCGAAATCGTGATGTTGTGTTTCTTGAAGACCAAACAATTGAAGACTTTGGCAAAGGTGATCAACCGGAGCCAAAAACTAGTGATCTCATTGACATTGATTCATCTCCTACATCTTCAATTGATGATGAAAATGGGGGAGATGTGCAGCCACCTATTGAAGAAGTGGAGGATGATGCTAATCCTAATAAAGTTGAGCCATAAATTGAGGAAGAGCATCCAACTCAAGAACCGCCACCCCAACTTGAGTTGAGGAAATCTACAAGGGACCGACAATCTTCAAGAAAGTATCTTCCCAATGAATTTGTGTTGATTTCCGATCAAGGGGAGCCTGAGAGCTACCAAGAAGCAATTAAGCATACAAAGAAAGGTGATTGGAAAAAGGCCATGGACGAGAAGATGAATTCCTTGCTTGAAAACTAGATTTATGATTTAGTGAAGTTGCTTAAAGGGAGGAAAATTCTGAAAAATAAGTGGGTTTTCAAATTGAAGAATGATGGCAAAAATCTGAGGTACAAGGCACGTCTTGTTGTGAAAGGCTTTGGGCAAAAGAAATGTATTAACTTTGACGAGATTTTCTCACCGGTTGTAAAGATATCTTCTATTCGGGTTGTACTTGGCATGGCTGCAAGTATGAACCTTGAAGTTGAGCAACTTGATGTAAAGACCGCATTTCTTCATGGTGATTTGAAGAAGAAATTTACATGGAGCAACCAGAAGGTTTTGTAAAAAAAGGGAAAGAGAAATTTGTTTGCAAATTGAAGAAAAGTTTGTATGATCTCAAGCAAGCCCCGCGGCAATGGTACAAAAAATTTGACTCTTTCATGATGAATAATGGTTTTTTAAAAACCACTTCGGACCATTGTGTGTTTGTGAAAAATTTCCCGAATGGCAAATTTATTATTCTTTTACTTTATATTGATGATATGTTAATTGTGGGTCAAGATTCTACCATGATTAACAGGTTGAAATTGGAGTTGAGCAAGTCTTTTGCTATGAAAGATTTAAGACCAGCAAAGCAAATACTTGATATGAAAATTGTTCGTGATCGCAAAGAGGGGTTGATTTGGTTGTCTCAAGAAAGCTACATTAAGAAAGTTCTTAAGAGGTTCAACATAGATAAAGCAAAGCCGGTTGGTTGTCCACTTGCGAGTCACTTCAAGCTTAGTTTGAATCAATGTCCTACAAGTGAGAAAGACAATGAAGAGATGCTGAAAGTTCCTCATACTTCAGCAGTTGGTTCTTTGATGTACGCCATGATTTGTACAAGGCCGAATGTTACTTACGCCGTTGGTGTGGTGAGTCGTTTTTTCTCTAATCCGAGTAAAGAACATTGGGCAGCGGTAAAATGGATTCTAAGATATCTTCGAGGGATTTCAAAAGTGTGTTTGTGTTTTGGAAATGGTAAGCCGATGCTTGATGGGTTCACAGATTCTGACATGGGCGGTGATATTGATTCTAGAAAATCTACTTTGGGGTATTTAATGACTTTTGCAAGGGGAGCTGTGGCATGGCAATCTAAATTACAAAAATGTGTTGCTCTCTCAACTACCAAAGTTGAATTTATTGTCATTACGGAAACTTGCAAAGAAGAGTTATGATTGAAGAAATTTTTGCAAGAATTGGATTTAAAGTAAGAAAAGTATGTGCTTTATTGTGATAGTCAAAGTGCTATTCACTTGAGTAAAAATTCTACTTTTCATTCGAGATCGAAACACATTGATGTTCGATACCATTTGATTCGTGATGTGTTAGATTCGAAATTGTTGCAACTCGAAAAGGTTCACACGGATGATAATATTTTGGATATGTTGACTAAAACTTTGACAAGGGATAAACATTTGAAGTGTCGAATTTTGACGGGTATGGTTGATATCTCCACCTAAGTTGGTAGGGAAAGAATTGTTGGGTATACCTCCTTATTGGAGTGTGGAACCCAATTGGTTTTGGAAAAGAGTTTAATTTGATTTAGTATTAATTATAATATATTTTTATATATTATATTTAATTTGTGGTGACCTAATCTAATTTGGAAACAACTAAGGTTTGATAATAAATCCTAGATTCACAATATTTTAGGGTTTTGTTTTTGCTCATCCTGAGGTGAAGAAAACGGCTGCTACACATACTCCACTTTGGTGAAATCAATTATTTGGGTATCTGAACAGTGGAATTAATTTGGTTGGTTCTTTGCTTCGTTTTCGGTGTTGATTTGGTTCCTTATTTTGGATCTTCTACAACTCTAGTTCTAAAGATTTTTGTTCATCTATTTGGTGAGGTCTTTCTTCTTATTTATTTGTGATTATTTAGAATTTACCTAAAGGTGGTTTTGTGAGACCATTAGTGTCTCATTTGTAATTGTTTAGAAACTATTTGGTTGATAGTGGAATCGAATTTTGATCCCGTAGACGTACTTTACATTAAGAGAACTACGTAAAAATTCTTGTATTACTTTTTATTTAATTTTTTCACATTAATTTTCATTCTTATTTTTCCCTGACACTCAATTGACGTAACCTAATAATTTCTATTTTCTTAGTTAAAATCCAGACTCTATAACTGTGCACTGAATCTGTGAATTTAGAGATCTCTCTCTCTCTTAATGATCATTTTTTAGAACTTAGTATTACCATGATGCTCTGGAATTTCGGCATGATAGTGATGGACATGATGATGATGATAAGGCTCTGGTGCATCTGCAGGGTGATGATGTGATGAGGCTCCGGTACATCTGCAGGATGATGATACGGCTTTGGTTCATGTGCATGAGGATAATGGCCACGACGATGATGAGGCTTTCCTGGTGCTGGTGCATAAGCCTGCAAAAAACCAAAAAACAAAAAAAATAAGAGCGCCATTTTGGTATTGAATTTTTTTTTTTTTTTTTTTTTATTATAGCTCAATCCAACGGTGAAAACATTGTTTTTTTATAATAACTTCAACACATCCCCATGGTTTTAAATAACAAAATCAGTAACACATGCATTATTAGCCATATGTATATTCATATTATTTTTGAATTGATCAAGGCATAAATAGACACTAACTCGAAATTACCTCTTCTCCAATTTCCTCTTCCGATGAAACCTACAATTTAAAAGAAAATATATTGATGAGTTTCAATGACAATATGATAAAAAGAATATATACGAATTTTTGTGCTACTATAATGATATGAACTTAAATTTATAAAATTAGGTAAAAAAATCTCATTATATAAAAGATGACCTAACCCAAGCCCACCCAACCACCTTGGCTTTGAAAGTTTAGGGTAGGTGGCCTGTTAATCTAGTCCACTAGCTTCACAAAAAATAAGAAAAGAAGGTTAGAAGAACAAAAAAAACTCAAAACTGTGCCAAAATCTTGGCCTGTTGGGCTTAGTTTGTGACGCTAGACCCCTAGCTTGTCTAGAGCAAGTCCATTGGTCTGAGTTTGGACCGGATAGAAAAAAATTCGCCAAGCAGGCTTGGACACCAATTTTGTGGGCCAGGCCAGGCCGGCCCCATGCCGACTAGGTAGATAGAGGGTTTTGTGAGTGTTGCATGTTGTAGTGAGAGAGCAAGACCTCCTATCCTAGTGAGCTGTGTGTTGCATGTGTGAAAGTAGGTGTGTGGTTGTGTCATGGGCTCATGGAACTTACCCTTACAGTGACCAAAAGCAAACATGCCAACATAAAGAGCATAGCTTTCATAGCCATTGTTTAAAGTGTTGTGTTCTGATTGACTTAGACAGTATGAAGGTATATATAGAAGGAAATGCATATACATAGAGACTAGATAACCAAGTATTGCAAGCTGGCATCTATATAATTTATATATTTAGTGGGGGTTGAATTCTCAACGAAGGCTTCCCTATATAATATATAATGTATGATTTGTATCAGATACAATTGTAGCACTTCCCAAATCTGATCTTAAGCTAGGTTGGAATTTACTGGGTTCAATGGACTTGTCAGCTAAATAATAAATATTGTATCCCCTCCTTTACGGAATGTGTTAGCAATTGTTTATGAAAAAGTCTATGAGCCCAAAAATTGTGTCAGGAAAAGAACCCAGATTGAGAATGAATGGTTGAGATTTAAATGATGTGTTATAGAGTCCATATAGATTAACAACAATGCCATATGTACAGAAAATTTGTGCATTCATATATAGATTAACAACAATGCTATATGCACAGAAAATTTGAGAATAGAATGCACATAAACTTCTACATGAGAGTGAGGCTCACACATGCACAGAAGCTTTCTCATAAAGGTGGGCCCGTACATGTGAGTTTCTTGTGAGAGTTTATGTGCATTCTATGCATAGATTTTTTTGTGTAAATTTCCCATAGATTAAGGTTTCGTTGGTCAACTACAAATTTTAGTTAAAAAGTCATTATAAGTTGTCATATCATTCTCTATTTTTTTATATATCTTTTCGTAAAAAGTCAATGTTAGGTTTTTATTCTTAGCAATCCCGTTTGACAAAACTCCTTTGAGTTGTAATTTTATTCACATTTTTATTTCAGTGAGGCTATGAGTTTATTAGATACGAATCCAAACCTGAATCGAGCCATACAGAGAAGTTTGTAATGTTAATGCTTTCAAGATTGCCACTTCGCTGATTATTACGAGGGTCGAGCTGCCCGGTCAGCTCGCGGCCGAAGCAAAATTCAAAATTGCATTCAAAATTACATGTCAGCCATTACTCGCTCGAGCTAAGACTTTCTCGCTCGAGCCAAGGATTGCGTCCATACAAAAACCTGAAGAAATGTATTCCTCGATCGAGCCAAGGATCCGTCGCTCGAGCCAAGGCACTAGTAGAAATCATGAAAATTACTCTCCTCGCTCGAGCCAGGAAATCTTCGCTCGAGCGAGCCTCAGAATCCGGATTTCTCAAGGAGTTTGATTTCTTCCCAATCTTGGATTACTTTTGGTTCTCTATAAATACTTGGTTTTCTCCCAAAACTAAGTAAGTAATTTGATTGAAGTCCTCTAGATCTTCTTTTTGGTTCTTAAAGGTTTATATCTGGAGATATTTTGTTATTTTCTTTGATGTTTTATTGAGTATTTAACTCATGGTTTAAAGTGAGTACATCAAAGGTTTGTTTGTTATACACAAAAGAGAGAGTTGTTCTTCAGTTGTGAATTCTGAAGAATTCGAGCTCAAGCTTTGGAGGAATCGAGTGGCTCATCGGAAAGACAATTACATCTTTGAAGATGGGGTTGGAAGAGGCACATAGAGGTTGGTTCAATTAGGCGTTGTGAATTCGCTAGATAATTGAGAGTGATACCTGTGTAATTCCTTTATATCTTCTTAGTGGATTGTTCTTGTGGATTTGCGTGGTTTTTAATCACAATTGGAAGGTGTCCAATTGTGGTTTTTCCACGTAAAATCTTTGTGTCTCTTTCTCTTGATTGTTTGATTGGGATTGTTATATTCTGCTTAAAATTGATACATAATCACAAATTAACATCTAGGTATTTTCTAGATTTTTCAGTCAAAAAGTTACTAAAATAGTCAGTTCCCAAAAAAGGCTTAAATTTTGATCATTGATGGATGTTTTGGATAAAATTCTAGATAATAATTTTGGGTTTGTTTGAACATTTTTTGAGCTTGTTTAACATATTTTCAAATTAAAAGTTGATAATCAGAATTAAAAACACTCTCCCCAACCCAAGGGGTTGTGGCATTGTGGTAAAACCTTGGGGTTTAAGCCCCAAGGTCACAAGTTCAATTCCCCCTCTTCCTTGGGCCAATCTCCTGGGCGAAAGCATTGTTGGTTAGGAGGTTGGACCTCAAGTTATCTAGTCAGCACTTGGTGTGGGTTCAATGTTCCCCCGCTATGCGAGTCCTGACTTACTGAAGCTTGCCTTGTGAGGTCGGGACAAGCTTCCAGGTTATAGTCTCTTGCTCGGAACGGCCAACAGGACACCCTGGTGATCTCC
Organism: Camellia lanceoleosa; assembly: GCA_025200525.1. Lineage (NCBI taxonomy): Eukaryota > Viridiplantae > Streptophyta > Magnoliopsida > Ericales > Theaceae > Camellia > Camellia lanceoleosa. Next base: position 203,551,470 of record CM045759.1, on the reverse strand, counting down.
TCAAGGGGCGCTGCCTTCGACCTGCGGGAGAGTGGGAGGATTTTCCTGTAACAAAAAAAAAAAAAAAAAAAAAAACACTCTCCCCCTTCAATTTTCAAATAATTAAGTTTTTCAATTTCTTTAAGCAATTTCTACTTCATAAATTAAAAGTTTGAGTGTGGCCAAATAGTCTAATAATCACACCTTAAAGTGTGGTGAGTAGAATGTCGAGGATTCAAGTTGATGGAACAACGACAAATCCTTCAGTTGTAATCTCAGTATATTAATATGCTAACACTATCTTTGACCAAACAAAAAAGAAGAAGTTATAATTCAAACCTTAAATCAGTCGTACAAAATGAACTAATTAGTAAGCACATTTTACAAAATGAACACAGTAAGAGTGCTCGCAGTTTGGTTTTAGACGGTTTGCAGATCGATTTGGACCCGCCCGCATGTATGTGGTTTGGAAAAAATTTAACCCGTAACCGCCTGCAGTGCGGATTGCAATTTGTGCAGATAGGGTTCGCAGATGTATGGGCAGTTTGCGGATTTGACTTTTTTCAATTTCCATATTCAATATAATATAAAATTTATTTCAATTGCAAAAGTAATTAACATATTTAATTTCTCCTCTATGAAGAAGTAGATTAAGTTTCTTACAATATTCACAGAGCAAACAAAAACAAACAACAACAAAAACATTAAAAACCAATGTTCTCAAACAATGTTCTCTGCAACATTTCTTTTTATATCATGAAACAATATTGTATTAGAATCATGCTACCAATGATGTATCAGATTCTGCAATTGATGCAACAGTATCGGAGGTTATTACAACTCATAATAGTAAAACTCTTACTGAACTTGATGAGGCCAAAAATACATTGATGAGTTTTAAATTTAATCAGGACAACATTTCAAATACAAGAATACCCAAGAGCATGTCTCAACCCAAAAAATGAGCTAAAGATCAATTCAAACTTACACGACTGCTAATGTCGATCGTTGATCTTGCCGAGAAGGTCAACGATCATCAAATCGAAGGTCACCGATCGTCGAAAGTTGATCAGTCACTGTGGTCACCACAGAGAAAGAGAGATGGAAGAACAAGAGAGAGTGAGATGAGAAGAGAGGCTGAGTAAAATTAGGATTTGGTGTGTTGGCCAAAAAACTGTTCATGTTTTTTTTTTTTTTTTAAAGAAAAAAAAAATTTAAATGCGAGCGAATTCTTACAGATGCGGATAAAACTCGTAACCCACAATTATATAATATTTCAAATCGTATCTGCCTGTATTATTTTTACAAAATCACCCATTTATATATGAATCAGCTCAGATTGAATAAATTATGTAGTTAAAATATCTTTATGTCCAGCCATACCAAGCAGCATAGCAAGGTCTGCACCTACTTTTATAGAGACTACTAGACGAGGTTTACGCCTTTAGAAAGAAAAATGCTTGAGAGCTCTAAAATAAGAGCTCTAAACTATGCACTAATGACATGGAAGTGTGTGTGGTCCAGCCTGATGTGATGTTTTGACTTGAAATTTTTTTTTTTTTGGACATGTCAACTCATTAGAGCTCTTTTAGAGCTCTACTTTTAGAGGTCTATAGCATTGTTGCTTTAGAAATGTTATCAATGTTATTCACCCCAAAAAAATGTTAAATCAATGCGATTCTCACTAGGCTTTTTGACCACTACCTCGATTCAGCGGGTCCACTTCTTCATAAAATAAAATAAAATAAAATAAAATTGTTAGATCATGATCTTCTAAATTAGTTTATTTTGCAAAAGTTTTGGTGCCGTTTGCTTCTCTTTTGAAATTGTAATTTAATTAAACAATTTTAAAATTCTTTTCAAAATTTATAATTAAGTATATAATTTATAATTCAATTTAAAAATTATTTTTAAAACTTATAATCAAACACACAATTCAAAATTTTTTTAAAAATTTATAATCAAACTTTTTTCAAAATTCTATTTTTTTTTAAAAAAAATCAAAAAGTTATTTTATTTTTAAAAATTATTTTTACAATCATGATTTGAATGCAGAGTTATATTTTGGGATATGAATTTTGAATTGAGTTTTGAAAAGAGAAAATTTATTTGGTTATGAATTTTGAAAATAGTTTTGAGTTTATATTGAGTTTTGAATTTTTTTAAATTTATTTATTTTTAAATATTTAAAAATTTTCTTAATTTTATTTTTTTAGGATAAATATTTTATATTGTAAATATTTATTTATTTATTTTAATGTGCACTATATTTTATACATTTGTGCACTATATTTTTAAAAAAATATTTTAAATATTTCAAAAATTAATTTTTATTATAAATATTTTATTTTATTTTATTTTATAAATATTTTTTAAAATATTTTCATTTTTTAATTTTTTTACTTTTTTTTAAATATTTAATTTTTTAAAATTTTAAAAAAAATGGATCGCCCTATATATCTAAATCATAACAAATTATTTGGCTAATACTTAACAAAAATTTTAAAAAATCATTTTTCAAAAAAATAAAATATATATTTTTCTTCAAAAATAAAAATAAACAAAATATTTTTTGAAAAAAATATTTTTTCAAAAAATATAAAATAAAAAATAATTTTAAATACGGAAATAAAAGAAAACTTGAATTTTTTTTTTAATAGAGTTTTAAAAAGAGTTTGGTTATGAGTTTAGAAAAGAGTTTTTGAATTGAATTTTAAGTTATGTGTTTAGTTATGATTTAAGTGTAGAGTTGTGTTTTCAGTTTAAAATATTAAAAAAAATTAAAATATTTAAACTTAAAAAAAAATTAAAAAAATAAAAAATATAATTTTCTTTAACATTTTTGAGTATTAAAAAAATAATTTCAAAAATTTTCCAAATATAACTCAAAATTTAAAGTACAAATCAAAACTCTTTTCAAAATTCATAACTAAATAAATTTTTTCTTTTCAAAATTTAATTCACAACTCCACACTTAAATCACAATTCTATACTCAAATTATAATTCAAAAATTAAATCAAACAGGGCCTTTGAATTTATCATTGCCAAGAAATAATTATTAATACCATCTTCTTTTCCATGAAATATTAAAAAATTGAATGTGAGACTCCCAAAATTTGCTATGACTAAAGTGTAAAATGATCCACGGCCCGTGGGTGACCCGAAACCCCGTAGCATGGGGTGAGTCCGACCCATTTAGGCCCGGGCCCAAGCCCAGCCCGAGCCCCAAGGCCTTGTTCTGGGCCATTATTTTGAAGTATGACCCAAGACCCACTGTCTTTTTTAGTGAAAAATAATAAACTTTGGTAAAAAAAAGAAAAAAAAAATGGTCAGGCCCGCCCAAATCCGAGACTAGGGCCAAGCCTACCAGGCCGGTCCGAGGCTTGGCCCACCAACCCTCCCTAAGCCCAAATACCCCTGGGTCTGGGCCTAATTTTTTGACTCGTGGGCTGATCCAGCCGGTCCCAATTTTTAGCAAGAGCCCGCAAGGCCCGACAAAGGCCAGGCCAGATTTACACCTCTAGCTACGACTTAAGAGATAGGAGGGGGACTTATTAATCGATAGTGATAGAGAACTCTAAAAGTAGAGTTTTAATTTTGAGATCTACTTACGTGGCAAGGAAAAACAAAAAAACAAAATCAATTATGCTACATGCACTAACTAGTAATACATTAATTAGTATATATAATATTATTCAAAACCAAAACACCAACACACATATCACATCAATCACATCAATGACTAAGTCCCACCCATTAAAAACCCTTTAAAGCTCTCATTTTAAAATTACCAAACATTTTTGCTCAATAGAAATTAGGGGTGGGTAATGGTTTATCTGAACTGCTCCAATCGCCCAACCCGTATATAAATAGGCGGTTTCGCAAACATAATACGAGTGCATGCGGTTTGAAATATGACAAATTTGCAGATTGCGGACGGGTCGTGGGTTAAACCCGCAACCCGCAAAAACTGCCTGCACTTTAATTATTATTATTATTATTTTTTATATACCAACTTTATGACTTTAACAGGAGCATCACTATGTTCTCTATGACACTAGGATCCTTATTTTTAAGTATTTCTCAACTTTTTTAATGTCGTAGAATTATCAAGTCCTAAATTTGGTTTCTTATATAATTTTTATTGATGACGCATCCACTTTTTCCTAATAAAATTTTCCTTCTGATGGTCGATGAAACTTCTAATTTGATTATTGATTACTGAACTGGCAATTCTAATTGAGTACAACCTTTAATGCATTTATATACATTTTTTTCATGTCAAAAATACTAGTGTAGGGTTTCTTTGTTTTTGGTACTTTCATTTAATGCATTGATATTTAATTTTTATTTGTAAACTCATCAGAAAATTGTTGTCAAATGATCACAAATATATAAAATGAATCTAATGCCTAAATTCGATGGGAAAAAAAATTAAAAATTAATTTTTTTTAAAAAAAGTGTAAACCGCAAACCGCCCGTAACCGCCCATAACCGCCGTACATCTACAAACATTATCCGCACAAATCGTAAACCACACTACGAGCGATTGCGGGTTGATTTTTTTCTAAATCACATAAATACGAACGGATCAAAACCGAATCACAAACCGCATAAAATCGATCCGCGAACACCCTAATAGAAATCCTTTGCATCAATGCCAAAGCTGCCAGCCCAGCGGGCTTTTGGAATGTACAAAATCTTCAACTCGGTTTGATTTAATTTTTAAATTATGATTTGAGTTTTAAATTTTTAAAATGAGTTTTGAAAAAAATATATATTTAGTTAAAAGTTTTAAGTTGTATTTTGAGTTTTTAAATTTTAAGTTCTATTTTGAAATTTTTTTGGTCTATTTTTTGAAATATTTAAATATTTTCTTAATTTTATTTTTTTAGGATAAATATTTTTTATTGTAAATATATATATAATGAGCACTATATTTTTTACATTCATACGCTATATTTTTTAAAAAATATTTTAGATATTTTTTATTTTAAATATATAATTTTTATTTTAAATATTTTTATTTTTTATTTTAAATATCTTTATTTTATTTTTAAATATTTTTTGAAAAAAATTGAATATTTTTTAATTTATTTTTTAAATATGTAATTTTTAATTTTTTTTTAAATTTTAAAAAATTTTGAATCGCTAATATATATCTAAATCATAACAAGGTCAATATTTAAAAATATATATATATATATATATATTTTGCAAAAATAAAAAAATAATAAATAAAAATATTTTTTCAAAAAATAATAAATAAAAAAAATTAAAGAACAAAATAAAAAAAATATTTTTTTTGAAACTTTTTTTTTTAAAATAGAATTTTTACTAAAATTTGGTTATAAGTTTTGAATTCTGTACCTTCTTTCTTTCATATATTGATTTTTTTTTTTCTTTTTTTTCTTTTTCTTTTTTTGGAACGATCTTTCATATATTGATTGAAATTAGCATTTTTGTTTTTTTGTTTTTTTAAATTTTTTAATGAGTGCTTTAAAAAGCATTATAACTACGTGGACCGGGACAGTTTATGATAGTCGGTGTGATGTGACAAACTGTTCCGAACTTGATTGTTAAAAAAATATATATTATAACTAAGTGGTCTTCTAATATATATTAAAAAATAGGATGAGCATCCCCTCTAATTTAGATTTTAAATTATAGAATTTTGTTTAGATTTATAAGATCTATAGTCTCATTTTAATAATTTAAATTATTTATTTTGTTAGATATTTTGTGTATTTTATTTACATAAAAATTAAGTCAATTCAATAATTATAACTTATTCAATTTATACTTTTGTCACTAAAAAAATATATTATTTATTTTTAAAAACACAATCGTTGCCTATTTTTTTAATGAAAAATTGAATTAGTTACAATTATTAGATTGACCCAACTTTTTTGTGAATGAAATACATGAAATACTAGACAAAATAACTAAAACTTGTTCAATTTATTGTGCTTGTCACAAAAAAAAATATATAGTTTATTTTTAAAATCACAATTATTATCTTTTTTTTAGCAAAAATTAAACTAACTACACTTATCGAATCAACCTAATTTTTAATGTGAATACACACGAATTATCTAACAGAATAAATAATTTAAATTATCAAAACAAAATCCATTATAAACTTTAGGAGCTCGAATAACGACCTCCAATCTAAACCTGCACTGGATAAGAACCTTCTCCTAAAAATTAATAATAAAATGACCGTTCATATATGTTGACCATGTGATATTATATTATGACCTTATTGGTGACTATGTAGAGTTAATAAATAAATAAAAGGGTTAATGTAACCAAATCTACGGCTTCCTCTCTCTCACATGTTAATAAGAAACTTTCAAGGAAGGTTTCCTTTCTTTTATAAACAACACATACACACATCCATCGATCCGACAGGCCGGATTGATTGATTGTCTCACCAGTGAATGTCTTCTATTCAACTCCAAATGACCTATAAAGTTTTATTTTTATTTGACTTAGGGATTATTTGCGAAGTTCAAATTTAATATATTTTTTAATTTTTTATAAAAATATATATATATATAAAATATAAGTTAAATTTAAAATGATGTAGAAAAAAAGTGATGTGATCTTGTGACTCAAATAGAATAATGTGTTATTTTAGCACTTGTCAAACAAAACTTTAGACAGTATCTTATATAACATATATATCTTTTTATTTATTGATTATTATATGGTAAATAAATAAAAGTTTAAAAAATGTTAGAATTTGATAGGTAAAACACTCGACACTTTAAGTTAAATATGCAGTGATTTCTCATGTTTTATTTTTATTATATGATAACCAATGAATGAAACAGTACTCAATGTGAATACTTTCTCATGGTCGACAATTATACAATTTGTTTTGGGATTTGAATCTTACCATAAAAGGGCCAATTTTATTAAGAAAATTGTTGGCTAGTTCAAGAATATCATATTACTAGTGTATGTCCGTATCTGAAAGCATAATATAAATAAAATAAGTGAATAAAAAGGGAAAAAAAATTTAAAATAAAGAAATAAGGAGAAAAAATTAAAAAATTGAAAAATAAAAAGGAACAAGGGAGGAAAGTGGGCAGGAAGGGGGAAGAGAGAGAGAGAGAGGACGAAAAAGAAGGTGGGTGAGTGGCTAGGAGAGAGAGAGAGAGAACGAACGCATGAGTGAATAAAAATAAGAGAAAATAAGGTGGGTCTGTGGGAATTAAAAAAATCTTGATCCTAGAATGAATTTATGAATTAATCTCAATCCTTGAAATAAAATGTATCTCTAAGACATTTTGACATACTTTTAAAAAGCCTTCTGCTTTATTATATACATATTATTTACATGACTAGCGAAAAACCTATGTTATGAACGGGCAAATAACAAAATGTGATATTCAAGACTACACATATTAAAAATTAACTAACTACTATGATATTAATTTAGATGGACATTTATATAATAGATTTGAGTGATTTCACTATATTTATATAGATATGTAGGACTAATTATTTTTTTTGAAATACACTCAATCAAATAAACACAATTGAAAAGGAAGAGCGAGAGTGGATTCTGTAAATATAAGATAAAGATAAAAATAATAATAAGTTTTGAAAATGAATATAGAAAGAAAAAAATTCGATAAATTTTCAAAAAAAATAAACTCAACTGAAAATTAAGAGCGATGGTGGATTCTGTAAATGTAAGGTGAAGATAAAAAAAAAGATCAAATTTAAATTTGAGGATGAACTATAAGAATATAAAAAGAGGAAATTAAATAAATTCTTAAAAAAATGAAGTAGAGAGAAATTCAATAAACATCAAATGAAGATTGAAAAAAAAAATCTAGTTGAAATTTAAAAATTCAAAAAATAAAATAAGATGAATCTGAAGATAGTAGTTTAAAAATGGGAAAATTATTTAGAAGTCCTATTAGGGAGACTTATACTACATATGGTCCTACTAAAAAACTTATGTTCCCATAAGTCCAGTGAGAAGTTTGTTGACACATTCACCCTCAATATTAGTTGTTAATATCATAAATAATAATAAAACCATATATAGGAAATTGATATAAACGTAATGTAACGTGACACCTACATAAACGTAACGTGACACCTATACGTAACGTGACATATCTACATAAACGTAACGTAACGTGACACCTATATAAACGTAACATGACATATCTACATAAACGTAACGTAACGTGACACCTACATAAACGTAACGTGACACATATGATCTATAGTAACATTCAATTTTTTATATAGGAAATGGATTTATTTATTTTTCAGATTTTTTTGGGACAGTCAAACAACCAAATTACTGAATTCAAACACAATTAATTAACCAAAAAAATAATTCATAAATCACATTTCAGTCCACAGAGAGTTAAACAAACTCTTCGCCCCTCTGCCCTATAGAATTATTAAAACAGCATGAAGAGCAGGCAAATGTCATTTTCTTTCACATTATGATTTACTTTTTTTTCATCAGCAAAGGCAAGATTATGATAAAGAATACCGAAAATACTTACTTTTGGATAGTTTGTCCTTCCATAGATGTCTTCTTCAACAAGAATGTCAAATCATCTTGTTATTGCTATGATGGCTTAGCTCCAGCAATTCATCAACATTGATGAAGTGCATCTGTGGTCCTTAAATAAAAGGCTGAAAGTACTCTTTTGATTTAACAAAAGCAGATGACATTTTTGATCATTTGCTTGCAGCCAATTTCCTTAAGTTACCAAAAGGGGTAAAACTGCCGTCTCCTGATGAACTTAAAGGAAAAGTATACTGTAAATGGCATAATTCTTGGTCTCACTCGACTAAAAACTGCATTGTTTTTCGAGACAGGATCCAAGAGCAAATCCGGAAAGGAAGTCTGAAGTTCCCAGCCAAAACAGAGAAAGCCATGGGAATTAACAGTAACCCGTTTCCAGAAGTTGGAGAAAGCGCAGCTAATGTTGTTGTACCAAACTTTCAAAATCTATCTCTGCAGGAATTAGAAGAGGTCAATGTGCAAATGCATATTGCCAACCAGACAGCTGCCAAGAAGGAGACTAGAAATCCGCCAGTTATTGGACAGGGTTTCTCACATCAGAAGGAACACTCTGATGAAGAAATACTGGATGATGATTCCTTGGAAGCAGCTGTAATGCAGAGGATGTGTCCCAGATGTAGACTAAGCTACAAATGGTTGAAGGGGCTTCCAATTGATGGGAAGCAATACTATAAGGATGTTCAGAGATGTCCTAAATCAACCAACGCTTACAACAAAAGGCCGTACCCGGCTAGTGATAGGCAGCGACCAGTGGTGGTTGAGCCTGCAGTTGACAGAATAAATGCTAAAGGCAAAAGGCTCTTGTATGAGTCTAGGCCACTTAACTACTACAGAATGGAGAGCAAACATTCTGAAAGAAGATTGGAGAGGAGTTCAGGTTATGGGACTAAAGCCAGAGATTGGCCCCTCAAACCAACCTCACACAGAACAGAAAATGGCCACCTCCATCAAAGGCCAGAATCAAGTTTGAAGCATGAGTCCAGAACCATGCACTTACCTCCACGGCCAGTTTCGAAGATGGCTTCGAATGTGGAAAAAGGTGATTCAACATCTGAATCAGTAAGCTCTTGGGTACCTGGAGTTCCAGATTGGTTTGTAATGCAAAACAAACCTAGGGAATTGCCTGCCAGGAGAGATGTTGGAATCACAGGCAGAATGATCAAGCCTCCTTTGGTGGCTCCGAACAACTGGGTACTGTTGAAACACCCAAAGACAAAAGAACCAAATATGGTTCCAGTTATTTCCAGATCACAAAGCAGGAAGATTCAGCGCAGGTACACCTAGTACCAGCAAGATCTGAAAGAAAGTAGAGAGAGTTCTTCACAGGTCAAGACAGAGGAAAAGAAAACTTCGAAGTCAGACCATGCTCCAAAACCGACTCTACAAAGTAAAGTGGTTTGTAGTAGAGAACAATTGGCCCAAGTTCATTCTGAATTAAAGGCCAGGGAGAAGGCTAGTTTGGCAGGGCTGGAGAAGGCTCTGATGGAAAGTGATAGCGAAACGGAAGAAGAGATTGGCATGAGCCAAAAGAAGGAAATGGCAGAAGAAGAAATGTTCGAAGCCTTCATGGCTGAACAAACATTTCTGACTGAAGAATCAGTTGAGAAGGATCCTTCGAAAGGATCAGTTATCAATGAAATACCAGAATGCAGCATGGAGGATGCTGCTGAAGACACTGAGCAAGGTAACCAAGAGGGGAAGAAGGTACAGCCAGCCATTCAGTTTGGCTCATTTCCCCCTGTATCAGTCAACATGGTACACATACTACCTCATGAATTCCAGGCTGAAAATGAGGATCAAAGTAACCAAGACATGGATCCAATTCCTGTCTCTAGCTAGGAGTCACAAGTGAGTATGGTACAAGATGCTCCTGAAATAGCTATTCCAATGGAAACTGAGTGTGAAAGCGAGGAAGAGGTGAGCATCAACCTCTCATATCCTTTTGAATACCCCTCGAATTCCATGACCCAACATGTCAAGCCTTTGTACATTAAGGCTTTCTTTGATGGGATACAGCTAAACCGAGTCCTAGTAGACAATGGGGCAGCGGTAAATTTATTACCGAAATCTTCTTTGAAAAAATTAGGAAAGAAGAATCCCAGGTTGATCCCAACCAGTACAACCATTGCTGGCTTCGCTGGAGATAAGCAGATGGCCCAGGGGATTCTGCCTATTAATTTGAGTGTGGGGACTAGGAATTGTATGACAGCATTCTTCGTAATCGACAGCAATGCTAAATATAATGCCTTACTTGGGAGAGATTGGATTCACACTAACAAATGTTTGCCTTCCTCTTTGCATCAGAAGATCATGATGGCCTTGGGCAATGGAGAGACAGAGGAGATTGATGCAGATCCTCAACCCTTCATAGCCTGTGCAGACTTTGCAGAGGCCAAGTTGTATATTGAGGGAGTGACACCACTCAAGATATCGAGGAAAGTGATGGCTCACCAAGTGATGGTGATGAGGAAGTAACACACCTGAAGCACTTAGTCCAAGAAAGTGCTGATGAAGAGGTTGTCGTGAAAGATGACAATGATACCTGGTTATAGGCAAAGAAGTGAAGAAGGAGAAGCCAAGTCTTTGGCTTTGATTAAATTCTCATCATTGGACGTAAAAGCAATAGTCCAGAAAATCTGTATAAGAGAGAGAGATTGGTCAGAAACAAGAAGAAAGAACAGTCGAAGTCGACCCTTGGGAAGATCTTGTGCATTGGACATTGAAACAAAAGTCCAGGAGATACAGGAAGAAGACGCCTTATGGACAGATTTTGTCTATGAGGAAGAGGGCAGAGATGTCGAATTAAAGAACCTAAGAGCAGAACAAGGCGAAAAGGTTGCTTCGAAAGTTGAAGAAACCAAAGAAGAAGCTTCAATGAATTCTCAGACGCAAGACCCCTTAGAAGAAGTGAATTTAGGGGAAGGTTCTGTGCAGCAGCCCACCTATATAAGTACTTGCTAGAATGTTCTGGACAGAGACCAGTTATTGGTTGTTCTAAAGAAACACAAAGATTGCTTTGCATGGTCTTATAATAAACTACCAGGATTGGATAGATCATTGGTGGAACATAGGCTCCCTATGAAGCCTAATTTCAATCCATACAAGCAGAAACCAAGAAGGATGAGTCCAGAAGTAATTCAGAAGGTTAAGGAAGAAATTCTTAGACTACTCAAGGCAGACTTTATTAGGACAGCTAGGTATGTTGAATGGCTATCTAATATTGTGCCTGTAGTTAAGAAGAATGGCAAAATGAGGGTATGCATCGATTTCAGAAACTTAAATCTAGCAACTCCTAAAGATGAGTACCCTATGCCTATAGTGGATTCTTTGGTAGAGCAGCTCAAATAGGGCATCAAGTTTTATCAATGATGGATGGCCATTCTGGTTATAACCAAATATGCATTGCAGAGGAGGATATCCACAAGACAGCATTCAGATGTCCTGGGAATATTGGCACCTTCGAATGGGTTAAAATGCCATTTGGTCTGAAGAATGCTGGGGCTACATATTAGAGGGCTATGAACACTATTTTTCATGACCTTATTGGAGGGTATCTAGAATGTTATATTGATGACATTGTGGTGAAATCCCAGTCCATGGAGGAGCATTTGTTTCATTTAGAAGCAGCTTTCGAAAGAATGAGGAAGTTCAAGTTGAAACTCAACCCTCTTAAATGTGCTTTTGGTGTATCATCTGGAAATTTCTTGGGTTATGTAGTGCACAAGAAAGGAATACAGATTGATCAGAATAAAGCCAAAGCCATCATCGAAGCTAGGCTTCCATCAAGTAAGAAAGAATTACAAAGGTTCCTGGGGTAAGTTAACTTTCTTCGAAGGTTTATTTCTAACACTGCAGGGAAAACTAAAGTATTTTCTTCCTTGTTAAGGCTGAAAGATGAAGAGGAATTTGTGTAGACAGCAGAGCATCAAAGTGCTTTCGAAGGTATCAAAGCCTACTTGGCCAAACCTCGATCTTGATGCCACCAAAGGAACAAGCCTTGAAAGTTGTACATAGTCAGCAGAAGATTCATTGGGAGCTTTCTTAGCCCAAGACAACGAAGAAGGCAAAGAGCAAGCTATTTATTACCTTAGTAGGTTTTTAAATCCTTGTGAATGTAAATATTCAGCTGTTGCAAAGCTGTGTCTTGTTTTGTATTTTGCTGCAATGAAATTAAGATATTATCTTTTACCTACAACTGTCTTGGTAATTGCAACCACAGATTTGGTTAAATACATGTTGTCTAGACCTATGTTGAGGGGAAGAATTGGCAAGTGGATACTAGCCTTATCGGAATTTCATTTAGAATATGTCCCTCAAAGAGCAGTGAAAGGGCAAGTTTTAGCCAATTTTTTGGCAGATTATCCATCTCAAACAGAAAGCCAAGAGATAATGGAGCTTGGTATGGCTAATGTTGAGCCATGGAAGATGTGGTTTGATGGATCGAAAGCCAATGGTTTAATTGGAATTGGTGTTATGATTAAATCTCCACAAGGAGTAGAAACCACACATGGTTTTAGAGTGGACGAAGCCACTTGTTCCAATAACCAGGCCGAATATGAAGCCTTAATAGTGGGACTAGAAATCCTCATTGGATTACAAGTACATGCAGTTGACATATTTGGGGATTCTCAATTGGTGGTTAACCAAGTAAAAGGGATTTTCAAATGTCAAAGCATAAGTATCCTACCATATTATGTTGTTGCATTACATCTGCTTTCTCAGTTTCAAATAGCAAATGTAACCCATGTTCCAAGATTCTTGAACAATAGAGCTAACGATGTGGCTCAAAAAGCTTTGAACTTCAAGAGAAGGGATAATACCCAAAGGGACGTAAGCCAAACAACATATCAGAGATTAATACAACCTTTGAATAAAAGGAATGTGATCTTGAAAGTCAATCATAATGAATTACAAGAACAGGATTGGAGATATCTAATAATGCAGTATTTGGCTGGTCCATCTTCGAAGGCCAGCAGAAGAGTCAAATTGCAATCCATGCAATATATAGTATATGGTAATGCTCTCTATAAAAGAGGGGGAGATGGCTTATTACTGGAATGTTTAGGCCCAAAAGAAGCATTAACAGCTATGGCTGAGGTTCATGAAGGCATTTGTGGCGCTCATCAACCTGGTGTGAAGATGAGATGGTTGCTTCGAAGACATTCCTACTATTGGCCAACTATCCTTAAAGACTGCATAGAATATGCAAAGGGTTACCAGGCATGTCAAAAGCATGGTACAATAAGGCATGTGCCCATAACTGACCTTCATGCAGTAGTAAAGCCTTGGCCATTCAAAGGATGGGCCATGGATATGATGGGAAAAATACATCCACCTTCTTCGAAGCATCATTGTTTCATTTTAGTGGCCACTGACTACTTCACTAAATGGGTCGAAGCTAAGCCATACAAGGCTGTAGACCAGACAGAGGTCATTGGGTTCATTAAAGATCTGATCCATAGATTTGGCATCCCACAAACCATAACAGTTGATAATGGAACTGTGTTCGATGGAAAAATGGTAAAGTCCTTTGTGGCAGAATTTGGAATTAGCCTTATTAATTCCACACCCTATTATGCACAAGCCAATGGTCAAGCTGAATCATCCAATAAGTCCTTAAAAAATGGAATACAAAAGGTGGTGGAAGATAATCCTAGGGATTGGCATAACCTATTGTTGGATGTTTTATGGGCTTACAGAACTTCCCCAAGGTCAAGCACAGGAGTCACCCCTTATGCTTTAGTATACGGGCATGATGCGCATGTTACTGTGGAGATTAATGTTAAATCTCTGAGGGTAAGATGCCAAGATCAATTAGATCCTGAGCAATATCATCAAAGCATGTGCTTGGAATTAGAAAGCATAGATGAAGCCAGGATTTTGGCATTAAATAGCATTCTTTTCCAGAAGAAGAAAGCAGCCAAGAATTATAATAAGAGAGTCAAGCATATTGGCTTTGATTAAGGTGACTTGGTATGGAAAACAATACTCCCAATAGGAATTAAAAGCCATAAATTTGGCAAATGGTCACCTAACTGGGAAGGACCATATCAAATTCATAGAGTTCTGCCTTTTGGAGCATACCATTTAAGAAATTTGAATGGCTACATACATCCCAAAAAGATTAATGGAAGATATTTGAAGCCTTATTTTCCAACCATTTGGGAAACACAAGGAATAAAATAAACATTATGTACAAAAACACAAGATACTCAGATAATAGATAAGAATTTGATTTTTTATAAAGAATCAAGTACATGATGCCATAAATTGGCCCAAAAATCATTACAATGTTTCAATTGTTTTTGTACAGTTGATTTCCTACTACTAAGTGATGGAAACAGGTGAATAGCTGCAGCCATGTCTTCTTTTCGTTCAGCCAGTTCTTGGTTGGTGATTTGTAATTTGGTGTCAGTTCGAACCAAGGCCTGGTTTACTGCAGCTAACTCCTCCTCAAGTTGAGCTTTCTTCTCCAGCAGCTGAATTCGAAACTGGGAGGCAGAAGAGTGTTGTTCCTTGAGATCTGATATTTCGGTGTGCACTTGAGAAACAAAACGCTGATCCCTAGCCAATTTCTCATTGGCAGTATTGGCAGCATGACAAATATTGATATAGAAGTCAATAGTAGCTGCAGCCTGGGATAGATGACTTGAGACATTCATATCGATCGCCAAAGAAATTACAAAGATCAAGAAACCCATTCCTGATAATAGGCCTTTGTAGAGCCTCGAAGGGGATCCTCGAAAAGGAAGTCAGCAGTTCCAGACATGTGTCCAAATCCGCTGAAGGTGCAGGAGGCTTACTGCTAGAAGAAGGAGGACTCTCAAAAATTTCCAGCAAGGAGTCAGCCAAGACTAATGGCTCAGCTTCAGCTCTAAATGTTGGAGAGGTAGAAGGTATGTCGAAAAGACTAGCAAGTCTTCCTTTGAAGATGTCTACCTCATCCCTAGACATGAAGGGCATGGAAAGTTTTACGGTGGAAGACACGAGGGCGACATGTGGATAGGAGAAATAGATGGAGCATCTTTGGTAGCCTCTATGGTCTTAGCCACCAATGAATCAAGTGAAGAGAATTTGGAAGTAGGCAGTGATGAACCATGAATTGGAGAACTAATGACCCTCTCAGAAAGAATCAACCGCCATTGGGAATAGAGTAGCGGTTGGAATTTACGAGAAGGAGGAAGAACAAGGCTCGAAGAAGAAATAAGCTGAGGTCGGTCAAAGGCCAAAAAAGGAAGATATGGCTCTAAGCCAAGGAGAAGAGATGCAGGGATGCTTGGACTCAAAGAAAGCATATCAAATATAGGCTTGGAAAGTGGAAGCATGATTTGGATGGTTTTCATACGTTGCATCTGGTCAACTTCAGCTGAAATCGAGGGAGGCCTCGCTGGAAAGATAAATGTAGTTGCTGTTGCTGCAAGAGGAAGAAATACAAAGGATTGTCAAAATTCAGTATTAAAAACTGACGAAGGAAAAACAGCAGAAATGTGAAAGAAATTACTTGTTTTAGAAGTATTGGTATTGATGGGAGAACTGCGAAGGGTATAGTGCTCGATAGTTTGGTGTCTTCGTGCAGCTTCTCTTTGTAATGCATCGATGGCAACTTCATCCTCGAGAAATTGTTGATGCCGTCTCTTCTCGGCCCTCTCAAAGACAATTATTGCCTTGGGATGTTCCTGTTCTACTGTCTTGGTAGCTGTTTCGTGAATGGGATCCTCAACCAAGACAGTAGTTGAAACTGTTACTTTCCTTTTTCTCTCTATTGCTTGGGCGATTGTTTCGGAATCGGAGTCCTCAGTAAAGTCAGAAGGAGAGACAGTTATCTTTCTTCTCATCTTCCTCTTCAGTGGGGATACTACTGGTTCCTTTTCGATCTCCCTCTCTTCAATTTGGGTTCCAGATTTTTCAGAGGTTAGTTCCTTCTCCATTACTATAATGTTTGCCCCAAGATCAGAAGGGGAGGCAGCCACCTTTTGTCTCTTTGTTCTTTGTAAGGGCACTTCCTGCTCTTGTTCAACTGCTTCTTCTCCCAAATTTTCAGATTCCTCAGTGGGGAGGATCAGCTTCCTTTTTGTTATTCTTTGTTTCTTTTTTAGAATAGCTGAAGTTTCAGCTCTCTTAGGAGATTCTTCTTGTGGAGACCCTGTACTAAAGAACATAAGTATAAAGGAAACAAACAAAAGATTCAGAAGAAAAAAAAGAGAAGTTGAAAGTATATACCTTTCTTTGAAGCAGCCCGAGTGGCTTTCGAAGGAGTTGAGGTAGCAGGAATGGACTGAGTTGTAGGAGGCACAGTAGAGGAAGGGACAGTTTCAACTCTTTTGGGCTTGGACACATCTAATACCTCCAATAGGTTTTGAGGTGAAATGGCTAAATAAAGTTCCATATTATTTTCCCACCAATTTTGGTATCTCTTCAATACAGTACCTTCAGGAATGAAAGGAGTATACTCAAAACTAGTCAAGTCATCCATGAATTTGAAGGTTGCCTCCTCCAGTCTTGATTTCCTAACCTTCAAATCTCTTTTGGTAAGGCTCAGATTGGTGTTGCTGCAGAGAGGTATTGGGACCCCTTGTGTGAAACCAAATTGTCTAGCAAATTGAGCAGGACAATAAGGTTCAGCTATACATTTATAAGCCCTGGGGTTTGTGGTCCCAATAAACAGCTCCCTAGGAAGTAGAAGGGAGGCCCATATATCTTTGTGAATAAATTTGAAGTCTGAGCGTCACTTAAAAAGTGACTCAACCAAGTTGGACCTATGTTGGTCTCGAAGGGACGAAAGCGGTGACTAGGAAGGACGGCTGGTAGTTGATGGAAGAAAGAGAAATAAAAAGCAAAAGAGGAAGGATAGAGGGAAGCATTGGCTAGTCTTATGCCATGGGTGAGAGAGTGTAACCCAGAAAATTTAAGGCATTTGGATTGTAGTTCAGTGAAATAGGCAAAAAGCCAAAGCTGAAGGATCCAGAATGGCCCCCCTTGGTTAGCATCTAAAGGCTTCTCACAAAAAAGGGAACAAACTCTATATACATGACCTAGAATGTATGGGGCTAAGGCTGCCCTTTTTTACAAAACAAAGGCTTTGGCAAGTGGAGCAAATTCAGGCATAATTCTTTGTAAAGAGGTGCAGAAGAGGAATTTGCAAAGCCAGTATAACAAGAAGGAAAAGAATTTCCTGTCAGTTATTGGGCCCTCTTTTTTATTTTCAGCTTTAACAAAATCGCTGTAAGATAAGTTAAGAGAGGGGAGAGAGAAAGAGACTGTCGAATCAGGGAAGTCTGGTGTAATAATGGTACCAATGGAGGATACTCCTAGTAGATGGCAAATATCAAGAACAGTAGGAGCCATCATCCCACATCTAAATTGAAAGAAATTGAAGATAGGTTCCAAAAGCATAAAGCAGCAGGGACTAAGAAAGGGTCTTCCGGGATAGTTACCCTAGATAGTCGAAGAGCATCGAGAAGGCGGAGCTCTTGAAGGTCCAGTGTCCTCGCGGGGATGACCCGATCATACCACTCTTGCCACTCCGGTCTCATCGTGGGCCAACATCGGTGGGGGCGATTGATTCTCCAGTTCCTCCAATCAAGACCACCTTCATAAAGGAGACATTGGTTTTCCAGACGAGGGTACAGAGCTGAGAGCTCAATAGGGATCTCCTTAAAGATTGGCCCAAGCACGTAGTCTTGTCGCTCATGACGACGAGGAACAAAGACACGCCCGTCAATGGCGCTTTTTCCCCCAGCCTTGTACTTCTCACACTCCACATCAATGAGCCTTTTCAAGGCTAAGGATGAGCTCACACGTTCTACGATTGGCACTTCTGATGAAGAAGAGGCCATTGATGATACGCTTTTCGGAAAGGAAAGGGAGAAGTAGAGAGAAATGAAAGATATGAGGGTTTGAACGTTAAAAGAGCAAGTGATTTCAGAAACACGAAGTAAGAGGGTTTTAAAAGAAAAGCTTTTTATGTCTGGAAATATATTGCATAAGTCGTTAAGTACTAAAAGTACGAATATGAGGAGTCTCTTCTAATGTTGATAGTTTTGGAGGGAAAAAGTACATTCCGGATATTAACGCCAGCTTCGAGGCAAGATATTTGGCTTCGAAATAAGATTTTGGCGCCAAAAAATCAAATAACAACGGCTTCGAAATACATAAATCGGCTTCGAAGCGTATTACATGCTTAAAATTGCTAGAATGCTCGAATATTGGTCTACTTCAAAAAGGTTTAAAGACCTGTTTGAGGATCATTAAGTAACGACCTTTGGAGCAATTCCTTGGATCCTCTAAGGGTGAGCACTGTTCGAAGCATTAAAACCAATCGTTGGTTTTTATATATATAAGAAGGAATTGCTTTTTGAACCAAAAACAGTGTGGATTATTCTTCGAAACAAAATAGTCAATTTGAAAATTGACTGGTTATATTAACCATGACCATATATTGGTTATAGTTAGTTTTGAGGAGTAATGTTGTTGAAATTCAAAGCATTAATTCCAGATGATATCAGCCAGAATTGTCAATTATATTCCATAAATTGGGAAAAGACATGTTGGTTCTTTTAGCGTTTTATTAAACAATTGAGTCAGATTCGAAGGATGAGATTGTTCAATTCGAAGCTATAAGTTGGCTTTTGAAGACAAAAGGAAACAGAGTCAAACAATGTCAAATACAGAAAGACTTTGTTTATATTAAAGCCAAGACAATTACATTAAGTAATCCTATTTGGGTACAAATTCAAGCTCATAAAAATAAGGAATAGAATAAAGAACAAGATCATGGAATTTTGTCCAACAATGATCAATGAATATTTGTTCTTTCTTTATTATATCTTCTATCTCCTCTAATGTTGGCTGCATAAGTTGGTGTGCTCTCACTTCATAGTAGAGCTCCTCAGCCTTTGTTTCGAAAGCCTCTTCCCTCAATTTTTGTTCCAACTCATCTATAACTAAATCATCCCAATACGCAGAATCTTTATTTTTGAAGTCATCGAAATCTTCAATGAAGTTTTCTGCTTCATACTGGGCAAGTATTCGGAGAGATGAAAGTTGATCCAAAGATTGGATGGTGATCTTCGAATTCCGATGCCAGTGGAGGAGCACTGGAAGTTGGTCTAAGAACATGTGAAGCTCTGCTTGGGCAATGGGATTAAGGACATGACCCCTAATCAAAATATCACAAGCCCATCGAAAGTTCTTGAGAGGGATGTCATCCTCAAGAACATTAAAGGGCAAGTGAGAGAAAGCTACAAGCAGAAGTTGAGCTTGTTTCCGCTCAGCTGAAGTTGGGGATGATGGAGGTTTGTAAGGTGGAAAGATTTTGTCCATGGGAAGGACAAGCCTTAATTTCTCTGTCCAGGAAAGAGTAGGAGGAGAAGAAGGAGTAGATGGTTCTGCTTCAGAAGATGGAGAAGGTGTGGATGCTTCTATTCCAGAAGATGGAGAAGAAGAAGTGGATGCTTCTATTCCAGAAGATGGAGAAGAAGAAGTGGATGCTTCTGTTAGGGGAGATGACACGGGAGCGGAAGGAACAAAGGCATTAATATAATCAAGCCAGTCAGAAGAGCAAATCTTCGCCTTCTTGGCTAAAAATGAAGGAGTATACCCTTGTGATTCTTCCAGACATCGGGCAGTGTGCATTATCCTTGTGGGCATAGAGGATGTGTACCAGGCCACAAGCAAATTCTCCTCCAAACTGCGTCGAAGGTCAATGGGCACATAAGGATAGACCACCGAGCTTCGAGCGTAAAAAGGAAAATCTAAAGGGTCAGTGAACTCAACAAAATGGTGATTAATTCGTTCCCTCAAGTCCCAGGACTCAGGTGCTGACCAGTTCGTCCATCCGGAACCCCCAGAAGATGAGGAAGTTGTAGCTTCATCCCAAGCAGAAGTTTGTGAAGAAGAACTTCTCAAGTCCATATTTGCAACTTGTTGAAGCAAAGGCTTGAGAGTAGTTCGTTCAAAGTACAAGGGGAATTTAGAGGAAGAACTTCTTGTATCTGTAAATTTGTAAACCAAAGGATTAAGGGCAATGTGTTCGTAGTCCAAATGTTGATAATCTGCGAAAGCCTCCATGACCTGAATATAGAAGGGCGGGTAAAGGTGGCTAATGAATGCGTGGAGATTCTTTCGAGGGGAAACAGCATTACTCAATAGCTCTTCGTATGCTTGATCAATAGAGTGAGAAGTTGATTGAGTCATGGTCCGTTAGAATGCCAAAGGTATTGGAATGTTCAACAAAGTTGAGAGTTAATGCAAATGATCACCAAATAGGTGACGGTTGTGTTTCCTGAAGATGGATTCTATGCACGTTCCAAAAGCGCGGGAAAAGCTTTTGATCCACTAATATCTCCAAGTATTGGGTATATTAGTGCGGGGGGTAATGTTGGCTACATATTTTGTAAAAGCCAATTACAATTCAACACGTGGCAGAATAAGGGTATTATGGGAAGATGATTTTAATCTTCGATCCCAATTATACACGTGGCAATAAATATTGGTTTTCAAGTGATCTGAGTAGCACTAGATCAATAATGAGATACAAGGTGACGTGGCCTCAACGGTTACCTATATTCAAATACAAATACAGGAGGGAAGTTCAATTGCAAGTGATGGCGTAGTGGAACTATTTCTAAGGCAGCATGATCAGCGATCGTGGATGAGCAGTTCGACGGTTCGAAGTACAGTTCGAAGGTCATCCTTGACAAGTATAAATAGCAAGGAAATCCCCAGAAAAGACCCCCAGACTCAGATCATACAAACCAGCTTTTACTTCATATTTTCCTTTCCAGTTTTGCATTTCTTGTACTTTAAATACCTGCACTTTAAATATCAGCACTGCACTTCGATTCATAGGAGTAGATTCAAGTAGACTGTCGCTGTAAACCTCTTCGAGGCTGAGTTTGAATTATTGTAAGTGTTCATTTTAATGAAATACTTCAATTGTTCTTCATATTAATTGTTATTTCCCTTAATTTCTCCTAAGTCAAGCCACCAGTAAAAGTCCTCTTCATTAAGGCTGAAAGAACTAAAACACAATCGTCTAATAATTTGTTGGCAATTATAATTTCTGTAAGGACTGATTGATCCTTGCTGGTACGCTCGCATTTACAAAAATACCCTTCGAAAAGCCAAAAAGCCAACATATATATAAATAGAAGTATAAGATTCACTTTATATAATAAGTGAAACAATTCACTTTTTCTTTCTTTTCTTAATGTAAGATTGTAAATAAAAGGTAAATAGAAACTAATCAATGGGAATTATCCTAATTGTTCAAAATTAAGAAAATTTAATGATTTTAAAATGAGGGCTTTGAGCTTCTAAAATGTTTCTCCTTAAAAATCTCATTTTCCTTATATAATATATAGATAGGTTAGATCTCGAGTCTCATGACCTAAAAAAATTAAAAATAATCTTATGGTCTGAATGACTTTTTGCTATTAGTTTGAGTCATAACACTTAAAAGTCATAATCAAGATTGGCCTCGCCATAAAAATGATTCAAAAACAAATCCAATACATCTAATTCAAACAGAATGCTTAATGTAATGATTGAGCTTGCGTCTAGTTTTGAAAATGGACGGTATTGTCTAATCTGTTGTTGCCGTGGTCTCACAACATAATTTATTTTGATAATTCATTTTGTGTCTTTTCTAAGTTCATGTGTGTAAATATTTCACCATCTAAAAAAAAGATGTGTAAATATTTATTAAAAAAAATTAAATTAATTCGAGAATCATTCTTGTATGATTTCATATTCTTTGTTTGAAATATATTTTCAAACTCATGATTTTTTTTAACGGTAAATTCAATGAATAAAATTATTGGATTTTTTTTTTTTTTTAAATCATTAAATAACCTACAAATGGGCCTAAAAGATAAACATAGTGGGGCATCAAAACCGTATAAGCCCAGCTCCAAAAGAAAGTGGTGGGGGAGATAGCCCAATATTGGATTTTAATTTTAAATTTTTTTTAACAGCAGCTCAATATTGAATTTTTTTATTTTTTAATTTTTTTGCCCTTTGCTCAATATTGAATTTGAAAGTAGACATTTAGCAACATTACTCAATAAAATAATGAAAAATATAACCATTTATGCCATATTTTATTTGGAGTAAATAAATTTAATCGATCTTTTTCGAAGTACGTCTCACATGGAGAGGCACCAAAAATTACCAAACAAATTCTCAATTACTCATAAGATGGAAAAAATATTTATGAAGACGTTGGACTGATCAAGTTCAATATGTCCTCATGATATTGTTGGTGGAATTAAATGCAAACTATATATAAAAATAATATTTGAAGTGTAGAATAATCAAACTTATTAAAAATAATGACAAACTATCACAAAACTCATAAATAACTCATGTGCATGAATCGATAGTTACTACAAACAGAATTTTATTGAGTTCTCATTATGCTATAAACTCAAAAATTATATCAACAAACTCTCTATCCTTAACCAACGAAGGAACAAGTTTAATCAATACATAACTCCAAAAATAAAAATAAAAACCATGAAACTTCCACCATCACTTATTCACGCATGATCATAAATTTTGTCTTTAATTTTTTTATTTTTCTATCTCAATACATTCTTAATTATTGAATTATGTAAAAATTTCAACTCTCTATCCTTAACCAACGAAGGAACAAGTTTAATCAATACATAAAAAATTTTAAAAAAAACCATGAGACTTCCACATATGATCATAGATTTTGTCTTTAATTTTTTTTATTTTTCTATCTCAATACATTCTTAATTATTGAATTATATAAAATTTTCAAGAAACATAAATTTATAGAATCATTATTCAATGATAGGGAGTATATTGAGATGGAAGAACAAAAAGATTAAGGACAATGAACTTCGTGACACATACCATGTTACTATTAAAATGTACGGAAACAATGTTTAGGAACCAATGATGGGATGGTGTTTATGCCATGGGTGGGGTGGGGGATGGATAGGAGTCCTTTCCGGAGCATGAGCATGATGATGATAATGATAATGGTGCTTCTCTAGGTGATGGGTATGATCATGATCCGTGTCTGGAGCATGGGATGGAGCCTTGACTGGGGGATGGCCATGGGCCATTTCTGGTGAATGGGCTGGAGGGAGGGTAGGAACCATTATAGGTGCATAGGTTGGAACCTTTACAGGGACATGGGTTGAAGTCATAACAGGTGCATGGACAGGAGTCTTTATAAATGCATAGGCAGGAGGCATCATAGGTGCATGGGTTGGAGCCTTTACAGGGACATGAATTGGAGCCATAACAGGTGCATGGATGGGAGCCTTTGCAAATGCACAGGCATGAGACATTACAGGTGCATGGGTCAGAGCCTTTACATGGACATGGGCTAGAGCCATAACAGGTGCATGGACAGGAGTCTTTACAGGTGCATAGACATAAGACATTACAGGTGCATGGATCGGACCCTTTATAGAAACATGGGCAGGAGCCATTATAGGTGCATGGGTTGGAGCTTTTACAAGGGCATAATTTGGAGCCATTATAGGTGTATGGGTCGAAGCTTTTACGGAGGCATAACTTGGAGCCTTTACAGGTGTGTAGGCAGGAGCCATTATAGGTGCATGGGTCGGAGCCTTTGCAGGGACATAAGCTGGAGTCTTTACAGGTGCATGGGCAGGAGCCATCACAGGTTCATGGGTTGGAGCCTTTCTAGGGGCGTATGTTGGAGCATTGGTTGGAGCCTACAATTAAAAAAAAAAAAAGAAAAATCCAATAAATCAATTAATCAATTTTTTTTTTATGAGAATGAATTGATCAATTTGATTGCTTGATTAGATTTTATTTAACAAAATAAAACATCGGCTACTAAACTAATCATGAAATCCAAAAATTAATGGAACTTATGCATCAATGAAATAGACACCATTCTCAGCAACAATTTAAAGAACAAGCCAAGAATTACAATAATGTTTTGAAATTACCTCTGTGCCAATTGCCTCAACAAAATTTGGAACCTACAAAATCATAGTATATTGGTGATTTTCCAAAAATATATATACATATATTAAGAAGAAAATTCAGAAGAAAAAAAAAAAAAAAAAAAAAGGAAAAAATATGATTGACACACACTCATGTCACATAGTTAGTTGTGTTGTGTCTTGCATGTGTGTGTGTATAAATCATAGAACATGCCCTTGTGGTGACTAAAGGAGTAAAAAGCAAAAGAGAACGAGCATAGATTTCTTCATTGCCATTCCAAGCAAAGGAATGAAAGAAGCAAAGATTGGGTGAGGAGCTGTGTCAAGTGATGAATTAGGCGGTCCGAAACTGCAGTATATATAATCTATCTTTGTAATAATAATAATGAATCATTAGAAGCCGACTGTTGAATTGTCAGTTTTAGCTTCCCAGATAAACGCTCAGAGAAAATGCAGTTTTTCTATGTCTGGTTTTCGAAGGTTCAAATTTGACAGAGACATGCATGCCGAAGAATTTCTAATCCTAGGTTAATAAAATCTAATTTCATTAGACAAGGCATAACCAATTATCAGTCGATAGTTAGACAAGATTACCTTGTCAACAATGTGAAATCCGATAAAAATAAAAAATAAAAAATAAAAAATGTGAGTTTGTTGAAAGATCTCAATTCAACCAGTTGATTAATATGGTTCATAAACAAATTTGTTAGTTAACCAAATGGGGTAGGTTTATTTGCAAAGTTTTGGAGTCTTTTGAACTGTTATATTCACAAATGATTAATTTTATGAAAAAAAATTATTAAATCTATGTCCATACATATCATGTACGACTTGCCATGCATATTAATTATCAAAAACTGTAAACTTGTTCAAAATCAATATATATAGAACTTTTAAACCAGTCAGTCTCAATCCAAACAGACATATTTTTCAGAAAATTTTTATCAGACTGATTAGTAGGACAAACATCCCATTAACTAAGGTAGGTATGTTCTGAAATACTTTATAGCAATTCTAAAGTTTCCAGCTGAACTGATGCGAATCTTGCTTCCCTAGGGGATTTGGAATCTACAGTAATAAATCAGTTACCCAACAGTACAAAGTGATGAGACTTGACACTCCTGTTGACCAACGCCTCTCTTATGGTTAGGTTAGTACACCAATGGAGAATCGTAACGATAGGTTAGTACACCAATGGAGAATCGTAACTTCTCGTTATATAGGAGATTAGGCACGAAATGTTTGGAATTGTGATCACTTAATCCTAGCTGTGATATTAATTCAATTGCTCGATGTCTAACTTGTTTACTTATGCCTCGTTGAGAAAATTTTATGGATGTTTATTTGTACTCTTATTTGTACTGTATGTTGACCTATGTCGGGAGTACCTTTCCTAGCCAGCTAGTGTTCATTGGTTGGGAGCACAAGTCGTAGGTACATGACATCAAAACGGTACATATTTATTTTTTTGTAAGTTGATATTGATATGCATATCTTGTTAATCCAACTAACTGGAGGAAAATAGATCTATACAGTTGACCCCAAAGTAATTGAGACACAGTTGTTGATGAGTTGATGTTGCTATACTCTGCCAAGATGAAAAACATTAAATTTGTATTAAGATGCAACTAATTTGGTTTACAATGGCCGAAAGTTCCCCAACGGGTCATTAGTTGATGTTTTTAAGCATTGTCGTATCACCTTTAATCAAAAGTTAAAGTTCACTTGCGGACGTATGGAGTAAATGTCTGGTTTAGAGCATAGAGATACCATCTAAAAACATACATTTGGAGAAAAGAACATGGTATAACTCCACTAGTTGAAAACAGAGTTATATATATATATATGAGAAAATCAAAATCTAAGAAACAATCACTATTCAACCAGCTAAATGTAAAATTAACCTAGTTATTGAGGTTTATTCGTTTCTATTTCAACAGTGCATGTAATAAAGCAATATAAAAGTCATACCCAATGCACCAAAACTGCAACTTATAGCATGATATGGGAGAGGTAATAAATTGACAATCTTATATTCATATTATTGTATAGAGAGATTCTCACTCCGCTTTTTTATGAATGCACTTCAAAATGTGTTTTTTCAAACATTAGAGCTCACTTCAATGAGTTGACCCCATAATTATAAACAAAATCTCTACCTAATTCAAATGACTAGTATTGACAAACAATATAACTGTGACAGCTGAATTGAGCTAACAAACAGCATAAACTGGACAAATGACAAATGGGACTACAGAAAATACATGTTCTAAACACAATTTCACAACTTAGTGTGCTTTCAGAGACATAACAAGATAACAAAACACTAAACAATAGAAATGCCCATGGAACTATGACAAGTGAGTACAACAACTCTGCTGCATTAGCCTAGATTCTAGGATTCTGATAAAGAGCTTCCATGTGCCCTTTTCTTTGTGAGGTTCGGACAGGTAAATCAATATATGGGATCTAGTTGATGTTTTCTTCATCCTCAAAGCTCAAGTATAATGTTTGTAGTTTGAAGCCCGAACCTTGTATGATCTCAACCAAATTGGAGGCCACCCCTGTAGCTTGTATTGTCGTCTCTTTTGTTAGCTGGGAAAGCATACACGTAGACAAAGCATTCCGTCAATTTGAGATAATATTCAAAATTTTAAGAACAGAAACACATCTTAATTGTACAAGTAATACACTTGTAGAAAGGTTTTCTCTAAAAAAAGTTGACACAGTGGAAAATGTGAGGCAAATCTGTGGCTAGCATCCATGAACAATTTAGGAATCCAAGCTCATCAAATACTTTTATGCTTAAAGCCATTGCAATTCAAGGACTAGGAACATTTTGTTTACAGTTTTGGGTGCAAGTTCAACTTAAAGTGATTACCTAGACAGAAGTAACACTTGTATATTACAGTTTCATTTATGAGATGTAAGATGTAACAAATTGTTTATGCTCACCTCAACACTTGCAATTCCCTCGACAACTTGAACTTTTAAATTGGCAATGCCTTCTGTTTCCTATAAAATAAAAAATGAAAGGTAATTGGAAATGTTAGAACGTAGAAGGCCAAAAGTCCAGACATGATAAAAACTTTGCTTTATCGTGAAGAAAATAAACCATTGTCAATAATCAATATAGAATATTCTTGCATCCCATTAGTCAAATCCAAATATCGGGGGCAACATTGACAATTTTAATCCACAAATATAGAATCAAATTCATTTGTAGAACAATTCAATAAGGATAGATGGATCTACCTCTAAAGCATTGGTCACTATACAAATAGCTGCTTCATTCATTGTTCCTTCTGCCTACATATTTAAGACAATCAGCGTGCTAATAAATAGAAGCATACTTGATATAATATATAAAATAGAAATGGATGACCATGGCAATTAAAAAACATTGCAGACAATAAGATCACCCACAATGCTCATTTAATAAGATTAGAAGTCTCAATCTAACCACAAAAGTTGAACGCATTTCTACATGGAAGGACATAAAGTATGCGATACAAGAACATAAGAACTATGTGATCCCATACTCGACGTACTGATCCTCTGATAGCCCTCTCCCTTCTTGCGGCTTCAGTCACCTATCAATATTTGACACGTCAGCAGGTATCTTAATCCAACCTACAAGTCGCCCCTCTGGAACTTGAACTGCAAAGCCACCCAAACACACACACCCGTAGAGAACTATAGGGTTTAGGGTTTATGGGTGTGTGTGTTTCGGTGTAAAAATTGATGTCTTTGTAGCATTGTTGGGCTTAAATTCATGCCTATTGTTGGGCAATGTGGGACCGTAACAATGTCACAAACCAAATGAATCAGATAAGCTTGCACTATTAGTTCCAATAGTTTAAATGAATGATTCTTTTTCTATAATTTTTACAAGAAAACACCATGCTAGTTCATCAAAGAACTTAAAGACACACAGCTACAAAATCTAATTACATTTTAAAAAACAGCAAACACTACACATCCCAAAACATCAACAAACAAAAAAATATTCGAAGTTACAAATCCAGAACAACCCTTTCCAATTCACTAAATACATAATCATTAATTAATCTCAGAAAATGCCACTGATATCAATTCAAGCCGTCAGAGTCATGAGAACAAGCAATTGCAATGGAGATATGGAGGTTTCCTGAACAAACTCAAAAAATAAAAACAAAAAAAAGACAGAATTGATGAGTACCTGAAAGAACATGGTGAGAGCAGAGACGGGCTGATCAGTCTCTTCTGGAACTAGGGTTTCTTCTTCGACCGACCTAACCATGTTTCTCCATCTTTGGAACTTGCTATTGTTCAGTACAAGTGCGAAAGTAGGGTTACGATTGACAGAGCTGCCATGGCTTTGACGATGAAGAGACCCAAGTGGAAAGCTCGAAGAAAGAGAAGAAGGGATGTGAGATTTGGATGAGCAAATCGAATTCAGAGAGGAAAATCCTGAGATTGAGGTTGAGGAGGCCATCTTTGTTTGCTTCAATTTTGTTATCGTTCCAAAATCGAAAGCTGATATTTACTGCGAGAATATAGCTTTTTACTACTTCCCCACCCTATGAACATAGCCAAAGAGGTAAATTACAATCCCACCTTGAGGTTTTAATTAAAGCTTGGTTTGGGAATAGGCTATTTTAGTAATTTTTTGACTTTTTACGAAAAGGTGTGCAGAAAAGTAAAGAAGTGATGTGATGTGTTTTAGTTGGTTTTTTGACTTTTTGGCTATTTTAGCCACTTTCCAAACGAGGCTTAAATTATAAATTATTTTTTATAATTTTAAAAATTATATTACACCCCTTAAAATTTCTAATTTCATAACAAATAAGTTATTTTATTAATAAATCATCAAATTAATAGTTTTTAATAATGTTAAAATTTTATTTTAATTAATAATTCAGATAATATTATTATTGTATAGGTAAACAATTAAAAATTTTACTTTTTTAATTAATTATGTTAAATAAAAAATTCTGATAAGAAAATATTTATAATTTTCTAAACTACAAGAGACAATTCGTATTTTCAGTGAATCTCAAGATGTGCATTTGTAATTTATCCTAACCAAAGTTATTCATACTTGCTTTGGAACTTGGAAGCAGTGAATACTGTTCTGGAAATGGTTTTTCTTTTCTCTCATCACTGAATATTTTGGTAAATTATAAATTGTCTCATGTAGCTCTTAAAATTATATTCTAGCCTTTCAAATTTTTAATCATATAACAAATGACTCATTTATTAATAAATTATCAAATTAATTAATAATTTTATTATTGTATAAAAGAATATTAAGAATTTTATTTAAACTGTTAATCTTGGTAAAAAAAAAAATTCAAGAAGAGAGTATTTATAATTTTCAGAATCACATAAAATAATTTATATTTTAAGGGATATATTTATAATTAACTTTCTTTTTCTTTTTCTCTTTATAAAAAATATAAAATATAAAATATAAAAAACTTTGTTGGTTTTGCTTTTGTGACTCTTTTTATTAAAAAAAAAAATGTCAAACTATTCAACTTTATAAAGGCTTTTAAATTCGAATTTCCTAAATATTTTAAAAAGAATAATATTATATATATTAATTAATATATTAATTAGTATACTAAAAAATGATGTGGCATAATTTTAAAATTTTGAGGCATTTGTAATTTGTATAATAAATGGAGGTCAATAATAATGACATTACACTAGTTAATACACTAATATATACATTAATTGCTACATGTACCACACCGTTTTAAAATTCAACATTGTAAAACTTCACTAAAACCCAAAAATGAAATAAAAAGGGCACGCGTGCGCCAAAACAAAAAAAAGGGCCAAACAAAACCTTACATGGGGGTCATTCCTCCAAAAAAGCAGTAAGCAATGCCATAAACGAGAAAAATAAAAATATCACAAAACAAAAATAATTTCAAGATTAGTTTGCTGAAAAAAATCTTTAAAAAAAATAAAATAAAATACTCTGCAGTGATACAATGTTAGAGATGAAAAACATTCTATTAAAATTTCTACCAAACACTCATACAAGTGTGACACCCACACCCATATAAGCATTTGATTATAAAAAAATTAATAAAAATTATAGCGTCTCTAAGTATTTTCCTTCATGTAATTCACACAAAAAGAAACTGAAAGATGTTTGCTTCTTGATGTTGACAAGACATTAAAAACAGAACCAAAAAAATTGGCGAATGAATTTAAATCAAAACACAAATTGGCAAAAACATGATTTTCATATTAACTTATTGTAAATTTTTTTGAAATCATATTTTCAAAAGCTGTGTTTGGGCTTGAAAAGTTCAAAACAACTTTCGTTTGAAAATTTTGAAAATCGACATGGATTTGGTAAATAACTTCTTAAAATTACCTGCAGCAATAGAAGCATATCATTGATTGATCATAAAAGTAGGGGTGTTCGCAATCCGGATTGATTCGATTTTAAAAAAATTTAAGAACCGAACCAATCCTAACGGTTCTGTAATTTTGAAAACTAAATAAGACCATTACACTTGCAAAATCAAACCAGAACCAAACCGAAATAATGGTTCGGTTTCGGTTTAGTTCACAGTTCCAAAAATTTCTAATTGTTAATATTAGCAAAATAATTACTCAAACTAATTACATTTAACTCATAATAAAAACTAATAATATTAAAGCATTACTCAACATTACATATCTATATCATCCTAATATCATTAAAATTACAAAAAATCAATTAATAAAAATAAAACTTGATGTTATATATATATATATATATTTTAAAATTCGGCTCGGTTCGATTCGAACCGTGATTTTTTCATAAAATCCATTAACCGAACTGTTTTTACGGTTTTCATACTTCTTAAATCGAAACCAAACCGGTTCTTAATAGAACCGAACCAAACCATACGATTTAATCTCGTTCGGTCCGAATTACCAGTTTGAACAAATTTTTGAACAGACCTTAAGTATAGGCCCCGATAACCAAAAGAAATTAACTCAAACACTCCCATTTTGGTTATTATACATACACATCATTCATGTACCTTCCCAACAACCAAAGTGTTTAGGCACTATTTGATAACTAACAAGTAGTCTAGATATATGTTTTCATCCAATCTTCTTGACAAAGCAAAGTTGCTACTTCCAACCATTTGCACTACTGAATATCACATTCAGCCTCAACTTCCCCATCTACACACAAGAAGCACGAGATTCTATCAGGTTCTTCGAATCCAACACAACTTAGAAACACATTCATAAAATTCTATCGGGTTCTTACCTTTGAGATATACAGCCAGGTTCGCTTGAGCATCAGCTGCAGAGTTGAACTCCTTCCCAAACAAAAAAAACAAAAAAAACCTTAAGACTGAAGCTGAAAACCGACAATGCACACAAACTCTAGTGATTTTTTCCCCTTTTTATTACTAGCACTCCAAATTTTGCAATGGCAACAATTATTTCCTTGATGGTAGTCATGAGGAATATGACTGAATTTTGCAAATATTTAATAATTTAAAATCGCACAAAACTGAACGAAAGCATCTACAATTAAGGGAATAATCTACATTTACCCTTTCAACATGACGGATCTCAAAAGACATAAACTTATCCTTCAGCTCCTTAGCCACCTTACACAAGGCCGCCATGTTTGGGTTTTTAATTTTCCACAAACCCTGAACCTGTAACACAAGTACACTTTCAATAATAACATACAAATATAAACAAATTATACAACAAAAATAAATAGCAATCAGCTTGTTTGGTTATAGTTTTCAAAAAATAGTTTTCAAAAAATTCTACTTTTTTATTTTCCGTATTTTAATGTTTTCAATGATTTTTTTTAACATTTTAAGCAATTTTTTTTTTAATTTTTAGTCACACCTAACATAAATACACTTAAAAAGTATAATATTTGTGAAAAAAATCTTTAAAAAATACACTAAATACCAAAAAATACAAAAAAAAAAAACCAAAATTTAGTACTTTTTTCGTTTTTTTGTGTATTTATTAATTTTTTAAAATATTGTTTCACAAATATTTTACTATTTAGATACCTTCAAGTAAGATGCATCTAAAAAAATAAAAAAATTACTTAAAATTTAAAAAATATTCACTAAAAATAAAAAAATACGAAAAACAAAAAACAAAAAATTCAATTTTTAGAAAACTGAAACCAAACACACTGAATGTGATCTTGGCCACAATCTTAAAGCAAGGAAGAGGCTGTGTTTGATTCACAGATTAAATTAGACATCCCTACTGGACTAATTGTCCCTGTATAAAGAATCCAGGACTAATAGTCCCCATCGGGTGTTTGATTTGGTCTAAATTAATGATCAGGATATCACATGAATAATCCAATCCAGTATTTGGATGACCCCAGTATACAGCAGGATAAATAGACAAAATCAGAAATTTACTTGAGTCTCTTTTCCTCAACAACCCTTCACCTTCCCCTTCCCCATTTCAGGCCAACTCCACCACCACACTAGAACAATCTTCTCTCTTTCACTCTCCTCTTCTTCTCTTCTTTTTTCTTTCTTTTCCATAGTCAAAGTGCTCGCAGAGTACATAATTACAGTAAAGAAGAACGAAGCAAAGTCTAGTGGAAATTCACAAGAACATTTAGATTTTGAGAGAGAGAGAGAGAGAGGGAAATGCCCGTCAAATAACAAGGGAAAAACAAACCTGCATACAGACGAGTTTAGAGTCTCCTTGGACACGAACGTGTTTAAATCCTTTCTTAAGAGCATATCTCAGGCCTAAAATAACTGCTCGATATTCAGCTACGTTATTAGTTGCAATGCCAACACCTTCCCGCAATCGACAAACCTATTGAAACTCAAGGTTAGAGAACAAATTTTCAAAAAATACAGTTAACTAGATGTACAACATGCAAGCAAGTGGCTGCATACCATACTTCCATCATCAGCACGCAGCATAGCACCTGCCCCAGCTAGTCCAGGATTCCCTTTCGAAGCACCATCAAACTCAATAGTACAGGAGAGCTGTGCATATGAAAAAGGAGATGAAACCGTAAAATGTGAATACGGTGAAAGAAAACTGCAAATTAGAAGACATTTTAATATTACTTGCTCAGAAATCAGAAACAATTACTTGGGTTATCTGATAGTTTGTGAGGAAGGAATTTACAGCAATGCATTGCAGTTGATAGCCAAAAGGTGTAATCATGTCAATTATCTCAGAACATGAGACACATATTGACTCACGTCTACACCAGTTGGAAGCTCATAATGCATTCATTTTGAATTATTACAAAATGTGTCCAAAGGGAGGCATTTTTAAAGTGGGGCCTAACCAAATTTTATTTTCTTCATCTATTTAGTTTTTTGAAGTTCATCCACTGAATGAAAAGTTGCTTGGTTGATAGTTATCTTCAAAAAAATAAAAGAAAAAAATCTTAGAGACAAATATAACAGGTCTCACTACATAAAGGCACCACATCCTATTGATAGGATTGAATTCAAGAGACTACTTAATAGGCAAAGAAGGATTTACATAGCTGATCTGCATTCATAGCTTTGTTTGGTTGATTGAGTTTGAATTTTACCCATTACTTGTAAGTAGGAGGTAATTAAAAAAGAATAAACAACTTGCTTGCTTGACATGGTCAACTTTAGTAGCATGGGCATTGCTAGAATGAGGATATTCATTGGCAAGCCAAACTGATGGAATATGACCCTACAAATACACACGAGACAAAGAAATGTTAACTTTAACAATTTAAAGGCAACTAATCAGGTTCAGGCTATATCTTTCAAAAAAATGGAAGTCACCATGTCTTGAAAAACCATTATTAAATTACAATTACATACATCTCTGATTACACCACGATGAGGCATATCATGTGAGACGTATAGATGAAATGTGAAACCCTATCAGGCATTTTACACCCTATCTGGGTCAACAATAAATCAAAGTGAAATTGGTCTACAACCGCAAGAAAGAAGTTGTAACTGAAAGGATTCTGTGGGAGTTAGGTAAATATTGGAGAGGGAGTGGGTTTGTGGGTGACTTGTTTAAACTAATTGTGGGTCTGTTTGGGAAGTGAAATTGGTCTACAACCGCAAGAAAGAAGTTGTAACTGAAAGGATTCTGTGGGAGTTAGGTAAATATTGGAGAGGGAGTGGGTTTGTGGGTGACTTGTTTAAACTAATTGTGGGTCTGTTTGGGAAGTGGCTTTTTGACTAAGGCCTCGTTTGGCACAGTGTTTTAAAAAGCCCTAGGCGCATCGAGGCGCCAAGGTCACCTGGAGCCTGAGCGCGAGGCGAGGCGCGAGGCGAGGCGAGGCGCGAGGCAAGGTATAAAGTTTGAGCAAAATATTAATATAACACAATTTTCAACATAGAAAGTATTTAATATGTATATTATTAATTTTTTTAATAAGAAGAGAAGAGAAGAAGAAAAAAAATAATTAATTTTTTTAATATATATATTATTTTATTTATTTATTATATTTTTTACATAATGTGTTTCAATTAATTTTTTTATTTTATTTTATATACATGTGTTTATTTTTTTTATTACTATGTATAAATATATATTATATTTTACATATTATTTATAAGTATTATATATATATGAATTATATTTTACATATTATTACATATTATATATATGAATTATATATATATATATATGAATTATATTTTACATATTGTATTATCTATAAGTATATTTATATATTATATTATCTATAAGTATATTTTATATATTATTACATATGAATTATATATTATATGAATTATATTTTACATATTATTACATATTATTGTATAATATTATATATATATGATTCAATTATATTTTATATATTATTATCTATAAGTATATAATGTATAATATATTATATTATATAATATTATTTATATATATATATGAATTAAGAATTAAGAATTATATATTATATAATATGTATTATATAATATTATATATATATATATGAATTAAGAATGAAGAATTATATTATATATATATATGAATTCAGTAGATAAAAAGAGACAGAAGAGATCGAGAGAGGGACAGAAGAGATCGAGAGAGGAAGAGGCTGAGATCGCGATCGAGAGAGGGAGAGACTGAGATCGCGATCGACAGAAGATAAAAAGAGACAAAAGAGATCGAGAGAGGGACAGAAGAGATCGAGAGAGGAAGAGGCTGAGATCGCGATCGAGAGAGGGAGAGATTGAGATCGCGATCGCGATCGCGAGAGAGAGCGATCGATTCGTGGGCGACACAGAAGACGACGAAAGAAGGAAAGAGAAGAGAAGAGGAGCAGATGAAGACGACGCAGAAGAGAAGCAGAGAGAGAAGAGGAGGAGAGAGCAGACCTGGGAGTGGAAGAAAGCCGAGGCGCACAAGGCGCTCGCCTTGCGCTTCGTAACAAGGCGCTCGCCTCATCGCCTAGGCAGCGCTTCACCTGTGTCGCCTCGCCTCACCATGACTGAGGCGCAAAGCTGCGCCTCTCCTCGCCTTGAGCTTAGGCGCGCGCCTAAGCGCGCCTTTTAAAACACTGGTTTGGCATATACTAAAAAATCCAAAAAGTCAAAAAACCAAAAAGTCACTATCCTATTTAAGTCACATCATCTTATTTAAGTCACATCCCCTCTCTACCATATCACTTCAAACTCAACCCATATTTCATAAAAAGTCAAAAAGTACACTTATTTAGAACATCCCAAACAACCCCTAAAATATGAGGTGAAAAAAATCAATATGTTTGGAAAGGACTTCTTGGCTTTCTACAGAAAAACATGCAAAAAAATGCATTGTGATTTGGAAAGAATCATTGACTTTGTAGAGTGAATGAAAAGGAAGCTTTGACTCTTTTGTATGAGTTGAAATTTTTTTGGCTTTTTGGCTAAAATAGTCACTTGCCATGGATCATTACGGGAAAAAATTTCAAATTGTGATTAGAGGGCTCAGGTCACATTAACACATTTGGTTGCCCCTTTGATATATATTTATAAATAGAGCAAGAAAATCAACATTCAACAATGTCTCACTTTGATTCATTGGATTCTAAGCCAAATCTATTATGAATGAAGTACAAGTTGGAGTGCTTGTACAAACAGGTTTATCACTTTTTTTAAATGTAGAAGTCAAGCATGTCATCTAATTTGAAGCCACTAGTGCCAAAAACTCTGCTAGAATAAAATCTTGAAAATAAATATCTAATGAAGGAAACATACACATAAAGCTGGAGCTTCAATGAAATTTTGCAATTTGGCTTGTTTACTCTGAGGAATTGCTGGAATAGAAGATGATCCAACTACCCCATGCTGCAGAACAAATAACCCAAATTGGAAAGAAAATAATAATAATCAGTTGAATACTTAAACCTCCTCCAGATCGAGTATCTAATAAATTCTAGGGTCTGACAAGTCTTTCAAATGTGTAATGCAAAACAACAAATTGCAAGTCATAAAAGTGATAATTTCAAGTGTTCACAGGCCTTGTCCATCTTCACATGCAATTAGAGACATTGCTCAAATAAGAGTTCCCTAAAGTAAACTAAACCAATCTTGTGTATTACACTCTCTAGATGTGCACGCAGAATCTAGTACTTGTGATGGATCATGGGCCACAAGGGAACTTTCCATTTGTCTAGAAGCATGCAGACAATCCATGGTAAGTACATGAAGAACCTCGCAAATATCAGCACTTATTGTCCTATTCTTAGATAAGGAAGCTTACCAAATGGGGTCGCAATCAAATGGGGTCGGCTAATAACGAAGCTTTTTTACCAAATAAATTTTTTGAGTCAGTTTCTCACAATTTGATGACGTGAGGCAGCGGTTTGTACTTTCCCCACAAAAAAACTATATTTTGTGGTCTTACATGTTTCTTACAAATAAAAATCTCAACAAAAAAAAAAAAAAAATATTCTGACTAAGAACATGCAATGTGTTCTTAATTAAAATATATTCAGAGTCAAGGACTACCTGCAATCTCTTTACGGGAGAAATGTTGTCCAATGCTTTTCCTTTAGAAGAAGCTGGTTGCTGAAACAAATCAATATCCTCAATTATATGATTTATAATACTTCCAGATGACAACCTTCACCACCACTGTGTAGATGAAAAAAGCAAACACTTCCATAGTTCCATGAGCTATAATCCGACAGTGCCAGACAAAAGATGTAGCTTTCAAACATGAAAAAAGTATAGAGTTATCCATTATCAATAAAGTATCAAGAATAAAATACACCTGAGGCTCTTTACAAAATAGGTCACATGCAGAGGAAACGGGTAGTAATACACGAAACTATCTCCAGTTGATAGCAATAAAAAAGTTCACAAGTCTCAAGGATAAGCTTTGTCTAAATATACAATCCTATCATTGCTGAAAAAGTATTCTCCTTCCTTGATATGTTTTCCCCACCCACCCGACCCCCCACCACCACCCTGCCCATGCACAGGTTCTCCCAAAACCTTTACTATCCAAGTTTCTAAGAAATTGCATTGAGATAACACAACAGACGGCATATTCTTAGTGGAAAATAAAGTTAATGCATAACCAATAGTAATAAATGAAAAAGATGCTTAAGTATCTAACCTGAAAGGGGCAGACAGCAAGTTGACCGAAAAGATCATCTTGCACATTAGTAGCCCCAATAGAATAAACAGCATTCTTAAGCCCATGCGAGCCGAGGTAATTCTCAGCCTCCTTTGGCAAACAATAACCTTTAAACACACTTACAGAAGGATCACACACCTACAAAGATAAGAACAAATAATCCACAATGAGACAATAATGAAGAGAACAGCAATCGACATCAATCATATAAATTTTGAAAAATTAAGAAATGCCATGCTATTTAGAGACACAAGCCAATAGAAATAGCGGCTACTAATTAAAGGACGTTAAAAGCTATCCTTATTCTTGAGTCTTTAGTTTGTAAAACCTCTGGAAAAAGTTACAGCGGGTGGGGGTTGAATCACTAGTTCCGGGTGATTGCGAACTGTCTTTGACAATCCATACAATAATACACTAGTTCCCGGTGATTGCAAACTGTCTTTGACAATCCATACAATAATACAACTGATTTCAAACCAAAAAAAAAAGGTAAATAAAAGAACATGCAAGTCAAGATGATGGTTTTGATGGATAAACAACAGCCAATTAAGCAATGAAGCAAAAGTTAGATGATGGGTTTGGATGGATAAATAACTGTCAATTAAGCAATTCAGCAAGATAAGTCATTGAAGACGTAGTGATATTCTAGAAAAGCTAACAAGGTAATGGGCATATTTACAGAGGATCCAAGTAGAGCTTGGCAATCATTCAAACTTTTGTAGACACCAACAATGTCCCCCTTCTTGACAACATAAAAAGCATTCTTCTCATCCTCCATTGAACTGTTCCACTTTGATTCACCTGGTAAAATATTTAACACATAAAACCCTAATCATATTATTGAAATCTTTAACAGGGAAAAAACCCTATTCATATATGATCAAAATCTTTAACAGGGAAAACCCTAATCATATATGATCGAAATCTTTAGTGGGCAGAACCCTAGTATGATTGAAATCTTTAAATGGGTATTTTTTATTTTATTTTTTTTAAAGCAATCGATCATTTGCTTTTTCTTCTCTTGTTTTTTCAAGAACGAGGGCAAGAGGGTAAAAGACTAATCGGAAAATCAAAAAGATGAAAAAGAGAAAGTTCACCTTTTGGTCACCTTGCCGGTAGGTAGTTTATCAACCTCCACTTTCCACTGTAAAATATGAAGAGAGAGAAAATGACGATCAAGGAAGAGGGTGAGAACCACCGGGGTTGGTGGCCTGGTCGAAGATGTGCCCATTCTCTCCCAGGGGAACCAGGGTCGATTCCTGGGAGGGGCAGGTTGTGATCACTACTCCCTGTGAGCCCTGCCTTTACTCACAGAGGCGTGAGATTCCTTACATTAGTGTTTTGGTGGTAGGTCCCGACTTGATGGGAGTTAATTTCTAGTTGACAACCAATTACCCGAAGTTAGGACCAATGGGACTTTGACCACCACAGAACCCTTTGTTTTTACGTTCAAAAAAAATAAAAAAAAAGAAGAGGGTGAGAAATATATCAGGGTTTTGGGCGGGAAATTGAAGAGTGTCTCTTTATAAGATTTTTTTTTCTTTTTAATCTCGATTAAGTTGAAATTATATTTTTTAATTTATATAATATTCGGATCACCTTTGTTAATAATTCGTGAGTTTTGCTGATAAAAAAATAATAATAACGTTAATATGTCTTTTTTATTAAAATATATATTTATCTTTATTTATATACATACTTGCTTATCATTTATATTAGTTTTAATTATATTAAAAAATATTAATATAATTATGTCACATTTACCAACTTAATTGTACTTTTATATAATTTTATGGGAGGTGAGTGTAATTAATTGTTCTTGTTTTTAGACGGTCATTTTAAGATTTTGTAAAGGTTCTCAAATGATATATTTAATCATCCGGCTTGTTTGGGAATTAAGATTTGGGATTTTTTTTGGGCTAAAATAATCACAAAAAATAAAATAAGTTTTTTAATTTAATAAGACAAAACATCACATTCAATCCATAATTATTACATTCTTTCTCTCACAAAAAAATCAAACAGTCAAAAAAGTCAAAAGTCTTTCCCGAATAAGGCTTTTTAGCCCTAGGCTTAAATAACCAAAAAAATCAAAAAGTCAACCCACTTCCCAAACGAGACCATATTTGGGTAAATTAGGTTCTAGTTTTATGTGATGAATTTAAATAGGGAAAGACTATGTATACTATAGGAACATTATAACTATAGAAGAAAATTATATAATTTCATATTTTTTTAGTCATAACTAAAAAAAAAAAAATCATAACCAAATACAAAAAAGTCCTAATTAAAATTTCAAAATAATGTCATAGTTAAAGAAGAAATTTGGTCATACCTAAAGAAGAAACTGACGTAAGTAATATGGTATGGGGTATGTAAAATAGAATTCTCCATTTAAATATTTATAAATTTTTTATATTTTTTAATAGATTAAAAATATTTATTTTATTCCAACATTTTTTGAGAACATTGATAGATAAATAAAAATAAAAATAAAAAGATAAATTACAAATATGATCTTATAATTTTGAAAATTACATCTTATCATTTTAAATTAATTAATAATAATTTGTAATGATCTTATAAATATACTTATTTCAATTAATTATTCTAATAATTTTATTATTATATAAAAAGTAGTAAGAAATTTTTTTTTATTAATTCTGTTAAATAAAAAATTATAATAAGAAAGTATTTGTAATTTTTAAAATTATAAATAATATTTTGTATAAATTTTGAAAAGTTGGTTGTAGTTACCGTGAAAAAATTAACACAATTTGATGGAATAACTTGGGCCTTGAAAAAGAGGAACACTGTAGTCGAAAAGGCCCAATGGAGAATTTTGGGCTTCGGTCGGTGGGTTCAACTTGAATCCAAAGAATATGCGTAGGCCCCACGACAATACAGCCTCTAACTCAAAAAGAACGGTTCCTGATCGTTTGGAGTTATGTTAATTTTTATAGGGATATTTACCGATAAGTCTTATTTTATAAATAAGTATTTTAATTAGTTTTAAATTTTTTTTATTGATCTGTTAATTTCTAATAGTGGAGAGTTTATTTTCGTATGATCCTCTTTTTAATTTTGGTAATATTTTGGTGGACGAATATATCATTTTATCATTGTGGTAAGGATGATGTAACACTTGAACGTGGTAGGTATTAATATGACACTCTAACGTGACGAGTTGATGTGACACTCAAAAAAATTAAAAAAAAAAATTAAAAATGTTTTTTTCAAATATGACAATGTGGCAGATATGATAAGACATTCTAAATCTTTTACTCAAAAAAAAAAACTAAAAACTCTTTAATTTACTTTTCTAAAATGTGATAACGTGGCGGGTATAATGTAACACTCTAAAAAAATTTAAAACTCTTTAGTGTATTTTTTTCAAACGTGACAACGTAACAGGCATGATGTGACATTCCAAAAAAACTAAAAACTTATTAGTGTATTTTTTCTAAATGTGACAACGTAGCTCAAATGTGATAACGTGACGGATATGATGTGACACATCAAACAAACTAAAAACTTATTAGTGTACTTTTTCCAAATGTGACAATGTGGCGAGTATGATGTGACACTAAAAAAAATTACAAATTCATTAATTTACTTTTTCCAAATGTGATATGTGACACTCTAACGTGACAGGTATGATGACACTGCAAAAAAATTAAAAACTCTTTAGTATTCTTCTCTCAAATGTGACATTCTAACGTAGCGGGTATAATATGATACTAAAAAACTTTTTAATATAATTTTTCAAATGTGACACTTTAATGTGGTGAATAAATGAGTCATTACACATCAAAAATGACTTATAAATCATAAGAAAAAAAACGAGACTATATGAATTATAAGTCCAAAATATAAGACTTATTGATCAATCTCTCTTTTTTTATATGGTTGCTTTTCTTTTTTAAATAATTATTTTTATATTTTTAATTTAGTACTGTTATATCTTCTATTTTTATACAATTAATTTTAATTATTCAAAAAATATTCGAAAATTACTCTAAAAAAATTATTATTTATATGTAAAATCTGATGACTACTACTCATAATTTAGGCAATTCGCGCTTCACCGCACTAAAATCTATTAAAGTTATGACTTTATTGTAAAGTTAATTTGTCACAAATTATTTTGTAATAGTTGAGGTCGTAGGAATAACCAAAGCATGCATCCGTTTGACTGGCAATTTAAAAATTTAAAAAAAAAACTCACTGTTGTTAATAATTTTAAAGGAAAATAAACGGGTAACCATGTCATTTCAAACGAAATTTGGTTTGAATTGAAAGCTTAAATTATGAGTTTCGTCTTATAAATCCTTCGTCAATTGAGAGACTTTATAGTCTGCCCAATGCTTTATCCATACTTTA
Organism: Camellia lanceoleosa; assembly: GCA_025200525.1. NCBI lineage: Eukaryota > Viridiplantae > Streptophyta > Magnoliopsida > Ericales > Theaceae > Camellia > Camellia lanceoleosa. The sequence goes on along the minus strand of CM045759.1, from coordinate 203,508,995 downwards.
ATGTTTGGTTTGGAAAATAATAGATTTAGCTTAAAAGTTAAAAAATCAAAAAATTATTTAAAAAAATTAAAAATCCTATAAATTATGTAAAAAGTTAAAGATTTTATTTTTTTTTACTTTTTGCACATCTTTTCATAAAAAATATAAAAAAAAAATATTCCAAACATACAAATTTTTTTACTTCATATTTTAACCAAAAAAAATAATACATTTTAAAACGAGGCCTAAATCAATAGGTTTAACAATAGTGACCTAGGAAAGAAGAACATATAAGCAAAATATATTGCAAATATCTTTTAGATAAAATCATGGAAAATTATTCAATAATTTCTGAACACCACGTGGTTATACTCCAAACTAATCACTAATTATTTAGTCTCATGTTATTCCTCCATTCTCAACATAAATCGTGGGCTCCTACCCCTCTCTACCAAACAAAACCTTATGGAGTATCACGTGTCCATATTCCAAGAAAATTGAATAATCACCTTAAAATCACACCTCCATAATACATTGATATATAGATAATATCTTTGTAGATAGAAGTGAAATTGTAAACTTCTACAACAACTTAGGCCTCGTTTGGAAACAGACTTTTTTAGGTAGTGTTTGGTAATGTTTACGTTTTTTGTTTATGTTTACAAAAATTTTATAAACTGGTTTTTGTTTATTTTTAGAAAAACATAAATTATAAACAAGTTTGGTTTGAACATGTGGGGAAAGGGTTTGGAAATACTCTTCTGATCCTGGGGGACGTCAATGATCCTCTGCTAGTCACCTGAAAAAGAATTAACACTCTGGTCGAGAGTGCCGGAATTAGCACTTCGATGGGCAAGTCAGTCTCTATACTCTGAATTACTAGTATTTTAAGTTAAGTGTAATAGTTCTCACATACCTTTTCTCGAACTAAGGATCTTGTATTTATAGTATTCTCTTTGGGCCTCAAGGCCTGGCCCAACCCTGATCCTTTACATGTACTTCTACTCAGCCTTTGTTCTACTGATAGGAATGCCGGCTATTTTGTTCGACTTTCCATTTGAATAGGGTCAATGCCGAATAGAGGTTGTGCTCTGGATTGGACTGGTCCACTCGTCTGTTGATCTAAAATTATTCGGCTCCCATAATTGCCCCCAATCACCCCACTAGCATCAATCAGTCGGCGTGTTTGGTTTTTAGTCTGGGAAGTCAAAAATTCGGCGGTTAATGCCCTTCCCGATGCGTGTCAGAACGCGTACATGCTTTTTGGTCATTGTAACACTTTCCTGCCCCTTTCGTACACTGCCTCCATTTAATGCGATTTGAAATTGTCTCTTCAAATGTATGTTCTGAGTACTTAAAGACATCTGGTTCGCCTTCTAGTGCAACTCCTAGATTTTGCGACTTCTGCAACCCCTTGTTTCTCGCTCTTTCTTTCGTCTCCTCTAAGTTTTCTTCTCCTTCATTTTCGATCCTCCTCCTTTGTTTGCTTTCAGTTTTCCATAATCCTTGGGTTGGCCGAAATGGCAAAACATCTGAAGGAGCTCCTTTCTATGGATCAAATCTCCGGCTTCCAACGCCATTTCTCCATCCCCAACGACGTCCATCTGTCACTTTTGGCAGACAGCACCACTGATATAGAGAGGGAAGATGAGAGCTTAATCGTCTTTCCTCTCCTATCAATTGCTGAGGGCGGCATCCACTTTTCTCTTCACCCACTTTTCAGGACCGTTCTTCGGTACTAGGGTCTCATTCCTCCCCAGCTCAATGTGAACTTCTTTCGCATCATAATGGGAATTGTAGAGATGAATCAGCGTCTTAGAATTAATTTAGGTATTCCCGCCATTCGGCACTATTATTATGAAACCCCGTATTTTTATATAATAAAAATAATATATATTTTTAATTTTATTAAATAATTATTCACAATATTTTGAATTTAATAATCTGTATATTTTTATACTGAACATTTATTCAAAATAAAATAAAATATTTTTTGACTTTATGTTATTACTCAATATTAATTTCTGAACCTTATGATATTTTTATTATACTTTTCTCTATATTTTTTTGTAATCAAATTACACTGAAACCTAATATTTTATACACTAAAACCCAATCCAAAAAAAAAACCATGGGCTTGCTCCCCATGTTTTCTCACCTCCCATCTTCCACGTGCAATCATTTTCTAGATCAAAAGAAAATGTGGTGGACATGCAGATGCTATATACACTAGCTGTTTCATTTCCTTTTATCCCTTCTTTTTAATTTCTATCTTCTTTTACTCTTCCTCATTTTGCCCATAAATTGAGCCTAAGTTTTCCTCACCTCTCTTCACTTCCAGTTTCATCTCTCTCGGTTCCCTCTCTTTCTCTCCATCTCTCATTCTCAAAACTCTTTTTCTCCTTTTTTATCTATGTTTTTCCTCCTCCCCCGACCTCCATAGCCACAGCCTTAACCCACACTATCACCAACTCGCGACCTTCTCTACCACCGGCACACCGTCGGACCGCCACCACCACCATCACCTATTTCCATTATCATTTAGAACCACCATTCACAAAGTGTTATAGGTGAAGAAAGAAAAGAAAAAGGAAGATGGAGGAGAAAGAAACAAAGTTAGAGAAGTTTATTTTGAATTTCAAAAGTTGATTTTCGGCTTACTTTCGGCATGCCAAAACCATTCATTCCGGAAAGAAGTGAGAAAAATAGGTCATGTAAGATGAAGTACGAAGTAAGTTGAAGAGATTGGCGAAAAAATGAAGTAAAACCGTTAAGAATTAAGAAATTTATGGAGTCTGAAAGATGGTTTGAAAAAAATGTCCGAGACGGTAGAAATCTTATTTTTTGTCAAATTTTAGAGATCCGACGGCATGCAAAAAGAGACGGAACGAGGCGTATGAGTAGTGAACCAAAAACTAAGCCGTGAGGTGAATCTAATGATAGAAAAATAAGATAAAACGGAGTTACGATAAAGAAGATACAAGTATTTGAACTGGTAACATTGAAACTAAATTTCTGGGTCTTTCTTTCGTGCATGCTACGGTTGTTGGAGAAGATTAATTGAATTTTATCCAGCGTTTCTCAGCTCATGGTGCTACGGTGTATCCTAGTATATTTAGGTTAATCGAGTGGTCCTATGACTTTGGGGATGACCACCCTTAAGTTTTTCGACGTGTAGAATCCATTTTTGGGGTTAGATCTTGCAAATTCTAAGGGGTTGTTTGGGGTGTCCTAAATAAGTGTGCTTTTTGTCTTTTTGGACTAAAAAATTGAGGAAAAAAATATGGATGTTTGGATTAACTTTTTGACTTTTTATAAAAAAAATGTGTATTAAAAAATTATATAAATTAGTGTATAGGAGAATATTGGATGGAATAGGCTGTACAATAGGCTACAACGTCGGCAGAGTGTTTTTTGGGAGATGATTCCCTACTTTTTGGCCATTGAATTGGAGGTGTTGTTTGGCCTGTGGGGGCCCACCACGGGTCCCATTTTTCTAATCAAAACCGTTCAATATGTAGAACTCATCGAGTACTATATTCTTGTAAAAAACCACATTAATCGGATATCGATAACTATCTAATCGAATTAGTTTGTTTTCAACCGATAACTATGACACCATCTATTTTATAAAATTATTTCTGATTTGATCATATAGTTACCGATATCTGACAAATGTGATTTTTTACAAGTATATAGTACTCGATGATTTCTACATATTAACGGTTCAGATTATTAAAAAGGACCTGTGATGGGCTCCTACAAGCCGAATAATACCGTGATATTTGTACACCTAAATAACTTCTATTTTTCCCACAAGTCAGCTCGCTGCTTTGCTGTCAGAGTTGTTTGACAAGCATTATGTATAAAATTATTTTGTTAATATTTTTTTTTTGGATGAATAGTGATAACTTTTTAACTTTTTGAATAACTTTTTAACTTTTTGACTTTTTTTTAAACTACCCAAACTAGGCCTAAGTCTAAGATAATGATCAACAACTAAAAGTTCTAAGAGAATCCAATGGGAGATCAACGGTAAGATCGCGTCCGATTAATGTAAAATTTCAACAAAACAATCATGGAGCCAGGACGGTCATATCTTACGATCAGAATCATAAATCAAATTCAAACGATAAATCGTTAGCAACCTAACATAGTAAGAAAACCCTCTCAACCCTCTCATTTTTTTTATATTTGAAAATTTCAAATTATATACATATGATAAAATGTCTAAACTTGTAAATAGAATTTTATTTATAATTGCACAAAATTTTATGATAATATATTAAATATTGGTAGTCTGAAAATCATGATGATATTGTGGAATTTGGACTTGCATGTTTAGTTTATGCCATTAAAAAGATTATTGAAGATGTTATTTGGCCCTTTAAATCTTCCAGAAAGTTGTACGAATTTTTAGACAATTTTATACTCCAAATTTGAAGATGATTTCTTCTAAAAAGTTGTTGATAATGATGTCTAGTTCATCCACAAAATTTATCAACAATTATCAAGTTTTGTACGAATTTATACATATTTTTAACCAAATCAGGAGCTATAGGCAGATTTTATTATGTGTTTGAAAAATCATTAAAAATTTTATATTAAACCAAATCTGATAATTTCTAAGCAAAAAATAAAATTTGAGAAGTCTATTTTCATAATAAATTTTTAGATCATGGAATTGATTTATAAATTTAAGTATGGAATTAATTTAAGAAAATGTAATAAATCTGTGTCATAAACACTCTTGGAATTTTTAAGAATTATTTATAATTTCTTTTTGGAAAATTCTTTCTGAAAAATGACAATAACATGTTTATTGAGTATTCTGTAAATTTATATGAAAATTAGAGTTGTATAAATAATTTATTTATAATTGTATTTGCAAGATATACATTCTGAAATTTTTGACAGATTAAAGAGGAATCAAAAACTATCTCTTCAATTGTTTATTTATAACTTATTTTGGGAAATTCTTTTTGAAAAATGACCTAAACATATTTATTGAATATTCTGTACATTTTCATGAATTTTAGAATTGTATAAATAATTTATTTATAATTTTTATTACCTAAGGTATAACCTGAAAATTTCTGGATAGATTTAAAATCATCACTTCAATTATTTATTTGGATAAAAATTAATTATTGTATTGGTCTAATTCATCAAATATTGTAACTTAGCAATCCATGTATGGGTGTATTGTGGTTTATTTAATATTGTGCTAGTCTAATCTTGTAGATTAAAAGTTCATGCATGTGTGTAATTATGATTTATTTCTTCTTTTTGATATCTACATTATTATTTCATACCATGGTTTAAATAAATTGTTTATTAAAATTTTGTACATTTGTTTACTATTGTGTGACATGTGTAATACTTTGTGTTGGGAATTTTAATGAGTTGGTATAACATTATTAGTAATTAAATGTTGAATTACTGTGAATATCTCAACAAGTAAAGAAACACGAAATTTAACCAATGATACATTAAAATTTAAAAGTGATGAGGTGAGCCCGGTTTAGAATTTTGCGCAAGTGAGTAGCGAACTCTAACATGGCACAGGAAGGTATTTCGGCTCTTTTCGGTGGAGGCGATATAAGGTTGGTGGTACGGGTGTCACAACATAGACCGTTCCCTTGGGGCAGACCGTGATGTCACGACTCGGGTAAATAACCCTGGTGCGTGGGCATCATTGGTAGTTACAGGAAGTAACATTTGAATATTTGACCAAGGGGGAGTCAAAATTACCCGTGGCCATTGCTTAGCAGTTGAATGGAAATAGTGCTCCGTGGGGAGTTACTTAAACTTATCTGATAAACTAAATCTATGAAAATTTAAAAAGAAAAGTGGGCATTTTCCTTATGATGAAATACTGCCTCTGTTTGTCATTTTTTATTTATTTATTATCTATTGTTATTATTTCAATTGATGGCATTTCTAATATGCTTATTAAATGCTGCCTGTTATTCTGTTACTATGCATTATTCATTGTGGGTATTATTATCGGGGTGGGTATTTCGGGTTATAGTATCTTATTGAGCTCGTCGCTCATTGGCATCCTCGTTGCCCTAGCGTTTCATGCCAGGTACCGAAGAAACCGAAGGAAACACCGAGGTGTTAGAAGACAACATTCAGCCCTAATTAGCTTGAAGAGTCTCCAAATTCCACGAACCATTTCCTATATTTCCTAGGTTTCTCTAGCTTTTCTTTCGCATTTGTTTTAATTTCTTTTTGTGTACCGAGACTAAGTTTTAAGTTTTATTAGAATTGTAATTTGAAAACTTTAAATTTTTGGGTTGTTAATTAATGGATGATGGTAATATTGGTGGCAATATTGGTTTTAAGTTTCTAAATCTTATTATGATGTCCTTAAATTTTGGAGAGTCACAGTTATGTCCTAGCCAAATTTACCGGCCAGCTAGGACGCTACTTTCTTAGAGCCAAGGATACTGATCATCACTTAATGACCATGCTTGCCAACTCTGGCAAGCGTGTCGACGACGTGATGGTCGTTGTCCGCGGCAATTGGGAATTTGGCGAAGGTGAAGATCGCCTAGACCTTGTGCCAAGGCAAATAACACGTTACTTATGAATCTTGTACTGATGAATCGATTCGTGGAACGGCTAGGGCACTCAAGCCGACTAGATTGATGAATCTGCCCTTGCCCCAGCTGGTTCATGATTGTAGAATGCCAAATAACACGTTACTTATCAATCTTGTACTGATAAATCGATTCGTGGAATAGCTGGGGCACTTAAGCCGAATAGATTGATGAATTTGCCCTTGCCTCAGCTAGTTCACGAACATTAAACGTCGAATATCAGTGGTTGATGGGGCGATTGGGGCATATGACTCAGTCGGCGCGGGGTTGTTGACGTTTCAATATTAATGAGATTGCCTCGAAGGTACTACCCTCGTAGGGAATAAATGGGCGTGTACTTCGTGAACGAGGGTCCTATTTATGTGCTCAGTCCAGCTCTTTGAGAAAGATTAAACAAGTGCGAATGTCAAATAGACTTTTCTTCAACAGCAGAGGTGAAGCGAAGATGCTAGCTGAACTGGGAGGAGCCATGAGTCGAAGCGGTGAACCTTCACGCACGGGTAGTAGGACTTCGAGGGATCGGGAGAGACACCAATCTCTTCGTCGTCGAAGTAGGTCGCCCAAGAGGGACAAGCAGCCACAGCGTAAGTCTCCTCAACCATGTCCTAGAAGGGAATCCGACGCGACTTCTCGCCTATTGAGTTTTGCGGTCTTCGTGGGTAATAGACCAATGACAGAGGCGGATTCGATCGTTCGAGATCCAAATGTGGCAGTTGAGTTCGCTCGGCAGATTTTTCCACCCGAAGTTCAACAGTCGATGATAGGTCGGCAGGACTTTGAAGTGTTTCATGAAGGCGTTCACGGGGCGGTGAGGGGACTATACACGGCTTATGAGATCGGCATGCGTCTCCGCACGCTCGCCGCGATATAGAATAGAGAGATAAACGCATTCGGAAGTTAGAAGCTCGCGCCGAAAAAGCCGAGCACGAGCTAAGGAAAGTCAAGTCTGCCGAGCCCCAATCAACCAGCCACCCCAACCCGATTGTTGAAGAGAGGGTTACTCAAAGGTTGATTAGTGATGCGATCGCCGATCATAATACGGCTAGCATGTTCGCGATTGAGACTGCGAAGGCTGCAGCCTATGAAAAAGGCTTTTATGACGGCCAACTGGTCGGAATTCAGAAGACCAAATAGAAACTCGACGAAGAAGTTTGCCGATGTGAAAATCGTGGATTTAAACACGACTGAATCAAGGCACTTCAGCAGGCTAAGGCTCTCCAAGCAGAAGGGTTGGGTTTTGCATTTCCATTGTACTAGTAAAATGATTTCCCCTTCTCCGCTTTCGAAATTCAGAAAAGTGATGATGAATGAGCCGTCGTATAGAAGAAGACCTTGTAATGCTTATGTAATTTGAAAGTGAAATTATGTATTTAATGGTTGATTCTAATAAAACGCTCAGTTTTCAATTTGTAGCGTACTTGTCATTTATTTTAGTACGCATTTTATTCTGAATGTTCGCACGTTTTAGATTGTGTTTATGCGATTTTATTTTGAATGTTCGCACGTTTTAAATGTTCGCACGTTTTAGTACACATTTTATTCCGTTGTACCGATACGAATTCCATACTTTAATCGGCCCAAAGGCATCTGAATTCGGAGGCTTAATCGGCATCATGCGCCGCTTGGCCAATCGTGACATCCACGAAGGGCGCTCCGAATCCGGAGGCTTAACTTGGCCAATCGTGATATCCACGAAGGGCGCTCCAAATCCAAAGGCTTAATCGGCCCAAAGACATCGTGTGCCGATGGGGCTTCGAATCTGGAGGCTTAATTTGGCCAATCGTGATATCAACGAAAGGCGCTCCGAATCCGGAGGCTTAATCGGCCCAAAGACGTCATGTGCCGATGGGGCTCCGAATCCGGAGGCTTAATTTGGCCAATCGTAATATCCATGAAGGGCACTCTGAATCCGGAGGCTTAATCGGTCTAAAGACGTCGTGCGCCGATGGGGCTCCAAATCCGGAGGCTTAATTTAGCCAATCGTGATATCCACGAAGGGCGCTCCGAATCCGGAGGCTTAATTGGCCCAAAGATGTCGTGCGCCGATGGGGCTCCGAATCCGGAGGCTTTTTTGAAGCACCTTTGAACTGGATTTTGTAGTGAGTAAAAAGAGATATTTGCATTACAGAAAATGAGTTGTACACGGCGATTTGTTCAGAACAAGTATCATGCCCCACAAGTCGGGTTAATGATAAAATTTGCGTAAATGCGTAGAATTCCAAGGCCGAGGTAGACTCCTTCCTGACATGTCTTTTAGCCGATATGCCCCTACTCCTGCGATGGAATCAATCTGATAGGGGCCGTCCCAATTAGAACCCAATTTTCCATCAGCCGGTTTCTTGGCAGCTACAAGTACCTTCTTCAGGACCAAATCCCCTGGTATGTAGCAGCGCAGTTGAACAAATTGATTATATGACTTGGCAAGCTGCTGCTGGTACCGCATCATGGATGCAAATACACAGTCTCTTCGTTCTTCAATCAGAATCAAATCTAAAGCCAGTATCATGTCGTTTCGGCCCGTGTCAAAAACTTGAGCTTTCAGGGTTGGGTGGACGATCTCCAGGGGTATGATCGCCTAGGTTCCAAAGTATAGAGCAAACGGTGTTTCTCCACTAGATCGACTCAGTATAGTTCGATGAGCCCACAATACACTTGGCAATTCTTCGACTCATTTGCCTTTAGCTCTCTCCAGCCTCTTCTTGATGCCGTCCAAGATGGATTTGTTAGAGGCTTCGTCTTGACCATTGCTTTGTGGGTAAGCCGGCGTAGAAAAGTAGGGCCGGATACCATACTTGCTGCACAATTCCCGGTAGACGCCACAATCAAACTGGGTGCCGTTGTCTGAGATAAGAGCTCTTGGAATGCCGAATCGCGTTATGATATTTCTCCACACAAAGCGCTTGACATCAGAATCTCGAATATGCGTTAATGCCTCCGCTTCGACCCATTTTGTAAAGTAGTCTGTGGCAACAATCAAGTATCGTTTGCTCCTTGGGGCCTTCGGCAACGGTCCTACGATATCAAGCCCCCATTGGACAAACGGCCAGGGACTGGTGATAGAACTCAACTCTTCAACAGGCAAATGGGTTAACGGGGAGAACTTCTGGCACTATTCACATTTTTTCACATAGCATTCCGCATTAGATCTCATTGTCGGCCAATAATACCCCTGTGTTATAGCTCTATGGGCCAAAGAGAGCCTACCAGAATGGGCACCACAACTGCCTTCATGTATTTCAGCAAGAAGCTCTTTGACTTTGTCAGGGTGCATACATTCCAAATATGGACCAGAGAGGGATTTTTTATAAAGCCTTCCTTACAGATCGAAGTAGTATCGCAGGGCCTTGTTTCGCAGCTTGTGCGCTTCTTTCTTGTCCTCTGGGAGCTGTTCGGAAGACAGGAATGCAGCAATGGGATCCATCTAACTTGGTCCAGATTCTATAACATTGACTTGAACTTCCTCCGAAAGGCCGATAGTCGACTCCGAGATGAAACCTACTTTGATGGTCTGCTTAATCTCTGAGTTAATGGCGGAGGCTAGGCAGGCAAGGGCATCTGCATGTGTGTTCTGATCATGTGTTATCTGGTTCAATTCATGATAGTAAAATTTTGCCAGCAAGGAGTTGACCGTTTTCATGTAAGTCGCCATACGGTCGTTTCTTGCCACGTACTCCCTCTTTAGCTAATTGATCACCAGTTTTGAATCACAAAATACAAGCAAGCGCCGAGCACCCAGAAGATGTGCATTCCGCAAATCGGCTAGAAGGGCTTCGTATTCGGCTTCGTTATTTGATGCTTCGAAGCCGAGCTTGACAGCTTATTCAATTATTGTGCCGTCAGGAGCTATGATCACAACTCCTGCTTTGTTGCCCTGCTGATTAGATGATCCATCACAGTACAACTGCTAGATGTCCCCAACATAAATTCTCCAATTCGACTCCGGTCGAATTTTGTCGGACTTGAAATCAGCAAGACCCCCAGTGAATTCAGCAACAAAGTCGGCTAACACCTGTCCCTTGATTGATGTTTTGGGTAGAAACTAAATGTCATACTAGCCAAGTTCAAGAGCCCACTTTGAAACACGTTCTGATACTTCTGCATTTCGTAGTACTGATCGGAGGGGATAATCTGTTACCACCCCAATGCTATGTCCTTGGAAGTAATGCATCAGTTTTCTTGCCACCATGACTAGGGCTAGGATGAGTTTTTCCAGGGGAAGGTAGTGTGTTTTAGCATCCACCATTGCCTTGCTCACATAATACACTAGCCGCTGCTCCCCCAGCTCTTCCTTTATCAGTACGGCGTTGACGGCCCTGTCGGAAACTGCCAAATACAAAATGAGCAGATCACTAGCTGCAGGTGTTGTCAAGAGTGGTCTTGAGCAGAGGTAAGTCTTGAGGCCGTTGAAAGCGGCTTCGCATTCGGCAGACCATTCAAAAGCCTTGCCCTGCCGTAGTGTATAGAAGAATTGTCGGCAGCGATTTGTAGACCGACTGATGAACCTATTGAGTGTAGCGGCCATCCTCATCAACTTTTGAACCTCTTTTACTGAACGAGAAGAGCTGAGTTCCAAGATTGCTGTGATCTGCCTCGGGTTGGCCTCGATTCCCCGGTGGTTGACAATGTAACCCAAGAACTTGCCGGAGCCAATCCCAAACGCACATTTGAAAGTATTCAGCTTCATTTTGTATTTGCGTAAGATGCCGAACGTCTCTTCTAGATCGGCTAGATGGGTTTACTCTTCTCTGGACTTGACTACCATGTCATCAATGTACACTTCCATAGTGCGGTCGAGTTACTCCTTGAACATAGCCGTGACCAGTCTTTGGTAAGTTGCCCGTGCATTCTTCAGCCCAAAAGACATAACCTTATAGCAGTAGGTTCCTCTTGAGGTGAGGAATGCAGTTTTTTCTTAGTCCTGAGGATGCATGGCGATCTGATGGTAGTCTCTGTAAGCATCGAGAAAGCTCATGCGCTGATGGTGTGCCATCGCGTCTATAAGTTGGTCAATTCTGGGTGGGGAAAAACAATCCTTAGGGCAGGCTTTGTTTAGGTCCGTGAAGTCGGCGCACACTCGCCAAGTCCCATTTTTCTTATTCACGAACACTGTAGTAGAGAGCCATGTAGGGTAGGTCACTTCCCTGATTGCCCCGGTGTTAAGCAGCCCATCAATCTCTTCAACAACGGCGGTAGTGTGCTTTGCGACTGACCGCCGGCTTTTCTGAATAATTGGCTTGCACTTATGGTTAACATTCAAACGGTGCTATGAAACGGACGAATCTATACCCGGCATCTCATATGGAGTCCACGCAAAGATGTTAAGGTTGCTGAGCAGGAAAGAGATTAGCTGCTGTCTGTCGGCTTGGCTCAGGGAGGCGCCGACCATGAAGAACTTCTCTGGGCTTCTGTCAATTTCATCTCTGTCTAGGCCTTCCATGGCCTTTTCACTTGGAAGCCACCCAACATCGTTGAAGCTCTCCCGATCCGGCGCCTCAATGGAATTCACTTGCAACTCCTTTGCCGTCTTTCCAGCGAGGAGATAACATGCTTGTGTCGATTTCTAGGAGCCGCGGATTTGCTCAATGTCGCGTTTCGTCGGAAAGCGTAGCAGCTAATGATATGTACTCGACACGGCCTACATGGTGTGCAGCCAAGTTCGCCCCATAATGAGATTGTACGGCGATGGTAGCTTGACGACCAAGAAATCTACATCTACTGTTTGGGAGCCCGCTCGAACAGGTAGTGTGATTTTCCCCAACGGGTACTCTGGATTGAAGTTGAAGCCGAATAGTGGATATGGGGTCGGAGAGAGATCCGATTCGGCGAAACCGAGTTTGGTAAATGTCTTATAGTACATAACCTCCGATGTGCTCCCCGAATCGATGAGTACGTGCTTAACTGTGAACTGGTTTATGCGTAACTCAACTACCAAGGGATCAATATGGGGCACTGTTACTCCGGCCAAATCTGAATCATCAAAAGTAATGCCCGCGCCCTTATGGGGCCGTTTAGCTAGAGTGAGTTGGTTTTGAGGGTCGGAGTTTGACTGAATCATATGCACCACCGATGACATTGGCAAGCTGTATATCATGTGGATCACGCCGAGCGGAGGTGAATCCTATCTTAAGGCTATTGCTTTGGTCGGGTTGCCTTTTCGGACATACTGTTGCAGCCGACCATCCTACGCCAATTCCTCAAAGTGATCTTTCAATGCATAACAACTCTCAGTTTCATGGCCATAACCCTTATGAAACTTGCACCGCCGATCTCGTCTTCGAGTATCGAGAGGTTCCACTATTTTTTACAGCCACTTGAAGAATGGAAGATGTTGGATTTTGGACATGACCGTGCTGATCGTCTCTGACAACTCAGTATATTTCTTATTGGCGCGCCTTGTGCGCCTGCTGTCGACTTGCAGCTGTTCATTAGCTCGGTGAGAGCATTGGTCGCTTGATCGGCGAGAATCCCGTCTCTTATCTCCTTTTGCCCGATGGCGAGGTTCGGGGCTCTGAGCTGCTACAGAATTTATCGGCTGAGCAATTTCAGCAGGAGCTGTCTTGTTGGTGACATTGTCGGCTTTAACCCTCAAGGCATCATCTTCCACTTTATAGTATTCTTCAACTTTCTTCATCAACGACCAAACTGTTTTGGGGGGCCATCTGGTTAAAGAGCTGCGGAGGGCATTGTTGGGATGCAACCCCATCTTGAAGGCGGTAATGGCCATGGAGTCATTGCAAGCATCGTCTACTAGATTGAAACATTCTCAATATCACGCCAAGTAGGCACGAAGGGTTTCCCCCGGTTGAATCTGCATTGTCCAGAGGGAGTCGGCTTGCTTTGGCTGGACCTCATTAGTGATAAACCTTGCCCTTAAGGATTTTTGGAATTGGTGGAAGCTTTTAATCAAAGCCAGCTCCAGTTTGTAATACCACCTGACAGCTAGCGGTCCCAAATTACTCGAAAATATTCTGCACATCAAAGCCTCGTCATCTGCATACAGTGTCATGGCTTACTTGTAATAGCGGATGTGATCGGTGGGGTCTGATTACCGTCGTACAAGGTGAATGACGATACTTTGAATTTCTTGGGTAGTACTGCCTTTGCAATCCGTCGTACAAAAGGATCGTGTTGATCTTCATCCGAACTGTTTTTTCTTCGCTTATACCTTATACGGGGACTCTCTTCAGAAGAACTGGAAGTTTCAGATCGTCCCTTCTTCTTGGGCTCCAAGGATAATGTGTCGGAGTTGCTATAAGTGTCTTATTGTCGGGCTCGAGATCGTCGACCACCTACCCTCACAGGTCGTTCCGGGCCTTGGTATATAGCTTGTTTGGACTTTGCCACCTCCAAGGCCAAATCCTGACGGAGACGTTCGTTCTCTGCGATCATGTTCTCCAACCTTTGTTCATTTTTCTTTGCTTGTTCCATGATCGCTTGCATTGCTTCATGCTCTAGAGTCGAGGGTGAGACGAAGTTCAAAGCGCGTCTTGCGGGAATAGTTTCCGGTCCAAGCATGTTTGTTGGAGTGAAGTCGTCTCTCTGCGTGGTTTCATCAGTGACTATCAGAGCGTCTTCTGTTACGCCCGCTATGGATGTGTTTGAGTATTCCCACAAACGGCGCCAATTGTGGGGGAAGGGTTTGGAAATACTTTTCTAATCTTGGGGGACGTCAATGATCCTCTACTAGTCACTTGAAAAAAAATTAACACTCTGGTCGGGGGTGTCGGAATTAGCACTCCGACGGGCAAATCAGTCTCTATACTCTGAACTACTAGTATTTTAAGTCAAGTGTAATAGTTCTCACATACTTTTCTCGAACTGAGGATCTTATATTTATAGTATTCTCTTTGGGCCTTAGGGCCTGGCCCAACCCTGATCCTTTACATGTACTTCTACTCGGCTTTTGTTCTATTGATAGGAATGCCGACTATTTTATTCGGCTCTCCATTTGAATAGGGTCAATGCCGAATAGAGGTTGTGCTCTGGATCGGACTGGTCTACTCGTCTGTTGATCCAAAATTATTCGGCTCCCACATAACAAAATGTTTAAAAAATTTTAAAAACATAAATTAAAAAATATGTTTGTTCAGGCTTAAAATATTTATATTTATTTTTATTATTTATGATAATGGGATCACACACATTATAATTGAAAAAAAATTAATTGAAAAAAATTTAAAAGAATTAATTAAAAAATAATTGAAAAAAAAATTAATTGGGAAAAAAATTAACTGAAAAAAGATTAATTGAAAAAAAAATTGAAAAAAAAATTATTTGAAAAATAATTAATTGAAAAAAAAAAATTATTTGAAAAAAAAATTGAAAACTGAAAACGTAAACTCATTTTTTGAGTTTACATTTTTTCCTCAAATTTATAAACTGAGGCAACCATTTATAAATCAAAAAAATTATCAAACAAGTTTTTATGATAATTTTTAAAATTTTGTAAATATAAACTGAAAACTGAAAACGGAATGGTTACCAAACAGACTCTTAGTAACTTTTTGTATTTTTGGCTAAAATATGATGTAAAAAAAACTTGTATGTTTGGAATAATTTTTTTATTTTTTATGAAAAGATGTATAAAAAGTAGAGAGAAAATGAAATCTTTGACTTTTTTATATAAGTTATTAATTTTTTAATTTTTTTAATGACTTTTTAACTTTTAAGCTAAAAAGTGATATTATCAAATAAGACCTTAAACATTTCTAATGATAATCTCTTAGTTATCTTCTTTTATTAATACATAAATTACCTACAACCTATTTGGACCTTCCATGGGTTATTAATAGGGTCAGATCTGATCTAATTTTTAACAAATAGAAAAAATAACATTATCATATCTTTTATATTAAAATATATTTTTTCCTTTTATTTATAAATCTGTTTTCCAAGTATCTGTATTAGTTCTATTAACCTTATTAAAGTAAGGTTGGTGCAATTATATAAAAATTGTGACATTGAAGTATTTTTTTTAAAACTCAAGAAATGAGAAGTTGGTGTAATTTATCATTCTTTTTATATATTACAAGTTAATTGTATGATGATACAAGAAGTATGGTATATTCTATAATTATGTAAATTAAACTTCCTCTTTTTACCAACAATTTTTTTTTTTTTTTTTTTTTTCCAGAAGTTCAAAAATTATTGAATATTCCTACAAGAGAGTTCAAACTAAAATACAACAATTTGTTTGTGAATTGTATTATTCATATAAAAATAACATCAAAAGATTTATTTTCTTATCCAAGTAACAAACTACTTCTTGTATTTTTTTTAAATATAATTTATTTATTGATTTCATTTGTTTTGATACAATGATTAAATTATAATTGTTATAGTAGCTATATTGAAATTATTAAAAATAATAAATTAAAATATATTTTTTTCTTTATTTATTTTTGTATTTTCACAATATTTGTATTAGTTCTATTAACCCTGCTAAAAGTGAGGTTGGTGCAATTATATAAAAATTGTGAGATTTAAAGTATTTTTTCCAATCTCATGAGAAGTTAGTGTAATTTATCATTCATTTTACATATTAGAAATTAATTGTATGATGATACATGAAGTATTGTATATTCTAAAATTATGCACTCATTCACTAGTATTCAATGAAACTTTCTCTTTTTACCAACATTTTTTTTTCAAATGTACAAAATTCATTGAATATTCTACAAAAGAGTTCAAACTAAAATACAACAATTTTTTTTGTGACTTTTATTATCCACATAAAAATAACATCAAAAGATTAATTTTCTTATCCAAGTAACAAGTTACTTCTTGTATTTTTTTTTACTATAATTTATTTATTGATTTCATTTGTATAATTGTTGGCTTTTTGGCTTTCGAAGGGTATTTTTGTAAATGCGAGCGTGCCAGTAAGGATTAATCAGTCCTTACAGAAATTATAATTGCCAACCAATTATCAGACGATTGTGTTTTAGTTCTTTCAGCCTCAATGAAGAGGACTTTTACTGGTGGCTTAACTTAGGAGAAATTAAGCAAAATAACAGTTAAATGACGAACAATTAAAGTATTTCATTAAGATGAAAACTTACAATGATCCAAACTCAGCCTCGTAGAGGTTTACAGCAACAATCTACTTGAAACTACTCCTATGAACGAAGTGCAGTGCAGGAATTTAAAGTGCAGGAATGTAAAGAACAAGTATTTAAAGTGCAGGAAATGTAAAGACTGGAAATGTAAAACTGGAAAAGAAAATATGAAGTAAATGACTGGTTTGTTAGATCTGAGTCTGGGGGTTTTTTCTGGGGGCTTTCCTGCTATTTATACTTCTCAAGGATGACCATCGAACTGCACTTCAAATCGTCGAACTGCTCCTCCATGATTGCTTGATCATGTTGCCTTAGAAGTAGTTCCATTACGCCATTACTTGCAATTGGACTTTCCTCCTATATTTGAATTTGAATGTAAGTAACCGTTGAAGCCACGTCACTTTGCACCTCTTTATTGATTCAGTGCTACTCAAATCACGTGAGAACCAATACTAACTGCCACGTGTACGATCAGGATCGAAGACTTAAATGGTCTTCCTATATTACCCTTATTCTGCCACGTGTCGAATTGTGATTGGCTTTTACAAAATATGTAGCCAACATTACCCCCCGCACTAATATATCCAATACTTGGTGATATTAGTGGATCAAAGCTTTTCTCACGCTTTTGGAACGTGCATGGAGTCTATATTCTGGAAACACAACCGTCATCCATTGATGATTACTCGCATTAATTTCGTTTCCGACCTTCAGAACATCTCCACCACTTTAATAATCGAACGGACTAATATCTCTTTCATGACTGAACCAAACTTCTTCTCTATTGATCAAGTACATGAAGAGTCATCTAATGATGTTGTTTTCTCTCGAAAGAACTTCCATGCATTCATTAGCCACTTTTACCCGCCTTTCCATATTCAAGTCATGGATGCCTTTGCAAATTACCAACCTTTGGATTACGAACATATTGTCCTTAATCTTTCAATTCAGAAAGTTGCAAATATGGACATGGGAAATTCTTCTTCTGATTCACCTTTGGATTGTGAACAAACTGCTCTTAGTCCTTTGATTCAGAAGGTTGCAAATATGGACATAGGAGGCCCCTCTCTACAATCCTCTGCATGGGATAAGGCTATGGCTTCAAATTCCTCCAGGGCTTCAAGCTGGTCAGAACCTGAGGTCTGGGAATTAAGGGAGCGAATTAACTATCACTTTGTCAAATTCACCGACCCGTTGGACTTTCCTTCTTATGCGCGAAGCTCGGTGGTTTATCCTTACATGCCTATCGACCGTCGATGTAGTTTAGAGGACAATCTGCTCGTGGCATGGTACACATCATCCATGCCTACAAAAATGGTACGATCTGTTCCTCGTCCAGAAGAGGCACAGGGGTATAACCCTTCATTTTTAGCCAAGAAGGCAAAACTTCATCCTTCTGACTAGCTTGATTGTGTCAATGCTCCTCAATTTCCTCTTTCTTTGGAAATGGAGGCCCTTATACCTCATCCTTCGCAAAAACTTTCCTGGATAGAGAAGTTGAGGCTTACCCTTTCTGTAGAGAAAGTTTTCCCTCCTTACGAGCCTCCACCTTCTCCTACTCCAGCTCAGCAAAAGCAAGCCCAACTCCTGCTTGCAGCCTTTTCTCACTTACCCTTCAATGTTCTTGAGGAAGATGTTCCCCTTAAGAACTTTCGATGGGCTTGTAATATTCTGACTCGGGGCCACGTTCTCAACTCCATTACTCAAGCAGAACTTCACACGTTTTTGGACCAACTTCCATCACTTCTCCATTGGCACCGCACTTCTTTGGCCATCACTCAATCCTTGGATCAACTTTCATCGCTTCGAGTTCATTCCCAATATGAAGCAGAGAACCTCGTCGAAGAATACAACGACTTTCAAAATAAGGATTCTACGTACTGGGATGATTTGGAAATGGACGAGTTGGAACAAGGGCTAAGAGAAACGGCGTTCGAAATAAAGGCTGAGGAGCTTTTTTATGAAGTGAGAACACACCAACTCATGCAGCCAATGTTAGAAGAAATAGAGGATAGAATGAAGAAAGAATAGAAATTCATTGATCATAGTTAGACTAAATTTCATGATCTTGTTATTTATTCCATTCCCTATTTTTATGAGCTTGAGTTTGTACCCAAATAGGGTTATTCGATGTAATCACTTTTGCTTAAATATAATTAAGACTTTTCCTCTGTTTGGCATTGTCTCTGTTTGCCTTTAAAAGCACATTCAAGACTTTGAACTGAACAATCTCATCTTTCGAACCTGGACTCAATTGTCTTAACTGAAACACTGTAAAAAACCAATTATGAGCTTTTCCAATTTATGGAATAAAGTTAACAGTTTTTGGCTGATTTTCAATCAGAATCAGTGTTTCGAATCTAGCAATCTTATACTTAAATCTTGTTTCAACCATAATCAACATCTGACCATGGTTAGCATGATCAATTTAGTTTCAAATTGACCATCTTTTGTTTCGAATAACAGTTCATGCTGCTTTAGTTCCATATACAACTTTTCTGTGAACCAACTATTGGTTTTGATATTTTGAACACCAAATCCTATCCTTAAAAAGTCTCAAGTTTTTGCCTCGAAGGACATTACCTTCGTTAAGAAACCTAAAACAGGTCTTTTAACCTTTCGGAGTAAAACAAACACCTGAGTATTCTTATATCTCTTTTTTTTTTAGTATGAAATGTGCTTCGAAGCTGGCTTCGCCGTTTCGAAGCCGTAGTTTTTGGTTTTTGGCACCAAAATTTGGCTTCAGAGCCAAATTTTTACTTTGAAGCTAACCTCAGTATCTGGGCTGTGTTTTTTCCCTCTAAAAGTATCAATATTGAAGGAAACTCTTCGTATTCGTACTTCTAGTACTTAACGACTTACGCAATATAATTTTCAGACACAAAAGCTTTTAAACACCCCTTTGTTTCATGCTCTGAAATCACTTGCTCTTTTAACACACAAACCCTACCGATCTTCTGTGAACCCTCTCTTCCTTGCTACTTGCTATCAATGGATCCTTCCTCACTGAAAGTGCTCGCTGGCGACCGTATCAGCCCTACCATGGCTTTGAAGAAATGCATTGATGAAAAAATCGCCAAGCTAACAACTGGTGGGTCAAGCGCCATAGATGGACGTCTCTTTGTTCCTCGCCACAGCAACTAACAAGAGTATGTCCTAGGTCTCATTTTTCGGGACGCCCCTAACCAACTCCCAGCTTTATACCCTCGTTTGGAGGATCACTTTCTTCTCTACGAAGGAGGGCTTGACTAGAGCAATTGGAGAATGACCCGGCCTCATCGTTGCTGGCCGACATTGAGAACCGAGTGGAAGGAATGGTATGACAGGGTGGTGCCTGCGAGAGAAGATGACCTACAGGAGCTCTGCATTCTCGACGCTCTTCGTCTTTTCAGGTTCATCATTCCTGAGGACCCCTTTTTAATTCCTGTTGCTCTATGTTTTTGAAATATGGCTTTTAATTTCTTCCAATTTCGATGCGGCATGATGGCCCCTACTGTTCTTGATATTTGCCATCTATTAGGAGTATCCCCTATTGGTACCCCCATTACATCAGATTTCCCTGACTTAGCAGTCTTTTTCTCCCTCCCCTCTCTTAACTCATCTTACAGTGATTTTGTTAAAGCTGAGAATAAAAGAGAGGGCCTGGTAACTGATAGGGAATTCTTTTCCTTCTTATTATATTGGCTTTGCAAATTCCTCTTCTGCACCTCCTCCCAAAGAATCATGCCTGAATTTACCCCTCTTGCCAAAGCCTTTGTTTTGCAGAAAATGGTAGCCTTGGCCCCATATGTCCTAGGCCATGTATATAGAGTTTGTTCCCTCTTTTGTGAAAAACCCTTAGATGCTAATCAACGGGGCCATTCTGGATTCTTCAACTTTGGCTTTTCGCCTATTTTACTGAATTACAATCCAAATGCCTTAAGTTTTCTGGGCTACACTCTCTTACCCATGGCATAAGACTGGCCAATGCTTCACTTTCTCCCTCTACTTTTGCTTTTTATTTCTCTTTCTTCCATCAACTACCAGCTGCCCCTCCTATTCACCGTTTCCGTCCCTTCGAACCCAACATTGGCCCAATTTGGTTGAATAATTTCCTAAGTGACAGGCTCTGTGCCTCGCCTACTCACAAGGATATATGGGCTTCCCTCCTGCTTCCCAAAGAGCTATTCATCGGGATTACAAATCCCAGAGCTTATAAATGCATAGCCGAGCCTTATTGTCCTGCTCAATTTGCTAGACAATTTGGCTTCACACAAGGGGTCCCAATACCTCTCTGCAGCAACACTAATTTGAGCCTTACTATGAGAGATTTAAAGGTTCGGAGGTCGAGGCTAGAAGAGGCAACCTTCAAATTTATAAATGACTTGGCCACTTTTGAGTATACCCCTTTCATTCCTCAAGGTACCGTATTGAAGAGATACAAAAATTGGTAGGTGAGCAATATGGAAGTCTATTTGGCCATTTCACCTCAAAACCTACTAAAGGTGTTGGATGTGCCCAAACCCAAGGGAACTGGAACTGTTACTTCTTCCACTGTGCCTCTTCCAACCCAGTCCATTCCTGCTGCCTCAACTCCTGTTAAAGTCACTCGGGCTGCTTCGAAGAAAGGTATATATTTTTGTTTTCTTTCCTTCGACTTTCTCTATGATGCTGGTTATCTTATTCTTAATTCTTCCTCTGTGAAGGTGGTCAACATCAAAAGAAGAAGAGACTCCTTGAGCTAGAAAAAGAAATATTTGAGGTTCAAGTAGAAGAAGAAGAGGAAGAAGAAGAAGAAGAAGATCAAGAGTAGGAATCTCCCTTGAAAAGAAGAAAAAAAATGATTGACTTGGTTCAACAGAAGACAGCTGCTAAAGAAGTAGAAGAGGAGCTCTTTTCTAGGGAATGCGGATCTCAAACTGAAGAAATTGAGAAGGAAATTGAGAAGAAGCCGACAATATCAATACAGAGAAAAAGGAGAAGAAAGATAACTGTCTCTCATTCTGATTTCGTCGAAGACTCCGATTCCGAGACCATTGCCGAAGCAATAGAAAAAAAAAAAAGAAAAGTGGCTGCTTCAGCTACTAACTTGGTTGAAAATCCCGTCCACGAAGCAGCTGCTAAGGCCGTAGAACAAGAGTATTCCAAGGCCATAATTGTCTTCGAGAGGGCTGAGAAGAGACGGCAGCAACAATTTCTGAGAGATGAAGCTGCTGCTGCTGACGCACTACAAAGGGAAGTTGCAAGAAGGCAACAGACCGCTGAACATTACTTTCTTCGCAGCTCTCCCATCAGTGCCAGCGCTTCTGGAACAAGTAATTTCTTTCATGCCTCTATTCTTTTCTTGTCGAATCTTTAATATTGAGACTTGACAGTACTTCATATTTCTTTGCAGCAATAACCACTGAGTCTATCCCTCAATTTACTTCTCTTTCGAGCCTTGCTCCTCCTTCTCTTTCCAAGGAAATTCCAATTGCTACCTCTTCTTCGAAGGCAGCTAATTCCCCAATTGAGGGTGCTGGAAGTTCTCCAACTCATAATTCATCACCTTTGCTTGCTTCTAGCCCCTCCTCACTTGATTCATTGGTGGCTAAGACCATAGAGACTGCCAAAAATGCTCCATCCATTTTTCCTATCCCCATGCAGTCCTCTGTGCCTTCCACCACAACTATCTCTGCGCCTCTCATGTCTATGGATGAGGTTGATGTCTTCGAAGCCAGACTAGCTAGTCTCTTCGACATACCCTCTACCTCTCCAACATTCAATGTTGAAGCTGAGCCATTAGTTTTGGCTGACTCCTTGCTGGAAATTTTTGAGAGCTCTTCTTCCTCCAGCAGCAAGCCTTCTGCATCCTTGATAGACCTGGACACATGCCTGGATCTATTGATTTCTTTTTCAAGGATCCCCTTCGAGGCTCTACAAAGGCCTATAATCAGAAATGGGTTCCTCCAATGCTGCAAAGTTGTTGAGCAGTCTGGCATGAATGTTTCAAGTCATCTATCTCAAGCAGCAGCCACTGTCGATTTTTACATTACCATTTGTCAAGCTACCAAGGCTGAGGATGAGAAATTGGCTGGCGACCAGAGTTTTGATTCCCACGTACATACTGAAGTGTCAAAGCTTAAAGAACAACACTCCTCTGCCTCCCACTTTTGAGTCCAGTTGCTGGAGAGAAAAGCTCAACTTGAAGAGGAGCTATCTGCAGTGAATCAGGCCTTAGTCCAAACTGACACTAAACTGCAAATTACCAACCAATGACTGGTCGATCAAAAGGAAGAGATGGCTGCAACTATTCGATTATTTTCAGCATTTACTAATAGAAAATCTGTTGTACAAAAACAATTAAGACACTGTAATGATTTTTGGGCCAATTTGTGGCAAAATGTACTTAATTCTTTATGAAAAAACAAATTTTTGTCTATCATTTAAGCAGTCTTATGTTCTTGTACTTGGTGTTTATTTTATTCCTTGTGTTTCCCAATTGGTTGGAAAATAAGGCTTCAAATATCTACCATTAATCTTTTTGGGATATATATACCCATTTAAATTTCTCAAATGGTATGCTCCAAAAGGCAGAACTCTATGAATTTGATATGGTCCTTCCCAGTTAGGTGACCATTTGCCAAACTTATGGCTTTTAATTCTTATTGGGAGTATTGTTTTCCATACCAAATCACCTTCATCAAAGCCAATGTGTTTGACTTTCTTATTATAATTCTTGGCTGCTTTCCTCTTTTGGAAAAGAATGCTATTTAATGCAAAAATTCTGGCTTCATTTATACTTTCTAACTCCAAACACATACTTTGATGGTACTGCTCAGGATCTAACTGATCTTGGCATCTTACCCTCAAAGATTTAACATTAATCTCTACAGATAACACTGCATCATGCCCATATACTAAGGCATAAGGAGTGACTCCTATGCTTGCCCTTAGAGAAGTTCTGTAAGCCCACAAAACATCCAACAACAGGTTATGTCAATCCTTAGGATTATCTTCCACAACCTTTTATATTCCCTTTTTCAAGGACTTATTGGATGATTCAGCTTGACCATTGGCTTGTGCATAATAGGGTGTGGAATTAACAAGGCTAATTCCAAATTCTGCCACAAAAGACTTCACCATCTTCCCATCGAACACAGTCCCATTATCCACAGTTATAGTTTGTGGGATGCCAAATCTATGGATCAAATCTTTAATGAACCCAATGACCTATGTCTAGTCTACAGCTTTGTATGGCTTGGCTTCGACCCACTTAGTGAAGTAATCAGTGGCCACTAGAATGAAACAATGGTGCTTCGAAGAAGGTGGGTGTATTTTTCCCATCATATCCATGGCCCATCCTCTGAATGGCTAGGGCTTCATTACTGCATGTAGGTCAGTTATGGGCACATGCCTTATTGTGCTATGCTTTTGGCATGCCTGGCAACCCTTTGCATACTCTATGCAGTCTTTAAGGATAGTTGGCCAATAGTAGGAATGCCTTCGAAACAACCATCTCATCTTTACACCAGGCTGATGAGCACCACAGATGCCTTCATGAACCTCAGCCATAGCTGTTAATGCTTCTTTTGGGCCTAACCATTCCAGCAATAAGCCATCTCCCCCCATTTTGTAGAGAGCATTGCCATATATCATATATTGCATAGACTACAATTTAATTTTCCTGTTGGCCTTCGAAGATGGACCAGTCAAGTACTGCATTATTGGATGCCTCCAATCTTGTTCTTGTAAGTCATTATAATTGACTTCTAAGACCACATTCCTTTTATTCAAAGGTGGTATCAATTTTTGATATGTTGTTTGGCTTATGTCCCTTTGGGCATTATCCCTTATCTTGAAGTTCGAAGCTTTCTAAGCTACATCATTAGCTCTATTATTCAAGAATCTTGGAACATGAGTTACATTTGCTATTTGAAATTGAGAAAGCAGATGTAATGCAACAACATAATGCGGTAAAATACTTATGCTTTGACACTTGAAAATCCCTTTCACTTGGTTAACCACCAATTGAGAATCTCCAAATATGTCAACTGCATGAACTTGCAATCCAATAAGAATTTCTAGTCCCACTATTAAGGCTTCATATTCAGCCTGGTTATTGGAACAAGTAGCTTCATCCACTCTGAAACCATGTGTGGTTTCTACCCTTTGTGGTGATTTAATCACAATACTAATTCCGATTAAGCCATTGACTTTCGACCCATCGAACCACATCTGCCATGGCTCAACACTGGCCATACCAAGTTCCATTATCTCTTGGCTCTCTGTTTGAGATGGATGGTCTGCCAGAAAATTGGTTAAAACTTGCCCTTTTACTGCCCTTTGAGGGACATATTCTAGATGAAACTCTGATAAGGCTAGTATCCACTTGCCAATTCTTCCCCTCAACATAGGTCTAGATAACATGTACTTAACCAAATCTGTGGTTGCAATTACCAAGACAGTTGTAGGTAAAAGATAGTATCTTAATTTCATTGCAACAAAATACAAAGCAAAACATAGCTTTTCAACAGCTGAATATTTACACTCACAAGAATTTAAAAACCTACTAAGGTAATAAACAGCTTGCTCCATGTCTTCTTCATTGTCTTGAGCCAAGAAAGCTCCCAATGAATCTTCTGCTGCAGCTATGTACAACTTCAAGGGCTTATCACCCTTTGGTGGCATCAGAACTAGAGGATTGTCCAAGTAGGCTTTGATACCTTCGAAAGCAATTTGATGCTCTACTGTCCACATAAATTCCTCTTCATCTTTCAGCCTTAACAAGGAAGAAAATACTTTAGTTTTCCATGCAGTGTTAGAATGAACCTTCGAAGAAAGTTAACCTGTCCAAGGAACCTTTGTAATTCTTTCTTACTTGATGGAGGTCTGGCTACAATGATGGCTTTGGCTTTATTCTAGTCAATCTGTATTCCTTTCTTGTGAACCACATAGCCCAAGGAGTTTCCAGATGACACGCCAAAAGCACACTTAAGAGAATTGAGCTTCAATTTGAACTTTCTCATTTTTTCAAAGGCTGCTTCTAAGTGAAACAGATGCTCCTCCATAGATTGGGATTTAACTACAATGTCATCAATATAACACTCTAAATACCCTCCAATGAGGTCATGAAAGATAGTGTTCATAGCTCTCTGATAAGTAGCCCCAGCATTCTTTAGGCCAAATGGCATTTTAACCCATTCGAAGGTGCCAATATTTTCAGGACATCTGAATGCTGTCTTGTGGACATCCTCCTCTGCAATGCAGATCTGGTTATAACCAGAATGCCCATCCATCATTGATAAAACTTGATGCCCTACTGAACTGTCTACCAACAGATCCACTATAGGCATAGGGTACTTATCTTTTGGAGTTGCTAGATTTAAGTTTCTGAAATCAATATATACCCTTATTTTACCATTCTTCTTGACTACAGGCACAATATTAGATAGCCATTCAACATACCTGGCTGTCCTAATAAAGCCTGCCTTGAGTAGTCTAAGAATCTCTTCTTTGACTTTCTGAATTACTTCTGGACTCATTCTTCTTGGTTTCTGCTTGTATGGCTTGAAATTAGGCTTCATAGGGAGCCTATGTTCCACTAATGACCTATCCAATCGTGGTAGTTCATTATAAGACCATGCAAAGCAATCTTTATATTTCTTTAGAACAACCAATAACTGGTCCTTGTCCAGATCATTCAAACAAGCACTTATATAGGTGGGCTATTGCCTAGAACCTTCCCCTAAATTTACTTCTTCTAAGGGGTCTTGTGTTTGAGAACTTATTGAAGCTTCTTCCTTGGTTTCTTCTACCTTCGAAGCAACCTTCTCGCTTTGTTCTACTCTCAGGTTCTTTAGTTCAACATCTTTGCCCTCCTCTTTATAGACAAAATCTGTCCACAAGGCATCCTCTTCCTGTATCTCCCGGACTTTTGTTTCAATGTCCAATGCATAGTATTTACCAAGGGTCAAAATTTTGACCTGTTGCTGCTCCTGTTTGCAGCCAATTATCATGGCTTTTCTCTCTTGCTCCTGTACTTGCTGGACTATTGATTTTACATCCAATGTTGAAAACTTAATTAGAGCCAAAGACTTGGCTTATTGTTCTTCATCTCTTTGCCTACAACCAGGCATCATTGTCATCCTTAATGACAATCTCTCCATCAGCACTTTCTTGGACTAAGTGCTTCAGGTGTGTCACTTCCTCATCAGCCTTCACTTCGGCTGAGCCATCAGCTTTCCTCTGTATACTGAGTGGTGTTACTCCCTCAATATACAACCTGGCCTCTGCAAAGTCTGCACAGGCTATGAAGGGTTGAAGATCTGCATCAATTTCCTCTCTCTCCATTGCCTAAGGCCATCATAATTTTCTGATGCAAAGAGGAAGATACACATTTGTTAGTGTGGATCCAATCTCTCCCAAGTAAAGCATTGTATTTAGCATTACTGTCGATTACGAAGAATGCTGTCATACAGTCCCTGGTTCCCACACTCAAGTTAATGGGTAGAATCCTTTGAGCCATCTGTTTGTCTCCAGCAAAGCCAGCGATGGTTGTGTTGGTTGGGATCAACCTGGGATTCTTTTTCCCTAGTTTCTTCAAAGAAGATTTCGGTAGTAAGTTCACTGCTGCCCCATTGTCTATTAGGACTCGGTTTAGTTGTATCCCATCGAAGAAAGCCTTGATGCACAAAGGCTTGATATGTTGTGTCATAGAATTCGAGAGATATTCAAAAGGATACGAGAGGTTAATGCTCACCTCTTCTTCACTTTCATATTCAATTTCCATTGGGGTAGCCATTCCAGAATCATCTTGTACCATACTTACTTGTGAGTCTTCACTAGAGACAGGAATAGAATCCATGTCTTGGTCATCTTGGTCCTCATCTCCAGCCTGGAACTCATGAGGCAGTATGTGTACCATATTGACTGATACTGGAGGAAATGAGCCAAATTGGATGGTCGGTCAGACTGCTTCCTCCCTTGGCCACCTTGTTCAGTTACTTCAACAGTATCCTCTATGCTGCACTCTGGCACTTCGTTGTTAACTGATTCCTTCGAAGGATCTTTCTCAACTGGTTTTTCAACCAAAAATGTTTGCTCAGCCATGAAGGCTTCGAACATTTCTTCCTCCACCATTTCTTTCTTTTGGCTTATGGCAATTTATTCCTCTGTCTCGTTCTCACTCTCCATCAGAGCTTTCTCCAATCCTGCTAAGCTAGACTTCTCTCTGGTTTTTAGTTCAGAATGAACCTTGGCCAACTGTTATCTGCTGCAACCCACTTTGCTTTGTAGAGTTGGCTTTGGAGTATGGTCTGACTTTGCTTTCTGAAAATTCATTTTCACCACTTCCCCTTGCATTCTCCATTTTACAATACAGAAGTCAAGTGATATTAAACACGGGCATAATCTTATTCATTTCCTTTAATTCAGTTATTCAAATGTACATTCAGTTTTAATATTCAGTTGTATTACCACACACTCACACATGCAGATGGAATGCCCCTAACTCTTACTAGGACATCCTAAGCTCATAAGGACCGGTGTGTGCGGTATAACTCGTGCTCTAATACCACTTTGTCACGACCCAAACCCGACCCTATATGTTTAGCACCGTAACCGGTCAGTAATCCGAGGATTACCTACGGCCTCTTAACAGATTAACAAATATTAAGGGGCTGCGGAAGCAATAATGTAAAATAAGCAAGGTCCAATGAGCTGTGATGACGTACATGGGACAGAAAATTCAAAACTTATTTATATACATAAGCATGGCAGTCAAGTACACCAATATGTACAAAATATTTACAACTTGCATTCCCAAGATCCGACATTACAAACATGAACATTGACTAGCATGAAACAAAACAGCCGCGGCAAAAGGCTTTGACCGAAACCTCCTCGGGAGGCACAAAAGTTGGCTGACAAAAAGGAACTGAAGGCCCTCAACTTTGGCCCTGGTCATGTGCCAGCTCACCTACATATATATAGTAAACTGTGAGCGAAAGCCCAGTGAATAATAAACAGAGTAAAGGGGTTTCAATGAATGAGTTAAATGCAGGTTTTAAATCAATTCATATTTCATCAAAAGCATACTTGATCACGTAGAAATCATATTTCAGTTTTATCAAATTCATACTTAATCGGATCATGTACCGATAGAAATCATAAGTCATAGTTTCATTTACGTGATACATCCATTAGCATAACTAAACAGGACGCGCAATGCGTAAGGTTATGAATAACCTTCTAGTTCCTGCGAAGAAACCTCCGGATCTGGGTAACTGGACAGCTAAGCCCCCATGGCGGGCCTCCGGTACGGGCAATAGTGCACAAACATGACGCATAAGCGTAAGGTTACCAATAACCTAGTTCCACCAAGGAACCTCCGCTACCGGGTCACGGCTGTAAATCTCATATGGTACTAAGGATGTCACAAATATATGTCAGAAATTGAACAATCATTCATTGTACTTAACATATCATTTCAGAAAACAGATCTCATTTTATCACACAGAAAGTAAGTACAGTTGAACATATCTTTACAATGTTATTACTCACTGTGGACGTTGAAACAGATAGACGGAGCCAAGCGGTCAAACAGAATGCGGCACACGACCTACATAACACATCACGGATACACACTTGAAACACGCAATCCAAAAGTACAGAGCTCACATTAATGAGCCTAAGTGTGTACCTAACCTCTTATCCTTATTATGGAGCCTTAAACATGGCCTAGGAATGCCTAAGATGGAATGAGGATGCCAAAAATGCATTTTTGGACACTTTACAAAATTTTCAGAAACCAGGGGTCTCGCTCGAGCATGGAGCTCCTCGCTCGAACGGACATGCAGCCAAATGGTCCCCGCTCGAGCGTGAATTCCATCGCTCGAGCGGACTATGCGCTACAATAAAAATGCTGGATGCTCAAAATTTACACTCGATGGACGCTCGACCCTCGCTCGAGCGTGTGACACAAGTCCTGGCTCGAGCGTGGGTTCCCTCGCTCGAGCGGACTGTGAACTCATGCAAAGTACTGGATGTACGCATTTCACGCTTGAGCGTCACTTTTGTCGCTCGAGCGGAAGGCATGATCGCAGAGAGCTCGCTCGAGCGTGGAGTTCCTCGCTCGAGCGTGGGTTCAAAATCTGAAAATTCCAGATTGAACTCCAATGCTCAAATTCAACTTTTAACCATTCAAAACTCAACATCTTGGGCTCAATTTCTGGAAAATACATGTAGACCCATAGTACAAGAAGTTTTAAAAGTCAATTTGAAAAAATCAAAACCCAAGGGTAGTTTAATTAAACTCATTTCAAACCAATTTTTCAAGAGCATGAAGAATACGTAACATGCATGGTCTCATTTGAATTCAAAGCTTCTAAACAAGATCAAATGAGTCTATTTCTTCAAAACATGATGAAATCATGAACTAGAACCATAATATAAACATGCATGCACCAAATTCCATGTAATCAACCTCAAAATGCTAGGATGTAAACATGCATGCATGGATCTCTACCAAAATCACTATTTATGAACCAAAATCTAAACTCCACCCTTAAATAGACCATGAACCATGCAAGAGTAATCTTAAATACAACAATGAGAGGTTGAATCCTTACCTAAGTCTTGAATTTAAGGTGTAAGAAGCTCCAATTACAATTATCTTCCATTTCCCTCTAGTCTCCAAGCTAAATGCCTAGATGAAATCAATTCTCTCCTCCATTCTCTTTCTTGGTCGGCTAAGGCAAGAAATGAGCTGATGAAAATGTTGTGTTCAATGTAATAAGGCTCATAATTGTGTTGGCTAAGTGGGCCACTAAGTGGCACTAATGTAAATAAGTCCAACCCTTGACAATTAGCTTAATGTAATCTAGTTTAATCATTCCAAATCAAATTTTGATTGACCCTACCATAAAATCACATAAAATCTAGCTAGTCTAAAACACTAATCAATTTCGGAGTCGGGTGTCGATAAGGCTTCCAATTCGCAGATTAAGGATTAAAACATGAACAGATATTTCGACACTGAACAGATAAAAACACATAAATCATGCAATTCACATGCAAATTGATTTCAGATTCCCTCTTAATTACTATTAGACATAATTAAGTCCCAATTAACGTTAATCATGGTCTGGGTTATTACAATTCTGTCCATTGCAGGCTTAACCACTAGCGATCGCTGCCTATCACTAGCCGGATACGGCCTTTTGTTGTAAGCATTGGTTGATTTAAGACGTCTCTGTACATCCCTGTAATATTGCTTCCCATCAACTGGAAGCCCTTTCAACCACTTATAACTCAGTCTGCACCTGGGACACATCCTTTGTATTACTACTGCCTCTAAGGAATCATCATCTAGTGGTTCTTCATCAGAGTGTTCCCTCCGGTGTGAGAAACCTTGTCCAATAGCTAGTGGGTTTCTAGCGTTCTTCTTGATGGTTGTCTGGTTAGCAACATGCATCTGCACATTGACTTCTTTCAATTCTGTCAAGGACAAGTTCTGAAAGTCTGACGTAATAACATTGGCTGCCGCCTCTCCAACTTCTGGAAATGGATTACTGTCGATCCCCATGCCCTTTTCTGTTTTGGTTGAGAACTTCAAAATTCCTTTCCGAATTTGTTCTTGGATCCTGTCTCGAAAAACAATGCAGTTTTTAGTCGAGTAAGACCAAGAGTTATGCCATTTACAATATACATTTCCCTTAAGTTCATCTGAAGATGGCAATTTTACTCTTTTAGATAACTTAAGGAAGTTAGCCGCGAGCAGATGATCAAAGATATCATCTGCCTTTGTTAAATGGAAAGAATACTTTCAGTGAAAGTCTTTCTTTTTAAACTGCTGGTCAATTGTTGTATCCTTATGAATTAATGCCTCACAGATCACAGGTTCTTTGCCCACAATCTCTGCTGCATCGATCTCATAATTAGGATCTCTATAATATGTCTTGTACGATGCGTTATTTTGATCTTGTTTCTCCTCTAGTAATGCTTCGTACCTAGACACCTTATAGGTTAGTTCCACCAAATCTCTAAATTCAGTTAAGTCAAACTTCTTTCGAAGCCTGAACTCTAGGCCATTTTGAGCCAATCTTACGAATTCTGACTCTGGCAGGATGACTCTACATTTATTTCGAATCCTTTTAAATCTGGCAATAAACTGAGTAGCCTTTTTTTCAGGCCTTTGACTCAATCTTGCCAAGTCTGCCATGGATACCTCTGGCTCCGATTGGAAGAATTGGGCATGAAATGCCTCTTCCATTTGTTGCCAATTTTGAATGGAGCCAGGTGTAAGGTTGATATACCATACAAATGCTCTCCCAGTTAGAGAATTTGGGAATAATCTCAGTTTCATATAGTCATGATTAGTAAATTCACCGCATTGAGCAGTAAACCTAGTAATATGCTCTATTGTTGATTGGTTTCCACTCCCATAGAAAAGGGTAAAATCTGGTATCCTGAATCCCCTTAGGTATTCATGTACCCTATCTACCCATTGTGGGTATAGTTTTCTGTATACAGGAGTCTGGATCCCCCGAGCCATCGGTCCACACATCTCCCTAACAATGTCAGCAGTTTGGTCTCTAGGGACCATATTTTTTGCCTGCTGAACCACTACTGGAGGGACAAACATAGGATTTGGTGGACAAACTTGTGCTTGCGGTCCTTTTGGTCCATAAAGTGGTACATTTGGGACTGGTTATCCCTAAGGTACAGGTTGCTGTTGGGAGTGTGGGTAACCCCTTTAAGCTTGTCTTGCGAAAGGACCTGCGAAAGGTGCTGGAACAGGTGTTGTGTCCCTTCCATTTGCAGGCCAACCTTCCAAGCCCCCGGGTATAAATTCAAATAAGGGATTATTATACGCCCTAGTGCCAGGTATGGCTTCGAACATGGGATTTGTAACCATTCTTACGCCAGTTTCTTGTACTTGACCAGATCCACCAACTTGTGTGGCTTCATTGTTGAGTACTGAGGAATTTTGGCCTACTATAGGCCTCGAAATGGGTTCATACCAAGACTGAGGTGATGGTCTTTCATAGTTCTGGTTACTAGTTTGACTATTAGAATGTCCATTAACTTGTATAGGCTGTTTGTCTCTAGCCAATCTTTACTGAGGGACATTTAAAACTTCCTTTGTGTGTCTTGTATTTGTTGGTTGGTGGTTATTCATTCGATCCAAAAAGGATGTTGCCCACCTTTCCATTGTGTTCATTAATTGTTGTCCCATAGCATCTACTAGGCCATCCCATAGATTTGTTGGCTGAGTAGATGGACCAGTGGATGGTCTAATTCCTTAGTTTCGTCCAATATTATAAACATATGGTTCTTGTCCCGAAGTACTAGTCTGTTCGACCATAGGTTCTGATAACATGGGAGTTTCCACAAGATGTGTTACCACATTATCCTCTGGATTAGGTATTTCTACCTCTCTTTCTACGCCTTCTTCCAAGCGTTCATTTTCTCCTTGTCTTCTTCGTCTAGCCAATTTAACAAGTCCCACTGGGCGTGCCAAAAATATATGTTGGCTTTTTGGCTTTCGAAGGGTATTTTTGTAAATGCGAGCGTGTCAGCAAGGATCAATCAGTCCTTACAGAAATTATAATTGTCAACCAATTATCAGACGATTGTGTTTTAGTTCTTTCAGCCTCAATGAAGAGGACTTTTACTAGTGGCTTGACTTAGGAGAAATTAAGCAAAATAACAGTTAAATGACGAACAATTGAAGTATTTCATTAAGATGAAAACTTACAATGATCCAAACTCAGCCTCGTAGAGGTTTACAGCAATAATCTACTTGAAACTACTCCTATGAACGAAATGCAGTGCAGGAATTTAAAGTGTAGGAATGTAAAGAACAGGTATTTAAAGTGTAGGAAATGTAAAGATTGGAAATGTAAAACTGAAAAAGAAAATATGAAGTACATGACTGGTTTGTTGGATCTGAGTCTGGGGGTTTTTTCTGGGGGCTTTCCTACTATTTATACTCCTCAAGAATGATCATCGAACTGCACTTCAAATCGTCGAACTGCTCCTCCATGATTACTTGATCATGCTGCCTTAGAAGTAGTTCCACTACGCCATTACTTGCAATTGGGCTTCCCTCCTATATTTGAATTTAAATGTGAGTAACCGTTGAAGTCACGTCACCTTGCACCTCTTTATTGATTCAGTGTTATTCAGATCACGTGAGAACCAATACTAACTGCCACGTGTACGATCAGGATCAAAGACTTAAATGGTCTTCCTATGTTATCCTTATTCTGCTACATGTCGAATTGTGATTGGCTTTTACAAAATATGTAGCCAACAATAATACAATGATTAAACTATAATTGTTATAGTAGCTATATTGAAATTATTAAAAAGAATAAAAAGTTTTTCGAAAAGGAATTTGATAGAGTGTTTGAGTTTAGTAGATTCATTTTGAGATCGATTTTGGTAATTTGAACTGCTTACTTTTTAAGAATCGCTTAGTATAATATTTATGTAAAAAAATTAAGATAATCAGATATCGATAATTATGTGTTTGAATCACATTTGTATTACAAAATATGGATCACTATTATTGAAATTATATTTGCCATCTATTTTTTTTTTTACTTTTTTTAAAACAAATACGATTCAAACATATAACTCCTGATATCTAATTATTTTGATTTTTTATATAAATTTTATACTTAACGAGTTCTACAAAGTGAACGATTTGAATTACTAAAAATAATCTCAAAATAAACCAATTAAGCTGAAACATTATTTTAAACTAAGATAATAATTTAAAAGAAGTCAAACTGGACATGTACGTGGCCCCGCTTGACAATATCACTTTTTAACTTAAAAGTAAAAAAGTCACTAAAAAAATTAAAAAGGTAACAATCTATACCAAAAAATTAAAGATTTCATTTTCTCTCTATTTTTTACACATTTTTTCGTAAAAATTAAAAAATTATTTTAAACATATTAATTTTTTTTATATCATATTTTAATAAAAAAAATTAAAAATTATTTAAAAAATCTGTTTTCAAACAGGGCCGCTGTGATCATGCAATTTCTCATCATAGCTGTCAAATTGCCAATCTATAAAAGGTCAACCCAAGAAATCTATCTATCACTATTCAACGGCTGATATCAAATCTGACCAACTAACCCAAAACAACAAAAGGAATCTGATCAATCCATGTTCAGTTTAAATTGAAGTCAACATTTTGCAAATGCAACCATTCTTAACTCACGCTTTTGGGTGCACCAAGGCAGGTTTTTATTCTTCCATTTTGTCTACATGTACAGGAGTGATTATTTAATAGTTATAAAATATTTGTAATACTTTTAAGGGTGATGATTAAGACCCCTTCAATTCGAGGAGAAGGAATAAAAAGAAAGAAAGAAAGAAAAAGTAACCAATCAAATAAAGAGAGGGTTAAGGAGATGAAAAAAAAAGGAGATCCAAGTCATTATTCTACTTCTAATTACTTCCGTTTTAAAATTTTTTACAAAGATGAAACAATACTGATTTGTAAATAGTTGAGAGACTACAATTGTTTTGTAGTTTTTTATTTGTTAATAACATTACAGAGATTATGCCACATAGTATTTTAGAATTATTTAATTAATTTTCAATTATGCTTTATTTGTTTAGACAAAAAATATTTTTCATTTTCGTTAATGTTTGATACAATAGAAAACAAAAGTTAACAGAAAATATTTTTCATGATTAACGAAAAAAAAAATCTATTTGTGTAGCAAATATTTTCCACTCTTAAAAGGTAGAAAATGTGTCACGGACTAAAGTCTTACAAATATCATCACTCTATTATTATTATTATTTTCACCTCCACCACAAACCACTATCACCATAGCCACCATTACTATCACTATCTCCATCATCCTACCGTCATCCTACCACCACCTCCATTTTTACCCTACCATTGTTACCGACAAACATAAAAAAAATATTATTCATAAAAACAATTCATAGAAAGTGTTTTTTTTAGAAAATATTTTTTATCAAAACAAAACAGAGTGTAAGTTTAAATGCACAAAGGATTAAATATAGAATGAGACACAAATGTTTCATACATGACGTGAATGCACATGTGGGACTCATCCTTTATGAGACTTTTGTGTCCAATTATTTTTTTGGTCTATATGTCCAATTATATTTTTATATGGAGAATTCAACGATAGACATCTATTGCTATATGCACATTTAGTTATGTCATTTTTTTTTTTAATTATGATTAATTTTTTTCTTTAGTTATGACATTATTTTGATATGTTTGATTATGTTACATGTAGTGTTTGGTTATGTTATTTCTTTTTTAATTATAACTCAAAAAATATGAAATAATATTATTTTATATATATATATATATATCTATATTGAAAAAGGCAACTGTATATGGAATTGGCATGAACGTGGTGAAGCCAATCGGTGCGCCTCTCATGCGTTTGGTAAGTGAGAAAATTAACGAGGAAAGTGTGAGAGCCGAACAAGTAGCACTTTCCCAAACTCTAATTTGAGTTTATTACGCCGAGATTTCAGGGGCATTGGTGCATGCAAGCCCATGCACCCATTTCGCCACGTGTCATTGTTGGACGGTGGACGTTTGTCAAAACTTTCGCACTAGACAAAGGCCAAGGGCAAGAATTTTAAAAAAAAGTTAAGATAGAAATTTTAAATAGTTTATTAATTTTTTTATCAAATCTTTTATATAGATGTGAGATTTATACATATGTGGGTTTGTGTAGATTTCATATCCACATGATAAATTTAATAAAAAATTTAGTAAATTATTTGGGGTCTTAACATTTTTCTTAAAAAGAAAATGCATCAAATGACCTTTTTCGAAAGCGGATTTTTGACTTTTTTTTAGACTAAAATTTATAAAATGATAAAATAAGTTAAAAAATAAAATATCATATCAAATTAATAATTATTTCTTTTTTCTCTCACAAATATCAAATCTAATTACAAAAAAATCAAATCATCTTCTCAACATAAAAATTTTAATCTACTAAAATAATCAAAAACTACAATAGCATACTAAAATAATCAATTTCCCAAATGAGTCCATAATAATTTACCCTATATGTTTACAATCTTCAATTTTTTCAAAACATAAATAAAATTAATAAATATAGACTTTACCAAATAACACATTAAGGTCCCGTTTGATTGTCTGGATTGGATATAAAGGTTTTAGGAGTATATGTAATATGAGATATAATATATTGTAGGATATGAGATGGATTATATATATTGTGGGGTCACTTATACTATGTTTGGTTAAGATATGATATAAGATGGGATAAAAGGAGAGTGATTATTTTTTATATTTGAATGAAAAATAAGTTATATCTGACTGTGGGGGTCATACAATACCATGGGGTGGTATTGCATATCCCTCCCTTT
Source organism: Camellia lanceoleosa (assembly GCA_025200525.1). Taxonomy (NCBI): domain Eukaryota; kingdom Viridiplantae; phylum Streptophyta; class Magnoliopsida; order Ericales; family Theaceae; genus Camellia; species Camellia lanceoleosa. The sequence continues at coordinate 203,471,970 of CM045759.1, read as the reverse complement.
TGCATCATATATTATCTGAACTCCCATATCCGGAGCAACCAAACACAGGGATATAGGGAGATAAAAAAATATATAGGACCTACCTCATATTATATCCGATTCCACGCTTATATCTGGCCCTTACATTCGATGAACCAACAAGGCCTAAGAGTCATATGGGTGAGTATTTTGTTTTGAAATAAATGGCCTCATTTATCATAATTCTGTTTCGAATTTGTAAGATTTTTGATGTTGTGACTCTAGTTGAGCCAAACAATTCAGATCGCATAAGAATATTAACTTTTATAGAATTTTGAAATGATTATGATTATAGTCATAAAATCATACAAAATCATACTACGATCTTGATTCTACTATGATCTCAATCTTATCATTGTTTTCCTTATTAATTATTTTTATGTGTTATATTCATATAAAAAATTTGAATATGAACTCTCTTTCCAAATATCTCTTTTAATTTATATTACCATTAAAGATATAAATGTATCATTTTTCTTTAATGATTTCAAAATTATTCAACCTACTTTATAATATGTTGATAATTTTTCATTTTAATTCAACATTAAAAGTAAAATCTTACAACATAAAAAGCAAAATTCATTTAGTGTGATTACTCTCTCTCTCTCACACACACACACACACACACACACACACACACAACATATATATATTTTATTTTTTCTATTTAATAATCACTCAAAATTATCGATGGTGCTACATGGATTAACTAGTGCACCAATTAGTACTATGACATTATTACTGACCCCATCTATTATACAAATTATAAATATTTAAAATTTTTAAAATTATGTTAATACACTAATTGATACATATAATATTATTTTAAAAATTATTAAATAAATTTCCTTATTAAAAATTACTTTGTACAAATCACACTTCCCCACTAAAAAGTTTTTTCTAGTTTCTATCCCCTTCGACAAGTCAAGTCACAAAGTCCGCACCTCCACCACCACAACATTCACTTTCCTAATCAAGAGAAGATTACAGAAGAAGAAGAAGAAAGTTTACACAATAAAAACCCTCCAATCTTCCCATCATTAATTCAAAGCAAACCTCAATCACCATCATTAATTCAAAAGCACAAACCACATTCACTTCCAAATCAGTCTCTCTCTGTTTGTGTTTGTGTTTATGTTTGTGTTTGTGTTTTTGTTTTTGTTTTTCTCTTCATGAGTCATGAAGTCATCATCATCATCATCTCTCTCTTCTGATAAACTTCATCAGTACTGTATCAAAAAAGACAAATGGTTCGACTTGGGTAGTAAACTCTCTCCCTTCTTCCTCTTGTGTTCACTAGCTCTAACCTTAATTTTTGGTTTATTCATCCTCCATTCTCCATACCCATTCGAAGTTCCCAATCAACAGACTGTCTTTGTCAAACATCATCAAAATGGTATGTAAATCTTGACTCAAAACCCACATCTTTCTCAACTTTTCTTTTCCATTATTTGAACAGCTCTTTTACGTGCATAAAATTTGATCACATAATCAGACACAACTATCTACATGAGAGAATTATGTCCAGTTGTATGTAGAATTATGTCCAGTTGTGTCTGGTAGTTGTGATTAGATTCTTTGCATTTAAAATTTTTGAACAACTTTTCTAAGTGCACATAATCCGATCACAGAATTGTATTGTGATCGGATTTTTAGAAATTTTCTTGTTAGAATTGTTTCTAAGTTGTAGTTTTGTTGGGTTTGCTGTATTGTTCTGTTCTTGTAGATGATGATAAGTGTGACTTGTTCAAGGGTCACTGGGTACCAGACATGAATGGGTCTCTGTACACAAACTGGAGTTGTCCAACGATCCCAGACTCGAAGAATTGCTTCAAGAATGGAAGAGAAGATGGAAATTTTGTGAATTGGAGATGGAAACCAGAACAATGTGATCTTCCAAGGTTCGATCCTAAGACATTTTTGAGGATTGTTCAAGGTAAAACAATGGCATTCATAGGCGACTCGGTTGCAAGAAATCAGATGGAATCACTTCTCTGTCTCTTGTCCAAGGTCAGCTTTCTCATTTTCTCTTAAATTTTCTTGCCAAGCAAAATGTTAATGATCCATGAAACTGTTTTTTATTTTTTGAAAAACCGTAGAAAGAATTTATTTGACGAACTGTTTTTAAACTTTTTTAATTTTATTTTAAAAATAATCTAGTATTCAAGAAACACTAAAAAGTTATATTTAAAATTTTGAAATGAAAACAATTCCCTTGGCGTTTTCAAATTTTTTTTTTCAAGTTTTGTTTTTGAAACATGAAAACTAAACAAAATTTTATTAGTAGTGAAAACGCAATATTAATGTGACAATGCTATTTCTGACCTGCTTGATCGTACCATTAATATGCTTTTCTTGTGCATTCTATATTACTTGTATTGTATGCAAAGTATAAAGTTTAGGAAAATTCTATTATTAGAAAAATTCAGAATTCTTTACCAAACTATGTGGTATGTGATGATTACAATTTTGTAACGAAGAGTTATTTTGATGGTGGTTCAACTTTAGCCACTTCAATTTAATTGTTTTAATTTTTATTCAATCTTATAAATCTAGATTAAGGATCAAATAATTTAAAATTTAATACATATTTTACCACTATTCATTGAACGGTAGTTAGCATTTTCTAATATATTATAATAAAACACTTAGTTATAATTTTTTGGTTGGACATGACGTTACCATTGTAATTTGTTTATTTTAGGGTAGTCAAAGATTAGAGTCCTCATTAGATTTGCCTTTTATGACATAATGGAATCCTTTAGATTTTTATCATCATTTTCATTTTCATTGACATAATAATAATAATTATTATTATTATTATTATTTGTTTGATAGTAGACCATTTATAATTTTGAACAATTTATTTGCACAAAAAACACAATGTGGTAATTCAATTGAAAATTTAGTGAATATTATGAAAAATACTATACACTCTAAATGTTTTAACAAACAAATGACCAAATGTCTCATATGGGTGTGAAATTTACAAACCACACTCATATGAGATATTTGATTATTTATTTGATAAAAAATTTGATATTCCTAATATTATTCTTATATTATATAAAATAGTGCCATCAATTCTCAAGCCATTGTGCCCTTCTTTCTTTTTTTGTCTCACTTGTTTCCTTTTGTTTATTTGGTCATTGGTTTAAGAAAAAGAACCATTGGATTTTGCCCAAATATACTAAAAAGAAATTTATTAGAGATTCTAAAAGTTTTATCAAATTTTTTATCAATGTTTTATGAGCACTGTTAGGGGGCCCGAATTTGGGTGCCTCTAATGGCTCAAATTTCCCTATCAGGTAAAAAAAAAAAACAAAAAAAAAAACAAAGTTACCAAAATTGAAAATTTTGAGCCATTTGAGCCACAGTTTTTAGGGCCACCAATCATTTTCCGTGTTTTATATGTGTGTGGAACCCATACCAATGTAGATTTCATATAAGTCTCACATCTATGTAAGACACTTGATAAAAATTTTGATAAAATTTTTAAAATTTATAACATTACCTATATAAAAAAGCTTACTTTACCAATGTCAAATAATATCTTCTCGTTTTTTTTCCTTCTAGAAATTGATGTCACATGATTTAATTTGTTTCCTTTACGTACCAAAGCATTCATGGCAGAAGAGGGAGTCTCTCCCAAATTTTCCTTAGCAATCTCTTTGAAATAGTGACAAAAAAAAATAAAAATAAATAAATAAATCATATACAGTATGTTTAGTTTTAATTTTTTGAATTTAAAATTTTAAAAATTAAGTTTTTTATTTTTCATATTTTTTTTATTTGTAGTGAATATTTTTTAAATTTTAAGCAAATTTTTTATATTTTTTTAAGATGTATCTTACTTAGATATATATAAAAAATAAAATATTTGTGAAAAAATATTTTAAAAAATTAATAAATACTCAAAAATATATTAAATTTTCATTTTTTTTGTTTTTTTGTTATTTAGTGAATTTTTTACAGATATTTTTCACAAAAATTATACTTTTAAATGTATTTATGTTAGGTGTCTAAAAATTACAAAAAAAAAATTTACTTAAAATATTAAAAAAAATTCAATAAAAATAAATAAATACGAAAAATAAAAAAGTAAAATTTTCTAAAATGTGACTTTTAGAAACCAAAACCAAGCAGAGTGATAAGTATTTTCAACCCACCTAGAGTGAATTCTACAACTCTAAATTAACAGCTTCTATCCAGCCCAAAATATAATTAGATGGTACTATTGGATCGTGGTTGACCTGCTTCTAGACTCATATCATTATGTCAAATCGTTTAATGTATAAAATTTATTGAGTACATTATTTTTTCAAAAAATCGTGTTGATCAGATATAGTCATTTGATTAGATTGTATTTGTTTCAACAACAATTATGATTTTAAAAATAAACGGCAGATACAAATGTAAGTTAATTAAGTGTCTATCGATATTTAATTAATATAATATTTTATAGGAATGATATACTCAACAAGTTTTACACATTGAATGATTTAAATTATTGAGATAGGTCTAGAATCGGGCCTACCACAGCCCAATAACACCATTTAAATTAATCACAACAAGTTGTGTTTTGTTCACTCATATTGTGATGCGTAAATAAGATCATACTCTAAAAATTTTAAAAATCCATTGCTTGTTTTTACTTTTCAAAAAATACTTTTCAGAAAATTTTACTTTCTTATTTTTCGTATTTTTTTGTTTTTACTGAATTTTTTTAATATTTTAAGCAATTTTTTTATTTTTTAGACACACCTAACATAAATACACCTAAAAAGTAAAAAAATTATAAAAAAAATCTTTTAAAAATTCACTAAATACCAAAAATACAAAAAAAATATAAGAATTCAGTACATTTTTTGTATTTTTATGTATTTATTAATTTTTAAAAATATTTTTTCCCAATTTTTTTACTTTTTAGATACATCTAAATAAGGTGCATCTAAAAAAGTAAAAAAAATGTTTAAAATTTAAAAAATATTCACTAAAAACAAAAAAATACGAAAACCAAAAAAGTCAATTTTCAAAAACTTAATAAAAAAAACTCAAACTAAACATACTGAAAATTTTATTTTAGTACTAATACAGTTTTTAAGAAATCAAAATAACTAATTTAATATTTTAAAAAAAGGGTTATCTAAAAAAATATTTTTCAAAAATAATTTGTCAAATAACTTTTTATATATTTTAAAAAATAAAAATAAAAACACAACTAAACATATCATTAAATTATTTAGATGTTATCGATTAAAATAACATGGCAAATACAAACAAAACCAAAACGGTCACCACAAATTGCCCGTTCAAACCATAAAATGGTGTACAGGTTCTTGAAAGAGGATCACATCACATGATTGGTTTAGAAAATCAAAGTCAGAGGTAGGGGAATTATTATCCAATCAAAACCAACCAAAAATTGAAACATGCTTGATTATGTAATAGTTGACTTTATGGGATATTTACCCAATCACACAAAAACGACGCCGCAACCAAAGCTGTCCGTTAACCCCTCCGTATAATTGTCCGGAATGTTTTCGTCGGAAAAAATATTACATGAACAAATAATGGGTTATTTTAGAATAATGGTTATAATCAATTTTTTAGTTAAAAGTTGATTATAAACTGATTATAATTAATTTTTTGTGAGAGAGAGAAATAAGTTATAATATGGGAAGTGATTCCCAAAAGACCCCTCAACAATTGAAAACATGATTCTATTTTTCTTTTTCTTTAATTATTAATTTACAAGAAAATTTACGTATATAAATAATGAATAATCCTACATCTATTGAAATTCTTATTAATAATTGTAAGACCATAAAAATCTTCTCACGTGAATTGTAGAGATCCAACGAAGAGATGAACTTTGTCCCTGTAGATTTGCAACGATGTGCATGATCGGTGCCATCCAACCAGGGTTGCTGACCAGAGACGCTCCGATAGTGAAGTTAGTCACTTGATTGAAAGAATGAAGGTATAGGAATGAAGAATGTTGTTGTGTAATGTAGAGCGAGATGACATACATCTTCCTCTGAGATGCCTCCTTATATAGATGGGAGGTGTGATATTTGTTTGAGCTGAACCCATTGTAGGTCTTGTTTGGGTTAACCCCAATAAGCTGATAGATATTTTTTTTGGCTCCGACAATAATCTTACTGAAAATATACATGTTCAAACATTATTGAATGTTTAAGTATCATTAATTTTTTGGTAACCAATCACATTGAACATTTTTATTTTTAGTATGTTTTTTAATAAGATTGTTAATATATATAGAATTATTCAAAAATAATTCTATACTTTTTATTAAAAATAACCACTTATAATTTTTTCCCAATAACATAACACAGTACCAGGAAGGAATACAAATTTTATTTTCTTTTTCCTTCTCATTTACTGTCAATTGAGAGAAGATGTAGTGTTTGTTTGAGTGATTAAGTTATGAAATTGGATTATGTACATTGCTTAATTCCGAATATCATGTTTGGATATAAAGTAGACTTTTGAATTGACATTCCCACAAAATTATATAATCCAAAATATGACAGAGAAGGGGATGAGGTACAAAATGAAAGGATCAAGGCAGGTTTGGATTTAATTTTTAGAATATCAAAATTTTAAACATACATGCAAGCTTTCATAAATTATATATTTTGTAAGCTTGGAAAAAAAAAAAAAAATGGACTATGAATTTGCATTGACAAATGTATTTTGTTTCAAATCTTGTAGGAAGAAATTCCAAGAGAAGTTTACAAGGACTCAGAAGACCGGTTCCGAACATGGCACTTCCCTTTCCATGATTTTACTCTCATGATCCTATGGTCCAAATTCCTGATAAAAGGCAAGGAGAGAGTGATCAACGGTTCAAACACCGGCATTTTTGACTTACAACTTGACAGAATCGATGACAAATGGGCCCAAAAACTTCCCAACATAAACTATGCCATCATTTCAGATGCCCACTGGTTCTTCAGAAAACTTTACCTATACAAAGGCAATAGTTTAACAGGTTGTGTGTATTGCAATGAACCAAATGTCACTGATCATGGCCTCGGCTTTGCCCTTCGAATGTCCTTCCGTGCAGCCCTCAATCACATCAATCAATGCGGAGAGTGCAGGAGCAAGATAGTTACTTTATTGAGGACTTTTTCACCGGCCCATTTTGAGAATGGGGCATGGGACACCGGAGGAAGGTGTAATAGGACTAGTCCTTTGGCCGGGGATGGGGTGAAATTAGGAGGTGTTGACTTGGAACTTAGAAGAATTCAATTGGAAGAGGTTGAAAGGGCAAAGAAGAGAGGGGAGAGGAGAGGAAAGAAATTTGGAGCGTTGGATGTGACGAGGGCAATGATGGTGAGGCCTGATGGACACCCGGGATCTCACTGGGGGAATAAATGGATGAAGGGTTATGATGATTGTGTTCATTGGTGCTTGCCCGGACCTATTGATGCTTGGAATGATTTTTTGATGGCTGTGCTAAAAAAGGAGGCTGGTTTATTGGTATAAATTTATAGTCAACATTCTTGCACATATTCCTACATGATCTATAGATAGTCCTGAAAGCTGAGAGAATTTTTAATTTTATTTTTTGGAGCTAAATATCGATATATACTTGTTATATTCCATTACAAAATAAAGAGGTTTGTACACATTTTGACACAATTCATCTTATAATATTGTGAAGTTTCTCTGAATTTAATATATATATATGTGCTGATCTTTCAATACTTTTGAAGGACTTTTGCTTTTGATTAATCTCAATCTAATTCCACAAACATCTTACCCAACCTCTCCTTTCTAATTAATCATCAAGCATAATTAATGATTCGAATGCTTTGCCATATCATGAATCTTAGCATAATCATTTCCTCTGATTGATGAATGATTTTACTAGTTACATATAGCCTGAAAATGTTTTCAAGTAAATTTATCTCTACAATCAGTTGTCAGATATTTGTTTTATTTTTGTTGAATAATTTATTTTTAAAGTACATTTGTTATACGTATTTTTTTTAAACAAATATGATCACATTAATTGATTATTGATATTTAATCCATCTAATTTTTTATATAAATGATCTTCTCAACATACTCATAAAGTGAATAGTTTAGGTACAACGTTTCCTCATGTGCATTAAGCACAATCAAAGGTGTAGACTATTAAGCCAATTAAATTGTATCTAGAACCCACAATAAAATTTTAATAATTTTTAACATTGAAAGTCCTAACTTTTTAAAAGTTAGATAAGATTTTTATTTTGATATTCAGCCTAAGACTTTCAATAACCATAAACCGCTACTAAGTACAGTAGTGCTTCAAAACCGTCTTTAGATGGGTGGCAAAGGGGAGGGAAGTGTCGGGTACAAGGGAAAATGAGGGGTAAGTTGTGGATTTTAAATATATATATGCATATTTTTTAATTCATAATACAAGCACATACATGAAGTGAAATTGGAACATCAATAAATTAAAGAGAAATAAGACAAAATATTTATAAATTTATAGTAGTGCAAAAAAAAAAAAAACTATACAGTATGGAATAAACTAGTGAGAATGTGGGTGATACTCTCCTACAAATGCATGGTTTTTTTTAAAATATTTATCATATTGTTGGCTACATATTTTGTACAAACCAATTACAATTCGACGCGTGGCACAATAAGGGTAATACAGGAAAATTATTCAAGTCTTCGATCCTGATCGTACACATAGCAGTTAGTATTGGTTATTACGAGATCTGAGTAACAGTGAATCAACAAAGAGATGCAAGGTGATGTGGCTTCAACGGTTACTCACATTTAAATTCAAATTTAGGAGGAAAGCCTAACTGCAAGTGATGGTACAGTGGAGCTAATTATAAGGCAACATGATCAGCGATCATGGAGGAGCAGTTCGACGGTTGGAAATACAATTCGATAGTCATCCTCGAGAAGTATAAATAGCAGAGAATGCCCAGAAAAAGAGCCCCAGACTCAGATCCAAAAAAACCAGTCTTATTATACTTATTTTCCTTTCCAGTTTTATATTTCCAGTCTTTCATTTCAGATTTTAAATTCCTCAGACCGCAGTCGTTCATAGGAGTAGTTTCAAGTAAATTGTTACTGTAAACCTCTACGAGGCTGAGTTTGGATCATTGTAAGTTTTTCATTTTAATGAAATACTTCAACTATTCTTCATTTAATTGTTATTTTGCTTAATTCTCCTAAATCAAGTCACCAGTAAAAGTCCTCTTCATTGAGGCTTAAAGAACTAAAATACAATCATTTGATAATTAGTTGGCAGTTAATTTTCTGTAAGGACTGATTGATCCTTACTGGCACGCTCGCAATTACAATAATAATCTTCGAAAACCAAAAAGCCAACATATATTTTTGGTACGCCCAGTGAGACTAATTGAAATGACTAGACGTAGGAGATAAGGAGAAAATGAATGCTTGGAAGAAGGCGTAGAAGAAGAAGTAGAAATACTTAATCCAAAGGATAATGTGATAACACATCCTGTAGAAGCACCCAGTTCATCAGAACCTATGGTTGAACAGACCAGCACTTCGGAACAACTACCACATGTTCAGAATATTGGACGAGGCCAAGGAATTAGACCATCCACTGTTCCATCTACTTAGCCAATAAATCTATGGGGTAGCCTAGTAGATGCTATGGGATAACAGTTAATTAACACAATTGAAAGATGGACAACATCCTTCTTGGATTGAATGAATACCCACCAACCAACAAATGCAAGACACATGGAGTAAGTTTCAAATATCTCTCAGCAAAGATTGACTATAGATAAATAGCCTATGCAAGTTAATGGACATTCTAATGGTCAAACTAGTAATCAAAACTATGAAAGACCATCACCTCACTCTTGGTATGAACCTATTTCGAGGCCTATAGCGGGTCAAAATGCCTCAGTGCTTAACAGTGAAGCCATGCAAAGTGGTGGATCTCGCCCAGTACAAGAAAATGGCATAAGAATGGCTCCAAATCCAATGTTCGAAACCATACCTAGCACGAGGGGGTTCACTAATCTCTTATTCGAATTTATACCCTGGGGGTTAGAAGGTTTTCCTACAAATGGAAGAGACACAATACCAGTTCCAGTACCTTTCGCAGGTCCTTTCGCAGGATAGGCTCAAAGGGGTTACCCACACCCCCAACAGTAACCTGCACCACAGGGACAACCAGTCCCAAATATACCACCTTATGGACCAAGAGGACCATAGGCACAAGTTTGCCCATCAAATCCTGTGTTTGTTCCTCCAGTAGTGGTTCAACAGGTACAAAATATGGTCCCTAAGGACCAAATTGCTAATATTGTTAGAGAGATGTGTGGACTGATGGCTCGGGGGGTCCAGACTCCTGTGTACAGAAAACCATACTCAGAATGGGTAGACAAGGTATATGAATACCCAAAAGGTTTCAGGATACCAGATTTTGCCTTTTTTATGGGAATGAAAACCAATTAACAGTGGAGCACATTGCTAAGTTTGCTGCTCAATGTGGTGAATTTACTAATAATGACTATATGAAGTTAAGGTTATTCCCAAATTCCTTAACTGGGGGAGCATTTGTATGGTATATTAACCTTACACCTGGCTCTATCCAGACTTGGCAACAAATGGAAGAGGTTTTTCATGCTCAATTCTTCCAATCGGAGCTAAAGGTTTTCATGGTAGACTTGGCAAGGTTGAGTCAAAAGCCTGATGAGAAGGTTACTCAGTTTATTGCTAGATTTAAAAGGGGTCGAAATAAATGTAGAGTCATCCTACCAGAGCCAGAATTCGTGAGATTGGCTCAGAATGGCTTAGAGTTTAGGCTTCGAAAAAAGTTTGATTCAATTGAGTTCAGAGACTTAATGGAACTCACTTATAAGGTGTCTAGGTACGAAGCATTATTAGAGGAGGAGCAAGATCGAAATAATGCCCCGTACAAGACATATTATAGAGATCCTAATTATGAGATCGATGCAGTAGAGATTGTGAGGAAAGAACCTGTGATCTGTGAAGCATTAATTCATAAGAATACAACAATTGACCAACAGTTTAAAAAGAAAGACCTTCATAAGAAGTACTCTTTCGATTTAACCAAGGCAGATGACATTTTTTATCATTTGCTTGTGGCCAACTTCCTTAAGTTACTAAAAGAAGTCAAAATTCCATCTCCAGATGAACTTAACGGAAAAATATATTGTAAATGGCATAATTCTTGGTCTCACTCGACTAAAAACTGTATTGTTTTTCGTGACAAGATCCAAGAACAAATTCGGAAAAGAAGTCTAAAATTCCCAGCTAAAGCAGAAAAGGCCATGGGAATTGACAGTAATCCATTTCCAGAACTTGGAGAAAGTGCAGCTAATGTTGTTGTACCAAACTTCCAGAATTTATCTCTGTAGGAATTGGAAGAGGTCAATGTGCAAATGCATGTTGCCAGCCAGGCTACTGTTAAGAAAGACACTAGAAGCCTGCCAGTTGTTGGACAAGGCTCTACAAGTTAGAGAAAAGACTCTGATGAAGAAACACTGGATGATGATTCCTTTGAGGCAGCAGTTATCCAAAGAATGTGTCCCAGGTGTAGATTGAGCTATAAGTGGCTGAAAGGGCTCCCGATTGATGGGAAGCAATACTACAGGAATGTGTAGAGACGTCCTAAACCAACCAGTGCTCACAACAAAAGGCCATACCCAACTAGTGTTAGGTAGCAGCCATTAATGATTGAGCCAACAGCTGATAGAATGCATTCTAAAGGTAAGAGGCCTTTATATGAGTCCAGGTCACCTAACTATTACAGAATGGAGAGCAGTCATTTTGAAAGGAGATCGGAGAGGGGCTTAGTTTGTGGGATCAGAGCCAGAGATTGGCCCCCTAGACTAGCATCACGTAGGACAAAAAGTGGCTACCTTCATCAAAAGTTTGAGTTAGGCCCAAAACATGAAGCCAGGCAAAGCCTCGCAGCCTACCAAGATGGCCTCGAAGGAGGAAAAACAGTTCAACGGAAGTCAGTAAGTTCGTGGGTACCTGGAGTTCCAGATTGGTTTGTGATGCAGAACAAACCTAGGGAAGTGTCCACCCAGAGAGATGTTGTTGGAAACCAAGGTAGGATGGTCAAACCTCCTTTGGTGGCTCCAAACAATTGGGTATTGCTTAAACACCCGAAAACAAATGAATCAGATATGGTCCCCGTAATTTCTAGATCACAAAGAAGGAAGTACAAGAAAGACCTGAAAGAAAGTGGAGAAAGCTCATCATTGGTCCAGATAGAAGGAAAGAAGAATCCAAAGTCAGACCATACTCCAAAACCAACTCTACAAGACAAAATGGGTTATAGCAAAGAACAATTGGCCAAAGTTCACTCTGAATTAAAAGCTAGAGAAAAGTCCAGTCTAGCACGATTGGAGAAGGCTTTGATGAAGAGTGATAGCGAGACAGAAGAAGAAGTTGGCCTAGGCCAAAAGAAAGGAATGGTTGAGGAAGAAATGTTCGAAGCCTTCATAGCTGAACAAACATTTTTGGTTGAAAAGCCAGTCGGAACAGACAATTCGAAAGAGTCTGTTAGTAATGAGGTGCCAGAATGCAGCATGGAAGATGTTTCTAAAGTGACTGAACAAGGTGGCCAAGAGAAGAAACAGGCACAACCGGCCATTCAATTTGGCTCAGTATCAGTGAATATGGTACATATACTACTATATGAATTCCAAGCTGGAGATGAGGACCAAGAGGAGCAAGAAATTGACCCGATTCCAGTCTCTAGCGAAGACTCACAAGTGAGTATGGTGCAAGATAATTTCGGAATGGCTACCCCAATGGAAACTGAATATGAGAGTGAAGAAGAGGTAAGTATTAACCTCTCATATCCTTTTGAGTATCCCTCAAACTCTATGACACAACATGTCAAGCCTTTATGTATCAAGGCCTTCTTCGATGAGATACAATTAAACCAAGTCTTAGTGGATAATGGGGCAACGGTGAACTTACTACCAAAATCTTCCTTGAAGAAACAAGGGAAAAGAAACCCCAGGTTAATCCCGACCAGCACAACCATTGCTGGCTTCGTTGGAGACAAACAGATGGCTCAAGGAACTCTGCCCATCAACATGAGTATGGGAACCAAGGACTGCATGACGGCATTCTTCGTGATCGACAGCAATGCTAAGTACAATGCTTTACTTAGCAGAGATTGGATCCACACTAACAAATGTGTACCTTCCTCTTTGCATCAGAAAATAATGATAGCTTTGGGCAATGGAGAGACGGAGGAAATTGATGCAAATCCTCAACCCTTCATAGCCTGTGCAGACTTCGCAGAGGCTAAATTGTATATTGAGGGAGTGACACCACTCAGTATACTAAGGAAACCTAATGGCTCAGTTGAAGTGACGGCTGATGAGGAGGTGACACACTTGAAGCACTTAGTCCAGAAAAGTACTGATGAAGAGGTTGTCGTTAAGGATGACAATGATGCCTGGTTGTAGGCAAAGAGATGAAGCACAAGAAGCCAAGTCTTTGGCTCTAATTAAGTTTTCAATATTGGATGTAAAATCAATAGTCCAGAAAGTGCAAGAGCAAAAGAAAGAAGCTATGATAATTGGCTGCAAGCAGAAGCAACAACAGGCCAAAGTTTTGGCCCTTGATAAATACTATGCATTGGACATTGAAACAAAAGTCCAGGAGATACAAGAAGAAGAAGCCTTATGGACAGACTTTGTCTATGAGGAAGAGGGTAAAGATGTTGAATCAAAGAATCTGGGAGCAGAACAAGCAAGGAGATTGCTTCGAAGCCAAAAGGGATCAAAGAAGGAGCTTCAGTAAGTTCTCAGATACAAGACCCCTTAGAAGAAGTAAATTTAGGGGAATGTTCTATACAACAGCCCATCTATATAAGTGCTTGTTTGAATGCTTTGGACAGGGACCAGTTGTTGGTTGTTCTGAAAAAATATAAAGATTGTTTTGCATGGTCTTATAATGAACTACCACGATTGGATAGGTCATTAGTGGAACATAGGCTCCCTATGAGGCTTAAATTCAAGCCATACAAGCAAAAACCAAGAAGAATGAGTCCGAAAGTGATTCAGAAAGTTAAAGAGGAAATTCTTAGACTACTCAAGGCAGGCTTTATTAGGACAGCCAGGTATGTTGAATGGCTATCCAATATTGTGCCTGTAGTTTAGAAAAATGGTAAAATGAGGGTATGCATTGATTTCAGAAACTTAAATCTAGCAACTCCCAAAGATGAGTATCCTATGCCTATAGTGGATTTATTGGTAGACAGTTCGGCAGGGCATCAAATTTTATCAATGATGGATGGGCACTCTGGTTATAACCAAATCTGTATTGTAGAAGAAGATGTTCACAAGACAACATTCAGATGTCCTGGGAATATTGGCACATTCGAATGGGTTAAAATACCATTTGGCCTAAAGAACGCTGGAGCTACATATCAGAAGGCTATGAACACTATCTTTCATGACCTCATTGGAGGGTATTTAGAGTGTTATATTGATGACATTGTAGTGAAATCCCAATCCATGGAGGAGTATCTGTTTCACTTAGAAGCAGCTTTTGAAAGAATGAGAAAGTTCAAGTTGAAACTCAATCCTCTTAAGTGTGCTTTTGGTGTATCATCTGGAAACTTCTTGGGCTATGTAGTATACAAGAAAGGAATACAGATTGACCAGAATAAAGTCAAAGCCATCATTGAAGCCAGACCTCCATCAAGTAAGAAAGAATTACAAAAGTTCCTTGGACAGGTTAATTTTCTTCGAAGATTCATTTCTAACACTGCAAGAAAAACTAAAGTCTTTTCTTCCTTGTTAAGGCTAAAAGATGAAGAAGAATTTGTGTGGACAGCAGAGCATCAGATTACTTTCGAAGGAATCAAAGCCTACTTAGCTAACCCTCCAGTGCTGATGCCACCAAAGGGTAAGAAGCCCTTGAAATTATACATAGCTGCAGTAGAGGATTCATTGGGAGCTTTCTTAGCTCAAGACAATGAAGAAAGCAAGGAGCAAGCTGTTTATTACCTTAGTGGGTTTTTAAATTCTTATGAATGTAAAAACTCAGCTATAGAAAAGCTGTGCCTTGCATTGTGTAGACATCCCATTTTTGACTGCCCTCAAGACTTGGGCACTATTGATGGTTTACTTGGTGTTGGAAGGTGTGCAGGGCAAAGGTGCAGTTTCTTCGGCAAAGAGAGAGACAAATCTCAACTTCACACTCCATTTTGGACCAAAATTATTTTGGATGGTTTTGAAACCTTAAAACCCTCTCTTTCAAAACATTTTTGAAATAAAATTCCCACGATGTTCCGACGCTCGCATTTCGAAAAATGGTGCGCTTTTCGGTAAACTGAGCAAGGACAAAGTGGAGATGAATGAAAGAGAGATGAAACCTTTGAAAAATCTTTCAAAACACCTTACTTCGGGGTTTGAAGTTGAAGAGAAGAGGAGAAGAGGGAAGAAAACAAGTTGGAGAAGAGGTTCGGCATGAATCCGGGTAGAAGAGAGTCAAGCAGTCCTCGCTAAATCAAGCTCATCTATCTATACACTTGGAGTTAAGCTATGAGGCCATAACCATTGGAAAGAAGACTTCCGGGGCTTCATTTTGCACTCAAGAATCTCTCAAAACCAAGTCCGGGTGGGGGAGGTATGATTGGTTGAAGTTGGGCATCATCCTGGTTGGATCGAGTCTGCGCGGCTTCACCAAAAAGGGCATAACTTTTTCCACAGAAGGAATTTTAATGCAAGGTTTGCGCCATTGGAAAGCTAACTTCCGGGGCTTCAATCTGGACATCCACCGGCACTTTTTGACCTCATCAGCCACCCATCGGCACTCTATTTAGCCGACCGGCCAGTACAAATTGCAGGTCGGCAATATATTGTGCCGACCGGCAATTTATTTGGCCGATGACCCTTTTTCTTGGCCGATTTGACCCTTTTGACTCTTGCAGGCATGGTGCATGCCAGCTGTGCCAGCTGGGATGCACAGACCCGACTCCTTATGCATATATGTGGCCATTTTGCACCATTTTGATCCTTTGACCCCCCTTTTGCTTCTAGAAGCTTGAACCCTTTGGCCAAGCTTCTAGAAGCTTGGCCAGCTATTTTAGCTTCTCCAAGAAGCCTTGAGCCATTTGCACCCTTTGGCCCCTTTCATTTAGCTTCTTGGAGAAGCTTAGAACCTTTGCCTTTACTTATATAAAGAGCTCTCCTCCTCCATTGTTGGAGGTTGGAGATTTTGAGCCAAAAAAAACCAGAGGGAAGAGATATATATCTGATATACATACATACACCCTCTATAGCTATCTTCTCCAAGCCTCCAAACACCTTTGTTCTTGCACCATTTGCCCTACAACACCTAGCACAACACCTCCATCCTCCATTCCAGCACATGGGAGGCCATTTGTAGAGGTTAGAAGCTCAGAAATTTAGACCAAGAGCTGCTGGTTTGCTGCTCTTCAAGGGTAAGCATCCATTTCCCTTAAACTTGCATTTTTTAGCTTCATTGGTTAGCCTTATTTACAAGTGTTTTTGAGCTTCGATGTAAATTGTAAAGAGGCTTATTTTGAGCCCTTCTTCAACATTGAAGAAGGGCTCAATACTGTTGGGGACCTCCATGTGTCACTTGCCATTGAACCCCTCTTTGATCCCCATTTTTGCATGACTTGTTAGCACATTGAGCTTCTATTTTTCGACCCTAATCAGAACTGAAAAGGGTCTTATTTTGACCCCCTCTCCATGTCCCATGAAGGGTCTTTGGCTGTTTGATGCATGTTTAGTATACTTCATGTTATAGCCATCTTGTGGCCCTAATCTTGCATTGCATTTTGAGCATGTTTTTATATTGATTTGGGGCTTGTAATCTACTGTAAGTAGTCATATTTTTGGTCCCTCTTCAGTGTTGTAGAAGAGTCTTTTTATGTTTGGGTTTTGCATCTACTACTTGCTTCATTGCCTCCCTTGCGGAGCCATTTTTGCATGCCATTTTAGTCCCACTTGTGCTTACTGTCTTGCCATGCTTTGTACTGTAAAAATGCTTGTATCGGGGTTTCCTTGCTTCTATCTCTTCATTGAATGTTCAAATTATGCATGCTTTGTATAGCTGTAAGCCATTTCATGCGCCTAATCTTGGGTTTCGGGGCCTATAGCATGCATTGGGTGACATATTTCCATGTTTTGGGACCATTTGGCATCATGTTCCAGCGATGAAATCTTCATGTTTATATGCCATGTTTCATCATTCGTCATGTCTTGTTAGGGTTGCATGTTGTATCTTAGGATTGATCCATGCATTGGACATGTTTGTGTGCATTTCGGTTGCCTCATTTCACCTAATGGCCACTGATATGAGTGTGGCTGAGGTCAACTTCTATTGGTGTAAGCCCATTTTGCATTGTGTATGCCATGTTACAACGCGTTGTGCATGTTATGTTGTTGCATTGTGTCATGCCTTGCATACTTGTTCGCATACTCATATTGCATACTTAGCTCGCATCCTTAGGTTGCATTTGGCATGCATCCCTTGCCTCTTGATCGAGCATGATAGAGGTTGGGGTCTTTGATGTGTTTTGTGCTTGCATTTCATTTGATATCAAAGTTGCTAACTTGGCTTTTGGGCCGTCATGCATTGAAATGCGTGATTGATGGCCCGGAGGTCGAGGGCCATGCTCCCTTGAGTCCATTGCATGATAAGGAGTGTGTTCATGCACGCATTTGCTTGAAATTCCACACCATGCACTGCTTGTCTGCTGTTGCTGTCAAAACTGTCTTCTGCAGGAATTGTTTGCCGACCGGCATAAAAGAGTGCCGGCCGGCCATTTGTTTGTGGCCGATAACCTCTCAAGTAGCCGATGGTCATTTTTGAACGGCCGATGGTCATTTCCTCCAGCCGGTGGTGTATTGCAATGTGCTTAGAAGGTGCCCTGAGACTTTGGTAGTTTTCAGAAAGGCAGGGCAGTGTAAACAGAGGCAGCAGTGGTATGGTGCAGGTTTTCCGGGCGAGTCGGATTCGAGCATGCATCATTCGCGCATCCCGAGGCGGGGCTGTGGCCTTTTCTATTATGCATTTCAATTATTAATTAAATTAGAATTTTTTGTAATAATTTATTCTGTATTTGGACTGTATTATTTTGGACTGTATATTCTTTCGGTCCTTCCGAGCGAGGGCAAATCTGTAATAAGTGTGGGTGTGTGTGTGCATGTCTTCCAACCCCCATTTCTTTCTCCCTTTTATTTACCTGCTTACGATGGTAGATTAGGGCATATTTAAATTAGCATACCTTTATGCAATGCATGCGTGCATCCATGCATTTGTTTACATGCACCGGGCTCGATACATCACACTAACTGCATTGTATTTCAATTTCCAAATTGAACACTTGTTACTTGTAGCATTTCACATGCCATGCTTAGGATAGCCGAGCCTGTCTAGATTACACACTTGCTTGCACTGCATTAGCCATTTAAACATGAACTAGGATCATGCATATGATTACTAACTAGTTTCTGTTTTAGCTTGGAGTACTAGGTGAGTTTTTACGCTTTAGCATATCGCATGCGTGTGAATGTTGCCATAACAGCATGATTACCATGAGGCTAGCTGCTTATGTGGTATAACTGCTTGATTGCCTATGGGTGAAGGTTGGATTGTTTGAGTTGGAAAAACTTATTGAAATCCGTGTTTTAGCCTACTTACGAGTAGCAAATTCCAAAGCATTTTCAAAACAAACGGATATGCAATGCTTGTTTCCAAATTAGGCGATCTAGTCTATACTTGTTTGCTGTACGCATAACATAGTAATTCTAGGCTAATAACTGGAATAAGAACATGTAATGTTTTCAAAATCGGATATCACGGTTAGTAGAGGCCGGTCTTCGAACCGGGCGAAAGGGGGTGCTCATAGCTGACCTTCCCCGATCGTACCCAAGCTCCCGAGCCAAGACAACTTTGGTGATGACGGACACGTGGCCTTCGGCACCGAGTCAGGGTTTCCTCAATTTCCCATTTTAAAAAATATTTAAATGGCGACTCTGTATCTGGCAAAGTAGTCCATGTTTGGCACTTCTTTTCAAAATCTGTTTCTCTCAAAACGATGTGCCAGAATTGGACTCTTTGGTTCAGATTAAGAACTGCAACAAACAAAAAAGGGGAGTCCGAACTGTAGCATCGAGGTCCCCCGCGGGCACTGTTACACATTGTATTTTGCTGCAATGAAATTAAGATATTATCTTTTACCTACAACTGTCTTAGTAATTGCAACCACAGATTTAGTTAAGTATATGTTATCTAGACCTATGTTGAGGGGAAGAATTGACAAATGGATACTAGCCTTATCAGAATTTCATTTAGAATATGTTCCCTAAAAGGCAGTAAAAGGACAAGTGTTAGCTAATTTTTTGGCAGACCATCCATCTCAAACAGAAAGCCAAGAAATAAGGGAACTTGGTATGGCTAGTGTTGAGCCATGGTAAATGTGGTTCGATAAATCAAAAGCCAATGGCCTAATTGGAATTGGTATAGTGATTAAATCACCACAAGGAGTAGAAACCACACATGGTTTCAGGGTGGATGAGATTACTTGTTCTAATAATCAAGTTGAATATGAAGCCTTAATAGTGGGGCTGAAAATTTTTATTGAATTGCAAGTACATGCAGTTGATATATTTGGAGATTCTCAATTGGTGGTTAACCAAGTGAAAGGGATTTTCAAATGTCAAAGTATAAGTATGTTGCCATACTATGTTGTTGCATTACATCTGCTTTTTCAATTTCAAATAGCAAATGTAACTCATGTCCCAAGATTCTTGAATAATAGAGCTAATGATGTGGTTCAGAAAGTTTCGAATTTTAAGAGAAGGGATAATATTCAAAGGGACATAAGCCAAACAACATTTCAGAAATTAATACCACCCTTAAATAAAAGGAATGTGGTCCTGGAAGTCAATCATAATGACTTACAATAACAAAATTGGAGGCATCCGATAATGCAGTATCTGGCTGGCCCATCTTCAAAGGCCAGTAGAAAAATTAAATTGCAATCTATGCGATACATGATATATGGTAATGCTCTCTACAAAATGGGGAGGGGGAAAGATGGTCTATTGCTGGAATGTTTAGGCCCAAAAGAAGCATTGACGGCTATGGTTGAGGTTCATGAAGGCATCTGTGGTGCTCATCAGCCTAGTGTAAAGATGAGATGGTTGCTTCGAAGACATTCCTACTATTGGCCAACTATCCTTAAAGACTGCATAGAATATGCAAAAAGTTGTCAGGCATGTCAAAAGCATGGCACAATAAGGCATGTGCTGACTTGCATGCAGTAGTGAAGCCTTGGCCATTTAGAGGATGTGCCATGGACATGACAGGAAAAATGCACCCACCTTCTTCGAAGCACCATTGTTTCATTTTGGTGGCCACTGATTACTTCACTAAGTGGGTCGAAGCTAAGCCATACAAAGATGTAGATCAAACTGAGGATTTAATCTATAGATTTGGTATCCCACAAACTATAACTGTTGA
Source organism: Camellia lanceoleosa (assembly GCA_025200525.1). Taxonomy (NCBI): domain Eukaryota; kingdom Viridiplantae; phylum Streptophyta; class Magnoliopsida; order Ericales; family Theaceae; genus Camellia; species Camellia lanceoleosa. The sequence goes on along the minus strand of CM045759.1, from coordinate 203,451,429 downwards.
TAATGGGACGGTATTCGATGGGAAAATGGTGAAGTCTTTTGTGACAGAGTTTGGAATTAGCCTTGTTAATTCCACCCCCTATTATGCACAAGCCAATGGTCAAGCTGAATCATCTAATAAATTCTTGAAAAAAGGAATACAAAAGGTTATGGAAGACAATCATAGGGATTGACATAACTTATTGTTGGATGTATTGTGGGCTTATAGAACTTCCCCAAGGTCAAGCACATGAGTCACTCCTTATGCCTTAGTATATGGCATGATGCAGTGTTACCTGTGGAAATTAATGTTAAGTGCTTGAGGGTAAGATGCCAAGACCAGTTAGATCTTGAGCAATACCATCAGAGTATGTATTTGGAATTAGAAAGCATAGATGAAACTAGAATTCTGGTATTAAATAGCATTCTTTTTCAAAAGAAGAAAATAGCCAAAAACTATAATAAAAAAGTCAAATATATTGGCTTTGATGAAGGTGATTTGGTATGGAAGACAATACTCCCAATAGGAATTAAAAGCCATAAGTTTGGCAAATGGTCACCTAATTGGGAAGGACCATATCAAATTCATAGAGTCTTGCCTTTTGGAGCATACCATTTGAGAAATTTAAATTGATACATACATCCCAAAAAGATTAATGGCAGATATTTGAAGTCTTATTTTTCAACCATTTGGGAAACACAAAGAATAAAATTAAGTACAAGAACACGAGAATACTCAAATGATAAATAAGAATTTGTTCTTCATAAAGAGTTGAATACATTCTGCCATAAATTGGCCTAGAAATCATTACAATGTCTCAGTTGTTCTTTTACAATGGATGTTCTATTCTTAAATGATGAGAACAACTGGATGGCTGTGGTCATTTTTTGCTTTTGGTCAGCCAGTCCTTGGCTGGTGATCTGCAATTTGGTGTCAATTCGGATTAAAGCCTGGTTCACTACAGATAGCTTATCCTCAAGTTTAGCTTTCCTCTCCAGTAGTTGAGTTCGAAAGTGGGAGATAGAAGAATGTTGTTCCTTTAGTTCTGATACCTCAGTATGCACTGTGGAAACAAAGCTCTGATCTTCAACCAATTTCTCCTCTGCAGCCTTGGCAGCATGGCAAATGTTGATATAGAAGTCAATAGTGGCTGCTGCCTGAGATAAATGACTTGAGACAGTCATGCCAGATTGCTCAACAATCTTGCAGCACTGAAGGAAGCCATTTCTTATTATAGGTCTCTCTAAGGCCTCGAAAGGAATCCTCGAAAAGGATGTCAATAGCTTCAGGCAGTTGTCCAAGTCTATCAGAGGTGAAGAAGGCTTACTACTGGAGGAAGAGCTCTAAAAAATTTCTAGTAAGGAATCAGCCAAAACTAATGGCTTAGTCTCATCACAAGCCATTGGAGAGGTAGAAGGCAGGTCGAAGAGACTAGCTAGTCTTGCTTAAAAAATGTCTACCTCGTCTGTGGACATGAAGTGGGTAGAAAGGGCTTTGGTGAAAGGCACAAAGGACTGCATAGGGATAGAAGAAATGGATGGAGAATCTTCAGCAGTCTCAATGGTTCTAGCCACCAATAAATCAATGGAAGAAGGGCTGAAACTAGGCAAAGGTAATAAACTACTAGTTGGAGAGCTGCCAACACCCTCTATAGGGGAATCAGCTACCATCGAAGATAAGGTAATAGCTGGAACTTCCTTAGGAGGAGAAGAAAAAGCAAGGCTCGAAAGAGAATTAAATTGAGATAGATCAAAAGACAAGTAAGGAAGATATGGAGTTAAGCCAAAAGAAAGTGATGCAAGAATACTTGGCCTTAGGAAGGGTATAGAAAATATAGGGCCTGGAAATGGCAGAATTATTTGAATGGTCTCCACATCTTGAGTTTGTTCCACTTCAACTGAAACTGAGGAAGTCCTTATTGGAAGAATAGGGTCAGTAGTTGTTGCTGCAAAAGAAGAAGTACAAAGTAATGTCAAGTCTCAAATACCAAGAAATGGACAAGGGAAAAGATTAGAGACATGAAAAAAGTTACTTGTTTCAGAAGTGGTAACAACAATGGGAGGGATACGAAAAGAATAGTGCTCAGCAATATGCTGCCTCCTTACAGTTTCTCTTTGGATTGCATCAGCAGCAACAACTTCATTTCTTAAGAATTACTGTTGTCGTCTCTTCTCAGTTCTTTAAAAAACAATTATGGTCTTAGAATGTTCCTGTTCTACTTCTTTGGTAGCTGCCTCATGAATAGGGTCTTCGACTAAATCAAAAGGGGAAACAATCATCTTCCTTCTCTTTTTTCTCTGTATTGGTATTGCCTGCTCCTTCTCAATTCCTCTCTCTTCAATTTGGGATTCAGATTCCTCAGAAGTGAGTTTCTTTGCTACTACTCTAGCAGTTGTCTCATGAGTGGGATCTTGAGCCAAATCAGAAGAAGAGACAGTTGCTCTCTTTCTTCTTTGTAAGAGTGTCTCTTGCTCTTGATCTTCTTCTTCTTCTTCTTCTTCTTCCGTTGATTGAACTTCAGGTGCTCCTTTTTTAGGATCAAGAAAGAGTTTCCTTTTTTTCTTTTGCTGTTTGCTCCTAAGGAGATGTAAAGCTTGGGTCTTCTGAGGAGAATCTCCCTATGAAGCACCCGCACCACCTTCACAAAAGAAGAACTAAAGATAAGGCTAAGAAGCATTATAAAAAAAAAAAAGGCAAAACGGAGAAGAAACAAGGGTATATACCTTTCTTAGAAGCAACCTGGGGAACTCTAGGAGGAGGAAGAAGAAATAGGCGTGTGGTGGCGAGCACAGAGGCGAAGTGGTAAGAACAAAGGGAAAAAGTGGCAACTCCAGCTCCTTTGGGCTTAGACTGGGGCACATCCAGCACCATTAATAAGTTTTGAGAAGCAATGGCCAAGTATACTTCCATGTTGGTCACCCACCAGTTTTGGTACCTCTTCAATAAGTTACCTTAAGGAATGAAAGGGATATATTCAAAATTGATCAAGTCCTATATAAACTTAGAAGTTGCCTCTTCTAGTCTGGACCTTTGAACCTTTAAATCCCTGCTAGTAAGACTCAGATTGATGTTACTGCAGAGAGGTATTGGAACCCCTTGTGAGAAACCAAATTGTCTAGCAAATTGAGCAGGATAATAAGGCTCAGCAATGCATTTGTAGGCTCTGGGGTTCATAGTCCCAATAAATAGCTCTTTGGGGATCAGAATAGAAGCCCATATATCTTTATGAAGAGGTGAAGCACAGAGCCTATCACTTAGAAAATTCTTCAACCAAGATGGACCAATAGTAATGGGTTTGAAGGGACAAAAGCTGTAAGAAGGAAGGGAAGCTGGAAGTTGGTGGAAGAAAGAGAAGTAAAAAGCAAAGGTAGAAGGATAAAGTGAAGCATTGGCTAGCCTCATGCCATGAGTAGGAGGGTTTGGCTCAAAAAATTTAAGGCATCTAGACTGTAGCTTAGCAAAATAAGCAAAAAGCCAAAGTTGAAGTATCCAAAATGGACCTCCTTGATTGGCATCTAAGGGTTTCTCACAAAAAAGAGAACAAGCTCTATATACATGACCTAGAACATATGGGGCTAAGGCCACCTTTTTTTGTAGGACAAGAGCTTTGGTGAGAGGGACAAATTCAGGCACGATTCTTTGAGAAGAAGTGCAAAAAAGGAATTTATAAAGCCAATATAGTATGAAAGAAAAAAATTCTCTATCAGTTACAAGGCCCTCCCTTTTATTCTCAGCCTTAACAAAGTCACTGTAGGATGAGTTAAGGGAGAAGAGGGAAAAGGGGACTGGTAAGTCAGGATAATCTGGTCCAATAGGGATACCAATGGGAGACAATCCTAATAGATGGAAAATATCAAGAACAGTAGGGGCCATCATCCTACATCTGAATTGGAAAAAATTAAAAGCAAAATTTCAGAAGCAAAGAGCAATAGGAATTAGGAAAGGGTCCTTTGAGATGGTAAACCTGGATAGTCGAAGGGCATCGAGAAGGCAAAGCTCTTGAAGGTCCAAAGTCCTAGCAGGGACAACCCGATCATACCATTCTTGCCACTCCAGTCTCATCGTGGACCAGCATCGGTGGGGACGGTTCATCCTCTAGGTTCCCCAGTCAAGACCACCTTCGTAAAGGAGACAGTGGTCTTTTAGACGTGGATATAACGCTGGAAGCTCAGTGAGAATCTCCTTGAAGATGGGCCCAAGCACATAGTCTTGTTGCTCATGACGTCGAGGGATGAAGATACATCAATCGATGGCGCTTTTCTCATCGGCCTTGTACTTTTCACATTTTGCCTTAATGATCCTTTTTAGGGTTACAGATGGGCTCGCGCGCTTTACAACTGGTACTTTCAATGAAGAATAAGCCATTGATTGAAAGCTTTCTCAGAGAATGAAGTTGGAAAAATGGGGTAAAGAGTCAGTAGAGATAAAGGATTTGTGTGTTAAACGAACGAGTGATTTCAAAACACGAAATAAAAGGGTTTTAAAAACCTCTGTGTCTGGAAAATGTATCGCATGATTCGTTAAGTACTAAAAGTACATATACAAAGAGTTTCCTTCAATATTGATACTTTTGGATAGAAAAACACATCCCAGATGTTGATGCCAGCTTCGAAGTAAAATATTTGGCTTCGAAACCAGATTTTGGCGCCAAAAGTCAAATAACAACGGCTTTGAAACAGAGAAGCTGACTTCGAAACACATTCTATACCTAAGGATGTAAGAATGCTCAAGTATTTGTTTACTTCAAAGGGATTAAAGACCTGTTTTAAGTTCCTTAAATGAGAGTGATGTCCTTCGAAGCAAAACTTGAGACCCCTTAAGGATGGGGATTGGTATTCAAAACATCAAAACCATTAGTTGGTTTATATATATATACAAAAAGAGATTGTCTTTTCGAACTAAAACAGTGCAGCCCTCAAAAGGAGCTTCTATATTTTTGAAAGTATGGACTGTTGTTTGAAGGAAAGAAGGTCAATTTAAAATTGATTGATCATACTAATCATGGCCATATGTTGGTTATGATTAAAACAAGCTTTAAGGGATAAGATTGTTAAAATTCGAAGCACTGATTCCAAATAAAATCAGCAAAACTGTCAACTTTATTTCATAAATTGGAAAAGTTCATGTTGGTTTTTTGTAGTGTTTCATTTAAAAAAATTGGGTCCAGATTCGAAGGATAAGATTGTCCAGTTCGAAGCCCTAAATTTGCTTTTAAAGACAAATGGAGACAAGATGAAACAATGCCGAACAAAGAAAAGTCTTAGTTGTATTAAAGCAAAAGCAATTACATTGAATGACCCTCTTTGGGTACAAATTCAAGCTTGTAAAAGTAGGGAATAGAATAAATAACAAGATCATGAAATTTGGTCCAACTATGATCAATGAATTTCTGTTATTTCTTTATTCTATCCTCTATTTCTTCTAGGATTGGCTGCATAAGTTGATGTGCTCTCACTTCATAAAAGAGCTCTTCAGCCTTTATTTCGAATGCTGTTTCTCTAAATCCTTGTTCCAACTCGTCTATATCTAAGTCATCCCAGTACGCAGAATTTTTATTCTTGAAGCTTTCAAATTCTTCAATGAAGTTCTCTGCTTCGTACTGGGCATGAACTCGAAGGGATGAGAGTTGGTCCAAAGATTGAATAGTGGCCACAGAAGTCCAATGCCAGTAGAGGAGCAATGAAAGTTGGTCCAAAAACATGTGAAGCTCTGCTTGGGCAAGAGGGTTGAGGACGTGACCCCGAGTCAGAATGTCACAAGCCCATCGAAGGTTCTTGAGAGGGATTTTGTCCTCAAGGACATTAAAAGGTAACTAGGAGGGTGCATGCAGCGAAGTTGGGCTTGCTGGCCACCGAGTAGGTGAAGCTGGAGGCTTTTAGGAAGGAAAGACCTTGTCCTCAGAAAGGGCAAGCCTCAGTCTCTCTGTCCAGCAAGGAGTTGGCGGAGGAGAGGGTATGGAAGCCTTCACTTCATGAGGAGGAGCAAGGATGGAAGGAACAAGGGCATTAATATAATCGAGCCAGTCAGAAGAGCAAAGCTTCGCCTTTTGGGCCAAGAACGATGGATTGTAACCTTGTGCCTCTTCGAAGCGTTAGGCAGTGTGCACTATCTTTGTAGGTATGAAGGATGTGTACCATGCTACAAGTAGATTTTCCTCCAAACTGCGTCGACGGTCGATAGGCACGTAAGAATAGACCACCGAGTTTCACATATAGGAAGGGAACTCTAATGGGTCAGTAAACTCGATAAAGTGATGGTTGATTCGCTTCCTTAAATCGCAGACTTTAGGTTTTGACTAGCTTGTCCAGTCAGAAGCCCTAGAGGAAGAAGAAGCTGCAGCATTATCCCACGCAGAGGGTTTGTGAAGAAGAACTTCCCATGTCCATATTTGCGACTTTCTGAATTAAAGGATTGAGAACAGTTTGTTCGTAGTCCAAGGGTGAGTCAGAAGAAGAACTTCCCATGTCCATATTTGTAAGTTTCTGAATCAGAGGATTAAGGGCAATGTGTTCGTAGTCCAAAGGTTGATAATTTACAAAGGCATCCATGACCTGAATATAGAAAGGTGGGTAAAGGTGGCTAATTAATGTATGGAGGTTCTTTCGAGGAGGTCCAACATCATCAGATGACTCTTCGTGTGCTCGATCAATGGAGGAGAAGATTGATTCGGCCATAAAAAATGTATCAGTCTGTTCGAATACTAAGGTGGTGGGGACGTTCAAAAGATTGAAGGAGAGTTTAATGCAGATGATAAATGACAATTGCATTTCTGGAAGAATACAAGCCCATGCACGTTCTAAGACGTGGATAAAAAACCCTGATCCACTAATATCACTAAGTGTTGGGTATATTAGTGCGGGGGTAATGTTGGCTACATATTTTGTACAAGTCAATTACAATTCGACGCGTGGCAGAATAAGGGTAATATAGGAAGATTATTCAAGTCTTCGATCCTGATCGTACACGTGGCAGTTAGTATTGGTCATTACGAGATCTGAGTAACAGTGAATCAATAAAGAGATGCAAGGTGATGTGGTTTCAACGGTTACTCACATTTAAATTCAAATTTAGGAGGGAAGCCTAACTGCAAGTGATGACACAGTGGAGCTAATTATAAGGCAATATGATCAGCGATTATGGAGGAGCAGTTCGACGGTTGGAAATACGGTTCGATGGTCATCATCGAGAAGTATAAATAGCAGAGAAGGCCTAGAAAAAGAGCCCTAGACTCAGATCCAAAAAATTAGTCTTATTACACTTATTTTTCTTTCCAGTTTTACATTTTCAGTATTTCATTTCTTGTACTTTAAATTCTTGCATTGCACGTCGTTCATAGGAGTAGTTTCAAGTAAATTGTTGCTGCAAACCTCTATGAGGCTGAGTTTGGATCATTGTAAGTTTTTCATTTTAATGAAATACTTCAACTGTTCTTCGTTTAATTGTTATTTTGCTTAATTCTCCTAAATCAAGCCACTAGTAAAAGTTTTCTTTATGGAGGCTGAAAGAACTAAAACACAATCGTCTGATAATTGGTTGGCAGTTAATTTTCTGTAAGGACTGATTGATCCTTACTGGCACGCTCGCAATTACAATAATAACATTTGAAAGCCAAAAAGTCAACACATATTTTCAACTTAATTGTAATTTTTTAAAAATAAATTAAAATAAACAAACAAATTTAATATAAAAATATATTGTAATTAATAGGAAAAATTATAATTTAGTGATAACTTCGCAAAATAATAAAAAATTTTAATTATAAAAAAAAACACTTATGCTGTTTTTAGTTGAGGGATTTGGAGAGGGATTTGGAAAGAGAAATGGAAAAGGTAGGTGAAATTTAAATAAATCATGCCTATATTTCACATAATTTCACACATCTTTTCTCTTTCCCTTTCCAAATCCCTCAACCAAACACAGCATTAATTGTCATTTCCCCTAATTTCAGGTGCCGAAGAAATATTTGGTGGAATAATCGGGCGTCAGCATTAGGGCCACAACAAAGCATCGATCACAGGCGAGCTATACTTTTATGGTGGGTGAGATTGAATACTGATAATACTCTTTCGATCAAATGGAGAAGATTGGAACGACCAATTCAGATATAGAAGGATTGTTTGAGGGGAAGAAGCGCCTCAAGAACCCTTTTGTTCCCATTGGTATCATCCTCATCTTCCCTCCTGTATCTGTTTATCTGAATCTGTATTTGTTTATTGTTTTGATCTATTTGGTAAATTTGGCTTTATATTAGTTGAATTTCATGCGAATCGATTCGACTTTTGTTAATAATTTTGAAAACCCATTATTAGTTTGGAGTACTGGGAAATGAAGAGTAATCAATTGTTTCTCGGAATTTGGGGGGAAAACAATTGGTGTTTGTGTAATACAATTGTGTTCAGTTATGTGGCTGGACTGGACTGTATTGGATAAGAATCAATACTCAAACATTGAACTCCAGCTTCTAGCATTTCTCCCCTGTATATATACTAGATTTTCCACATCATTGTGTGGGTGAATTTAGGGATTAAATGTGGGTTTTTAGCAATTCTCTATATGGAAAAATATTAGATTGTTCATGACTAGCTTAATGGTGGTGGGAAATGATTAATTATCTCAAGGGTATGGCACCCAACCATGAATCTATATGTATGTTGGGACATTTTGGCTGTGAGGATATTGTGTAGGGAAAACCCATACAAGATGGGTCAAGAACTAGGATGACTTGATGAGTAAAACCCAAGCGCTTATGAACCTTGCAAAATATTAACCTTAGTCTGGAACTCCGATGCTTAAGTTAATCTCACTCGGGGAATGCGTAGAAAGCGTGTGTTTTTAGGTGGTGTTTGGTTCATTGGAATGATCATTTAATTAGAATGTCCATTCTCACGTTTACTTCATTAAAAAAATGATGAAAATTACATTGCAAACGAAATCTTCATTCTCCATTTTAAGTTCCATTATATTTTCATTTCAGTGAATCAAAAAACATAGCATTAGGCTATGCTTGGTTTATGGATTTGGAAAGGGATTTGAAAAAAGAAAGGGAAAATGTGTATGAAAGTAGGTGAAATATAGGTATATATTTTATTCACATTTTACTTGCCTTTTCTCTTTTTCTTTTCAAATCTCTCCCCAATCCTTGAACCAAACACAGCCTTAGTGTATGATTGTGTGTGTACCTTAATCCATCTGTAGTTGTTCTATTTGTATTGTTGGTTCCTTGGTCTTACCAGAGTTCTATGCTGACACTGGATAGAATAATTTTTTCTTTTTTTTTCAAACTAAGTTTTAGCTAATTGAATCCAAGTCTACTATGTATATGAATATGGGATATGTGTGGAACAAACCTAGATAAATATTTGGAGTATCTTGCAAAGTTGCAATAGAGGAGAAGAACATTTCCAGGCTTGTTTATGTTACTCTTTTTAATTGCTTTCTATATCTCATTTATTATTCACTATTTATTCATTTGTAAATTATAAGTTTATAACAACAAACTTACCTCAAGATTAACACTAAGGCTTCGTTTGGGAAGTAAGTTGACTTTTTAGTTTTTTGGGCTATTTTAACGTGGGGCTAAAATGCTTGATTTGGGAAGGATTTTTGGCTTTTTTTTGCTTTTTTGTGAGAGAAATAATGTAATTATTATGGGTTGGATGAGATGTTTTGTTTTATTAGGCTAAAAAGTCTATTTTGTTTTTTGTGACTATTTTAGCCAAAAAATTCTCAAACCTAACTTCCCAAACATAGGCTAAGTCTTTTGCTTTTTATATTACTTATTAATGAACGAACTTACTAGGAACATTCAAATGGATATACCCTGATGTATGTTATTTGTAGATTATATTTATAGTTGACGAGACAAGAGGGTTAACTTTAAGCTAAATTGTGTAGACATACTTTAGAATCCAAAAGGTTTAGGTCACCTAGAACTATGACAAAATGTGGAGTTCAATTTTGTCATAACTAGAAATATAGATGAATATAGAGTAAAATTTGATAGGCATGAGATACCTAACAGTGAATATCTTTGATATTTTGGGTCAATTATTCATAAAGATGGAGAGATGAAGGTGTGACCCAAAAAACTAGGACGGGATGAGACGGAGGAGTGCATCAGGAATGTTGTGTGATCGTAGTATTCATATTAAGTCCTCGTTTGGGAACATTCTTTTTTGGTAACTTTTTAGTTTTTTGGCTAAAATATGATGTAAAAAAAAACTAGTATGTTTGGAATGACATTTTGGTATAGGTGGTTGGTTTTTTGATTTTTTTAGTGGCTTTTTGGCTTTTAGGCTAAAAAGTGATGTTGCCAAACGAGTTCTAGTCAAAATTTTAACCCTTCTTGACGATGTAATCAAAATGTGTGATCAGATTGTCACAGTGGTAGGACCTGAAATTAAGAACAATTTATTCTCAAATTAGAATGTTAGATCCTTGAGATTTCATTCCTAAAGATATGGTTAAATGAAAGTTATTTGCTGAATATGCATTATGGCCTTGGCTATTTCAGGTGCATTTATCACTGCGGGGGTGCTCACAGCTGGGTTAATTAGTTTCAGACAGGGCAATTCTCACTTGGGTCAGCAGCTGATGAGAGCTCGTGTGGTTGTCCAGGGTGCTACTGTTGCAGTAATGGTTGGCACAACTTATTATTATGGGGAAATGTTCAAATCATCTGGTGCAGATTGACTGCAACTTATATCTGCTTTGTGCTTTTGTGTTTTTTGCCCTCCATAGAATTGTTAATTGAGCAAAAATAAGGGATCCTTGCTGTTGTCAACACAATTTTTTTTAAAAATTTCTAATTTATAAATTTGAGGTCAATATTATTTCTATTTGATAAGAAATCTAGCATTATTTCCTGTAAATATGAAGAATCTGTAACAAACAGGTTGGCTGGAGCAAACTGTTGCTCTGAGAACCAAAGATATTGGAATTATGCTCATGCTAGGAGTTAATATAAATGAATGGCATAAAGATATGCCAATTTTCTTTGAAATACAATGAGGCTTCATACTCTTCAAGCTCCTATTTTGATTCATTTCAAGTTCTCTGTTGATCTTTTCGAATAGATGACTGAAATTGCAAGTAGATTGCAAAACATGGGTGCCATTAGTTCTTTTCTTCTTAATTTGTGTTATAAATTTAAACTCTTGTTGATGGTCCAATTACTGTACTGCCTTTTCATAGCCTGTTACTATAAGGTGATTTAATTCTTCCGTCTTCCTTATACGGGGTGTTCTACTTTCCTTATATGACGTCGGTTCGATCCGGTCCTATTTTTAAAATCTTGATATTAAAGGTCTCTTTTGACTTTGGGATCTTTTGGGAAGAAGTTAAAAAGGTTAATTTTTTGGCTTTTTAACTTTTTTTAGTTAAAAAAGTCAGTTCTTTTGGCCAAAAAAGTCATTAAAAAAGTCAAGAAGTTAATTTTTTACCAATTTTTTAAAACACTTCAAAGAACTTAAAAGTAATTTTTTGACTTTTAATCTTTTTTGAATCACATCACTTCATCTTTTTACTTTTTTAATACATTTTTTAAATGAAAGTTAAAAAGTTAATTTTTAATTTATAATTAAAATTTATTTTCCAAAACAAGTGACAAAAGTCCTGACAATTAACCCGCGACCCAGTAGTAGGTGAATGTCACTAAAATAATGCCTCCACCGTCCAATGTGGTGGTCACAATCTTTCAATAGTGAATTATTATTTTGGTCACTTCTTTGTTTTATTGGAATTTTTTTCATCAATTCTTTTTCTACTGTTTAGGTCTTAGACCTGATATTTAAAAAAATTAAACCGAATTCGGAAAGTCTGTTTTGTCTTTAATTTTCTTTAATTTTTAATTTTTTTTTATAGGCATTCTTATAGAGTACAAAATTTATTAATGCTAAAAATAGTATATATTTTTGTTATGTTTTATCTGTCATCTGATTTAAAATTTATAATTATAAATATAATGGGTTTCACTTTAATCCGATTAATATTTAATTATTATGGATGGCCGCGTTATATGATAAATAAAATATAATAAATGCAACATTACTTTTATGAAAAAATTACTGAAAAAAAAACCCAGAAAAATATGAATAAAAGGTCATGCTAAGAAGCATGACGAAAAACTTTTATAAATTCCGACACATCTTATTTATATATAGTTTTATACATTTTTCTACATGTTCTTAACATTAATGTTAATGCTAAGAACCTTTAAAAATTGTGCATGTAATAAATAAGGGTAAATTATAAATACACTCTCTGAGGTTTTATTAAAATACAAATCGCGTCTTGTAGTTTTGAAAATTACATTTCATCTATTGAGATTTCTACTTTCATAACAAATTGTCCATTTTATTAATAAATCATCAAGTCAATTAACAGTTTTTAATGATATTAAAAGTATGTTTCAATTAATAATTTAGGTAATTTTATTATTGTATAGGAGAACAATTATGAATTTTATTTTTTCAGTTAATTATGTTAAATAAAAAATTCTAATAAAGGGGTATTTGTAATTTTTCAAACCACAGAGACCAATCTGTATTTTAAGTAAATCACCGGGGGTATATTTGTAATTTACCCAATAAATAATGTATAATTTTTTAAGAAAAATTTATGTCCTAATTGATTTAAGGTGAAATTAAAAAAATTTATTTTATCAAAATATTTACTATCACATTTAATTAAATAAAAAAATAAAAAAATAATATTTATCACTCAATTTTCAAAAAAAAAAAAAAGGTTTAGAAATAACATTTTGACTTTCATAATTCTTTGCTGGCCTTGTTTGAAAAGTTGATTATTTTAATTTATTATTTAGATTTTTAATTATTTTAGCTTGACTAAAATAGTTATATTTTGAAAGTTAACTGTTTTTTTGTTGTAGTTAATTTTATGATTATGAGAGAAAAAATAAAATGATTATAAATTTACAAATTGAATGTGATATTTTATCTTATTAATTATTTTAACCTTTTGTTTGGCATGTCAGGCTTTTTGACTATTTTAGCGACAAAAAGACAAAATAGATTTTTTAGTCTAATAAGACAAAAAATTACATTTAAACAATAATTATTTTATTTTTTCTCTCACAAAAGTAAAAAAAGTCAAAAAGTCTATTCCAAACGAGATTTTTTAACTTCAAACTAAAATAGTCAAAAATTTAAAAAGTGAAAAAGGCAATCTACATTTCAAACGAACCCTAACTTGGTCCCAGTTTGGTTTTTCTTATAGGCTAAAAAATCACAAAAGGACAAGAAAAAGTAAAAAAGTCAAAAAATCAAAAATCACAAAAGGACAAAAAAATATTTGCCATTTCAAAGCAAAAAAAATCAAAAAAACCAAATAAAAAAAATCAAACAAATAAAAAAATTCCAAACTAAAAAAGTCAAAAAAAATTAACTAAAAAAATTATTGGCAAACCACCTCTTAATATTTTATTTTTTAGCGGATTATTTTAGTTTAATTATTTTCCCAAACAAACACCCGAAAATAAGATAGAATTTGGCGTCAAAAAAGTTTTAGGTGCATTGATAAACACGCCCAATAGTGTCTCACCCAGTGAGGGCGGTGGGGTGGGGTGGGGTGGGGTGGGGTGGGGTGGTGGTGTGGTGTGAGAAATAAATAGAGATGACTTTTGTTCGTTTTAGCGGAGAAGAGCTAAACCCGCCTCGCATTCCATCACATCACACAAAATTTTCCTCTTTATTTTCATCGTCTTCTGCATAAGTTACAAAAACAGGTCTCCCCACCCCATGACACGTATGCATTCACTTCCCCCCACCCCTTTGCACGTGCCCCCCCTTTCCCCCACCCTCTCTGTGATAACCATGTCGACACCTCCCCTCCAATACGTACATATAAACACACTTTACCCCACCCATTCCTTCTCTCTCTCTCTCTCTCTCTCTCTCTCCCTCTATAGCTTTTCTTTTCTCTCTCGATCGGTTCTACCGTGAACACAACGCAACGTGATCTACTGTTCCTACACTTTCTCATTTCACGGTTAGTTTCTATTTCCCTTGCTCATATTCTTCATTTCTTTCTGATTTTTCTCTTGATTTAATTTAATTTTTTTTTAGATCTTCAATCGGATATCAAACTGCGTTGAACCTCAATCTAATCTGATTTCTATTTTCTACGTTTTTTTTTTGTCCATTTCTTTTCATTTTCACTACTTTTTGATGTCATTGGAGTCAATTTGTTTTTTTGTTTTTTTCTTTCCCGGTTAAATGTGTTGTATTTTGTATTGCACGCTTTTCTTGCCTTGGATTTGTGGTGTTTTGGTTGACTTTGTATTGAGAATGTATTCGAGCGATGTGTGATAATCTATTTTAAATTAATTCTTGTTTTTTCTTTGGATGCAGAGACTAAAGTTAAAAAATAAAATAAAATAAGAATCTCGTTGTTAAAGTAAAGTTTAGAACTTGAAATTTTTATGTTGAATGTTTCTTTTTTAATTTGTATCAGAACTGAGTGTAGAGTTGTTTGCAACGATTAATTTGTTTGTTAGGAGCAATAATCTGCGGAGAATTAGTTTAGAATTTTAATTGACATCGTTGTAATATGAATCAGTTCAGAAAAATACTCTTTTAAGTGGGCTACCTTGTTAGAGACTCTGTATTTACGTGCACAGTAGTTGTGCAAATAATGGGAGCAATATCATGGCTGGTCTTGACAGCATATTGTTTGCCATGATATGACCAAGTAGCTGATTACTGCAATGCATACTATTACTAGAGAAAGGGACTTTGCAGTGACCATATAGAGGCTACCTTTGTCTTGGGGATCACTAATTGGTTATTGTCATGAGTTCTTGTGACTGCATTGTAGTGTAGTAGGTACTCCATTGTCTTAGGGATCATACTAGTGTAGGTACTCCATTGTCCCAGCTTTGAATTACTACCTACGAGCAGTTCAAATGGCATGACAGTTGTTTCGTTACCTTTTTACAAAAAAATAAAATAAAAAATGATTGACCTTAGTTTTTTCTCAAAGATGAGCATTTTAGAATTATATTTGAAATCTAATTTGAAACAGTGATTGGTTATCTAATTAGAAATAGGGAAATCTGACAAGATCGATGCCTGTTAACAATTTCACCGTATTTGCAGCCAATAAAATAAAGTTAATAGCACCATATTTGCTAATAATGGGCATTTGGTACAACAATATTTTTATTTGGCTTTTTAACTTTGTGATTGTCATAGTTGCTTTTTTCTTGAACTGCAGTATCATGAAAGTGTTGAAGTTTGTAATGTGGATTGTTAATGTATATTTGATCCAATGCCACCAATTTTTTTTGTTTTTGTTTTTTGCTGGAGGCATTCTTGAACTCTTGAGGATAAGATGTGATCATTATGGTTACCACTGCTGGCAAAGGATGCGATATCAGATTGTCTTTCCTGGAGAAAGATGTTGGCCTTGTTTGGTTTGTTTTTCAGAAAAATTTTTGGAAAAAATTCTCTATAAACAAAATTTTCTAAAAAAAATCTCAAAATTTTGTTTGGTTACCTACTTTCCAAAATCACTCTTTCTCATACACATCAAATCAATCACTTTTTTTAAAACTCTTTCCCCCAAACAATTTTCCAAAACCATTTTTGAAAAAAGCCAAACCAAACAAGTTTTCGTACTTTTTATCGCAAAAACTACTCTACAAACGCAAACTAAACACACTTGTTATTTTTGTAGTTTTTTGACAGAAAAAAGATCCTTAGAATACATGGGTTATGTATATAATAAATATGAAATATCTATGTAGAGTATTTTATTTCTAGGCTTATTTGACAATTGGTTAGTTGAATTATTACAAGAAACATGTTTATACAAATGGTAGTGGTCTGAATCATAGTTACCAAGAAACTGAGTTGGGGATGGAAAAGGCTTTTTTAGAGCCACATTTTTGAGGTATGATCTCAAAAAGTATGGCCCTTTTGGAACTGCGTGTTTTGACTTCTTTGACTAGGGTCAAACCTGGAAAAAACTCCTCTTTTGGGGGGTGGGAGGCAGTTTTGTCAAACTATGTAAAATAAAATTTTCGGATTGATTTATGCAAAATCTAGCAAGTTAGGGTCAAATTCCATGAGCAATGGGTCTCAAAACCAAGCCACAAGAAATAACAAAGTAAGGCTAAAATAAAATCCCAAAATCTGAAGATTCAGTACTTCAAAGACATCCTTAAAATGTAAGTAGCTAAGGAAGTCACTTCCTAATGAAGTACTTTGGAATAGAAAAACTACAAAATAACAAGAAGGGAACAAGTGGAAGACATACAATGAACCACTCCATAACAAGCTAGTGACACATGATGTTCATGCAAACATTCAATGGCAAGTGACATGGTTTTGCATGTATCCACCTATTAATATGTGTCCTACGTGCAGCCGTTGCACTAAGAAGTAGGTGACTTGCTGCTTACAAACAACCACTGCAATAAAAAGCTGTATACAAGAACATAATGCTCCTTGTCATTAGTTTTTGGGATTTGAAGACTTTTGAGATTTGTGAGACTTCTGTTGATTTCTTCTCTCAAGTTATTGCCTACCATCTTTTGATTTTGCCATAGCTGATTCCACTTGTTCAAATGTTTGTTTGTTTGTTTGTTTTGGGTTCTTACGTTTGAATTCTGAATTTTTTAAAGACCTATAGGGAATTGAATAATTGAGCGCTTACATCTCTTTTCTTTTGTTCTAAACTTGGCAGGTTGGTAAACACGTAATATTTTTAGATTAAAAAAATGTCTTCTCCAAGCAAGAGGAGAGATATGGATGTCATGAAATTGTAAGATTTTTTTATTGACGTGTTCTTTGTTTTTTGGCTCATTGCATTTTTTATTTTAGTTTTCTGATATGAATTATGCCATCACATACCCAAAAAAACTTATGTACATTTCATGTGTTCAAAATTCCCTAGGTATTGCTATAGTAAATCTTGGTATCATATACATTTAGGCTTTTCAGTTTGCCTTTTGCAAATTCGTATGCTTCTTTCCGGCTTTGCCTCTTGCTATCTTCTATACTAAGAGTCATATTTGTGGATGGTGATTTTCTTAGTGTTATTATTGATCTGTTGTGTTCCTGTTATAGGATGATGAGTGACTATGCTGTGGAGCCAATAAATGATGGAATTAGTGAATTCAATGTGGAATTCCATGGTCCAAAAGAAAGTAAGTTTCTTCTCTGTCAGTGCCACTAGTCTTATTGAAATAGGACCTTAGCTGTTGTTCTGACACATTATTTCTATTTGCTTTTCACTACTTGAACTTGAATGGTGATTAGGTTTTGAGTTGGAGAACATGTTTTATTCATTATGCTTTTGCTGTCTGATTCAAATTATATATTTGATTTAAAAGATATGTTTTGACTGTTAACCTTTTTCATTATGACTGGAGCTAATTTAACGTATATCTCCAGCATATACAAGCCAAATCATAGCTTTGGGTGTGTATGGCTAGGACTATAGACTCTGTTGGCTTTCAACACTTTCAGATTTGCATTTTAAGGTATGTTTCATAGCTTTGAAGAAACTTGAAGGTCCAAACATTTCTCCTTTCCACTGTTAAATCTAACCTTCAGTTCACTTTTTTCCTGGTTGATTTTAAACATCAGGTTCCATTTTTTCATGCACGAGACAACTATTTGGAATACTGAGAATTTTTTTCTTTTAATGGAGAAACAATATCTTTGATTGCCTTTCACTACAACCTACATGCGCATAGGGTTAATTTTGCAAACATTTGATCACTGAAGTGAATTTTTTTTAGTTCTTGTCAAAATTCAAACTACCCTCCACTCTTTCTTTCCCCCCAATTTTCTTAAAGAGTGAGTTAAATTTTGTTGAAGAAAAGAATGAGCTAAATTTTGTTTCCCTTGTTTTTATAATTATACTAGTGGAATCTTTAAAAGCACCTTGTCCAGAGTGCAGAAACAGCTATAATCTCTCTCTCTCTCTCTCTCTCTCTGGTGCTGCTCTTCTTCTGTGTGAGAATAATAGACCTTATTCATTTGACTTTCCTTTGCTACCTGAGTTGGTGCAAAAAGTGGAGGAGCTAGGATTCCCCTTTGTTGTGGTCATTTTGTAATGTACTAATGTAGCAATATAGCATTCTATAGTAAAATTCTCGTTAACTTGGTGCATTATGGGTATATATTTGGGGTGCAAATACACAACATTTTACAATTGCCCCTAGTTGAATTTAACTATGTATGATTTGGTAACACTTATTCAACCTTTTAGAACCTTAATAACTAACAAACTTATATCAACTTGCCAAAAGCAAACCTGAAGTAGAGAAATAACTTTAAAGTTTATTGTAGAACAATGTATCAAAAAATAGAAGTCCTTGCAACTCTAGGTCACAAGTAAAGAACAACAGTAATAATGAGCAGAACAAGAAAACTATAAATAGCACGATGAATCAAATATCAATCAAAAGTTTATCACTTAATTTCAATATAGTGTAATTATTTTTTCACCATTAAAGGTTTAAAAAGTGAATTGAAAATTCAATCATAAATGCTAAAAGGCTTGATTCTTTAAATTTTATTTATTTTAATATATAGTTGGGTCTTTTGGTTTGTGTGGAAGATGGAAACATATATGTTTATAGGTGTATTTTTGTTTTGTAGAGAAAAGAAAGGAAATTTCAAATTGTAATAATTGCGAGATTTGATTCTTACATTTTACTCAAAATTTTTACTTATTAGGAGACATGACCCTATCCTCTACTCTTTGTTAATAAATCTAATGGGATCAAATTACATAAAAACCTAACATTAGTTAAAATATTGAACTCAATTCACCTTTTTTTCAGTATATTTATGTATTCCAGTGGGGCCAACTGACCCCACTTGGAAGTATGTGGCTCAGACACTGGTGGCAAATGCATCTTGGACGTGATTCTTTCATCATTTCCTAATTCTATTTTTTTATTTTTCTTTTTTCTTTTGAAAAATGCAAGAGTTTGTTGGGGCTTGATTACGAGTCCCTGTAAGAATGTTTTAGGAAATTTGGGTTTTTCATTATCTTTGGGCATAGCAGAATCGATGTTGGGCATTTCATTCCTACTTATTAATACATGGCTATACTTATTATGTTTTTCTCATGTCACAGGAGACTGCCAATTTCCCCCCATTTTATTTTCAGTCCTTTTGTTTAATGATCTTCTTTTAAGATTTAGAGCTGGAAACGCATTTTTCATGTTTTCTTTTTCTTATTTTCTTTTATTTTTTTTATACATTTGTCAGCTAGATGTGAGGTCCTTCCATGTTTATGTAGTCAACTTCTGCTGGTTATTTTCTTTCTTCTTCTCTCTTTTTTATTTTTATTTATTTATTTTTTAAATTTGCATAGGATGTCTCTTCCTAAAGACCTCTGAGTAACCTTTTTCTATTTTTGAGGTCTCAACGTGGCTTATGTTTCTGGTTACATGTTATTGATTCCATCACATTGGTTGCAGGCCTTTATGAAGGTGGTGTCTGGAAAGTCCGTGTTGAGTTGCCGGATGCCTACCCATACAAGTCTCCTTCCATAGGATTTCTAAACAAAATATTCCACCCAAATGTTGATGAGATGTGAGCCTCCTTTCATACTTCTATAGCTCATAATGGCAGCTAATTTGATTAGACCCAAAGATGATTGACCACAAAATAGTATACTCTAGCTGTTTGAACTTGAAAAATTAAAGTATGGTTGAGGAACCTCCTGGAAGTTCTTCCAAAGAGTTAATTTTAAAACCCTTATTTTCTTTTTCTTCTTTTTAATTTTATTTTCCAAAAAAGGAAAATTGTTGTACTGCTTTTCCGAGGCTGTGTTATGAGACATCTTTGATATTTTTGTTGCTGAATTTTTTATATACTAACTAAAATTGTTTTGGTCAACCGCAGGTCTGGTTCCGTATGCTTGGATGTAATTAACCAATCTTGGAGTCCAATGTTCGGTAATTATCAACTGATCTATGAACAAAATACCAAATTAAATTGTTGGTGCAAGAGTAATGATATTAACTAATGTCACTAAATGTGTTTGTTTGTTGTATTTACTTGATCTTCATTAAGGGTTTTTCAATACCTGACAATGTTTATTCTGGGATATACAGATCTGCTCAATGTGTTTGAGGTTTTTCTTCCGCAGCTTTTGCTTTACCCAAATCCTTCAGATCCATTAAATGGTGATGCAGCATCGCTAATGATGAAGGATCAGAAGCAATATGAACAAAAAGTGAAAGGTGATACAACATTTTGTTTGTCATCTCATCTCATATGTCATCATTGCATATGTTACCAATATTGTGGTGACACATCACATAAGTAAAATGTGGTATATAAATTTAGTCATCATAGTATTATTGGTATTTTATTTCTGGTTGGTTTCCTCTAGACTTAAAGATACTAACTTGGGAATTTAACCATTTTTACTGTCCGCAAACTATATATGTATTGCTATAGATGATGTTGGGGTACAAATCGAAACATAGGCCAAAAGTTTTGTTTTTGTAGTTCAGCTTGGAGAGTACTGCAAAATCAAACATGACACACCTTTTATTTCATTATTCGTATTATTGTTCTTTTGCGATTCTGAAATTCTTTTCAGAATTTGAATATCTTTTAGGCCTTCTTGGTAGAAGTGGTAGCATTTTACTGTTAATGATGACAAATGTATATTTGACACACTGCTTGTGTTGACAGAGTATTGTGAGCGTTACGCAAAGGAGAATATCACCGCCACACTCTCAGAAGAGAGTGACGAGGAAATAAGTGATGAGGATGTTAGCGATGGACAAAGTGCATCTAGTGAAGAAGACGTTGCTGGAAATGCAGACCCTTAAAAGGGAATGAATGGCCTCGGAATTCAATATAAGGGAATTAATTCTTGTTTGATGTTGTTTTTTCTCTTTTATATATGACATTTATCTTAATTGCTTGTATAATTAGGAAGTGCAGTTAGAGACTGGATACAAGATACCATGCATGTGTATCAATTTATGGTGGCACATTGGTTCAAAGAAGAATAGAAATGGAGAGATTGTTTTTATTTGCTCTCTTGTTATCTGTCACTTCGATTATCAATTGCGTAGCAAAATACTATGATTATTGGGTTAAATTTATTGAGGCAGGATTTGTCTTTACAAAACATTGAAGTTGTGTGGAGCTGATCTACAGCACTTGGTGAGTCTGTTAAGTACTAAACTTATTTATTTATTTATTTATTGTTGGATTAGGAATATGAGAAGAAAATAAATAGATATTGATCAAATTTTTTGTTTGTTTTATTCATAAAAAAAAAAAAAAAAAAATAGTATTTCATTCCCTTGACAAATCCGAATCCAAGGATGGCATGGGAATTAGTAAGCCTGTTCACCCTGACGTTGCAAGGGACATGTTGTTTTCAGGTAGGGTAGGGACATGGACATGTCAATTTTAGGTTCTGAGTCACAAAGTTGTCGCATGCTTAGATTTTTACGACTCAATTATTGAACTGTGATAATCTTAAACACGTATGTAATACATTCTGTTTACATCTTTCCTTAAAACAGTGATGACAGATTGGAGTAGTGATTTAGAATGTTACAATAATTTAGAAATCAGTGATAGCTACCAGAATGAGAGATTGAATTCTTTATAATTCAGTTGCTTTCTTTGCTTCAACAGTTGCAGCGGCAGGAGAAAGAAAGAGGACAAGAATACAATGATATTTTGCATCATATGCTAAACATTTTCCATTCATTTGAGTACTTCATTGAGTTGAGTGAGGTTTGATGATTGATATATTCATTTCGGCCTATTCGAAGCTAGACATTTCTAATTTATAAACAAAATTTAAAAACATGCGTCTCTCAATAAAATAAAAATAAAAATAAATAAATAAAATAAGAAAAATAAAAAATCATAACCAGCACCACCGATATTTTGCCTAAAATTTGATCTGATTTGATTTTTGATCAACTCGACAGCTCGACCACATCATCAGTTGCAAAATTTCCATCCACTTTTTGAGGCTGAACACAAACGTGGAAGAAAAATTACAAAAAAAGAAAAACTATACATCACCCAAAAGTGCAATTAGTTTTCATACATAAATTTCTTTATTAACTGAATAGCAAACATATAAACAGATCATTTCTATTTCTTTTTATTTTATTTTCTTTAATCTATTTTTTATGGAAAATATTTTTTTACTGTATTTTTTACGAGAAAATGTTGATTTTGATAAGAAAATGTTGGGTATCAACTAGAAAGAGCATCATCTATGTGGCAAGTTCAAGATTCTTGACAATCAGTCCAATTTTTGGCATCCAAATTCCAGCTAAAATGTCTTATTGTTCAACATTGTTAGGGACAATCAGAGTCCTAATGACACACACAATCTCCTAGTAATAACCGCCAATCTGGCAAAATATAACCGTTATTTAACCACAATTTGAACTTTGGGATCATCTCCTCTGCTCCACAATCCCAACCTCTCTAACCAAATCATATCTTTTAACTCCCAACTTCCACAACGAACAATCCATATTTTGTATCACCCAAAATGAATCAAATCTCTTTCTGGGTACTCTTCATTTCACTCTTTCTCTTCATCCAAACAACAAAATCAGATGAGGAAGAAGCCAAGACCGCTCTGCTCAATTTCTACATAAAACTCTCAAACACCAATAACCCACCTGACCCTGTTTTAGGCTGGAATTCAAGCTCCTATCCCTGCAAAGATCACTGGAATGGCCTTAGCTGCAATAACCGGACTCTCTCTGTTCGGAAAATCCACCTCGACGGCCTAAATTTCGCTGGAACATTCGATGCATCCACTCTCTGCGACGCTCCATCTCTCGTTGCATCTCTCACTTCTCTGAGCCTCAATGACAACAGCCTCGGCGGAGAGAACCTTGACAGGATTGAAAATTGCAAGCAACTCACTCAATTCCATATAGGCGGTAACAGATTCTCCGGCACCCTACCGGAGTCTCTTTCCGGGCTAAACAACCTGAAATCACTCAACCTTTCATGGAACAACTTCTCTGGAAGCTTGCCTGAATTGGATCGGATATCGGGTCTTCAACAGTTGTTTGTTCAGTACAATCAATTCACTGGACTCATACCCAATTTCAATTTTCCAAACTTTCTCGAATTCAATGTCTCCTTCAATAATTTCACCGGCCCAATTCCCAATGGGGGAAGTCTTTTTCCGGCGAGCAGTTTCACCGGAAACCCCGAATTATGTGGTGATCCATTGCCAAATCAATGCCCAAAGAAACCCAACAGACACCAGTTTCTCATCTATTCAGGCTACTGCCTCATAGGATTGGCTGTTTTAGGTGTCATCATATTCAAGATTTGTAAAAGAAACAAGAAAAAAGAAGAAAAAGTAATTGATGGAGGAGCTAACAGGGTAACTTCAATGGATGACAGTTTCTACACCAAATCCATTGTCAATTCAGGGGAGTACAAAACAGGGTCTTTGGAAAAATCAGAAATTTCGGCTCAGAGTGGCGGTGGCGGTGGGATCGATTCGTCGTCGCTGATAGTGCTGACCAGTCCGGAGGTGAATGGGTTGAAATTTGATGATTTGTTGAAGGCTCCGGCGGAGTTGGTGGGGAGAGGGAGGCAGGGGACAGTGTATAAGGTGGTGTGTGAGAATGGGACGAGTTTGGTGGTGAAGAGGATTAGGAATTGGAGCATTTTGGGGAATGAGTTCAAGCAGAGGATGAGGAGGTTGGATCAAGTTAAGCATCCAAATGTATTGTCAGCTGTTGCCTTTTACTCTTCTAAACAAGAGAAGCTTTTGGTGTATCAGTATCAGCAGAATGGAAGCCTCTTCAAGCTTCTCAATGGTAATTTCATTCCCACTAAATTCACAAGTCATTTTTGATCAAAAAATCCATTTTTAGTTTTACAAAAAGTCATTAGAAAATCCAAAGAAATCAAGAATGTGTCAATCAATTAAGTTTTATTAACATTAATTTTATTTTATATCAAATTTTGGTCTCACTTTTTACCACACGATGAATAGTGAGTATAAGAATACATTATATCTGCTTGGCTATGTGGCGTATTGATTACATAAAATACTTTTGTACTACGAATATTTTGTGATTGCATTATGCATTCCTATCATTATTATTTCATCCTTTCATTTTCAAGGATATTATTTAGTAGCCTTAGAATAATCATTTGACATTATTTATGAGGTGTTTTCTAACTAATGATATAACAAAAAATTTTATAAGTAGGACAAAATCAGACACCACACGTTTAGTACATGGAATGATGGTGCAATTCTTCTATATACATATAATCCGATTACAAAATCAGATATAACTCTCTCGCATGACGTGAGATCTACACATTTGATAAGGCTCAAGAGAGTTGTCAAATTTTGTGATCGAATTCTGAGTATTAGAATTTTTCATCATGGTGAGGTGCAACATACTAATTTCAGGAACCCAAGCCTTGGACTGGAGCAGCAGACTTTGCATTGCAGCAACCATAACCAATGCCTTAGCTTTCATGCACCAAGATCTCCATCAAGATGGCATTCCTCATGGCAACCTCAAATCCTCAAACATCTTGCTATACAACAACATGGAACCATGCATTAGTGAGTATGGTCTAATGGAAATGAACAATGAAGCTCAGTCATCACTTGCCAATTTCAACACCAATGCTTTCAAAGCAGACATCTATGGCCTTGGTGTGATTCTTCTCGAGCTACTAACCGGAAAGATGGTTCAGACCAATGGGTTGGACTTGGCCAAATGGGTTCTCTCTGTGGTTCGAGAAGAGTGGACCGTTGAAGTGTTTGACAAAACCCTAATTCAAGAAGGTGCGAGCGAAGAGAGGATGTTGAATTTGCTGCAGATAGCTGTGAAATGCATTAATCGATCACCGGAGGCAAGACCTAGCGTAAACCAAGTTGCATATATGATCAATGCTATCAAAGAGGAGGAAGAGAGATCCATAGTTTCCGAACCATGATTAAAAAACATGCAAAGAATTGAGAGCAACCAAAAATGTACAAACAATTTTCACATAATGAGATATAGATGTGAGACAAGTGATTGGTCTTACATATTGTGAAACTCATTTTTTGTCTTACATTTGTGTTTATTATGTGAAAATCTTCTATATTTATAAAACGATTGAAGAATTGAACTTGGTGGAGAAAAAATTTCTTAAATAAAATAGGTTTCTTTGTATGGAACATAGTGTATTTTTGTATTAAATAACTAAGTATTTCAATTGTTTAAATGTGTACCGTTCAGAAAAAGAAAATTTTGCTTAAATTATTGTATGTTTCCAAGTTCTATATGTAAATGAACATTATTAATTAGATTACATTGATACAATTTAAAATTTTTAAGAATAAAATTATAAATGTAAGAATTATGAATATAATTTACTTGTCGATGACAACAACAAATGCTTCGTATTCATTCAAATTAGTAGTGCGCATGCACATCTACTTTGCGAGAAGAGACTACAATGATATTACACAAATACTATCAATTGAAATATTTTTTTAAATATACCCCTTCAAACAACAATCAATATTTATCCACACAAACACATCAAGCATTCACAAGTCTTTGTGGACATTATCACAACTTGGAATTCACTCAAAATTTGTGTGTTGGAATATTTTGATGTATAAGTGTTGGTTATATGAAGCCTCTCTCAGGACCTTAAAATAGTGAGTAAATTGATCTAATGATTAAGTCGCTATGACAATAACAAATGCTTCATTTCCATTCATATTAGTGGAGCTTGCAAATATACTTTGTGAGAAGAGACTATTGTTATGATAGTTACACAAATACTATGAATTTGATACATATTTGGTGGTGGTGCCTTCCATCACAATAAGAGGCTGAAAATAATAGTCTATGACAAAATTATGAGACCTATGACCACAATTTGGTGCTCTCCATGGTCCTCACTTTTATTTCCCTTTTTCATCTTTTGGTGATGAAATTAGTTGAAGCTGTTGTTAAAGGATCAATTCACCAACTGGTTGTACAGTGTAAGCATGATCAATAGAATGTAGGGCTATTGAATTCACGACTCTGCTATAGGGCCCGAAAGGGTTTCGAGCCAAACGGCTCGAATTTCAGAAGGAAGGAGGAAGAAGAAGAAGAAGGAGAGGAGGAAGAAGAAGAAGGAGAGGAGGAGAAGCAGAACTGGAGGGGGCCCTAAAAATGGGGTTGGAGGCGGAGGCGGAGGTGGAGGCGGAGGCGGTGGCGGGTGGAGGTGGATGAGTGACGAGCTGCGAGATCGGCGGACGAGCTGCGAGATCGGCCGACGAGCTGCGAGATCGGACGAGCGACGAGCTGCGACGCACGCCGGCGAGCTGCTCTTCTCTCTCTCGCCTCTGCTCTTCTCTCTGTTCAACGAAGAAGACGAAGAGAAAGAAAGAGAAGGAAGAAAAGAAAAAAAAAAAAAAATTCGAAGCCCAAAACGACGTCGTTTTGGGATTCGAGCCCCAGATTTCGGGCCCTCAAACATTATTCTTGAACTCACTAGATTTTGATTTTGTTTAGTGTAATTTATTAGACCTAATTATAACTATGATACAAAATATAAATTCAGTTATTTCGGAATGGGAGCAAATATAAGAGTTAATGTTACATGATCTATTTGACTTGAGTCTTTGGTATATTAATAAATTTTTAACTATTTATATATAATTCAAAAGCTTACCATTCTTCCAACCACCTTATAACCACCATGTTATACCATTAGCTCACCTTTGATTCCTTTTGAATTGCACCAATCATGTAGCATAAAGTGAAATTGGCAAATTAACCTCTTCTTTTGAATTATTGCCCTTTATCTATTGTTATATATGGTAATATCACAAATGACATTTTAACTATTGATTGATAACACTAATCAACAGTTAAAATAGCTTATACTGTATATTGTATATAATCGTTAATAATTTTTTCTTAACCTACCAATCCTCAAAATAACCCCACAGAGAAAATCTCAAATAAATGGAATATTGCCCTTACTAGCTAACTAGCTATATATGCAGACAAAATCATCATGAAATGGCAATTATGTTTAAAAACTGAATGATTAGGGAAGAGAAGACACATGAGTTGTTGTAGATGGTGGTGTTTAGAATCATTCCTCATTTTACCTAATGGGCATTATTGTCTCTTATTGCTAATACCCACATCTAGGAGATGTGGTTGTTATCCAAAATCCTCACCTAATTTGCCTTTAGACTAAAAAATAAGCATTTATTTTTTATATTTCCTTTCAAGGCACATCCAAAACAAGTGACAAACACGGTTAGTATTATCTTAAACCAAAGCATTTAAGAAATGTGATGTAACGGAAACTTGATGGAGAATTCAAATTTAATCATTGAAGAATTTTGAATAAAAATAAATAAATAAATCAATATAGAATTCAAACAAATAGAAAAAGACAAAAAAACAATGCTTGGAATGTCTAGTAATGAAATTATTGAACAATGAACAATTTGAACTGCACGAATGTGTAGCAATCTTTAAGCTGGTTGTTCAAATAGAGTGAGAGGTGGAATAAAAATATTATTAGAAAAACACATTCTAGCCGAAAGTATTTGTAAATGAGCCAAGTTGAATCAAATCATGTAGTAATTTTTTTTTTTGATTTATTTATCTTTTTTAATTTAATTGATCTTAAATAAATTTTAATCATATTCAGCATTTAATCCTATTAAGCCAAGCTTAGAAAATTAATAAATTTTAAAATGTGTAGGTTTAAATGAGCGACATAAAATTTTAACATACCGAACACGAATTGAGTATAAATAACTATATTTGATTTAGAGCTCTAGGTACATAATTTCAAAAATTACCCATTTAAGGTTCATGTTATGGTTGTTAATTTCACTCTTATAAAAATTTGAAAATTTTAAAAAAAGAAAGAAGAGAAGATCAGTTTGCAATAGGTTTGGTTTTTTTTTTTTTTTTTTTTGTCTTTATTTATGCACTGATGAATAGAGAAGGCAGAGAGCTGACTTCTTTTGAGTTCTCAGCCCACAAATGGGCTGCAAATGAAGCCCAGGCCCACTTGGCTAATGGTTGACCACCATTCACACCCCTTGTTTGGCGCGTGTGAATCTTCCAAAATCGTTTCTTTTTGGCTTCCTTTGTCTTCCACAGTTCCACCATTGTCTCTGTTTAACTTTTGCCTTTTTTTGATTCTCCCAATTTAAAGATAGACCGCCCAAAAAAACCCATCCTCTCTCTCTCTCTCTCTCTCTCTCTCTGTATATATGTGTGTGTGTATGCATATATGTATTTTATAGGGTAAGAGAGGGGATTCCTATTTCACTTTCCTCTACCCTGAAAGCCTATGTAATTTAGGGTTTTGCTTCTGCAACTTGTAGGTCCCACTGAAGAGCTTTTGGAAAATACATTAATGGTGGCTTCTTAAGAATCAAGGTAGGTAAACCCTTCAACCTTAAATATTTCATGCTGTCATCTTCTTATTAGTGTACAATCAGTGACATGGGTTTTCCATCTGAAAACCAATAATAAAAAAAAGGGTACCATTGCATCATAGCAGCTAGCTTAAAAAAGCCAGCCAATTTCTCTTAAATCTAAGGTCAAAGAAAGTTGTGAACTATGGGATTGAAAGAGAGAAGTGCTTGGTTTAGTGTGGTTTGTTCACAAAACCCTGATCTAAGAGCAAGAAAGATTTAGGATTCTTATGAGTGTATGTAGTCCTGATATGATCTGTTCAATGTCAGAAGTCAGAGATCAAAGATGGGTTTTTGAGCGTACCCATTTGAAAATGTCTTGGATTCAACATCAAATCAACCAGAGAGATGGTGTTTTGGGGTACCCACCTCCTCTGTCTCCTCCATCCTCATATGGTGATACTTTTCACAAGGAACCATCCCCTTCTTCATCATCCTCGTCTGGGACTAGAATTAGCCCAGCTGTTCTATTCATTATAATAATCTTAGCTGTTCTCTTTTTCATATCTGGTCTTCTACACCTACTTGTTAGATTTCTCATGAAACACCCAACTTCCTCAACTCAATCTAATGATAGATACCCAGAAGTTTCTTCCTCTGATGCTCTCCAAAGACAACTACAACAACTCTTTCACCTTCATGACTCTGGTTTGGATCAGGCTTTTATAGATGCCCTACCTGTCTTCATGTACAAAGAGATAGTGGGTGCTTCTAAAGAGCCATTTGATTGTGCTGTTTGTCTCTGTGAATTTTCTGGGAAAGACAAGCTGAGATTGCTTCCTATGTGTAGCCATGCTTTCCACATCAATTGTATAGATACTTGGCTCCTAACGAACTCAACATGTCCTCTTTGTAGAGGGACCCTTTTTACCCCTGGACTCAACATTGAAAACCCAATATTTGATTTTGATGATTTGAGAGAAGATGATGGGTTTCCTAGTAATGGAGAAAACGGGTTTGTTTTGAGTCAAAAGACGGTAGAAATTGAGGAAATTATACACGAAAAGGGGGTGATCCCTGTGAGACTTGGAAAGTTCAGAAAATTAGATGATGGTGCAGGGGAGAGAGATGTAGGGGAGACCAGTAGTAGTAATTTGGATGCAAGAAGATGTTACTCAATGGGTTCGTATCAGTATGTGGTTGGCGATACAAACCTTAGGGTGCCCTTGAGCATTGATCGCGAAGGTCGTGATGTGAAGCGTGTGAAAGGAATAGAATACAACAACAATCCTACAATTGAAGGGGATGATGTGGAGGGGAAGAAGATTAGTATTGGATCGAAAACTGATAGCTACTCTGTTTCCAAGATTTGGCTGTGGTCTAAGAAGGGCAAATTTGCAAGTTCTTCAGAAACCCAATGAGTAATCCTTTTTCTCTTGATATGAAAAAGGTACTTTATTTGCTTTACAGTTGATTGAAGCTTGTTAGCCTTTGTTTTTGAAATTTTTTGAGATGATGATTGAAAAATCTGATGATTGCTATGGTATTACATATGTGTACTATACATTTTGGTTAAAACTTTGTAACGCCATGTTTTTCCTTGGGTGTTCTTGCTCATTTTGGTTCAGTAGCATTTTCTTAGTTTAGAAATAAATTACTAATGTCTTATGTCTCATGATATTGATAAAATTGTATTTGGCTGCTTTGTCACATCCTATCATTCGAGGCATCCTGGTTACTTGAGCAAGTGAAGATGCCATACTTGTATTTCAATTTAGCACAAACTAGATGAGAAAGAAGAGCGAAAGGGATGTCTAGAAGGAGTGAGAGATACTCTATCTTGGACATGTTTTCTTCAAGCACAAAATAGTCACATCATCTAAATCATCATGTTCCTCAATTGTGTTAGTGAAGACAAAACTCAATCGATTTGAAGCACAAATTTCATGTTACTAGTGAAAATCCTATTTCTCATTGACTAGGTTTCATCTCTTTAGCTTGGACATGTTTTCTTCCAGTACAAAATTGTTACATCATCTAAATCACCACATTTCTCAAATGTTTAGTGGAAACAAAACTCTATTGATTTGAAGGACGAATTTCATGTTGCTAGTGAGAATCCTATTCCTCTATCTCTTTTGTTCTCTGAACAGCGGTCCAGAGTGCAAATGGTTAAATAATTTAAATTTTATTTGCTATTGAAATGATTTCATGGCACTTTGTGTCAATTTGCATCTCATTTCCTTTAAAAGCTTTGAGATGTTTCTTAAACTTATGCCCTATATGTTAATTTGTGGTGTTGGTTTTTTTGTTTTTTCCCTTATCTTTGTTGTTGATCCCTTTGTTTAACCTTTTTGGGATGGTGTGAGCACTATCTTTTGTGTGGAATCATCTTTTTTAAGTTTTAAAGAGTCTTGGGACATTGGTGGTGGTGGTGGGATCCATGAAAGCACTGTGACATAAACTTTTCTTTGTTGTGATGAGGGCTTTTTGATTCAAAACTTGGCTGTTGTGTGGGTCATAGCATGTGATCTTTGTTCAAATAAACCTCTATTATCTTAACCAAAGCCTCTATTATGTCAATTGTTAACATTTTTTTAACCCCTAAATTTCCAAACTCCTTAATAATGTTGGACCCTCTTTTCCAAAAAGTTATCAATTGTGATGATGATCATGTATGTGGAGCCAAGTTCAAGAAGCTAGAGATGGTGTCCTAATTGTGTTGGTGTTGAGAGGTCTGAGAAGTTTGACAAAAGGAGAATTGGATGCCCAAACGCGTACTGATATCTTCCACATGGATCCTTATTTTTTTTCTTTTCTTCTTTTAAAAGTGCTTTCAACACAATTAGTGATAATATTTGTATGTTTTCTTGTGGAACTCAACAAACTACAGCTATGGCCGTAAATGAGTTGAGCCAGGCTGAATTGTATAATGTGTTTAGG
Source organism: Camellia lanceoleosa (assembly GCA_025200525.1). Taxonomy (NCBI): domain Eukaryota; kingdom Viridiplantae; phylum Streptophyta; class Magnoliopsida; order Ericales; family Theaceae; genus Camellia; species Camellia lanceoleosa. The sequence goes on along the minus strand of CM045759.1, from coordinate 203,420,091 downwards.
TTTGATTTATTTATTTTGTTGATTTCAAATGATTAAAGCCGATTATGAATTAAATTCGAGTATTTTTTTTAATATAGTTTTATAGTTTATATAAACTTTTTGAAGTGAGTTTGAGGTGAGCTTATAAAATTGAACAAATTTTAAAATATATTTAAACTTGACTTGGTTTATATAATAAGCTGATTATAAAAAACTAAATACGAATCGAATTCGAGTAGCCTAAACAAGATTATTTTAGGCTAAGTTTGTAGTTTTTATATAAAAAATTAATATTTTGAAAAGTTTGCGTTTATATAATTATTTGAAACATGAAATATTAATGATTCCTTTTCAAAGAAAGTTACAGCAAAAAGAATTCTTGACTATTTTTTTTATGGAATTTGCACGCTCTGTTGGATTAACCATACGTGAATTCCATAAGCTATGGATTCACTTTATGTAACAATGGGCTGTGAAACTTGTTTAACTTTTAATCATATTGTTGCCATTCATCTCGTTTTTAGTCAAAAGTAGGATTTCTCATTAAAATATATATATATGAAACTAGAATATTAGACAATATATTATATAATGCACTTGAAAAAAAAGAACCTAAAAAAAAAAAAAGAAGGTCAAAATCTGTGAATGCTACTTTAGGCAAGGCCATACAGGCCATTGAAAAGGGACAAAATAATTAGGATCAAAGTCAACAGAACAATAAGAGATGACTTCAATCTTTCGGTGAGTTTGATGACATGATATGATTTCATGTGGTGTGTGCATGAAAATTAGCTGCTTCCACTTTGTTTACTCTTTAGTACCCACACATCAATGGATTTATAGATGTTAAATTGAAGACATGTATCATCTTGTGCTCCCCCAAAACCTTTTGCACTATACTAATGATTTTTGCCGCTTACCGGTTTCCGATGAATGAGTTTCCACTTTCTGTGTTTTATTTTCGAAAACATACTCAATAAACTTGGCTCCTATACGTACCACATTGTAGCTAATATATATATATATTTCTGTGTTTTATAACTCTCTCAATTGATTTAGGGGGTATATATATATTTAGGAGGGAGGGAGAGTGAGAGAGAGGTGGGGTGAGTCGGATTCTGATTTGCCAGAAACGGACCAACGGGACTACGGGCAGGCTGTTAATAGGGTTGGCTGATTTTTGTGCTTATAATATGGTTGGAGAGAGAGAGAGAGAGGGAGAGAGTCGTGTATTGAATGAACAACTTTCCATTTAAATGTGGAATCCGGATCCTCGGTAGCGCTACCCTGTAGCACCCAAAACGACGTCGTTTTGGGGGCGGATTTTCAAAAATAAAAGGGAGGGGTGAGGAAGGAGAAGGAGAGAGGAGAGGAGAGGGAGGGAAGGAGGAGGAGGCGAGCTCGCCGTCGTCCCTCGCCATCGTCGTCAGCGTCGTCCTCGCCGTCGTCGCCGCCATCAGCTGCCGCTGTCGCCTTGGCCGTCGCAGCCATGGCGACCATGGCACAGCTCCACCTCTCCGCCTCCTCCTCTCCCAATATTTATGGCCCCTCCTCCCTCCTTCCCTCTCCTCTCCCTCTCTCTCTCTCCCTCTCCTTCTCCTTCCTCCTCCCTCCCTCTTCTGCGTTTTTTTTTTTTTTTTTTTCTGAAAATCCGTCCCCAAAACGACGTCGTTTTGGGGGCTACAGGGAGTACTACAGGGAAAGGGGCACAGACGACCCGTTCTCTTAAATGTGAGGCTCAACCATTCTTTTTAAGTGTTAAAAGGAAAATTATGGTTTGGTTTGGGATGTGAGTTGATTTTTTAATTTTTTTTGACTTTTTAATTATTTTAGTTTGAGACTAAGAAGTATTTTAGTTTTTTTTTGACTTTTGTAAGAAAAAAAATGAAATAATTATAGTTTGGGTATGACATTTTGTCTTATTAATTTTTTAGTCTGTTTCATTTTTAGTGACTATTTCAGCTAAAAAGCCTAAAAAAAGTCATATGTCAAACGAAGGCTATACACTGATTTTGAGTTTTTTAATAAATAATTTTTGAAATTTTGTTATTTGTAATAAAAAATTTTTTTGTGCATATTTTAGTAGTTTTTTCATAAAATAAAATTATTCACTTGTATTTTGTTCAAACTTTAAAATCAAACAGATTGGTATTTGGAGTTGGCTGATAAGGGTCCATTTTGGCCGGGTTTAACCCGAGTTTTTTTATTTAAAAAAAATAATTAAAGTTTGGATAATAAATTTTTTAATTTTGTGTAAACTTGAACAAAAATTTAAAAATTTACATTAAATTTAGATTGAGTTTGAGCAAAAAAATCAACTAATCTCAACCGTTAAAGCTTAGATTATATATATATAATGTATATCTATAAAATTATTAGTTATTGAATAATATTTAAGTAATTTAGACTTTAAATCATATTCATGGTGTCTACCATATACATAAATATCACAACACAGGAACTATAATTTTTTTTTTTTTTTTTTCTAACTCTGAAATGGCAAAGGCCACTAATGACGCAACTATTTCTCAATTCTAATTTCTCTCCTCTACGTCTCTCTTATCATACCATTTGTTTGATTTGATGTTACTAATGATTTAATCCAAAAAAATATTAATAAGATCTAACGAATATTAAATTAATTAGGCTATAGTGGGGAAAAAAAAAAAGAAGTAAAATATTAAAAAGTTCAAATTTTTGGACAATTCAAGTCTAGCCCAGATATTATTTGATATTCTCAAGTGACTTAGTTTACGTTGGAGAATGAATTTGAACAATTTTCATCACAATTCAAGCTAGGCCGGGCAATCTTTTAATCCGATTGAACCTGTCCAACTACACACCCAATAGCAAGTATTATGTTACAAAACATAATTTGGTTTGAGTTTTTTGGATTAAGTTTTTTTAAAAATTGAATTTTTTTGTTTTTGTATTCTTTTGTTTTTAGTGAATATTTTTTAAATTTTAAACATTTTATTTTTATTTTTTTAGATGCACCTTAGTTAGATGTATCTAAAAAGTAAAAAATTTGTGAAAAAATATTTTAAAAAATTAATAAATACATAAAAATATACTAAATTCTTGTATTTTTTTAATTATATTTTTGGTATTTAGTGAATTTTTAAAAGATTTTTTTTACAATTTTTTTACTTTTTAGGTGTATTTATGTTAGGTGTGTTTAAAAAGTAAAAAAAATTGCTTAAAATATTAAAAAATTCAATAAAAATAAAAAAAATACGAAAAATAAGAATGTAGAATTTTCTAAAAAGTATTTTTTGAAAAATGAAAACAATATTTTTATAAATTTTAAATATAAAAAGACGCATCATAAAACTAATAGTAATTGTTTTATTTATATTTTCTACATTAATCATAACTTCTAAAATATTTTATATATAAACTAATTCAAATAATTTAAGTTATTGGGAAACATGCCTATTAAAGCCTTGTTTGTCAACTATACATTATAGTAAAAAAGTCACTATAATTTATTACACCACTCTCTTTACTTTTCTGCATATTTTTAATAAAAAATCAAAAAATTATTAAAACAATATGTTCCAAACGAGGCCTAACTAGTTCATTGGTCAAATTCGGACAATGTTATATATATATATATATAACTGAAAGTGGACTATAGATATAGTGTAACGCCCCAACTTCTAGGCCGTTAAATAAGTACAATATTACCACACAAATAGGATAAATAACCAAAACATCTTAATATACATATATAACCAGAGTTAGTATCACAGATTATTCGTTTATTTCCCATTGCAGGATTACAAAACATTGAAAACAAAAACAACTAGTCTAAGTCTTCAAATGAACCACCGCTCCAACATTTCATCGTATTTGCCTTCGCAATAACTTTCACCATTATAACTGCTTTACCACCTGGCATGACACGCCATAAGCTTGGAATGCCCAGTAAAAACAAACACATCCCCATATCTTCTATCAACCAATCAACCATATATATGACAAATTGGGTAACATAACATGCAAAATTACAACAAGGTTTTATGAATTAGGAGTTTGCCTAGACATCTAGGATCCCCCAAAAAGATCCTTCTACCCAACCACAAGGCTGAACACCGGATTACTCAGACTCCCCCTTTTGCTATTTTGTAGACCTTACCACCTATACCCATCTCCTGGTTATTTACCGGTTAGTGACATTGATGGACCTCAAAAGGGATGGCCAAATAAGTGGGCTCGCTTACACCCAAATCGTGCCTAGGGTTCGCTTACACCCTGCTGTAGCACGTCCGCGGGGGACCTCGGCTACAGTTCGGACTCGATTTTGTTGCGGTTCTCAATCCTGAACCAAAGAGTCCAAATCTGGCAAATCGTTTTGAAGGAAAACAGATTTTTTGAAAGAAGTGCCAAACATGGACTGCTTTGCGGATAATGTCGCCACCTAAATATTTTAAAATGAGAAATTTAGGAAACCCTGACTCGGTGCCAGAAGGCCACGTGTCCGTCATCACCAAAGTTGGCTCGGGAACTTGGGTACGATTAGGAAGGTCACATCGTGAGCACTTCTCTCGCCAGTCAAAGACCGGCCTCTACTAAACATAATATCTGTTTTTGAAAACATTGTGAGTTCTTATTCTGTTTATTAGCCTAGGATTACTATGTGATGCTCGCAGCAAACAAGTATAGACTGGGCCGTCTGAATTGGAACTAAACATTTCATGTTTGTTTGTTTGAAAATGGTGTGAAGGTGCTGCCTGCAGGCAGGCTAAAATGCGGATTTGCCACCCTCGGGTGGGCTTCGAAAACAATGATTTTGCCACTATCTAGTGGGCTTAAAACAAACAGTCAATGCATTGTCCCAATTCAAATAACTCAACCTCCACCCACAGGCATTCAAGGCAGTTATATCACATAAGCAGTTAGCCTCATGGTAAGCATGCTATCATGGCAACACTCACACGCATGCAAGGATGCTAAAGCATAAAACTTACTGAGTACTCCAAGCCAAAACAGGAAACTGATTAGAAATCATGCATGATCCTAAATGTGCTGAAATGCCTAATGCAACACATGCAAAAATGCAACTATAGTAGGCTCGGCTATTCTAAACATGGTATATGAAATGCTACAACTAACAAGTATTCAACTTTGGAATTGAAATACAATGCAGTTTGTATGATGTGCCGAGCCCGATGCATGTAAAACAGATGAATGAATGCAAACATGCTATCATACTGTATGCTAATTGAAATATGCCCTATATCTAACCAACAAAGCAGGTAAATAAAAGGGAGAAAGACGTGGGGTTGGAAGACATACATCACACTCACACACCCTTATTACATTTATGCCCTCGCGCAGAGGGTCCGAATAAATAATACAGACCCGAATAAAAGAATATTTACAGTCCGAAAATAAATACACAAATTTCTAATTAATTGACAAATTAATTAATAAAAGCGGTAAAACTGGCGTGCAAGCCGTGGATCGCTTCTTCGATAGATGCCTGTCAAACGCTTAGCTGAAATCCTTTGGGATGCCCCGATTAGCCTCTTGGCAATATTTCTTGAAATGCGTCCGACTCGAAGTTGCTAAACTCTGAATTTTGCTGCAACAGAGAGCAGGAAAAGGGGCACAGCAGTGTATTTCACAAATATATGCATGCCTCGATCCTCGTGCCACCAATCACGCATATCGATGCATGATGGCCGATGAGTCGAATTGCACAACTCAATGTAGGGATGAATGTTACAACAAAACTTAACTCCATCATAGGTAATCCGGAGTGTCGGTAACTGGGGAATTGAGACACACTCCGTCACTCGGAGTACGGAATGTACCTCGTTTCCCGTGCGATATGCATGATATGCATGAAATGCAACTAATATACAACCTAGCATGCTCAATGCTATGAACATGAGATGAAAATGAGACGCCTCGAAAAGCGTGCATACGGGCACGCAAATCGAGGCGATGATATGAAATGTAAATCGGGTAAAATCGAAGTGCCTCGAAATGCGTGCACACGGACACGCAAACCGAGGCGATGATATGAAGTGCAAATCGGATAAAACCGAAGTGCCTCGAAATGCGTGCACACGGGCACGCAAACCGAGGCGATGATATGAAGTGCAAATCGGATAAAACCGAAGTGCCTCGAAATGCGTGCACACGGGCACGCAAACCGAGGCGATGATGTGAAATGCAAATCGGATAAAACCGAAGTGCCTCAAAGTGCGTGCCCACGGGCACGCAAACCGAGGCGATGATATAAGATGAAAATCGGACACAACCGAAGTGCCTCGAAATGCGCGCCCACAGGCACGCAAACCGAGGCGATGATAAAATGCAATGAAATGGCACACGGAATGCCGCGATGGGCTTACACCAACATGGGAGAGCCTCAGCTCACTCACATAGGAGGCCGTCGGATAAAAATAAAGTGCCTCGAAATGCGTGCACACGGGCACACAAACCGAGGCAATGGCATACAAGCATGAAAATGCAAATTGGGCTTACGCCAACATGAGAGGGCCTCAACCACACTCACATAGGCTGCCGTCGGATAAAAATGAAGTGCCTCGAAATGCGTGCACACGGGCACGCAAACCGAGGCGAAGCGGAATGACATGCGAAATGCAAATTGGGCTTATACCAACATGAGAGGGCCTCAGCCGCACTCACATGGGATGCCGAAATGAAAAGAATGAGGTGCCCCGAAATGCGTGCCCACTGGCACGCAAACCGAGGCAATGATGAAATGCAAACCGGATAAAACAGAGTGCCTCAAAATGCGTGCGCACGGGCACGCAAACCGAGACGGAGGCATACGCAATGCAAACCGAATAAAACAGAATGTCTCGAAATGCGTGCACACAGGCACGCAAACCGAGGCGAAGCCAAAATGGAGATCAGATAAAACTGAAGTGCCTCGAAATGCGTGCACACGGGCACGCAAACCGAGGCGATGATGTGCGATGCAAAATCAAATAAAACCGAAGTGCCTCGAAATGCATGCTCACGGACACGCAAACCGAGGCGACGACGTGCGATGCAAAATCGGATAAAATCGAAGTGCCTCGAAATGCGTGCACACGGACACGTAAACCGAGGCGATGATGTGTGATGTAAAATCGAATAAATGCGTGCCTCGACATCGCGCACGCAAAACCGAGGCGATGATGTGAAATGCAAATCGGATAAACCGGCAGCCAAACGCGCTGTGCACGCAAACCGAGGCGATGATGGAATGGGATGAAATGGCACACGGAATGCCGCGATGGGCTTACACCAACATGGGAGAGCCTCAGCTCACTCACATAGGAGGCCGTCGGATAAAAAATGAAGTGCCTCGGAATGCGCGCACACGGGCACGCAAACCGAGGCAGAGATAGAGAAGCATGAAAATGCAAATTGGGCTTACGCCAACATGAGAGGGCCTCAACCACACTCACATAGGCTGCCAATGAATGAAAATGGAGTGCCTCGAAGTACGTGTCCATGGGCACGCAAACCGAGGCAATGCATTAAGGCATGAAATGGCATGAAAATGTAGATTGGGCTTACGCCAACATGAGAGGGCCTCAACCACACTCACATAGGCTGCCGTAAGATGAAAATGAAGTGCCTCGAAATGCGTGCACACGGGCACGCAAACCGAGGCATGGCCCGAAGGCATGAAAATGACATGCAAATGAAATGCAACATATAGCATATGAAAGATGCAAATTTCAGCAACTAAAATATTGCAAAACAGCCCCCAAATTATGATAAAATTGCAATCGATGCCCAAAATGCAATGAAATGCACCCGAAATGGCCTACAGCCCTATTAAACATACAGAATATGGACATGGCATGCAAAACAGTGGCAAGGCAGCCCCTAAAATAGCATTTTATCAGCACAAAGCAAGGCCAAATAATGCTCACAAGTATGGAAACAAAAGCTTGCAAAAATACGGTAAAATAGGGGAATTACAAAGCAAGTGGTATGTACAATGCTCAAACCCAAAAACTCAGTTCTACAATATTGAAGATGGAACAAAAATATGCACAAATTCAAGAGATGAAAACCTCTAAATCAGTATGTATATATGCTAAACATAGCATGCAATTTAATGAATCAACAAGGCTATAACTTGAGGTATCATAAACACTGACCAAACCACTTAAGACCCTTAATAAAACTTGAAGAAAAGACCAAAAAAAGACACTTTCTAAGCCTGATGAAGGCCAGAAACAGAAGCTAGAATGGCCTAAACAAACATGCAATTTTACGGTAAATTTGATGGATTACAAAACAAGTACCAAAAATAATCACCAAATGGCTTAAGGCCCTTAACAAAACATGACAAGGAGACAAAAATAAGGCTATTTATAAGCCTGATTAAGGCCAAAATCCGGAGCCAAGTAAGCCTAACAAAGCATGCAAGAATTAGGGCCTAAAGTGGATTTTCAAAGGAGGTGGTATATAGAATGGCCAAATGAGGTTGAGCCCTTCTACAATATTGTAGAGGGGCTCAATATAAGCACAAAATCAGTTCATGGAAGTCCCGAAATCAGATCACACATAGGCTAGAATTTTGATGCAAAAATCAACTACAAAAGAGGGAAATGAACACTCACCCTTGTAGACAAGTCTTTTGTTGATTCTTGGACCAAATTTGTGACTTATTAGCTTCTGGAAACCTTCCCTTGCTGCTGGAAATGGAATGGTGATGGTAGGGCTTGAAGATGATGAAGAAATGGGCTTGAAACTTCAAGATTTTAGAGAGATATGTATGGATATCAATGTATATGCTTGAGAGAATTTTTCCAACCTTTCTACAAGAGCTGGGAGGCCAGCTATATAGGCAAAAAATCGGAGAAAAGGGGGGGCAAAAAGGTAATTTAGTTGTAGGTGGCTGGCCAGCTGGAACAGGTGGCTGGCCGGCCAAGGGTAAAAATGTCCAAAACAAAAAACTGGCCATAAATGTAGCCCTTGAAGTTATCTTTCCAATGCCGCAAACCTTGCCTTAAAATTCCTCCTCAGAGAAAAAGTTATGCCGCTCAGAAGCCGCAAGAGATTCGGTCCAACCGGACTTCAACCAACCATATCTCCTCCCCCCGGATTTGGACTTAGGAGATTCTTGAGTGAAAAATGAAGCCCCGGAAGTAAGCTTTCCAATGGTGGTGGCCTCATTCCTTAATTCCTCTTGTGCAAAGAGTTACACCCGTTTCGGTGAAGCCGCGCAGACTTTTCTCCTTCCCGGATTCATTCTGAACCACTTTTGACCAAACAAATAATGGGTTGCTAAAATAATTTGCTGTCCTCCCGCCCTACTACTAGCTTCCTAACCATGAAAATAAGGCTCCACCAAAAATGAGCCCAAACCGATGCAAAATGAAGGTTCGGGGGCCAAAACAGCGTGGTTCGATCCCAAAATGGGTCATATAAGCGGAGTGGCACTCGGCCATTTATGGGTTTCGGACCCCAGTGTTCCTCAGAAGGATGAAACAGAGGTACTCGCCGAAAATGAACGAACAACGATGCGAAACGAATGCTCGGGGGCCAAAACCGCGTGGTTCGGGGTCCCGAAAATGGGCTGTGAGCACCGAAAGTGGCATACGGCCACGAAGTGGGCATCAGGGGCCCCAGTGTTCCTCAATATGATAAAACAGAGGCACTTGCCTAAAACCGGAGAAATCGGAGATGGTTGGGCGGTCCCGAACCGAGGCACACGGCCTGACGGCTTCGTAAACCGGGAACCGGCCGAATGGCAAAATGGCTCATGGCCACTTAAAAGTAGCCCACGGCCACTGAGAGATAGTCTACAGGACCACTCCCTCCCCTCAGAAAAGAAAACAGAGAAAACCGAGTCTGGTTCGCAAACCGAGACAAGGCACAAAAGAGAGTTCGGGAGTCCGGAGGCAGGGCGCACGGCCGCGACTCTGAGACTTCTGAACGAGCACAACATGCAACATCACCGAGCGCTCAATCGGTGACGTCTGAGTCTTAAGGTCGGTCAAAAATGGGGTGTCTACACCTGCATATTCCATACCAAATCGTGCCTAGGGCTCACTTACACCCTGCATATACCATATAAAAGGGCTCGCTTATACCCTAAAACCACCGCATAGAGTCTGAATACATCCGTGTCAACCTAGGGGCTTGTTTAGACTGCTTGCGCAAGACTTAACTCATTTGGTTTTAATTCCATTTACATGTTCAATTCATAAATCATTCTGAAGCACAAGGGTGAACATCACCCACTACCAACCCCTTTCCATTTCCCATTTATTAGATCTTTTGCCAAGCAAGCTAGTCACATTCGGTAATTCGATAATATAAAAGAGCATGAGACAAACATAATAAATGAAATATAGCCCATGATAATCATACATAGGTATGGTAAGGCAAGAAAATAACATTAGGCATGCTTTAAAATACTTAGAGACAAACAACACAACAAAACACCATTTCTAGCACTGTTCGGTTCTGCAGGGCTAACAAGAATGCTTTGGCAAAAATACTTCTAGGTCAAATTAGGGGCTGAAATTGCACAGAACCAGTATTAAACCTGTCTAGTTTCAGTTCCAATTTTCAGAAGTTGCACAGCCCCTCCAAAAATTCATCTACAAACTATATTCGAAGACCTGTCCAAATTTGTCACCCTTTGGGAAAATTAGCTTTTCTCTCAATCTACCTGACGGTTTTCACTCAAATAAAATCTTTTGAAAAGAGGACTCAGAGTTATAAATTTTGACAGAAGAACCCACATGAGATGATTTTTATAGAATTTTATAAAATTGCTAAAAGTGGACTGTTTTTCAGAGACTCAGGACCAGATTTTTCAATAAATTATCCAAGCCCTAAAAACACACAATTAGGAGCTAATAAAATTATCACAAGTTCTAAACACACCAAATATCCTACTATAAATTCAGATTTGAGAATTAAATAGATTTGATATTTATTTTAAATTAGGGAAGTTGCAGCAGTGCCTAATTTCACAAATTTACAAGACAATGGCAATTGATCATACCCACACTTCAACATACACCAAAAACCCTATTTACCATTAATTTGCAACACAAGAGGCATATTAGACAATAGAAGGAGATGGTGAAAGAATTGGAGAAGACAAAGGAGGGGTATATTCTTACCTTTTTGAGAGTCACCCTTTTTTTTTTTTTTCTTCTTCTTCTTCTTTACTTCCTTTGATCACACTTTCACCCTCTCACCCTCTCCCTAGGCTGTTGAAAATGTGGGGTGAAAATTGAGACAAAGTTCTCAATTTATAAGCCATGAAATAGGGCTAGCTTAATGACTAAGAAAAAGCATAAAAATTTAGATATTTTTCCATTGCTCAAATAAGTATTAAAATAAATAATAAAACTATTTATTTAAAGATATGTGTAGATATTTATTTAAAGATATTTATTTGCTCAATTAAATAATAAAGGTTCAAAGAAAATAATAAAAATTCAAAGAACTAATAAATATTCAATTAGGCTAAAAATAAAAATTTGATGAATTAATTTAGAAACTAGGAGGTACATAAATAAAAGCCAAGTGTTAGGGTATTTCCAAATATAAAAATGGCATTCTATGATTTAATTATAATACAAAATAAAATACAAAAAAATTATTCTTTCTTGGACCATTTTGTAAAATTTCATAAAATTTGGGATTAAAATGTAATTAACCTAAGGCTTAGGGTATCAAGTGTAATTACCAAAAATTAGGATCTCTACAACCTACCCCCCTTAAATAAATTTTGTCCTCGAAATTAAATTGTACGTCACATCTCAAATAGTTGTGAATAATTTGCCCACACCGCGTCTTCACATTCCTAAGTGAACTCTTCAATATCATAGTGACGCTAGAGTATCTTAAGAAGTTGAGTTATTTTTTCTTGCAAGTTTTTTTCTTGTTTGTCCGTAATTGCTACTGGTCCCTCCTCAAATCTAGCGTTTTTGTTGAGTTGGATTTCTTCCCAGTTGATGATGTGAGAAAGGTGCATTACGTACTTTCGCAGCATAGATATGTGAGAAACATCATGTACTCCAGCCAATTGCGGGGGTAGAGCCAATTTGTACGCAACCTTTCCAATTTTCTAAAGTATCTCGAAGGGTCCGATATATCGAGGTGATAATTTTCCTTTCTTTCCAAAACAAATGATACCTCGGCAGGGCTAAATTTTTTAAGAAAACATAATCACCGACAGCGAAAGTTAGAGGTCTTCTCCTTTTATCTGCATAACTCTTTTGACGATCTTGAGCTGCCACTAATCTTTGTCAAATAAGTTTTACCTTTTCTGTAGTTTCTTGCACGATCTCTGGGCCCAATAGACTCACTTTTCCAACTTCGGTCCAACAAACTGGTGATTTGCAAGGCCGACCATACAGTGCTTCGAATGGAGCCATGCCAATGCTAGCCTGGTAATTGTCGTTGTATGTGAACTCCACCAACAGTAGGTGTCATTGCCAACTCCCTTTGAAATCCATCACACAAGCTCTCAATATGTCCTCCAAAGTTTGAATGGTGCGTTCCGATTGTCCGTCAGTTTGAGGATGGAAGGTGGTCCTAAAGCATAATTCGGTCCCCAATGCTTCTTGTAGGCTTTCTTAGAATCGAGAGGTGAAACGCGAGTCTCGGTCTGACACAAATGATACAGGAACTCCGTGTAGTCGGGAAATTTTTTTTTTATTAGAGATGACTCAGTGATGTCAAAGTGTTTGAAATTTTAGACGGCAAAAAGTGTGTCGTTTTCGTTACACGATCAACTATAACCCATATAGCATCATGTTCTCTAGGTGACCTGGTTAGTCCAGTGATGAAGTCCGTTGTTATATGCTCCAATTTCCATTCTGATATTGGCAAGGGCTGAAGCATCCCTCTAGGTCACTGGTGTTCTGCCTTTACTTGCTGACACGTAAGGCATCTGGCTACGAATTGAGCCACATCTTTCTGTATTCCGTTCCACCAGTAGTGGCGTTGTAAGTCTTTGGTACATTTTCGTCCCTCCTGGGTGTACTGCGAGCACTGACGTCTTACTTCGGAATGATGAGTATTGGGACACTAGTCAATCTCCTCTTGAGTTCTTGAAAGGATCGTTCACATGCGATGCTTCATTCCAATCATATTTTACCTCTTTTTGCACTGGACGAGTCATCGGCTTGGCCAGTTCGGAAAAGTCTTGAATAAATCGTCGGTAATAACCGGTCAGTCCTAATAAACTACGAACTTCAAATACTAAGGTTGGCTGTTTCTAATCTAATATTACTTCTACCTTGGCTGGGTCCACTGCAATCCCATGCTCAGACACTACGTGTCCAAAAAATTTGACTTCCTTCAACTAGAACACCCAGCAAGTTAATTATGCCATCGCATCGTATGATTTGTCATGCTCAGAGACTCCTCTCTATCCCCCTTAAATTGGAAACACCTCCCGTCAAGTGTGTAAGTTATCACCATTTTCTGGTAGCAATCAATCACCGTTCAGTGGGCAGATAGCCACTCCATACCTAAGATTATGTCAAAATCAAACATGTCCATGACCATAAGGTCGCAAATCAAGTGTAAACCTGACACTTCTAATTCGCACTGACACTTTCTCCCAAAGGTGATGCGATACTTGAAGTAGTTTTTAAATGTTCACAATCAAGACCTAACGATTTATCATATGGTGTTGTTTTTTTTTTTTAAAAAAAAAAAAAAATGGTGTGCCATAATCAAATAGAGCGTGAACCCAAGAATTATAGAATACAATGTTGCCTCTAATTACTAACGGGTCTTTGTCCTCTTCCTCTGATAGTAGGGTCCAGCCCCCATTTGAACTTTTTTTTTTTTCTCAATTGACCCAATTGTTTCAGAATTTGATTTCCAATGTGGCTAAAGATTTTAGCCGCGGGTATTGGTCCATCCTTAGGGTTTCAATTACATGATACTTCATTCTTGTTGCGCTACTGCTCGCGAGCTCATATGTTATCGCTTGTCTCGGTGTAGCCGTTGGCTCGAGTGTGGTTCATTATTTATTTTTTCTTTCTTTTTGTGCATAGAACGGGGTGAAGTATAAGTTGGAGTCTATTTATGGAGGCAATTCTCTAGGGTAATCAGCTAATCTTAAAGTTATGGTTTAATTATCCTACGGTGTTTAAAGAATAAGATCAAGTAATAAATAACAAATATAGGGAAGCACACAACACAACTTCTCATCCATATATATACATATATAGGCAAAATAATAACCACAAGACTTTTAAAACTGGATTACTAAAAGGAATACAAAGTGGAGATGGAAAATATGAAGTGGTTATAGTAATTGCATCAATTACTACAAGGATCATCAGAAATACGGATGGATTATGGTTTAAGACTTTTATGTGGTCAAGGGTATAGAGGTAGTGACTCAGTTAGATATTTAACTTGAAATTGCATCGGCCATCCGTGTTTCAAACTGAATATCCAAGATTCGTCACTGAACAAAGAAATTGCAACTTTCAGAAAAGATTCTCGTATAAGATTGCATAATCAAGGCTCAAGGTTATCAATCTAGCGAATGGTAGAATTGAAAAATATAAAGTAAGACCAGATGGTAATGACTTAATCTTGAAAGTGAACGACATCAAACAAGGTTACAAATATGAGATGAGGGTATGACGATCGATAGAAGACTCGTAGAAATAATAGTATTCCCTACTCCTATATTGTATCTAATGCTCAACACGTTGCCTTATTCAACGTTAAAACCACTTCCCTTCATAGGTGATCGTCAAATCGTTTGAAGTCAGAAAACGTGGGCAAGGGTTGAACCTAAGCTCTGATACCATTCTGTAACGCCCCAACTTCCAGGCCATTAAATAAGTACAATATTACCACACAAATAGGATAGATAACCAAAACATCTTAATATACATATATAACCAGAGTTAGTATCACAGATCATTCGTTTATTTCCCATTGCAGGATTACAAAACATTGAAAACAAAAACAACTAGTCTAAGTCTTCAAATGAACCACCGCTCCAACATTTCATCGTATTTGCCTTCGCAATAACTTTCACCATTATAACTGCTTCACCACCTGGCATGACAGGCCATGAGCTTGGAATGCTCAGTAAAAACACACACATCCCCATATCTTCTATCAACCAATCAACCATATATAGGACAAATTGGGTAACATAACATGCAAAATTACAACAAGGTTCTATGAATTAGGAGTTTGCCTAGACATCTAGGATCCCCCAAAGAGATCCTTCTACCCAACCACAAGGCTGAACACCGGATTACTCAGACTTCCCTTTGTCGCTTATGAGACCTTACCACCTATGCCCATCTCCTGGTTATTTACCGGTTAGTGACATTGATGGACCTCAAAAGGGACGACCAAACAAGTGGGCTTGCTTACACCAAAATCGTGCCTAGGGCTCGCTTACACCTTGCACATACCATACCAAATCGTGTCTAGGGCTCGCTTACACCCTGCACATACCATACAAAAGGGTTCGCTTACACCCTAAAACCACCGCATAGAGTCTGAATACATTTGTGTCAACCTAGGGGCTCGTTTAGACCGCTTGCGCGAGACTTAACTCATTTGGTTTTAATTCCATTCACATGTTCAATACATAAATCATTCTGAAGCACAAGGGTGAACGTCACCCACTACCAACCCCTTTCCATTTCCCATTTATTAGATCTTTTGCCAAGCAAACTAGTCACATTCGGTAATTCGGTAATATAAAAGAGCATGAGACAAACATAATAAATGAAATATAGCCCATGATAATCATACATAGGTATGGTAAGGCAAGAAAATAACATTAGGCATGCTTTAAAATACTTAGAGACAAACAACACAACAAAACACCATTTCCAGCACTGTTCGGTTCTGCAGGGCTAACAAGAATGCTTTGGTAAAAATACTTCTAGGTCAAATTAGAGGCTGAAATTGCACAGAACCAGTATTAAACCTGTCTAGTTTCAGTTCCAATTTTCATAAGTTGCACAGCCCCTCCAAAAATTCATCTACAAATTATATTCGAAAACCTGTCCAGATTTGTCACCCTTTGGGAAAACTAGCTTTTCTCTCAATCTACCCGACGGTTTTCACTCAAATAAAATCTGTTGAAAAGAGGACTCAGAGTTATAAAGTTTGACAGAAGAACCCACATGAGATGATTTTTATAGAATTTTATAAAATTGCAAAAAGTGGACTATTTTTCAGAGACTCAGGACCAAATTTTTCAATAAATTATCCAAGCCCTAAAAACACACAATTAGGAGCTAATAAAATTATCACAAGCTCTAAACACACCAAATATCCTACTATAAATTCAGATTTGAGAATTAAATAGATTTGATATTTATTTTAAATTAGGGAAGTTGCAGCAGTGCCTAATTTCACAAATTTACAAGACAATGGCAATTGATCATACACACACTTCAACATACACCAAAAACCCTATTTACCATTAATTTGCAACACAAGAGGCATATTAGACAATAGAAGGAGATGGTGAAAGAATTGGAGAAGACAAAGGAGGGGTATATTCTTACCTTTTTGAGAGTCACCCTTTTTTTTTTTTTCTTCTTCTTCTTCTCTACTTCCTTTGATCACACTTTCACCCTCTCACCCTCTCCCTAGGCTGTTGAAAATGTGGGGTGAAAATTGAGACAAAGTTCTCAATTTATAAGCCATGAAATAGGGCTAGCTTAATGACTAAGAAAAAGCATAAAAATCTAGATATTTTTCCATTGCTCAAATAAGTATTAAAATAAATAATAAAACTATTTATTTAAAGATATGTGTAGATATTTATTTAAAGATATTTATTTGCTCAATTAAATAATAAAGGTTCAAAGAAAATAATAAAAATTCAAAGAACTAATAAATATTCAATTAGGCTAAAAATAAAAATTTGATGAATTAATTTAGAAACTAGGAGGTACATAAATAAAAGCCAAGTGTTAGGGTATTTCCAAATATAAAAATGACATTCTATGATTTAATTATAATACAAAATAAAATACAGGAAAATTATTCTTTCTTGGACCATTTTGTAAAATTTCATAAAATTTGAAATTAAAATGTAACTAACCTAAGACTTAAGGTATCAAGTATAATTACCAAAAATTAGAGTCTCTACCTATAGAATCCAAGTCATTGATTGATAGAGAAGTATATCAATAAATTTATATGAAAATCTGTAGAGTTTTTACCGTATGTTTATATACGGAAGTGGATTATGGATTAGCATCCTAGTCATTGATAAAGAGAAAAGTATACATATGTACGTGGGTATGGATGTCATGTAAATGTGTGGTAAATTATATTCCTAACATTGTTTATATATATATAATTAGTGGTTGACGTGTGTAATTTAAATAAATAAAAATAAAATAACATATTAATTATATATTGTACATTACTTAAGTGGTAAGAGTATATTTAATTGACTAGTCTTATGTTCAAATTCTACTATCTTCTTTATTAAATTAATTTCTTTTATTATTTTTTAATAGAAAAATTAACACTTGACATATAAAGAAAAAAAAGAGGTTTCAAGACACTAACAAATCTATTTACTTTATATAATACAAGATTGAGTTTTAAACTCATAAGGATCATTGAACTTTATCAAAGTCATCTTCGGCGGAGTGAAGCATGCGACAAATCTCCAGCGACAGATCGAGCGGTGATCTTGTGTAGTGCATATTTATGTATTGCAAGTTAAACAAATAAAAATAAAATATTTAACATATATTGGTTATAATCTCAAGAAATACGAATCTTCTCTATCAAATTTGTGATATGAAGTTCAAGTCTCGATCTATTATCTTCTCTAGTTTTTTTTTTTTTCCTCTTTGATAGATAATTAAGCACTTGACATAAAGAGAGACAAAACTTCAAGAAATCAATCCAAGTGTTCATATATATAATAGTATATATATATACAAAAATATACTTGTAATAGTAGAGAGTTATAATATATATATATATATATTTGATACTAATAAAATATTTTAATATTTACATTTGGTAACAAATTATATATAATCTAAATAGTCCAGTTTGATTCCAATTTGATTTGTAATTATAAAATTACGAATCGAATCATGAAGTACGGTTCTTTTATTTTAAAAATAAAATCGAACCGTGTATTAAGAAAATCAAATCAAATTGTGCAATTTTATCTGGATCAAACTGATCTACAACTTTTTCGATTTCTATGCCACTCCTAAATTTAGGTATATTATTAAAAGGGTTTTAAATTTTTGGGAGCCTTCTTGTAACTTGGGTCCTAAGTAGGGGTGACAAATGGACGAGTATGGGCGGATCAAAATGGATTTTGTATTTAAAACAATTAAATCTAAACCTAAACCCACCCATTTAATAAATGGGCATAGTCAGGCTGGTTTAATTGGATATGGGTTTGACAAATGAACCCACTAACCCATTTACTTAATCTCTTTTTTTTTTTCTTTATTTTTTAATTTTTTTTATATTATATAATTTTTTTTTTAAATTTTAAAAAAAATTAATTAATTTTTTTATTTTTTAATTTTCTTATGACGATAGTGGCGAAGAGGAGGTGGTGGTGACAAAGTAGTGGTGGTAGTGGAGGAGGAGGTGGTGCTGTGTTTCGACAGAGATGGTGGTGGAGTGGCAATAGTTAAAGAAGTGGTGGTGGAAGAGGTTGTGGTGGTGATGGTGGAAGAGGTGGTGGTGGGGGTGGTGCAATTGAAAAAAAGAATTTAAGAATCCAAGTTAGAGAGAGAGATTTAAATGGTGTAACATATTTAATTGTTTGGTTTTAATTTAGAATTAACTTTTAAAATATTTATAAAAAAATTAATTTGACAAAATTAAACACCAATATGTTTACCTCCCAAAAAAGTAAAATCTATAAGTGGTTTTAATTATTATTTTTTTTACTACATTAGTTTTTAGTTTTTCTCAAAAAAAAAAAAAAAATTACAAATTTTAAAAACTATACCAATGCAAGTTGAATAATATTAGAGATTGTATGAAGATTTTCATCATTTGATTAGTGTATAGTGTTTTATTATATGTTTAATCTAATAGTGTAGAATCTTTTATGATTATCTTCATGATATTTTTTTCATGATCTCTATTAGTGTCAATTTCATAATATTTTAATTTCGGTGATGCTACATGCACAAATTGGTATATCATCATATGTTATGACATTAATACTGACCCTATACCAATTATACAAATTACAAATATCCCAAACCTCTAAAGTTATGTCACATTAATCTATTAGTACACTAATTGATATACCAATTGATGTATATAGCATTATTCTTTTAATTTTTTATAGTCTTTTGTTTTATTGCAACATGACTATTATAAATAAATAATATGTAAATAATTGCCAATATATAGCTAAGAGCATCAGTAGTGGACATGTTAGTCCACCCATTAGTGTCAGCTGCTAAATTTTAGCCAGTCATTTTCACTTTAAACTTCACAATGGAGCTGTTAAGGGCAACGTTAGTGGTCAAAGTTAGTGTTAGATGTTAAATAGTATGTTAACTGTAGCTAGCACTTTAGCCAGTGAGGGAGAGAAAGAGAAGTGCCGTGGGGTCGTCTAGCCAGATGTTTGGCCGGTTGTCCCCTGGACATCTAAACCTTCAAGAAAAAAAAAAAAAAAAAAAATTACAGAGTTTTTTTTGGTCGGTAAGATAATTTTATGGTCGATCGCCTTATTACTAAGCAAAGATACACCGACACAAAGAGAGAGGGGCACTGACAGTGCAGTTGGGTGGGGCCCAATTACAATTTTTAATTATTTTATATTTTATTTATTTTATATATATATATATATATATTCTTAACACACACCTTAATACATCTATTGTATCACCATTCACTCACTAAATTAACAAATTCTTAACACATATTTTCAAATCTCATTTTTATTACTTTTTGTTATATAACATACTTTACCACATACTTCTAACGCATTTATTGTGGAGCTGTAATGGTGATTTGAGTTGTTACTGACTTGTTCCGGAACTTTGAAAAGTGGCAGGGTTCGAAACGTTGAACACAACTGGATATGAAATTTGAGATAATTAGGTTACCTCTCCTATGTTTTTGAAATTACATTAATCGCCTTTATATTTTTTTAATATTGTCAAGATTTTACCCTTCCGATTAAAGGAGCTTCTCTTTGCATCCCAAAAATAGGTTGCATACTCCAATTTAATGATATTTTTTATTACTATTAAGTCTTTATTTAAAATAATCAAAAAGTAATTGAATTTGGAAAAAAAAAATGTAAATAAAGTGTTTTGGATATCCCATTCATATCATTATTAGTGCAAATATTTATTTTCTCTCTTCTCTTCATACTTTCATCACTTTGCATCTTTATATCCAACCTTAACCTAACCCTGTTTGCTCTAATCTATCATTCTTACATTCTATTTCATTTTGAAATAAACAATAGACAGTAAAGAAGACGTTTTTAAGCAATTTTTTGTACAGAGAAAGAAAGTTTTTAATTATTGCTCATTGTTTTCATAGGCTGGTTTTTTGCATTGATTCGACACTGAGCAACCGAACAAATTTCATATGTTTGAAATTAAGTATTTGTACAAATATATTATGTTCGGCATTGAGTATTCATATAAAACAACTAGAACCAATTTTCTTGTGTTCGGCACTGAGTATTTGAACAAATTTCACATGTTATGAATTAAGTATTCGGACAAATATATTTTGTTTTGTATCCATATGAAACAACTGGAACTCAAAATGAACAGATTGTATAGAAAAACAGAGATCCTCTTTGTCTCGGAAACTCTCTTCATCTCAAATGAACTCAGAATCTCTCTTCGTTACTTGGAATTCCAAAGACTACAAATGTGATTTTTGTTCCTCTATTTATTGGTAGTGAGATGTACAAAGTAGATTTGTATAAGATTTTAGGATTTTTAAGGTTAGAATAGGTATTATTTGGGGTGTCCAAACAAATAAATAAAATTTCAAATTTATTATTTGGTTGTTCAAAGTAATGGGATATCTAACCTACTTTTTGGGGTGCAAATAGAAGCTCCCCTCCCATTAATTTAACTTGGTTGTGCAAATGAACATAATACCCTTTAAATACTATTCATAATTTATCTATTTATTAAATTATCATTTTATTTCTTACAATTTTTTTTTTTTTGTAATTTCTTGACTTTGTATTTTCTTTCCCCCCTATAAGTTATTGAACTTTTATAAGTTAAAAAAAATATCAATCATTAATGAAAGTAAGAAAGAATATCCATGTTTCTTATTTGAATTAATTTTAAGATTTAATTTAATAAAAATAATTTAAATGAGAGAAACGAAGATGGAGATATAAATTTTAGATGTAATAAATAACAAATTATTTGAGTATTTTATTATTTTTAAATAATTTTTTTCTTCAAGTAAAATTTCATTTTAATTGTATGTAAGAAATGATAAATTGTTTAAATAGTTTATTATTTTCAAATAATTTCTTTATCTTTCATTCCCTATCAATTAATTTTATCTTATTGTAATGTGATTAGATATTTTTTCACTTTTATATTTATTTTTAAAAAATTTGTTAATAAAGTGAGAAATATTGACCTTTTTTATTTTTATTTTAAATATCCATCAATTGAAAATTGAAAGATTCAAAGATGAAAATTAAAATTTGAGAATAATATAGGATTGTGAAAAGATAAAAATGACATTTTTTAAAAAATATATTTATGAGGTAGTATTTGGTAATTTTTAGAAGTCAATTTTTTTTGGGACATTTATACACAAGTCCTAATTTATGAACTTATACTCCATTAAATCCAAATTAAGATATTTTGGACCTTTAAATCCCATTAAATTTTTAATAATCGGAATTATCATTTAAACGATGATTGTTCATTATTTATGATTATCTATAAAGAAATATGATGATTTGACATTTATTTTGATTTTCAAAATTTTAAAATATCAACTTTCAAATTGAAAAAACTAAAAAAAAAAATTATGTGCAAAAAAAAAAAAAAAATTGAAAAAATTGAAAATACTGAATTATTTTTTTTGTACAAAATTAAAAATTTTGTGTCTATAAAGGAGTATGATAATGGAACATTGACGTGCAAAACTGAAAAAAAAAAAAACTTTAAAAATGAAAAAAATTGATAATGTTTTTAGTTTTAAAACTGGAAAAACTGTTAATGTTTTCGGTTTTATTGGACAGTTGAATCAAACCAATAAGTAAAAGGACAAAAACGTTTAATCTTTTACTCTATTTTTTTTTCATCAATTAGTAAAACAATTATCTGGAACATTAGTATGCAAAATTGATAATATTCTTAATTTTAAAAATTGAAAAAAAAACTAATAATATTCTCAGTTTTACTAAATAGGACTTATTAGTTCAAAAAATCTTAACTATGATATGAGATACTATGACATTTGTAAATAAGACTTTTAGATAATTAACTCTCTTTTTTTATTGTAAATATGAAATGTTATTATATTTATTTTTCTTTTAATACAAAAATATGTTTATAAAACTAAAGAAAAATTTATGTTTTGTAAGTTGTGGTATTGGGTGATGTTAGCGAACATTGATGAAAGAAAAAAATAATGAAAAAATAAAGGAAAGAGCATGAGAAAAGAGAACAAATAATAATAATAATAATAATAATAATAATAATAATAATAATAGATTGTAGTGACACTATGAAAAAATGAATGAGGAAATAAATAGAAAGAACCAAATGAAAGAAATAAAATAAAGAAAATGAAAAGAGAGAAATAATTCTCCAAATAAGTATTTTTCATACCAAAAAATAAAAATAAAAATAAAAATCAAATAATTATATGTATTTTTAAATTTTTATTCAAACTCTAATTTCTCAAAATAGGTATTCATAAAATTAGTGGTCTTTTTAAAAAATAAAAATTGACATCTTTTATATTTTGCTTTGTAATTTTCAAATAAAGGATTGTATTTAATTTAGTATAAGGTTTGATAGTGATCAATTTGTTGGCTTCTTCTTCTTCTTCAATTTTTTTTAATTTATTTTAAGATAAGGAAATGTGTGCTAATTCTACTATATATGTGCTTGTTATTATAAAGGTTTTGGTTCTATGTAATGAAATGAGCAATGATTCCTTTTTTTAAATTTTTTTTTAAATTTATTTTTAACTATAGATTGAATTTTTATTTATTGTTTAAAAAAACATTTATTGATCTAAGTTAGGGTTTAATAACACATATAAGGTATAATAAGTTAATCTCTAATTTTTTTTTTATTAATATAGATTTATATATATTAATGAACCGAATATGAAAAGCTTAAGATTCTTTCATGTTATAGAGCAAAACATAAAACATTAAAAACATATCTAAATTATAGAGTAAAACATGACCCAATTACAAATTTATGCAATATTCAAGAATTGCTCCATAGATCCAAGGAGTTCATTTTACTCTATAATTTAGGTATGTTTTTAATATTGCATAAATTTTATCAATTACAAATTAGAAACTGTATCTTTTTAAGTATTTTATCAATGAAAATTACAAGTTTTGGTTCAATATTTTTATAATATTTTAACAATTTAGATCTTTTTAATATTGTATAGAATTTAATAATTTTGTTCAACATTATAAATATCTTTATAATATCTTAACAATTTAGATTTTTTTTATATTGTATAAAATTTAATAATTTTATTCAACATTACAAAAATAATGTATGAGTCTATTAATTTTTTTGTAAAATCTTAGAGAGAGGTGAGTGGAATTTACTATTTAAATATATAAGGATAATGTTGAAATTCTTGACTCATAATACATAACATCAATATAATATCAATATATTTTATTAAATAAATTAATAAAAAATCCACGATAAAAGAATCTTAATATAATAATTTTAAAAGTAAAAAAAAATTCTATAATTTTTGAAACCACGTAAGATAAAGGGTAATTTGCCCTTAAAATTCTCATTTTCGATCCGTGTGATAAAATGAGTAAATGTAAGCTCTAGTGCTAAGGGCATTCACAATGGATGTGTTAAAATTATGTTATATGACAAAAAATGTTAAAAGTGAAATAAAAAAATGTGTGTTAAGAGTTTGTTAATTTAGCGAGTGAATAGTGAATGAATAGTGATATAATGGATGCGTTAAGAATATATATATATATATATATAAAATAAAAAGAAATAATTTAGTTTAATAAAAAATTTCAAGCCAAAAAAAAATCCCAACAAGTAATAAATAAAAAAAAAATTTGTTGTTGACTGGTCAACCGATCGGCTCAAATTTTATTTTATTTTTCTCTTTTCTTGTAGGGTCTGGACGTCCGGGATGGATTTCTGGCCAGACGTGTCACGACCCGCTCCCCGTACCCAAGGGTTAAGTATCGTGATGGCCAGTAACTGAAGTTACCTACGACCAATTTATAAACAAATCAATAAACGCGAGCGGAAGAAATATTTAAATAAGGGTACCAAAATAATCATTGGAGTTTCTATTTTTATTACAAAATGTATTGATCAAAAGAGCCGATATTTACATATAAAAAAATCATAAAAGTGTTGTGTGTATCTATTCCGCAGTCCTGCATCTAAGACTTTCCAAAAACTATTTTTGAATTGCATATTTCCTGAAAATTGATAAATAGCTATAAGCACATGGCAGAGTGAGAAATATTATACCAAGAGTATAAGGGATACGAAATAACCATGGATAGTTAGTTAGGCCAAAACATTTAAGATAACTTAGTCGGAACAAATATCCTTTAAGTAACAAAACTGAGATTATGTAAACAAATCATTTAAGTGGCAGAAACTGAAATACAGATTTTATGTAAATAAATAACCATAACTACGGTACCGAACAGAACAGAACAGAACAGAACAGAGGTCACAAAAGTGACAGTCAGAACAGAGGTACGGATTCAAGAGGTGGCTCCCACGATAGTGTAGCACTTAGTTCCGCACAGCACTTTGCTCTGCATAGAACAGAGGTACGGATTCAAAAGGTGGCTCGTACGGATTCTAGAGGTGGCTCCCACAATAGTGTAGCACTTAGCTCCGCACAGAACATAGGTCAATGGATCCATGACAAATAGAGGATCACAAGGTGATTAAACAGAGGCCAATGGTTATTTAAATCCCCCAAGGCACGGGACCCCGTGGTGGTACTTACAAAACATAATTCTTTATAAGGTTATAGTCAAATATTCTTTAAAATATAAACAAACATATCCATAGGTTTCCTTTTCACAAATAGGGTTCAGATAATAATCCACGTAACTGAAATCTTTATAAAACATAATTTTTATTAATATATTAATAAAACATAACTTGTATAAAATAGATTTTGGTAAGTCAAAACATACGTAAAATACATTTTAGTGACTCAAGGTATAATATAACTCACCTTAACTTTAATACCTTACTCTTTCTTTTCACTATCAAAGACCATCTCAATTTCCATCATTTTTTTTTTCTTTTTTCTTTCTTTCTTTCTCTCTTTTCTTTCTTTTCTTTTTCCTTTCTTTCTTTCTTGCCTCACTGATTTCAATCACTCTAAGGCTTCTGATCAGTTCTTCCCAATTTATAGAGAAGTAGAAATGTCCTGTAGTCGACACGTGGCGATCTCAATCCTTTTTCATAATTCATTCAGATCTCCCTCATTAAAACTTAGATTATCACTTATCTATTAAATATTTATTTACATTTTGGCCCAAATTCTTAATATAACTATATAAATAAATTAATTCCTAATTAAATTACATTCTATCATATACCAATAGAAAATTAATTATTTATTTTACTACCACACTCATTATTATTATTATTATTATTATTATTATTATTATTATTATTATTATTATTATTTTGACCCCTAAACTTATACTAATTATATTATTTTACAAAATTACACATAATAATATATAATAAATTATATATTTTCCGAACTGAGATTAAATAATATTAGTATAAATTCTACAGAATAATTAAAAATTTGGGTTGTTACAAGACGTCCTTGGAGACTTCCGGGAGGACTTCCTCTGGGCACGCTCCTCTCTCTCCTTCGCTGGCTAAAACACTCGTTACAGTTAACAAATAATCTAACAGCTGACACTAATACACAACACTAACACACTCACTAACACATCCATTGTAGCACCCAACAGTATTTTTGCTTGGCCAAAAACTAACGCCTGACACTAACAAACTCATTAACTCATCTGAGAGGGAGATTTATGATCTAGTTTGGGCCGAACAAGATTGGGCCGAGGTATTTGGCTTCAAGATTGTGCCGTGGTTTTGCTCGGTAATGGCAAAAGGCCTGCGGAACCGAACTACTTGGGCTCTTTGGTATGAAGGCCGGTCAAGTGAGAGCTTGGTTGAGACATCCGCGGCCTAGAAGGGCTTCACGGTTCGTGTGTTGCTCGGTCGGAAGGCGCGCATCCATAGCTCGGCATGAAGATTCGTGCCTGAAGCTCGGCAGGAAGGCCTTTGGTTGACCGGAATGACCAATCCCGTGCTCGGCGTCGCCGGAATGCAGTCGAGCACGGCTGAAATGAAGCTCGGTTATAGGAAGCACTTGGTCTTGAGGTGCAGGATGGTCATTGGCAAATGAGAAGCTGCAGGTTCGAGCTCAAAGATAGAGAGTGGTTAGGTGGTGTTCAATGAGATTGTCCGACAGATGGGATGGACACAGGTGTCGAGAGACTAATGTGAGAGTAGATTTAGAAGGTATATAAGGTATCTCTCTGCGCCCGCCGGAGAGGAACATTTGGTAAGAGATATACTTACACTCTACTCTCTCCCTTCTCTCTATCTATCCCCAGGTGTGTGTTCTAACTTGATTATCGGAGGGGTTTTCCGGCCACACACCGCCGGGTAGCTCACCGCCGTTGTGTTTTCAAGTGATCGGACAGAAACGGAGCTCGGAAGAAAGGAGTACGGGCTTGCAGGAATATTTGCTCCCCGTACAGCATCCATCATGGATGCTCTAAGTGCTAACACATAAAATTTCGGGCGGGTTGGTGGGCCTAACACATGGGCCGCCCTGGTCCAGCTAAATGGTTTCAACGGAAATTGGTGTGAATTTGGTAGTTGAACAAAAAAAAGAAAAAAAAGTGTTCTCTCTTCAATCAGCTCTCTCTCTATTGGTATCTTTTCTTCCAGCAATCAATAAAATTTCAATTCTTGATTGATTATGTTAAACCTAGATTAAATTAAGAAGATTGACTGTTCTGTTGATTGTTGATTGATTTTTTTTTGTTACTTAAATTTCTATGAGTATCATGTTCAATTTCATAAAAATGGAAGATAAACTTGGGTCTGAATATAAACCCAGTTCTTTAAATGTTTTGTTTTCATTTTTTTTCGCACTTATATGTAATTTGTTGATCTTGTTTTTATAGTTCGTTATTGTCCAAACCGTTCGGTTCCTTATTCACCATTGAAGAAGAGCTTTTAATTAATATCCTTCTCTGTCAAGGCACATTTTAGTTTTTTCTCTCTTTTTTTTATTGCTTTTGATAAATTCCAATTCCTCAAATCATAGAAAGTTAAGAATTCTAGTTATTTGCATATTATCAGTGGAATTATATACATACACACTGATTATATTCACATTATATTTGCATGGGTGACTTTTTTTTTTTTATTGTTGATTATTATTATTTTTTCCCAATTCTTCTTTAATACTGTGTTTCGTTCACATTTCACACATTCCTTCCCCCCTCCCCCTTTTTTCCCCAAATCCTTACCTAAATTCATGAACCAATATGTGAGTTTGACTGTTGATTCTTGATTGATTTTTCCTGTTACTTAAATTTCTGTGAATATCTTGTTCAATTTCATATATAAGGAAGATAAACTTGGATCTGAATATAAACTGAGTTCTTTAAATGTTTTGTTTTCATTTTTTTTTATATACTTATATCTATTTTTTTGATTTTCTTTTATAGTTCGTTATTGTCCCAACCATTTGGTTCTTGAATCGCCATTGAAGAAGAGCTTTTAATTAACATCCTTCTCTGTCAAGGTACGTTCTTGTTTTCCCTCCTTTTTCTATTGCTTTTGATAAATTCCAATTCCTCAAATGAGAGAAAGGAAATAATCCCAGTTATTTGCATATTATCTGTGGAATTATATACATACACACTGATTATATTCACATGGGTGATTGCTTTTTTTATTTTTTTATTGTTGATTGATTTTTTTATTTTTAAATTCTTCTTTAATATTGTGTTTTGTTCATATACATTACCTAAATTCATGAATCAATATGTGAGTTTGAAAGTAATCTCTACACGTTTCTATGTTTCCCCAACTAATATGTGATAATTTTTTTTTTTTTTTGGAACAAGATATGTGATAATTGTTGATTTCATTAAAATTTCATCAATTTTTGTATACTTCACAGATGGTAAAGAATATGACTAACTTCAAAAGGAGGTTGTGCTCCAAATTCTGCAAAAGGGGTTGTTGTTCCATTGATTGCTCGGTAATAAGAAGTTAATTTTTAGATGAATTACACTAACGATCCTGTGTATGTATGCATGTGTCCAATCTGATTTTTTGCTAATCTATTAAGAATGATTTTGTGCAGCTTGCCCATGGAGAGCACGACCTAATGTCATGTCTCGCCAAATTACCTAGACAAAATTGCCTCCCAAGAGGAAGCCTCAAGGAAAAGAGGCTAATGAAATATTCTAGAAGCTCCTGAAAGACTTGAGAAAATATAGGAACATGGTACATAATTCTATAATGTACATGGAAGTATCTAAGAAAACATTCTAGAGCATTCAAATGAAGATTGGAGGAAGGGAAGCAATAGCACCTTCTAGAACCTCTTAGAGAAACAGAGGTGGTAAAAGACCCTTATAGCTACTTCTACGATGAGATAGATGTTTATATAGATAATTTTAGAGAGGATTCTAGAACCCTTTTGTTGGATAAGGAAAGCTTCCATGAGAAGCTTCTCCATAGTTGTTTTCTTGTATGCTCTAAAATATTCTAGAGAAGGCCTAAAATGTCTATAAATAGGAGAGGGGCTCATTTGCTCCATCCATCAAACAAGAGTTGTACAAGCTTTCTCAAAGTGAATACTAAGGCATTCTCTCAAATTCTACTTGTCTTCTTATTTATCTTTCTTGCAAGTTTGTGAGTTAAGTTGACTTAGAATCATCAAGTAACATCAATATAAATCAATATAAGGATAATGTTGAAATTTTTTACTCATAATACATAACATCAATATAATATCAATATATTTTATTAAATAAATTAATAAAAAATTAACGGTGAAAGAATCTTAATATAATAATTTTAAAAGTAAAAAAAATTTCTATAATTTTTGAAACCATGCAAGATAAAGGGTAATTTACCCCTAAAATTTTCATTTTTGATCCGTGTGATAAAGTGGGTAAATGCAAGCTCTAGTGCTAAGTACTAACACATAAAATTCCGGGCAGGTTGGTGGGCCTAACACATGGACCGCCCTGGCCCAGCTAAACGGTTTCAACTGAAATTGGTGCGAATTTGGTAGTTAAATAGAGTTAAATAATAAAAAATAAAAATAAATATAGAGTGTTCTCTTTTCAATTAGCTCTCTCTCTGTGGTATCTTTTTTCCAGCAATCAATAAAATTTCAATTCTTGATTGATTATGTTAAACCCAGATTAAATTAAGATGATTGACTGTTCTATTGATTCTTGATTGATTTTTCTTGTTACTTAAATTTATGTGAGTATCATGTTCAATTTCATAAAAATGGAAGATAAACTTGGGTTATATAAACCCAGTTCTTTAAATGTTTTGTTTTCATTTTTTTTTTTACTTGTATGTAATTTGTTGATCTTGTTTTTATAGTTCGTTATTGTCCAAACTGTTTGGTTCCTCATTCACCATTGAAGAAGAGCTTTTAATTAATGTCCTTCTCTGTCAAGGCACGTTCTTGTTTTTTCTTCCTTTTTTTTTTTTTTATGGCTTTTGATAAATTCCAATTCCTCAAATCATAGAAAGGCAAGAGTTCTAGTTATTTTCATATTATCTGTGGAATTATATACATACACACTAATTATATTCACATTATATTTGCATGGGTGACTTTTTTTTTATATTTTTTATTGTTGATTGATTTTTTTTTTGCTTCCAATTCTTCTTTAATACTGTGTTTTGTTCACATTTCACACATTTCTCCCCCCTTTTTCTTCCCAAATCCTTACCTAAATTCATGAACCAATATGTGAGTTTGACTGTTGATTCTTGATTGATTTTTCTTGTTATTTAAATTTCTGTGAATATCTTGTTCCATTTCATATGCAAGGAGGATAAACTTGGATCTGAATATAAACTGAATTCTTTAAATGTTTCGTTTTCATTTTTTTTTATACTTATATCTAATTTTTTGATCTTGTTTTATAGTTCGTTATTGTCCCAACCATTCGGTTCCTTAATCTCCATTGAAGAAGAGCTTTTAATTAACATCCTTCTCTATCAAGGTACGTTCTTGTTTTCCCCGCTTTTTTCTATTACTTTTGATAAATTCCAATTCCTCAAATCAGAGAAAGGCAAGAATCCCAGTTATTTGCATATTATCTGTGGAATTATATACATACACACTGATTATATTCGCATTATATTTCCATGGGTGACTTCTTTTTTATTTTTATTTTTATTGTTGATTGATTTTTTTTTTAATTTATAATTCTTCTTTAATATTGTGTTTTGTTCATATTTCATATACTTTTTTTTTTCTTTTTCTTCCCAAATCATTACCTAAATTCATGAATCAATATGTGAGTTTGAAAGTTATCTCTACACATTTCGGTGTTTCCCCAACTGATGTGTGATATATATATATATTTTTTTGGGAATGAGATACGTGATATTTGTTGATTTCATTAAAATTTCATCAATTTTTGTATACTTCACAGATGGTAAAGAATATGACTAACTTAAAAGGAGGTTGTGCTCCAAATTCTGCAAAGAGGGTCGTTATTCCATTGATTGCCCGGTAAAAAAAAGTTAATTTTTGGATGAATTACACTAACAGTCCTGTGTATATATGCATGTTTCCAATCTAATTTTTTGCGATTTTTTGCTAATCTATTAAGAATGATTTTGTGCAGCTTGCCCATGGAGAGCATGACCTAATGTCACGTCTCGCCAAATTACCTAGATAGAATTGCCTACCAAGAGGAAGTCTCGAGGAAGAGAGGCTAATGAAATATTCTAGAAGCTCCTGAAAGACTTGAGAAAATATAGGAATATGGTACATAATTCTATAATGTACATGGAAGGATCTAAGAAAATGTACTAGAGCATTCAAATGAAGATTGGAGGAATGGAAGCAAAATAACACCTTTTAGAATCTCTTAGAGAAATAGAAGTGGTAAAAGACCATTGTACCTACTTTTACAATGAGGTAGATGTTTGTATAGATATTTTTAGGGAGGATTCTAGAACCCTCTTGTAGGATAAGGAAAGCTTCAATGAGAAGCTTCTACATAGTCTTATTCTTGTATGCTCTGAAATATTCTAGAGAAGGCCTAAGATGTCTATAAATAGGAGAGGGGCTCATTTGCTCCATCAATTATCCAAGAGTTGTACAAGCTTTCTCAATGTGAATACTAAGGCATTATCTCAAACTCTACTTGTCTTCTTACTTGTCTTTCTTTCAAGTTTGTGAGCTAGGCTGACTTAGCATCATCAAGTAACACTTGTGATTGTCTAAGTACCGCACGGAGTGCTTGGAAACAACCAAGGCCGTGACATAGAGCTTAGACATATCCCACCATTAGAGACTTACAAGAAAATGTGAGAAAGTTTTTCCTATATACTTCTATATTAACTGCGTGAGTCGATTTCTGACCACACTACCAAACTGGTACTCAGCTGGTGAGCACCGACAGAATAGATTAAGCCAGAACGACCTATCACAGAAAGAAGACATTCTGGTGGTGGTTCGTCCACCTGGGGACACTCCGACGATCAAGTCAGTTATCTCTCAAAGACAGCAAAAGTGCTTAACTCACTGTTTAGAATACAAAAAGCGTACCTTAGACCCATGAATGTGCCTCTCTTTTATAGCCAACACTAACCTAATAATAGTAGAAGCCTAGCTTCAATTGATTCTGTCTCAATGCTAATCCTGGACTCCCAGTTAGATTGGGATAAACTCTCTATGAGTCTTATCTTTATCCAGACTGAAGTCATCTTCCAATCTAGGACTCTTGTCCCTTATCCGCTTATCCCGAATTCTGGTATTCTCGCAGATAACCTCGGACTATCCGAGATTACCTCGGCATTATGACCAGGACACGTGGCACCTCGGCTAACACTTCGGTGCCACCTTGGCCACGTGTTGTCATTCAAAAATTATGCCCCTACAACTGCCCCTAGGTTCTATTACCTCGGTCTCCTGAGGTGATGGAACCTATATAATTTGTTCTATTTAGCACATCGGCTAAGCTCGCTTTATCATTTGTTATCGAGGTCATAATTTGTCGGCTCCATATGACCAAGACCTGTAATCTATCTTTAGAACCAATTAACCAAGCTTGTTCAATTTATTTAGCCGAGATTGTCCCCTAGCCGAGGTCTTTGCTTTATTAAATCAAGGACTCCAAGAGTTTCATCACGCGTATGAGCTATCACGCACAGTATTTCAACCGTTTCTACCATGCGTCTTTCCCCTACTGAGCCGTACCTGATACGCACCATTAAGTCGCATCGCACTTGCGTGCGCCGTCTGACAAGCACGTCGTCATAGGCATAGCAATTGTATTTTTGCCACCATTCTTCGTGTTTGATCAAAATCACCTCTCTCTCTCTCTCTCTCTCCGTCTTTTCACTTTTTTCACCATCACTTTCATTCAAACTCTCTATCTCTAACCTTCTCAAATTCTCCATTGTTTCAAGTTCTCAAGCTCTGCAACTATTCCGTTCACCTCTTCCGACGAAGTTCTTGTTTCTTTTCTCCGCTTACGGCCATTGTCTGACCTCGGCGTACTTTACATCGGCCTCATTTTTATTCGATGAGTCACTATTTCTTCTTTTATCAGTCTGTATTTTTCTTTGAAAAACTTCACTGCATTGCTTGTTACCATTGCCATCCTGTTCACGTTCTTGATTATAAATTTGCGCGTATGGATTTAATCATGTATTTGAGCATGTTTATCCTATGACTTTGCTTTTGCCCAATCCATTCTTGAGTATACACACACCGCTCACACACTTGTTTATTTTTGCCACTGTTTTTGGCCTCGTACCCTTGTACACACTTTGTCACAGTGTTCTTGATAGTTCATCACTTTTCTTGATTCTGAATCATTGTTCTTGTTTCTGTTTTCTGTGCCTTTTCTAGATTCTTATCTTCAATTTTTGTTTCCATAGACTTAGGTTCTGGGATTTGTTGTAGAACCTTAATATTTAGGAAAACCGAACCTAAAACCCTTTAGATCTTTCAGAAAAAATTTGCCCCAGCACACTTGCAGTTTTTAGCCGAGGTTCCTCAAACCTTCACAAAACACTTCCTTTTGAAATTCAACATCTTCCCCTCACGCCGACATCATGGGTATGTAGAGGTATAGGGTAGACACCCCAACCAAGTTAGAATATTTCAGGCAGGAGGTTTCCATCCCAGCCGACGTTTATCTCAGGTTGGCTGGGGAGAAAGACTCCATTATGCCCAAGGACGACTCTATGCCCTTCCCAGTAGTAGCCTTCGCTGAGTGTAGTCTTAGGCTTCCCCTTGACATCCTCTTTCGCGAGGTCCTTCACTATTATAAACTGAACCCAATGCAGCTAGCCATTAACTCTTACCGAGTTATCAATGGTATAATTGCCTTAGCCAAAAGAGAGAATGCTAGGGTTACCCTTACCAACATCCAATATCGTTACACCATATGCGGCCTGAAGTCGGAAAAGGGTTATGTCTATTACCTTAAGCTGAGGTCTGTGGAATACAAACTTGTTGCCGACCTCCTTGACTCTAACAAGGGTGCT
The DNA here is from genome assembly GCA_025200525.1 of Camellia lanceoleosa. Taxonomy (NCBI): domain Eukaryota; kingdom Viridiplantae; phylum Streptophyta; class Magnoliopsida; order Ericales; family Theaceae; genus Camellia; species Camellia lanceoleosa. The sequence continues at coordinate 203,386,099 of CM045759.1, read as the reverse complement.
GGGGACGATTACTTCATCGTCTCGGGCAACTGGGAGTTTCAACCAAATGATAACTTTCACATCTATCCCCTAAGCTGAACAGTTTTCAGAGAGGGAGATGGTAAGAGCCAAGTGCCACCTTTATTTGCTTTCTAGTTTTTTCTTACTTTGATATCTCTGTATGCTCTAACCTCTGTTTGCTTTTACTTTGCAGTTCTTCCTCAGCCCCCAAAGGATTTTCGCAAAAACTTCTACCCCAGTAACGATTTGAAGAAAGGTTTGGTCTGGTTGTCGTATAAGGCTCCTCCACCACGGCGGGTGGTCTGGTGATAATCAACATAAGGCTCCTCTCCCGCTCAATTTCATTCTGACCTACAAATCGACTTTGCCCGATGTTCCCCAAAAAAGCGAGAGTGTTACGACCCAAACCTGCCCCTATAGGTTTAGCATCGTAACCGGCCAGTAATCCTTAGATTACCAAAGGCCTCTTGGCATAATGACATGTAGTAGGGGCTGTGGAAGCAATTAATCAAAACATACATAGTCCATAGAGCTGTGCAAACATACATGGAGCAGATAACTTAAAACTTTTTATAACAGTAATGCAAACTTCACACATTACTTCCAGATACACATTACTAGACGTTGTGTCCAAACACAACATAGTATAAACATAGCCTAACAAGATTACAAAAACAGTCATGGAACTAAACTTCAATCGGAACCTCCTCGGGAGGCACAATGGTTGGCTGACAAAACTGAAGTGTAGGCCATCAACTCTGGGCCTGATCTTGTGCTTGCTCACCTACATACATAATATAAATAGTGAACTAAAGCCTAGTGAATAATAATAGAGTAAAGACTTTAATGAATGATGCCCATAACATATCTCAAATCTCATAACAGAGCAGAATCATAATCATGTCCATATTTAAATCATGTGTGGTACATCCCTTAGCACAAACATGTCTCTCGGGTCAAGCTTATCAAGTTCCATGAAGGAACCTCCGGTACCGGGTAACATGTCTCATACATCGGCCATTGTATTATTTCCCCCGGGCAAGGGCCTGGGCCACGGTATTCTTTCCCCCAGGCGAGGGCCTCATGACCATAAGCCACAGTATTATGTCCCCTGGGCGAGGGCCTCGGCTAAGGATACCACAATTACGTTTCAAAGAAAATTGGACAATCATTCTTTCATACAAAACATAGCATTTTAGAAACTTATCATTTCATATTATCAGAAAATAATTAAAGTTAAACATAACTTTACAGAGTTATTACTCACAGATAATAGGCGTCGTAAGTAAGCAATTTAGCTTCCTTGTGGTGCTAGACCTACATAGTTACAAAACGAACATGGTCCAGATTACACACCCATAGATGATGACTTAGCCCTTACTTGATTTGGTGTGCTTCTACTTCATTACTCTCATTATGGGGTCTTAATCATGGCCTAAGAATGCCTAGGATGGAAAGAGGATGCAAAAATACACTTGGAAACATTTCTCAATATTTTGCTGAAAATAGGGTCCACGCTCGAGCGTGTCTTTCCCCGCTCGAGTGGACATGCAAGATGTGAAGGCTTGCTCAAGCGTGAATTTCCTCGCTCGAGCGGACTGTAAACTTTGGAAAAAGTACTGGTTGCATGATTTCCACGCTCGACTCACGCTCGATCCCTACTCGAGCGTAAGACTCAGACTCTCGCGCGAGAGTGAATTCCCTCGCTCGAGTGGACTGCAAAACATATGAACTTCTGGGTATATGCATTTCACACTCGAGCGTGATTCACGCCACTCGAGCGGAAGTGTGTGTACTCAGAGTGCATGCTCGAGCGTGAAGTTCTCCGCTCGAGCGTGGATCAAATTTCTGGAATTTCCAAATTTGATCCACAAGTTCAAATCCAATCTTCAAGCCTTCAAACTCCATTTTTCTAGGCCAAAATTTTGGAAAGCTCACAAAGACTCATAAAATAACATGTTTCAAGGATCAATTCAGGAAATCATGGCCCAAAAGTTTGCCAATTGAACAAAATTTAACATGAACTCAAGGATGTTTTATGGACATGACATGCATGGACTTCCTTGGAGCCCAACACTTCAAAACATGATCAAACATGATGATTTGATGGAAAACATGGTAAACTCTCAAAATGTAAATGAGATGAGCACATGCATGGAAGTTTTCTTGACAATTAAACTCAACACACGGAAATTTATGCATGCATGCATGGAACAATTTGACTTCCTTCAATCCTAGCCCAAACCTTACATGAACTCATTTAATTATTTGGAGTCTAGCAAAAATCTAGTTCAATTACACAACCAAGAGCTTGATGCCTTACCTAGTGACTTGAACTCACAAGGGTTGAAGTTAGAGTTCTCTAATTCTTCTTAATTCACCAACGATCCTAGAAATTCCAAGGTTTGAATCCAATTTCTTTCTCACTCTTCTCTCTCCCACGTTTGTGTATGTGTGAGGAGCTCAAATGTGATTCACCATCAAGAAAAGAGTTGAGTGGGGTCTAAATGGAGCCTTATATAGGCTTCATTAGAGTTGATTTAATAAGACTAATCAAATGGGTATTAAATTGATCCAATTGAATCGTTCCAAATTGAATTTCAATTGAACCTACTACAAAATTCTAAAAATTGTAAATAGCACGTAAATCAAGTCAATTTTTGTATCGGATGTCGATAAGGCCCTCAATTCGCAAACCGAAACGAAAATAAGGACAGATCTTCTTACGCTGAACAGATAAAACACAAAAATAATGCAATGCACGTGTAATTAACTCATGATCTCTTCTTAATTACTTGTTAAGCACACTTAAACATGAATTAACGTTAATTAAGGGTCGGGGTTGTTACAAAGAGCAAGTCCCCTCCATCAGCTACAACTCCACAAGCTGAATCGTCAAGGCTTAACCAAGGATCAACATCTGATCTAGTAGAATAACCATCTACCTCAGCTCCGCAACTAATCCCACCTTCCTAACGCAAATGCCGATGTCGAACCATTGCTGCCGTTGAGATGGGTCGTAAGAAGGCCGTAGTAGACGACCTTCTAGTCGACATCCCCACTACTGTCACCGCACAACCATCATTATCTCAATCTCAGCCAAAGCCAAAGCCTAAAAGGCTGATGAAAGCCCAACCCAAGGCAACGGTAACTCAGATCAATTCTAAGGACACCTTGCTTATCTCCACGTTGGTCGAGGGCGAGAAGAGCTCTTTTGCTGCCGAGAAGAGGCCCGCCGAGGCCGCACCCTCCGAATCAACCAGGTCAAAAAAATCGAGGTTTGAGTCGGCAACAACCTCGGGCTCTCTGAAGTCTAATGCCTCCTGGGCTCCTCCAATTACAATTGAGGACAAACCGGTCAGAGCTGGCGACATCGCCAATGACATTGAAGTCGGCGTTGCCCTCTCTACCGCCTTGCTTCTTTCCAAAGATCTCAATCATAGCCGAGATGATGAAGTCTGAAAATTCGCTCTAATGTTCTGACATTCGTACAAAGTAAGCCCCTAACACTTGGTACTTTACATTATCTATTTCTTTTACTTAGAAAATTTTGCTAACTTTTGTTCTGTCCATTTCTTCTAGGTGATTCAGCATAGCCACTCCTTCGCAATGCAAGCCTTCAACATTAAGAAGGAGTTGGCAAATAAGACCAAGGAGGTTGCTGGCTTGCAGAAGGCCATTAACAAGGCTGAGGGCAAAATGAAGGCCTTGATAGATCAGGCCGAGGCAGCCAAGAAAGCTTAGGATGAGGCCGAGGAAAAGGCAGATGTTGCAGAGGCCATTGCCAAGGTCCTTGAGGCCCAGAAGAATGAGGCCCAAGTAAAAACTGCCGAAGCTCAGGCCGAGCTCTGGGTTGCCCTGGCCACAAAAGAAGCTGAGATCAAGACGGCTGATGAGAAGGCGTACATCGAGGGGGCAGCCGACGTCAAGGAAGATTACAAGAGACAAGTGAAGCAGGCATGTGATAAGGGTTTCACCCTTAGTTGGATGGTTGCTCTAAAGAAATTGGCTGTCCCTGAGGACTCTCCCCTAAAAAATGCCAACAACCTCATCCTACCATTCCCCCTTGCTCCAAGCCAATTCGAGGACAAGGCTGAGTCCAAGGAGGAAGCTGAGGCTGAGAAGAAAAAAGAAGCTGCTGGGGCCAAGTCCACTACTTTGAATGTGCAAGTTGTGGACTTGTCTCAGGATAAGGAGGATGAGGTCTCCAAAGATGCTACCCCTGAGAAGACAACATCTAACGCGCCTATCGCAGAGAAGAGCATCGACCAGACTCTTCAAGAGATTGATGCCGAGTTCGCAGCTAAGAAGGCTGTCGAGATGTCACGACCCCAATCCGCCCCTAGTAGAATGGTGCCATGATGGCCAGTAATCCGAGATTACCGAAGGCCAACTTTCAAAATTCACACACAATCAGAGTATAATATATGGGGCGTACATGTGCGGAAGCAATTTATGTAAATCTAATTAGTCCATAAGAGCCGTGCATAGATCAAATGAAATGACATACATCTTTACATAGCTTTACAACTTGGATATACAAACAAAATAAAATACATTTTACATCTTGATAAAAGGCTTCTTGAGCCGACATGTTCAAAATACATAAGTCCTCAAGATTGTCGACATAACATGCATCAAACATCATCTTGCAAATAACACATCTGGCGTTTAAAACCTTCTTGCTTGTTACCTACATATATACATAGAGAGGGTGAGCTTGGATACTCAGTGAATGGTACAAGTAATAAAGGGTTTAATGAATGACATCCGAGATCTTTATCAAAACAATACATAAAATAGCTTGTACATCAATCTTGGTTTTTTTTCAAAACATGTGTGCTACAAAAGCTTAAAGTCCCTTAGCACGTACGGACTAACTTGATGTGCTACGAATGCTTATAGTCCCTTAGCACGCACGGACTAACTTGATGTGCTACGAATGCTTATAGTCCCTTAGCACGCACGGACTAACTTGATGTGCTACAAACGCTTATAGTCCCTTAGCACGCACGGACTAACTTGATGTGCTACGAATGCTTATAGTCCCTTAGCACGCACGGACTAACTTGATGTGTTACAAATGCTTATAGTCCCTTAGCACGCACGGACTAACTTGATGTGCTACAAACGCTTATAGTCCCTTAGCACGCGTGGACTAGTGCCACAAATGCTTAAAGTCCCCTGGCACGTACGGACTTCCAGAAATGTCATCAAAACGAGATAATACTTGATATTCAAAATAGGGATCATCATTCATGTTCAACAATACTTTTCAAAACAAGCAAAGCGAAGCTTTAACAAAACGTTATAACATAGCTTTATTAAAAATACCACTCACATAGTTCTTGGGACGTCGGGATCAAGGCAAAGGTCCAAGTCCTACAAACACATGGCAATCACATTCTCAAAACAAGCTTTACATGCATGCAAATGATCTAGGGAAAACATGCTGGAAATGACCTAGGGAAAACATGCTAGAAATGACCTAGGCAAAACATGCTGGGTACCAACCAGGTCCTGGAATGGATGTACAGAGATGATCTAGGCTAAAATGACCTAGCTGGGTGAACTCAGGAGGTCTTGGCCGAGGTCCCACACCTCTTGGCCGAGGTGTGGTTACCTAGGCTTCGGGGTGCAGCTGCCTGCCGAGGTGTTACAAGGTGCCGGCAAGGATGTACCATGTCGGCTTAGCTGTGCAGTGGTTAGCCTAGGTGTGCATGCAAAATAGATTAAGGTTCAAGTGATCATGCAAGGTAGGCCAAGGTGAGATACGATGCTTGGCCTAGGTGTGTGATCTAGGCAAGAGTGGTCTCGGCGACTACACTTCGGGAAGTGAAGTATGGAAATCTGGGTTTCCACCCGTGAAGAACATGAAGAACATGAACATGAAGACATGAATGAGATGAATGCCAAAATCATAACTTGCTTATACAAAATCTGAGTTTTCATGCCATGAGTTCGAAAACATGGACCTTGGTACCCATACTTGAAGATCATATGAAAACAAACATGAAAACATGGACCTTGGTGCAAACTCTTGGATCAAAACATGACTTTTCTTGAAGAACACTTGAATATCATTTTCTCTCTCTAAAACCGAACTTCAAAACAATGCATGGCTTACAAATCATATTCAATCATGCAATGCAATAACATAAACATAAAGAGCTACATGAGCAAGTCAAGAATCTAACCTTAGAACACGAATCTAACGGTTTGATCTCTAGTAATCGAGCTTGGATCTCTACTCTCTCTCAAGAACTCTTCTCCCTCTTCCTAGAGCTTCTCTCTCTTCTTCCAAGAACAAAACACAACAAATGATAGTTTCTCTCTCTATCGGCTGACTTAACACTCTGCTCGGACACGTGGCGTTACCGGGTTGGCTCTCCTCAAAAAGGTGACAGATTGACAAGACTTGACTCTGACAAAGCGTACTCAACAAGCTACACAGCAAAACACTCCGGCAAGGAATGACATCGGCAAAGGACAAGGCATCGGCAAACAAAGAACAATGACCTCGGCTAATGACAAAACTCCGGCTAAGGTCAAGACTTCGGCAACTAAGGTAACAATGATCTCGGCTAGGAAGGACAACACTTGACTAAGCTGTGCCACACCTCGGCCCAGATGTGCCACACCTCGGTCTAGGTCACACCATTCGGGACAAGATCACTTTACAAGGATAACATCTCGGCCCAGGATAATACACATCTCGGCCTCGGCGATACACACACCTCGCCCAGATGATAATCATCTCGCCAATATGCAGACGAAGGTGGAGGTCACACAAACAGATTCCAAAGTAGCTACAGGCTCAGGATGACCTCGGCTTGGTAATGATCTAAGCTTAATCATAACAAGGCTTGACATGACTTAGGCTTAGCATGACCTAGGCTTAACACAACCTAGGCTTAACAATACAAGGAAGGAACAAAGCATACATATATACACTTAGGCAAATCAAATACGTACAAAACATAGCAAGATTCATGAATGTTAACTTAGCAAAGCACGGTTATGCGAATGCACATGAACATGACTATGGTATGAAATGTGGGTCCTTACACGAGAAGTCTTCCCAACTGTCTTTTGGGGCTAAGAGAGAACCTGCCGCCGACGCCGAGTAGTTTATTTTGATGCTTTTCCTATTTTCTATACCTCGTACATTTTTCTTACTTTTGAAACAATGTAAGCTTTAATTTGGCTGACGTGCCACTTTTGTAGTCTGAACAATTACTCTTTAATATCAAGCCAAAGTGCCTTATTTCCTTATCTGAATGCAGCTTTAATTTTCTTCTTTCAATGTGATTGCATGTTTGTCTTCTTTTCACTGTTTTGTATGATTCTATACTTAGAATAATTTACATGTCCTCAACGTACACCTTAACTGTGTAATCTTCTCGGTGTGGAATACTTCAGCTATACCCACTAACAGTTTATCTTGGCTTTGACCTAACACATGAAAATATTTTATCATAATATTTTCACAAGTGTTATTTACAACTAGCCACTTCACTCTTTACTTATCAGGACCTCCATCTTCTATTATTTCAATATAACCCTGGGTTAACTTCAACTTGTAAACTTTTCTTAGAATTTCGACAAGTGTTAAACCAACTTCCTTTAACATAACCTCGGCTTAACTTCAACTTGTAAATTTTTTTTAAAATTTCAACAAGTGTTAAACCAATTTCCTTTAACATAACCTCGGCTTAACTTTAACTTGTAAATTTTTCTTAAAATTTTAACAAGTGTTAAACCAACTTTAGCTTGTAAATTCCAACTCCTAAGTATCATTCTTCAGCCCTCTGCCCCCTAATGTGAACTTAAGTTCCACTTGGGTTCTTATTAAGCATGTGGCTTTGACCATGTAGCCGAGGTCAGATTCAAACAAAGATTGGCCGAGGTTACCAACCTTGGTCTCTTTGTTAATCTGACTGACATGCATTTAGCTCCAATCTGTGTCTGATTCTGCCGATATGGCAAGTTCAGGTTAATCCAACTTAGTTCAACTCTATTATATGCAAGTATAATTATACTTTGCCATATAATAAGTCTAAGTTATTCATCATGTTTCGCTTAGAAACATAGCCAACTTAGTTCAACTCTGTTACATGCAAGTATAATTCGACTCTGTCATATAATAAGTCTAAGTTATTCGTCATGTTTCGCTTAGAAACACTGCAAACTTAGTTCACCTCTATTATATACAAGTATAATTCAACTTTGCCACATAATAAGTCTAAGTTATTCGTCATGTTTCGCTTAGAAACATCGCCAACTTAGTTCAACTCTATTATATGCAAGTATAATTCAACTCTGCCATATAATAAGTTTAAGTTATTCGTCATGTTTCAATCAGAAATATCGTCAACTTAGTTCAACTCTATTATATGCAAGTATAATTCAACTCTGCCATATAATAAGCCTAAGTTATTTGTCATGTTTCAATAAAAAATATCGTCAAGTATCTTGTCAGTCATATTACACAAGTTTTTTTTTATAAAAAAAATAAGAGAAAACTTTATTATTACTTCGGCTAATAGCAAAAAACTTAAAAAACAAGAAAATCTAATGATAGAATAACTTCAGATTGCAAGTATTCCAGGTTCTTGGCAACTCTTTACCTTCATTGTCTTCAAGCCGATATGCCCCATTGCCCAAGACCGAGATGATTCTATAGGGTTCCTCTCAATTCAGGCCAAGCTTGCCCTCTCTGAGATCCTTCTTGTTGCCGACGACCTTTCTCAGGACGAGATCACCAACTTAAAACTCTTGTGGGCTGACCTTCCCATTATAAGCCCTGGCAAGTTGCTACTGGTATGCCCCCAGCTGAATTGCTGCTTTCTCCCTTCTTTCTTCTAGCAGATCCAGATCTTGGGCTAGGAATGCCTCATTGGTCCCATTTTCTACTCCCTGGGTTCTGATCCCTGGGATGCCGACCTCTAGTGAGATAACTGCTTCAGTGCCATAAGCCATGGCAAATGAGGACTCCCTAGTTGATCTTCTCGGCGTAGTCCGATATGCCTAGAGTACATTGGGCAACCCTTCCACCTACTTTTCCTTTGCTGCTTTTAGCATCTTCTTGATCCTATCCAAGATAACCTTATTGGAGGCTTCTGCTTGTCCATTACTTTGAGGAAAGTTTGGAGTAGAGTAATAGTTCTTGATTTTGTACTTTGAACAGAAGCTCTTGATTAGCTTACTGTCAAACTATGTACCATTGTCAGCTATTATTGCTTTTGGGATCCTAAACCTAGTGATGATGTTCTTCCATATGAAGTTCTTTATATCCACGTCCTGAATTTTTGCAAGGGGTTCAGCTTCTACCCACTTGGTGAAGTAATCTGTTGCCACTAGTAGGTACTTCCTTTGTCCAGTTGCTTGAGGCAATTGTCCAACGAGATCCATGCCCCATTGGGCAAATGGCCAAGGGCTGGACACTGGGTTCAAGTCTGCTACTAGTTGATGTATTAAAGGTGCAAACCTTTTGTAACAACCCTCGTACTGATTACCGTTAAACCACTGAATTACCTACTGATCATCGCTAAACTGAACTGATAATGACTGATAAGTGAACTGGATGAACTACTGAATAGACTGAATGAAATCAAAATCAAACGAATGAGTTTGTCTATTTAATTACATATTGCATCTGTGACTTATGTGATTATCTGTTTGATTCATATGTTTAATCAGAAATTGAAAGCCTTATCGGCGGCCGATTTAGAAACCGTTTGATGTTTTGTAATCAGCATAATATTTGTGATTTAATGATGTATTTATCTGAAAATTGGTTAGGAATGATTAAATTAGATTAAATTAAGTCAATTAAAGAGTTTGTCTTAATTACCGAATTGCCACTAAGTGGCCACTACATCACACACATACTTAGAGACTTGTTTTCATTGTGATCAAACATTTCATCAGCTCATTTGAGCTCCTAGCCGACCAAACAAGAGAGCTTAGAGAGAGAGAGAGTTCATCTTGAAGATTTAAGCTCAAATTGTTAGAATTGCTTGGAGAATTGAAGTGGTTGCTAGGAAATTGTCAACTTAAGCCTCCAAAACTTGTAATTGGAACTCTAGGTAAGGAACCATCTTCTTATTGTTGTCCTTGAGCTAAGTTTTGCATGATTTATGCATCATTGTAGAGCTAAGACATGATATTGTTCATATATGTTGGATTGAAGTCAAATTCATGCATGCATGTTTATATTGGTGAGTTTGAAGTTGAGTTCATGGCAATTTGGCACATGCATGTTCATGGTATTATTATAGTCCATGTTTTCAACTGGCTTTTCAAAGAATTGAGCTCATTTGAGCATGATTGGAAGCTTAGAATTGGTTTAAAGATCATGCATGTCATGTTTTGAAAGTGTTCTTGAAAATGGTTTGAAATTGAGTTTAATTGAAACACCCTTGGGCCTTGATTTCTTAAATTGAGTTTTAAAACTTGTTATTCTATGTGTTTGAAGGAGTTTTCCAGAAAATGGGCCCAAGAGGATCGAATTTGGAGCATCAAAACTTGGTTTGAAACTTCGAGGATCGAATCTGGATTTTCCAGATGGACGTCCGCTTCGAAGTGCCGCCGGCGGAATGCATGCTCGAGATTTTCTCGCATTGTTTCTGATCCGCTTGAGCGGGATTTTAACGCCGGCGGAAAATCGCGATCCAAGATTTTTACACCTTTCATCACCGCCGGCGGCGGAATGTACGCTTCGGCGTGGGCCTTTGTGTGCTTGTCCGCCGGCGAAACTCAAGGCCGGCGGAGGCCCTGTTCACTGAAAATTCTGAAATTGTTTTCTAAGTGCATTTTTGCATCCTCATCGCATCCTAGGCATTCTTAGGCCTAGTTTAGAGCATCTTAATGAGGATGTAGACATAGAACCACACCGAGGAATTTAGGGATTTAATTATCATCCTTTCCAACTGTAAACTTAGTGTGTGTTCTATTTGATTGACTGTTTAGGGTTGACTCTCGGGGACGCGCTCTAGCTACTGATAGCCCAATCACTGTGAGTAACAGATTGTGTAAAGATATGTTCAAATGGTTATATTTTGAATACTGAACTGAACTGTTTATTGAACTGATATTATTTACTGAATGAATGTATGTCCTATTTCCTGAACTGTATTGTGGCATCCTTAGCACCTACTGTTATTGACTGTTACAGAGCTCTGTCGGTTTCCTTGTGAAACCATACTGATTGATGGCCATCATTACTGTTGGGTCTGTTAAGGCCCGGTCCTTTTGGACCTACTGTTTATAGGCTAATGGATGTACCACATATGACTGATTGATTGAAATACTGATTGACTGAAATACTGAAAGATTGCAATGCTGTATAATGAATTGATTTCATTACTGTAAGGACATTCATTCATAACCTCTTTACACTGTATGTTATTCACTGGGCTTTAGCTCACTGTTTATATATATATGTAGGTGCTCAGCCACCAGACCGGAGCTAGGAGCGTGGGATTGGTCCCCGCTTTGTCACCAAATTTTGTGCCTCCTGTGAGGTCCCGAGACGCCATGCCATGGCTTGGGGTGTTTTTGTCCCCATAGGTCTCATCTTGTTTTTGTCTTTGTTATGCGTTCAGTATAGGCTTTCTTTATCTTGTTATCGAGGGATTGAGTCCCCGTACTGAATGTCTGTAATGATTGTGTATACTGTACTGGTAGTGAATGCATAAATGTATGAAAATGTTTTTGGCATCTGATTAACACTGACTCTATGGACACTAGTTTTACTGCTTTTGGCTTCCGCCAGCCCGAACTCTGTATTTCAGATATCGATTGGCGGCCTTTGGTAATCTCGACATCGCCACATTCTGCTAAACCCATAGGGCGGGTTTGGGTCGTGACAAAGTGGTATCGAGCGATACTTAACCATTTAGTTATACCGCACACACGTGTCCAAATGAGCTATAGGGTGTCCTAGAAAAGCAAATAGGGCATCTCATGAATTTGAAAAGTGTGTGCTTATGACTGACTGATTATATGTTAAAGTGTTAAACTGTTTAATTGTACAACTGTTTATAATGATAACTGGTATAACTGCTATAGTGAAATGGATAATGCAAATGAAACTGAAGCATCATCCTCTGAGGCCAGAATGGCCAGACTTGAACAAATGATGGGACTGATAATGGAAAGACTAGAACAACAACCGAACCAACAGCCCCCACCTCCTCCTCCTCCGGTGCAACCGGAACAGAATGTACAGAATGTGAATGTTAATGAGGTGGACATTATTACCGACTCGAGATTCAAGAAAATGATACCCACGTCCTTTCAGGGAGGCTTAGAACCGTTAAAGGCTGAAGCTTGGGTTCTTGAGACCGAAAAGTTGTTTGAGGTTTTTCCGTGCTCTGAAGCAAACAAAGTTTTGTTGGCAACCTTCACCCTTCAGGAAGAAGCCAGAAGGTGGTGGATGTTGACTCGTGATGGAAATACCATTCTGACTTGGGCTCAGTTCAAGGAGTCCTTCTTTGAAAAATATTTTCCTTGATTGCATCAGTGACGTAAAAGTGGCCGAGTTTGAGCAGTGAGGAGACAGGCAAAACATCTGTTGCCGAGTATGAGAAGCAATTTACTGAATTTGCTAGGTATGCACCACATATGGTGGATCTGGAATTATAAGAAGGAGGAGGTTTGAAGGCGGCCTTAGTGTTGCTATCCAGACCGGATAAATGTTTTGAAAATGCCAACTTATGTAGGTGTTCTCGACCGGCATTGATGGTCGAGACAAATATTGCAAAGATAAAACAATCAAACACCGACAAGTGAGTGGCAAGGAAAAGGCAGGTTTTAAATTTAAGAAAGGCAAGCATAACCCTACAAACAAGAAATGAATCACGGGCTCGACTACTAGCCCCAGCCAAGGGAGTGGATTTACTCCACCCTGTTCCATATGTGGCAACAAGCACAAAGGGGTTTGTTACCAGGTTTCTGGAGCTTGTTTCAGGTGTGGCAAGGTGGGCCACAGAATCAAAGACTGCCCTTCTGCTCCGCCAGCTAGTAGTAAAGCTGCACCAAGCGCAGCAGCATCGAATGTAGCACCAAAACCGAACCCCAAAGCTACCGGGAAAGAGCCTATGAGGCAGGGCCGAGTGTTTGCCCTAGTACCGGGAGACGTGCAAAATCGAGACCGTGTGTCGTATCCTCTCTATCTGTGCTCGTAATGCTTATGTATTGATTGATTCGGGTCTACATTCTTATGTGTCGATGCTTTTTCGCGTAAATTGAATAGACCCTTAGAACCCATGAACTATTTGTTAGTCAGATCATCACTGTTGGGGGATCCATGACATGTGCATATATGTATCCTGCTTGTGAGATTATTGTTGGGGATATGCATCTGTTTATTGATTTACTGCCATTGAACATAGACCATTTTGATGTAATATTGGGGATGGATTGGCTACAAAAATATCATGCCACTATAGACTGTGTAACAAAACAAGTAGTGTTCCGTCCACCGGGTTTGCCCGAATTTGTGTTTAATGGGAGTGGAGTAGTACCTCCTCCATATCTGATTTCTTCTGTAAAGGCTGTCAAATTGATTAGAAAGGGGTGTAAAGGATATCTGTGTTCTGTATTGACTGTACCTGCTAATGATAATGTTAAAACTGATGTGAATTGTATTCCTATAGTCGAGAATTCGATGTATTTCGGATGAATTGCGAGGATTTGATTGACAGGGAAATTGAATTTATTGTGGATGTGGTTCCGGGTACCCAGCCGACATCTAAAGCCCCCTATAGAATGGCTCCAATCGAATCGAAGAATTGAAGGTACAATTGCAGAACTGTTAGACAAGAAGTTTATCGACTCGAGACGTCACCGTGGGGTGCACCTGCTTTTTGTTTGTAAAGAAGAAAGACTCACCGAGACTGCGGCATTGATTACCGTGGAATGAACAAGGTAATCAGAAGAATAAATATCCATTACCGCGTATTGATGATTTATTTGACGATTCTGAGGTGCACAAGTGTTTTCCAAGATTGATCTTAGATCGGGGTATCACCAATTGAAAGTCAAACCGGAAGACATTGATAAAACTGCTTTCAGAACGAGGTATGGCCACTTTGAATTTTTAGTTATGCCGTTCGGAGTTACGAATGCCCCTGCTGCATTTATGGACCTCATGAACAGAATATTTAAACCATACCTTGATGATTTCATTGTAGTATTTATTGATGACATATTGATCTATTCTAAGACTGTAGAAGAACATGAACAGCATCTAAGACTTGCCCTGCAAACCTTAAGAGAACAGAAACTGTATGCTAAACTGTCTAAATGTGAATTTTGGCTTGATCATATAATGTTTTTGGGACATGTTGTTAGCAAAGATGGAATTTCTGTTGACCCGCAGAAAATCGAAGCTGTAGTGAACTGGCCTAGACCAACAAATGTGACTGAAGTCCGAAGCTTTTTGGGACTGGCTGGATATTACAGAAGGTTTGTCAAAGATTTCTCCAAGATTGCTTTACCACTGACTCAGTTGACACAAAAAGGGGTATCATTTGTTGGGTGACGGAGGAATCAACATTTCAGAAGCGAAAACCCGACTTGTGATCGCACCGATTTTGACTCTACCTTCAGTGCGGATGGTTATACTGCTTTTAGTGATGCTTCTCATAAGGGTTTGGGGTGTGTTTTAATGCGAGAATGGGAGAGTTATTGCTTATGCTTCCCAGTTGAGACCGCGAAAAGAACTACCCGACCCATGACTTAGAACTTGTTGCAGAGTGTTTGCCTTGAAAAATCTGGCGTCATTATTTGTATGGAGCAACATGTGAGGTGTATCTTCGACCACAAGAGCTCAAGTACTTTTTCACGCAGAAAAGAACTGAATATGAGACAATGGAGATGGCTTGAGCGATAAAGACTATGACCTCTGATTTTGTACCATCAGGAAAAGCCAACACCGCTTCGATGCATTGAGCCGAAAATCGATTGGGAACTTAGCCTCGCTTTGTTGGACGAAAGAGTTGCTTCTTGATCCGGAAAGGTCTGAAATTGAAATTGTTTTGAAAGAACAAGGTGGAACCTTAGTGCTATTATCGTCAACCAAATTTTGATTGAAGAAATTAAAGAGAAACAACAACTGGATGATTACTTGAAGAAAATCATTGAAGAAAGGGATTCAAAACCGAAACCGGGATTCAAATTTGAGAACAATGTTCTGAAATTTCAAGACAGACTATGTGTACCAAATGACACTGAATTGAAAGGAAGAGTTACGCAAGAAGGCCACGATTCAAGTTTTCGATTCACCAGGAATCTGAAAATGTACCAAGATTTGAAGCAATTTACGTGGCGAATGAAGAAAGAAATTGCCGACTTTGTGTCTAAATGTCTTCATTGCCAGCAGTCAAAGTGAACATCAACGACTGCCGGATTCTCGCAACCCTGCCCATACCAGAGTGGAAATAGGGCATATCACGATGGATTTTATCGTTGGATTACCTCGCTCAGAAAGGTATGGACTCTATTTGGGTTATTGTTGATAGATGACTAAATCGCACACTTCCTACTGTCAAGACGATTTATAATGCGATAGATTGGGTCATATCTATATTGATGAGATTGTGAGATTGCATGGAGTGCTGTATCTATTGTTTCGACAGGATTCAAGTTTACATCGAGGTTCGCGAGCCTCTGATTGCATTAGTCTTGAATTGAGGTCGAGTAGTGCCTATCATCCTCAGACAGATGGACGGTGAAAAGGACCATCCGACTCTAGAGGATTTCTTGAGAATGTGTCTTGGACTTTCGTGGAAATTGGGAAAGTCATTTGCCATTGGTGAATTCGCCACAACAACAACTACCATTCGAGTATCGGTATGGCGCCTTCGAGGCATTGTATGGCGAAAGTGTAGATCTCCAATCTGTGGGCGAAGTTGGAGATGGGCCGTTCTTGGGCCCGAGATTGTATATAAACGGCCGAGAAAGTGAAATTGATACAAATAGAGACCGAAAACCGCGAGCAGATGTAAGAGTTATGCAGATGTCGAAGGCGGATAGAGAATATGAAGTGGGTGATCACGTGTTTGTGAAAGTGACACCAATGAAAGGCCGACTTCGTTTTGGAGTCAAAGGCAAGCTAGCGCCAGGTATGTCGGACCGTGACGATTATTGAGAAAATCAATCCGGTGGCGTAACAAGTTGCGCTCCCTCCTGAAATGGAGCATATGCATAACGTCTTCCACATTTCGATGTTGAGAGACTATCTTTGAGATCCGTTTCATGTGATTGAGCCTACCCGTATCGTCTTTGAGTGATGACTACACTTACGAGGAACGGCCTATCTGATTGTAAACCGACGGATCAAGAAACTGAGAAACAAAGAGATTCCGCTTAGTGAAAGTTGATCGCGTAACCATGGTGGTGTGTATGCCACTTGGGAAAGGGAAGATGACATGGCTAGGCGATATCCGGATTTGTTCCCGCTGAATCCTGTTTTCTTCCAGACTGAAGGTAACTCGAGTTTAGAGGACTAAACTCCTTATAAGGAGGGGAGACTGTAACAACCCTCGTACTGATTACCGTTAAACCACTGAATTACCTACTGATCATTGCTAAACTGAACTGATAATGACTGATAAGTGAACTGGATGAACTACTGAATAGACTGAATGAAACTGAAACTGAAACTGAATGAGTTTGTCTATTTAATTACATATTGCATCTGTTGACTTATGTGATTATCTGTTTGATTCATATGTTTAAACTGTAAATTGAAGGCCTTATCGGCGGCCGATTTAGAAACCGTTTGATGTTTTAGACTCAGTAGAATATTTGTGATTTAATGATGTATTTATCTGAAAATTGGTTAGGAATGATTAAATTAGATTAAATTAAGTCAATTAAAGAGTTTGTCTTAATTACCGAATTGCCACTAAGTGGCCACTACATCACACACACACTTAGAGACTTGTTTTCATTGTGATCAAACATTTCATCAGCTCATTTGAGCTCCTAGCCGACCAAACAAGAGAGCTTAGAGAGAGAGAGTTCATCTTGAAGATTTAAGCTCAAATTGTTAGAATTGCTTGGAGAATTGAAGTGGTTGCTAGGAAATTGTCAACTTAAGCCTCCAAAACTTGTAATTGGAACTCTAGGTAAGGAATCATCTTCTTATTGTTGTCCTTGAGCTAAGTTTTGCATGATTCATGCATCATTGTAGAGCTAAGACATGATATTGTTCATATATGTTGGATTGAAGTCAAATTCATGCATGCATGTTTATATTGGTGAGTTTGAAGTTGAGTTCATGGCAATTTGTCACATGCATGTTCATGGTATTGTTATAGTCCATGTTTTCAACTTGCTTTTCAAAGAATTGAGCTCATTTGAGCATGATTGGAAGCTTAGAATTGGTTTAAAGATCATGCATGTCATGTTTTGAAAGTGTTCTTGAAAATGGTTTGAAATTGAGTTTAATTGAAACACCCTTGGGCCTTGATTTCTTAAATTGAGTTTTAAAACTTGTTATTCTATGTGTTTGAAAGAGTTTTCCAGAAAATGGGCCCAAGAGGATCGAATTTGGAGCATCAAAACTTGGTTTGAAACTTCGAGGTGAATCTGGATTTTCCAGATTTTGACGTCCTTCGGCGAAGTGCCGCCGGAGCGGGGAATGCATGCTCCCAGTATTTTCTCGCATTGTTTTACAGTCCGCTCGAGCGGGGATTTTAACGCTCGAGCGGGAAAATCGCGCATCCAGCATTTTTGCACCTTTCATCAGTCCGCTCGAGCGGCGGAATGTCTGTCGGCGTGGGCCTTTGTGTGCTTGTCCGCCGAAAGGGAAACTCGGGCGGCGAGGCCCTGTTCACTGAAAATTCTGAAATTGTTTTCTAAGTGCATTTTTGCATCCTCATCGCATCCTAGGCATTCTTAGGCCTAGTTTAGAGCATCTTAATGAGGATGTAGACATAGAACCACACCGAGGAATTTAGGGATTTAATTATCATCCTTTCCAACTGTAAACTTAGTGTGTGTTCTATTTGATTATTTGTTTAGGGTTGACTCTCGGGACGCTCTAGCTCTTGATAGCCCAATCCTTTGTGAGTAGCAGATTGTGTAAAGATATGTTCAAATGGTTATATTTTGAATCTTGAATGAACTGCATTTATTGAACTGATATTATTCTTGAATGAATGTATGTCCTATTTCGAATCAGTAGGCATCCTTAGCACCCATGTTATTGGTATTCTGAGCTCTGTCGGTTTCCTTGTGAAACCATACTGATTGATGGCCATCATTACTGTTGGGTCTGTTAAGGCCCGGTCCTTTTGGACCTACTGTTTATAGGCTAATGGATGTACCACATATGACTGATTGATTGAAATACTGATTGACTGAAATACTGAAAGATTGCAATGTTGTATAATGAATTGATTTCATTACTGTAAGGACATTCATTCATAACCTCTTTACCCTGTATGTTATTCACTGGGCTTTAGCTCACTGTTTATATATATATGTAGGTGCTCAGCCACGGCACCGAGCTAGGGCGTGGGATTGGTCCCGATTTGTCGGCCGGCCTTTGTGCCTCACTTTGTGAGGTTCGAGGCGCCATGCCATGGCTTGGGGTGTTTTGTGTCCCCATAGGTCTCATCTTGTTGTGTCTTTGTTATGCGTTCTTTGTATATTTCTTTATCTTGTATCGAGGATTGAGTCCCGTCTTGAATGTCTGTAATGATTGTGTATACTGTACTGGTAGTGAATGCATAAATGTATGAAAATGTTTTTGGCATCTGATTAACACGACTCTATGGACACTAGTTTTCTTTGTTTTGGCTTCGCCAGTTCTGAACTCTGTATTTCTTGTATTCGATTGGCGGGCCTTGGTAATCTCGGATTCTTGGCGATTCTGGTGCTAAACCCATAGGGCCGGGTTTGGGTCGTGACACCTTTGGCACTTTTCACACTTCTTGACATAGGTTTGAGCGTCTTTCTGCATGTAGGGCCACTAGTACCCCTGAGTAATGGCCCTATTGTGACAACCCTCACCACTGTTTACTGATAATACCACTAATTAGTGCTAATCTATGATTAAGCATGTTAACTGACTGATTGACTGAAATTTTGACTGATTAAAGTATATTAGTTTAAATGCATGTCTATCTGTTTGACTGCTAAATTATCTGTTCATGTATTATGTTTAAACTGTAAATTGAAGGCCTTATCGGCGGCCGAATCTGAAATTGATTAGTGTTTTATGCTAATTGGAATTTATGTGATTTTATGATAAATTTAGTTGAAATTTGATTTGGTATGATTAAATTAGATTAAATAATGTTAAATTTCATTAGTTTGGTTATTCACCAAATTGCCATTTAGTGGGTTATGCTAGGCCACTCCTCCTCTCACCCTCTACATTGTTTGAGCACCTTTTCCTCAGCCATTTTGAGAGCTAAAACCGAGTAGAGTGAGAGAGTGAGGGAAATTGAGTTCAACTTGAAGGTTTTGCTTGGGAATTAAAGGAATTGAAGGTTGATTGTATAATTGAGCTCTCATTCTTGTAATTGAGGAACCTAGGTATGGAATTTATCCTCTTAATTGTTAAATGAAGTCTTATATTGCATGGTTCATGAAAGTTTAGTGAGTTGAGTCTAGAATTGGCTTAATGAGTTGAATTGAGGCTTAGACCATGCATGCATGTGCATATATTGAAGTTTTGAAGTTGTTTCATGAAAATTATTGCATGCATGTTCATATTTTGGGTCTTGATCCATGAACTCACCATGTTTTGAAGTTAAATCTTGTATTTGATCTTGTTTTAGCACATTGGAGTTCCAAGGAACCTATACATGTGTTGAATTTGCATTGTTCTTCATGTTCATGAAAACTTCTTTGAAATTGAATTTAATTGAATTACCTTTGGGCTTTGATTTCTCAAATTGATCTTTGAAACATGTAATATTATGGGTTTTGAAGAGTTTTCCAGAAAATTAGCCCAAGAGGATCGAAATTTATGCTTTAAAGTTAATTTTGAGCTTGAGGTTTAAATCTGGAAATTCCAGATTTTGGACTTACGCTCGAGCGTAGGATTCCACGCTCGAGCGAGCACTCTGAGTTCATGCAGTCATTTCGGCGTGGAAAATGCCTTTCGGCGTGAAAATCTTATATATCGATACTTTCATGTGTTTCTGATTTGCTCGGCGAGGAATGCACCTTTCGGCGAGGACTTGTGTCTCACGCTCGAGCGGGGATCGAGCGCCCGTCGAGCGTGAATTTCATGCATCCAGTATTTTCTCTGTAGTTTATAGTCCGCTCGAACAGCAAGTTCTGCTTCGGCGTTTGTTAGCATGTCCGCTAAGCGTGAAAGCCTTTCGGCGAGACCCCTATTTTTTGAAAATTTTGAAAAGTGTTTTAAAGTGCATTTTTGCATCCTCATTCCATCCTAGGTATTCCTAGGCCTAGTTTAAGGCATCCTAATGAGGATAATGCTATAGAACCACACCGAGTCAAGATAGGGACTAAGTTATTGTTTCCCAAATGTGTAACTTAGTGTGTGTTCATCCTGCAACTGTGTAGGGTTTGCATCCGGAGACGCGCACTAGCTTATTTGTAGCCCAGAACTCTGTGAGTAACATTGTTGTAAAGATATATTCAAACATGAATATTTGCTAAATGATCAACTGTACTGTTTTTTTGAAATGATATTTCTTACTGAATGAATACTTGTCCTATTTGCGAACTGTATTCGTGGCATTCATAGCAATTTTACTGTTACTGTACTGTACTGCTACTGTCACAAAGATCTCTGTTGGTTCCCATGTTTGGAACCACTACTGTTTACTGATATGATGGCCATCAACTGACCGTTCGGTCTGTTAAGACCTACTGTACTGTTTTGCTATTGGATGTACCACTTATGACTGCTATGATCGGATAACTGATATACTGTTCGAATGGCTGTTTTAAATATTGAAAGGACATTCATTCTTAACCTCTTTACGCATATGTTATTCACTGGGCTTTAGCTCACTGTTTATATATATATGTAGGTGTCTAGGCACCGGATCGGAGCTAGGAGCGTTGGGTTAAACTCTCTTTTTGTCAAGCCAACCACTATGCCTCACTGCGACGTTCCAAGCCTGACCGAGCCAAGGCTGTTTGGTGTGTTTTAGATTCCCCTTTTTTGTCTATGTTTTGTGATACTGTATAGATTGAATGATAATTGTACTGTACTGTTCTAATAGGGATTAGGTCCCTGTCCTGGATGATTGTATATGAACGTATATGTACTGTTTATGTGAATATGTATGAAAAGTCTTTTTGTATACAGAATGTCACAGCTCATTGGACATCTTCTATTTACTGTTTTGGCTTACCTTGCATGTACTACGTATTCTTGTTTTAATGTTGGCGGGCCTTTGGTAATCGTCCGGATTCTTGGCGATTCTGATGCTAAATCCATAGGGGGTGGGTTTGGGTCGCGACACCTATGAGCAAGTGACCTGCCCCTTGCGTGGCTTCCACATACTCTTTCATGTATCTCATACAGAAAATCTTCAACCTGTGAAGGATGCACACACCTCAGAAGGGGTCCAGTAAAAAATCTTCTGTAGAGATGTCATACGCTATCAGCCTGAACTTGCCGACTTGATGCGATCTTGTGCGCCTCTTTATGATCATTTGGCAGTTTCCCATCTCTAAGGAATACTATTATTGCATCCATCCAACTTGGTCCCATCTCCACACACATTGCTTCACGCTCTGTGTTCAGTGGTTTTATGCTTGGACCTAACAAGTAGTTAACCATTTTCGTCCTTGCCTCTCCAGGCTTCATTGCACTAGCCAGGTTGGCCAGAGCATCAGCATGGCTGTTGTCGTCTCGGCTAACCTGCTGTAGTCAGCAATTTTGAAATAAGACTACTAGTCTGCCCACCTCCTTTACATAGGCCGACATTATTTTATCTCGGGCTGCATATTCGCCTGTTGCCTGGTTGACTATAAGTTGGGAGTCATAGAAGACTATTACCTCGTCAGCTTCTATTGCTACTGCCAGTTTTAATCCTGCGATTAGTGCTTCATACTCTGCTTCATTGTTAGAGGCCTTAAACCCCAAAAGAATGGATTGTTCCAGTATCTGCCCATCTGGAGATACTAGCACTACTCTTGCCCCCGCTTCTTGTTGGTTTGAACTCTCATCAACAAACCGCCAGAAGGAGTTGCCGATGTAAATACTGCAGGGCCTTCCTTTGTTCTGCTGTCCCCCGCTGGGTTTTTTCTTGCTCACTTGGACGTCGTATACCTCGGCTCAACGGAGCCCAATGTATGACGGCGTCTAGTGTGAATTCGGCCACAAAGTCGGCTAAGACTTGGCCTTTGATTGCTGTCCTGGGTCTAAATTCCAGGTCATATTGGCCCAAGGCCACTGCCCATCTGGCTATTCTACCTGTCAGATCTCCCTGCTGTAACAGGGACCTCATAGGATGTTCAGTTAACACCACAATTTTATGGGCTTGAAAGTAATGATTTAGCTTCTTGGAAGCCATTACTAAAGCCAGTGTTAACTTCTCCAAGGCTAAATATCTGGTCTCTACATCTGCCAGGGTTTTACTCACGTAGTAAACTGCCATTTGCTCTTCATTTTCTTCTCTAACTACTACTGCACTCACTGCATGCTCTGAAACTGCCAAGTATAAGAATAACTCCTCTCCAGGTACTGGATTTGAGAGAACTAGAGCTGTAGTCAAATACTTCTTCAAGTCGGCCAAGGCGACTTCGCACTCTTCGGTCCATAAGAAGTCTGTGGCTTTCTTCACTAAGCTGAAGAAAGACTTACATTTATCAAAGCTTCTGCTTATGAATCTATTCAGGGCTGCAGCCCTTCTAGTCAACATCTGTACTTGTTTTTTCGATGTTGGGCTCTTCAGTTCTAAGATGGCTTTGATCTAATCCGGGCTTGCCTCAATGCCCTTTCTGGTTACCAAGTATCCCAAGAACTTACCAAACCCAGCTCCAAATGCGCACTTCGAAGCATTGAGTCAGAGCCGATATGTTTTGAGGATGTCAAAAATTGCTTTTAAGTCTTCCAGATGATCTTTAGGTTTCTTGGTCTTCACGACCATGTCATCTATGTATACCTGCACTATTCTGCCAATTAGATGTCTAAACATTTTAGTCACCAATCTCTGGTAAGTTGTTCCTGCATTTTTCAACCCAAAAGACATTACTCTGTAGCAATACAGCCCTTTTGGGGTGATAAATGTAGTCTTTTTCTCATTTGGGGGGTACATGGCTATCTGATGGTACCCCCTGTAGGCATCCAGGAAGCTCATCCTTCCATTCCTTAAAGTGGCATCCACCAATTGGTCAATCTTGGGTAATGGGAAACTGTCTTTGGGACAAGCCTTGTTTAGACTGGTGAAGTCCACACAAACCCTCCATTTTCCATTCTTTTTCTTTACGATGACTGTGTTTGATAGCCATGTTGGGTAGTTTACCTCTTGAATGGCTCTGGCCTCCAGAAGTTTGCCTACTTCCTCTTCTACTACCTCAACATGCATTAACGTCAGCCTCCTTGCTTGCTGGATTACAAGTTTGGCCGACCTGTCCACATTTAGTCTATGGCAAGTGACCTCGGGGTCAATGCCAGGCATCTCGTCTGGTGTCCAGGAAAACACCTTAATGTTTGCTCTCAGGAATGTCTTTAGCTCTTTTTCCTCTTCCTCGGCCAAGCCCGAGCCGAGGAGGAAGAAGCGTTCTTCATCCCCTTGTTGGACAAGGATTTTCTTTAAGGCTTCTTCACTCTTCTCAGCTGGCTTTTTGCCGACGTCCTCCAGGACTTCTACGTCCTCTTCCTCGATCTCTGCTGTGTCTGCTTCTCGTATGTTGCAGGTAGATTTCATTACTGTCATGGAGCAATTCTTTACCTACACCTGATCCCCTCTGACCTCCTCTATTCCATGCTCTGTTGGAAACAGCAATAGCTGATGTAATGTTGAGGGAACAGCTCCCATTGCATGTAGCTATAGCCTTCCCAGGATAGCATTATAAGGGGAGGGGGTGTCCATTATGGTGAACTTTGTTTTTATCTTCTTGGTGCCAGCCTGCATCTCTAAACTCGCTGCTCCCAGGGGCCGCGTCGGTGTTCCATTGAACCCAACCATTGGGCCATTGGACTGCTCCAGATCATCTTGGTGAAGGCCAAGCTCTTTGTAACACCTGACATACATGATGTCTAAGAACGCCACAGTCCTAAGATCGCTTCACTTGGCACTCTCTAATCTGAAGGGATATTACGGGGCATCGTTGTGACTAAGATGTTCAAACATCTAATTGGCAGAATAGTGAAGGTATACATAGATGACATGGTTATGAAGACCAAGGAACCTAAAGATCATCTGGAAGACTTAAAGGCAGTTTTTGACATCCTTAAAACATATCGGCTCCGACTCAATGCATCGAAGTGCGCATTCGGAGCTGGGTTTGGTAAGTTCTTGGGATACTTGGTAACCATAAGTGGCATTGAGGCAAGCCCGAATTAGATCAAAGCCATCTTAGAACTGAAGAGCCCAACATCGGCAAAATAAGTGCAGTGTTAACTGGAAGGGCTGCAGCCCTAAATAGATTCATAAGCAGAAGTTCTGATAAATGTAAGCCTTTCTTCAACTTAGTGAAGAAAGCCACAAACTTCTTATGGACCGAAGGGTGCGAAGTCGCCTTGGCTGACTTAAGGAAATATTTAACTACAGCTCCAGTTCTCTCAAATCCAGTACCTGGAGAGGAGCTGTTCTTATACTTGGCAGTTTCAAAGCATGCAGTGAGTGCAGTAGTAGTCAGAGAAGAAAAAAGAGAGCAAAATACATCAGTAAAACCCTGGCAGATGCAGAGACCAGATACTTACCCTTGGAGAAGTTAACACTAGCTTTAGTAATGGCTTCCAAGAAGCTGAATCATTACTTTCAAGCCCACAAAATTGTGGTTTTAACTGAACATCCTTTGAGGTCCCTGTTACAGCAGGGAGATCTGACAGGCAGAATAGCCAGATGGGCAGTGGCCTTGGGCCAATATGACCTGGAATTTAGACCCAGGACAGCAATCAAAGGCCAAGTCTTAGCCGACTTTGTGGTCGAATTCACACCAGACGCCGTCATACATTGGGCTTCGTTGAGCCGAGGTATACGACGTCTAAGTGAGCAAGGAAAAACCCAGCGGGGGACAGCAGAACAAAGGAAAAAAGAGAAACTCAGGCCCTGTAGTATTTACATCGGTGACTCATTTTGGCTATTTGTTGATGGGAGTTCAAACTGACAAGGAGCGGGGCAAGAGTAGTGCTAGTATCTCTAGATGGGTAGATACTGGAACAATCCATTCGTTTGGGGTTTAAGGCCTTAAACAATGAAGCAGAGTATGAAGCACTAATCGCAGGATTAAAACTGGCAGTAGTAATGGAAGCCGACGAAGTAATAGTCTTTTATGACTCCCAGCTTATAGTTAACTAGGCAACAGGTGAATATGTAGCCCGAGATGAAAGGATGTCGGCTTATGTAAAGAAGGTGGGCAGATTGGTAGCCTTATTTTAAAATTGCTGACTACGGCAGGTTAGCCGAGATGACAACAGCCATGTTGATGCTCTGGCCAACCTGGCTAGTGCAATGAAGCCTGGAGAGGCAAGGACGAACATGGTTGACTACTTGTCAGGTCTAAGCATAAAACCACTGAACATAGAGCGTGAAGCAATGTATGTGGAGATGGGGACCAAGTTGGATGGATGCAATGATAGTATTCCTTAGAGATGGGAAATTGCTAGATGATCATAAAGAGGCGCACAAGATTAGACTGAAGTCGGCAAGGTTCAGTTTAACAACAGAGGGACATCTTTACAAAAGATCATTTACTAGACCCCTTCTGAGGTGTGTGCATCCTTCACAGGTTAAAAACTTTCTGTATGACATACATGAAGGAGTATGTGGAAGCCACGATGGGGGCAAGTCACTTGCTTCTAGGGCCATTACTCAGGGGTATTGGTGGCCCTACATGTAGAAAGACGCTGAAACCTATGTCAAGAAGTGTGAGAAGTGCCAAAGGTTTGCACCTTTGATACATCAACCAGCAGCAGACTTGAACCCAGTGTCCAGCCCTTAGCCATTTGCCCAATGGGGCATGGATCTCGTTGGACAATTGCCTCAAGCAACTGAACAAAGAAACTACCTGCTGGTGGCAATAGATTACTTCACCGAGTAGATAAAAGCTGAACCCCTTGCAAAAATTCGGGACGTGGATGTGAAGAACTTCATATAGAAGAACATCATCACCAGGTTTGGGATCCCAAGAGCAATAATAGCTGACAATGGTACACAGTTTAACAGTAAGCTAATCAAGAGCTTCTGTGCAAAGTACAAAATCAATAACTATTACTCTCTCAAAGCTTTCCTCAAAGTAATGGACAAGCAGAAGCCTCCAATAAGGTTATCTTGGATGGGATCAAGAAAAGGCTAGAAGCAGCAAAGGAAAAGTGGGTAGAAGAGTTGCCCAATGTACTCTGGGCATATTGGACTACGCCGAGAAGATCTACTAGGGAGTCCTCATTTGCCATGGCTTATGGCACTGAAGTAGTTATCCCACTAGAGGTCGGCATCCCAGGTATCAAAACCCAAGGAGTAGAAAATGGGACTAAGGCTTGGTTTGGGAACATGCTATTTTAGTAACTTTTTGGCTTTTTACGAAAAGGTGTGCAGAAAAGTAGAGAGGTGATGTGATGTGTTTTAGTTGGCTTTTTGGCTATTTTAGCCACTTCCCAAACATAGCTTAATAAGGCATTCCTGGCCCGAGATCTGGATCTGCTAAAAGAAAGAAGGGAGAAAGCAGCAATTCAGCTGGAGGCATACCAGCAGCAACTTGCAATGGCTTATAATAGGAAGGTCAACCCACGAGAGTTTCAAGTTGGTGACCTTGTCCTGAGAAAGGTCGTCGGCAACAAGAAGGATCCTAGAGAGGGCAACCTTGGCCCGAATTGGGAAAGACCCTATAGAATCATTTCTGTCTTGGGCAATGGGACATATCGGCTCGAAGACAGTGAAGGCAAAGAGTTGCCAAGACCCTGGAATACTTGCAATCTGAAGTTTTTCTATCATTAGATTTTCTTGTTTTTTAAGTTTTTTGTTATTAGTCGAAGTCATAATAAAGTTTTCTCTTGATTTTTTTTTTAAAAAAAAAAAACTTGTGTAGTATGACTGACCAGATACTTGACGATGTTTCTGATTGAAACATGACGAATAACTTAGACTTATTATATGACAGAGTTGAATTTTACGTACATATAATAGGGTTGAACTAAGTTGATGATATTTCTGATTGAAACATGACGAATAACTTAGACTTATTATATGGCAGAGTTGAATTACACTTGCATATAATGGAGTTGAACTAAGTTGGTGATGTTTCTAAGTGAAACATAAAGAATAACTTAGACTTATTATATGACAGAGTTGAATTATACTTGCATATAATAGAGTTGAACTAATTTGGCGATATTTCTAAGCGAAACATGACGAATAACTTAGACTTATTATATGACAGAGTTGAATTATACTTGCATATAATAGAGTTGAACTAAGTTGGCGATGTTTCTAAGCGAAATATGACGAATAACTTAGACTTATTGTATGGCAGAGTAGAATTATACTTGTATATAATAGAGTTGAACTAAGTTGGATTAACCTGAACGTGTCATATCGGCAGAATCAGACACAGATTGGAGCTAAGTGCATGTCAGTTAGATTAACAAAGAGACCAAGGTTGGTAACCTCGGCCAGTCTTTGTTTGAATCTGACCTCGGTGACAAGGTCAAAGCCACATGCTTAATGAGAACCCAAGTGGAACTTAAGTTTACATTAGGGGGCAGAGGGCTAGAGAATGATACTTGGGAGTTAGAATTTTCAAGTTAAAGTTGGTTTAACACTTGTTAAAATTTTAAGAAAAATTTACAAGTTGAAATTAAGCCGAGGTTATGTTAAAGGAAGTTGGTTTAACACTTGTCGAAATTCTAAGAAAAGTTTACAAGTTGAAGTTAACCCAGGGTTATGTTGAAATAATAGAAGACAGAGGTCCTGATAAGTAAAGAGTGAAGTGGTAAGTTGTAAATAACACTTGTGAAAATATTATGATAAAATATTTTCAAGTGTTAGGTCAAAGCCAAGATAAACTGTTAGTGTGTATAGCCAGAGTATTCCACATCAAGAAGATTACACAATTAAGGTGTATGTTGAGGACATGCAAATTATTCTAAGTATAGAATCATACAAAATAGTAAAAGGAAGACAAACATGCAATCACATTGAAAGAAGAAAATTAAAGCTATATTCAGATAAGGAAAGAAGACAATTTGGCCTGACATTGAAGAGTAATTGTTCAGACTACAAAAGTGGCACGTCGGCCAAATTAAAGCTTACATTGTTTTAAAAGTAAGAAAAAAGTACAAGGTATAGAAAATAGGAAAAGCGCCAAAATAAACTACTTGGCGTCGACGGTGGGTTTTGGCTCCGCCCCAGAAGACAGTTGGGAAGACTTCTCGGCAGCCTTCTCAGCCGCGAGCTCGATATCAATCTCTTGAAGTGTTTTGTTGATGCTCTTCTCAGTGATAGGCGCGTCAGATGTTATCTTCTCAGGGGTAGCATCTTTGGAGACCTCATTCTCCTCATCTTGAGACAAGTCCACGACTTGCTCATTCAGAGTAGGGGACTTGGCCCCAACAACTTCTTTTTTCTTCTCGGCCTCAACTTCCTCTTCGGACTCAGCCTCGTCCTTGGATTGGCTTGGAGTAAGGGGGAATGGCAGGATGAGGTTACTGGCATTTTTTAGGGGAAAGTCCTCAGGGAAAGCCAACTTCTTCAAAGCAGCCATCCAACCAAGGGTGAAACCCTTGTTGCATGCCTGCTTCACTTGTCTCTTGTAATCTTCCTTGACGTCGGCTGTCCACTCGGCGTATGCCTTCTCATCAGCCACTTTGATCTCTGTTTCTTTTGTGGCCAAGGCAGCCTAGAGCTCAGCCTGGGCTTCGGCAGTTTTCACTTAGGCCTCATTCTGCTCAGCCTCAAGGACCTTGGCAATGGCCTCTGCAGCATCTGCCTTTTCCTCGGCCTCGTCCTAAGCTTTCTTGGCTGCCTTGGCCTGATCTATCGAGGCCTTCATTTTGCCCTCAGCCTTGTTAATGGCCCTCTGCAAGCCAGCAACCTCCTTGGTCTTATTTGCCAACTCCTTCTTAATGTTGAAGGCTTGCATTGCGAAGGAGTGGCCATGCTGGATCGCCTAGAGGAAATGGACAGAACAAAAGTTAGCAAAAGTTTCTAAGTAAAAGAAATAGAGAATGTAAAGTACCAAGTGTTAGGGGCTTGCTTGTACGGAATGCTGTAACATTAGAGCGAAATTTTCGTACTCGCTCATCTTGGCGTTGTGATTGAGATCTTTGAGAAGAAGCAAGGCGGTAGAGATGGCAATGCCGACTTCAATGTCATCGGCGCTGTTGCCAGCTTTGACCGGCTTGTCCTCAACTGTAATTAGAGGAGTCCACGGGGCATCAGACTTCAGAGAGCCCGAGGTTGTTGCTGACTCGAACCTCGATTTTTTTGACCTGGTTGATTTGGAGGGTACGGCCTCGGCGAGCCTCTTCTCGGTAGCAGAGGAGTGAGCTCTTCTCGCCCTCGGTCAACTTAGAGATAGGCAAGGTGTCTTCAGAATCGATCTGAGTTATCATTGCCTTGGGTTGGGCTTTTTTCAGCCTTTTAGGCTTTGGCTTTGGTTGAGATTTGGATAATGATGGTTATGCGGTGACAATAGTGGGGATGTCGGCTAGATGGTCGTCTGCTACGGCCTTCTTACGACCCATCTCAGCGGCGGCAACGGTTCGACATCGGTGTTTGCATTGGGAATGTGGGATTAGTTGCGGAGCCGAGGTAAATGGTTGTTCTGCTGGATCGGATGTTGATCCTTGGTCAGGCCTTGATGATTCAGCTTGTAGAGTTGTAGCTAATATAGGGGACTTGCTTTTGCTTTTTTTGGGAATGTCGAGCAAAGTCGATCTGTAGGTTGGGATGAAAGTCAGAAGCAGAGCAGCCTTGCACTGATTAACAGGCAGGACCAGCAGCTTCTTCAAATCCTTACTGGGGTAGAAGTTTTCGCGAAAATCCTTTAGGGGCTGAGGAAGAACTGCAAAGTAAAAGCAAATAGGGGTTAGAGCATACAGAGATATCAAAGTAAGAAAAAACTAGAAAGCAAATAAAGGTGGCACTATGCTCTTACCATCTCCCTCTCTGAAAACTATTCAGCTTAGGGGATAGAGGTGAAGGTTATCGTTTGGTTGAAACTCCCAGTTGCCTGAGATGATGAAATAATCGTCCCCAACACCCTTGTTGGAGTCAGGGAGGTCGGCAACAAGTTTGTATTCCACAGACCTCGATTTAAGGTAATAGACATAACCCTTTTCCGACTTCAGGCCGCACATGGTGTAACAATATTGGATATCGGGGAGGGTAACCCTAGCATTCTCTCTTTTGGCTAAGGCAATTATACCGTTGATAACTCGGTAAGAGTTAATGGCTAGATGCATTGGATTCAGTTTATAATAGTGGAGGACCTCGCGAAAGAAGATATCAAGGGGAAGCCTAAGACCACACTTAGGAAGGGCATAGAGTCGTCTTTGGACATAATGGAGTCTTCCTCCCCAGCCAACCTGAGATGAACATCGGCTGGGATGGAAAACTTCTGCATAAAATATTCTAACTTGGTTGGGGGGGTGTCTACCCTATACCTCCACATACCCATGATGTCGGCGTGAGGGGAAGATGTTGAATTTCAGAAGGAAGTGTTTTGTGAAGGTTTGAGGAACCTCAGCTAAAAACTGCAAGTGTGCTGGGGCAAATTTTTTTTAAAAGATCTAAAGGGTTTTAGGTTCGGTTTTCCTAAAGATTAAGGTTCTACAACAAATCCTAGAACCTAAGTCTATGGAAACAAAAATTGAAGACAAGACTCTGGAAAAGGCACAGAAAACAGAAACAAGAACAATGATTCAGAATCAAGAAAAGTGATGAACTATTAAGAACACTGTGACAAAGTGTGTATAAGGGTACGAGGCCAAAAACAGTGGCAAAAATAAACAAGTGTGTGAGCGGTGTGTGTATACTTAAGAATGTATTGGGCAAAAACAAAGTCATAGGATAAACATGCTCAAATACATGATTAAATTCATACGTGCAGATTTATAATCAAAAACGTGAACAGGGTGGCAATGGCAACAAGCAATGCAGTGAAGTTTTTCAAAGAAAAATACGGACTGATAAAAGAAGAAATAGTGACTCATTGAAGAAAAATGAGTGGTGGCCGTAAGTAGAGAAAAGCAACAAGAACTTCGCCGGAGGAGGTGAACGAAATAGTTGCAGAGCTTGAGAGCTTGAAACAATGGAGAATTTGAGAAGGTTAGAGAGAAAGAGAGAGAGAGTTTGAACGAAAATGATGGTGAAAAAAGTGAAAAGACAGAGAGAGAGATAGGTGATTTTGATCAAACACAAAGAATAGCGGCAAAAACACAATTACTATGCATAGGATGACATGCTTGTCAGACAGAGCACGCAAGTGCGATGCGACTTAATGGTGCGTGTCAGGTACGGCTTAGTAGAGGAAAGACGCGTGGCAAAATCGGTTGAAATACTGTGCGTGACAGCTCATACGTGTAATGAAACTCTTGGAGTAAAGACCTCAGCTAGGGGACGATCTCGGCTAAATAAATTGAACAAGCTTGGTTAACTGGTTCTAAAGACAGATTACAGGTCTTGGTTATATAGAGCCGAAAAATTATGACCTCGGTAACAAATGATAAAGTGAGCTTAGTCAATGTGCTAAATGGAAGAAATGATATAGGTTCTATCACCTTAGGAGACTGAGGTAATAGAACTTAGGGGGCAGTTGTGAGGACATAATTTTTGAATGACAACACGTGGCCGAGGTGGCACCGAAGTGTCAGCCGAGGTGCCACGTGTCCTGGTCATAATGCCAAGGTAATCTCGGATAGTCTGAGGTTATTTGATAGAATACCGGAATCCGGGATAAGCGGATAAGGGACAAGAGTCCTAGATTGGAAGATGACTTTAGTCTAGATAAAGATAAGACTCATAGAGAGTTTATCCCAATCTAACTGGGAGTCCAGGATTAGCATTAAGATAGAATCCATTTGTCACGACCCAAACCCGCCCCTGTAGGTTAGGCATCACAACCGGCCAGTAATACGTGGATTACCAAAGGCCTCTAAGCAGATTAACAAATAATAAGGGGCTGCGGAAGCAGTAATACAAAATAGACAAGGTCCAATGAGCTGTGATAACATACATGGGACAAAACATTTCAAAACTTATTTATATATACATAAACATGCCAGTCCAAGTACACAATATTTACAAGGTTTTACAGAATGTACTTCATAAGACTTGACTTTACAGAGCATACATAAAGACTAGCATGAATACAAAAACAGCCATGGCATTAAGCTTCGTTCGGAACCTCCTTGGGAGGCACAACAGTTGGCTGATAGAAACAAAACAAAAGGCTGTCAACTCTGGCCCTGGTTACCCGCCGGCTCACTTACATACATAATATAAACTGTGAGCGGAAGTCCAGTGAATAATAACAGAGTAAAGGGATTTTATGAATGATGTCCAGCACAAGTTAGGATCCAATATTTAAATCAGAACATATTCAGACTTCAAAACAGAAATAGATTTAGATACACACTCATGCTCATATTTAGATTTTGCATAAGATCATACGTGGTACACCCATTAGTTATTAGATCAATTTGGTCCATAGACCCACATGCATAGTTGGTACCAATGACTATAAAGGTCCATATCTTGTGTGCAAGTAGCCATAGTATTGTTACCCCCAGGTAAGGGCCACGTGTAGATTGGCCACGGTATTGTTACCCCCGGGTGAGGGCCACGTGCAGATTGGCCGCGGTATTGTTACCTTCGGGCGAGGGCCACGTGAACTAAGGGTGCCACAAATACTTTTCAGAAAATTGGACATTCATTCATAGTTCGTAAGATAGCATTTCAGAAAATAGATCATACCATACCAGTTAGAAAATACTTAAGTTAAACATAACTTTACAGAGTTATTACTCACAGTGAACCTTGAGACAGATAGACGGAATAAGCTTGGTCAAATGGTACGTGGCACGTGACCTACACAACACATAACAGATGCATACTTGAAACACACATTCTAATTGTACAAAACTTATTTTGTTGGCTCTCAGTGTGTTTCTAATCTCTTATCTTCATTATAGGGTCTTAAACATGGCCTAGGAATGCCTAGGATGGAATGAGGATGTAAAAATGCATTGAAAACCATTTCTCAAATTTTGCTGAAGATAAGGTCTACGCTCGAGCGTGGCTTTCCCCGCTCGAGCGGACATGCAGACAATGAAGCTCTGTTCGAGCATGGACTTCCCCGCTCGAGCGGACTATGAAATTCACGCTCGACGGGCGCTCGATCCCTGCTCGAGCGTGTGACACAGACCCTCGCTCGAGCGTGGCTTCCCCCGCCCGAGCGGACTACAAAACACACAAACTTTTGGGTATACGCATTTCATGCTCGAGCGTGACTCTCGCCGCTTGAGCAAAAGTGCATGTACTTAAGCTTCACGCTCGAGCGTGAAAGTCCCCACTCGAGAGTGGGTCAAATTTCTGGAAAATCCAGATTGACCTCCAAGCATGAAACTCAACCTTTAACCATCCAAAACTCATTTTTCTAGGCCAAAACTTTGGAAAACACTTGGTAACCCACAAAACATGTTAAAAGCATCATTTCAAGAAATCATGGCCCAAGAGCAAACCAATTTGTGCAACATCAACTTGAACTTTATGAACATGTTATTAATTCAACATGCAAGAACCTCTTTGACTTCAAACCCTCAAAAACATAATCAAACTTGATAATATGATGGAAAACAAGTTGAATGACCATAATGTAGGTGAAGTTAGCACATGCATGGAAGAAACCTTTGAAATCATGCTCAAATTGCAAGAAAATTTACATGTATGCATGGTATGGCCCAATTCTGGTACAATTCCCATATGAATTCACTTAGTTTACTAATGATCTGGTTGAATCTAACTCAATTACTCAAGGAAAAGTTTAGTTTCTTACCTAGAGGCTCCAATCAACAAAATTAAGGTTGAGACCCTACAAATCTTCCTCAATTGTCAATAATTCAAAACATCTCTTAGATTTGAACTCAAACTCCAAATCTTGAACCAATTTCTCTACTCTCACTCTCTCTCACGTTTCTCTCCCTTAGAATAGGCAAAGTGTGATCAAAATGAATAAAAGAGGTGAGTGGGAGTATAATGAGGCCACTAAGGCTTTAAACCAAAAGTGTGCCTACAAGGGTTAATTAGCAGGCATTAATTTAATCTAATTTAATCGCTCCGAACCAAATTTTAATTAAACCTACCATAAAATTCTATAAATCCTAACTAACACATAACACAAGTCAACTTTTGATTCGAACGTCAATAAGGCTTCTAATTCACAAACCAAAACTAAAATGTGAACAGATCTTTCTACGCTTAACAGATATAAACACAACGATGCAACACACACACATGCATTTTAATTCAAAATTCACCGCAATTGTTAATTAGGCATAATTAATCATAGACTAATGTTAATCAGAGGTTGGGGTTATTACACCATTCGAGCTAGGCTTCTATTAGGATTAGATCAGTGTTAGCTATAAAAGAGAGGCACCCTTATGGGTCTAAGGTACGCTTTTTGTATTCTGAACAATGAGTTAAGCACGTTTGCTATCTTTGAGAGATAATTGACTTGATCGTCGGAGTGCCCCCGGGTGGACGAACCGCCACTGGAATCTCTTCTTTCTGTGACAGGTCATTCGGGCTTAATCTATTTTGCTGGTGCTCTCCAACTGAGTACCAGTTTGGCAGTGTGGTTAAAAATTAACTCACATATTGCACACCTAGATGCATAACAGATGTATGCATAAAAGACATTAATCTTGAGATAAAGTATACAAATACATTTTATTCTTTTGTTAGTTATAAAGAATATGTTTTTTCCTAATAGACGTGTCAGTTGAAAATGGAGCGAGGATTTTGTCCACTAGAAACAGCGTGTAGTAACATACATGATAAGGTTGACCTCACCGAGGGAAGATGTCTCTTCTATTGGTGCAGAAGGCGCTGCTACTACCCTCTGTCATGTCCTCTATAGAGCCAACCCTATGCCTCTCCCGCTGCACCCTATACTCCAAATAGGGCACGACATTGGAGGAGGCTTGACACCCCGCCTGCACCAGAGTAACTCCTTGAAGCACCACGAACACCACTGGAGCTCCCCGACATACCACCACAGCTCCTTGACGCACTATCAGCACTATTGGAGTTCCCCGATGCACTGACATTGTTCACCAACGCACCAACACTGCAACTCCCCGACGGATTACAGTAATGTAGACACCCTATTTTTTACCGTCCTCAAGACTTGGGCATCATCATTTGAATACTCGATGATTATCCATGTTTGTGTTCGTTTTGAATGCTCGAAGTTATTGGCGGAGTGCCTTGCCTTCGAGCCTTTGAAACTTGTCTGTTTTGTGCTTGGTTGTGGACCAAGGGCTTGTTGTTTTGAATTTGGGAAAAATGATGGCTTGTCGGCCATCCCTAGTGTACATTGGCCATGGCTTGTGCCTGGTGGCCATCAGAGGTAGCCGATCGGCCACATTGATGGCCGATCAGCTATATGTGTGGCCGGTCGGCCACTGCTGATGGCCGGCGGCCATTTTTCTCATTTTTCAGATATTTTATGTGCCTGCTGTTGGTCACTGAAGCCATACTCCATACACGTGTATGGAGGGATGGAAACAAGCTTTTGGCTTGTTTTTCTATATAAGGGGAGGCCTCTCCCCCATTTTAGGGGTTATAAAGTTTCAGAGCTGAAATTTCTCTCTCTATATATATATATATATATATTGTGCTTGAAAGTGAGTTTTCTTCACAATTTTGCATACAACCCCTTGATCAAACATCCCTATCTTGGAGCTGAGGTTCCTTAAGACTTGTTTGGAGTTTCTAAAGCTGGTTTTGGCTCAGAAAAAGACTTGTTTTGCTGTTGTGCTTCAAGGGTAAGGCCTTGTCCCTTTTAAGCCTTGCTTTAACTAAGTGTCTTGCCTTGTCTTTAAGCTATTTTGACCTGGTTTTTCAACCATAAAAAACTCTGATTTTGAGGTTTTAAAATAGTGGTTTAAGCCTTGTTTGGTTAGGGGGTGTTTTCCTTACTTTGCCCTTTAGCTTGTAAAGCCTTTTGGCCTTCTTTTAAGAGCTTTTGGCCTTCTTTTAAGAGCTTTTGGGTCCATCTTCTGGGCCTTAAAGCCACTGAATTCAGTGGTAGAAATTTTGTTTTGAGGTCCAAAATGGGAGGGAACGGCCTCCTCTCCTTGTCTCTCTATGCAATGCCTTGTTAGCATTACAAAGTAGCATGTTTTTATAGCTTATGTTAGCTTAGTTCAAGCATGTTTTTTGCTATATTTTAACATGTTTAAACTCTGTTTTTGGCTGGTTTAGTCACTTGTTGCTTGCATCTTGCACTTGTAGTGTAATTTTGCTTACTAGCTTAGTGTGCTTGGTGATTTAGCTTATCATTCTAGCTTATGTTAGTTCTATCTCAGCATGTTTCAGCCATTATATTAGCATGCTTTAACTCTGTTTCGTGTGGTTTTGATCATATGACTCATGCTTCGTATGGTTGTAGTGTAAATGGCCTATACTAGCTTTGTGTTTTAGGCCCTCCAGCATGTTCCATGTGTGATATTTGCATGTTTTGGCATCATTTAGCATGTGATTTCAAAGCATATTCCTCTGTCACACTCTCACATATATCACTCTTTCATTGTGTTTGAGAGTTGTGCCTTTGCCTTGTTTATGAGCCAATACATGAGCACGTTTTTTTTTCTTGCTTTTCATGCTACCATCTCAGCCCATTTTAGCCACTGTTTTGGCATGTTTGAGCTCTGTCCAGAGCTGGTTTGGTCCTTTGTGCTTAATAGTACATGCCTCTAGTGTTGTGTCCTTCACTAGTTTCAATGTTTTGGCTCTTAACATGTTGTACATGAGTTGTTTGTCATGCCATTTCAGCACTAAAAACATCTGCAACCTCCCCTATTTCTTCATTTTTCAAATTGTTTTGAGGGTTGTAGGCCTTAAGGTTGTGTTTAAGCATGAGGTAGGGTTTGTGTTCAAATGGCTTTAACCCTCTTTCTGAGGGTTCTTCCTAGTCAAAGGCATAATTCCTCTCATGTCTTAAACCACCATTTTGGTTGACCCTTCTCATTGGAGGACTTCCACATTGGACTAATCGGTTAAAGGACTAATCGATAATGTAAAATGTGTAACTAAAATAAACCAAGTAAAACTTGAGCAAGATAAACATGTTTGTTGCATTGCATGTGTTTGGATTGGACGTTAATCCAAACACGAGAAGTGTGGGACGTTTCATACTTAAAGTGATGAAACGTGTCATATTTCTTGGTCATCGTCGCCGTCGCCGTCACCCTTGATTATGCATGATAGGGTGGTGGCCATTTGTGTCTTATGTGTGCATTCATTAAGCTTGTACAAGCTTGGTTTTTAGGCCATCATACATTGAGATGCTTGATTGGTGG
The DNA here is from genome assembly GCA_025200525.1 of Camellia lanceoleosa. Classification (NCBI taxonomy): domain Eukaryota; kingdom Viridiplantae; phylum Streptophyta; class Magnoliopsida; order Ericales; family Theaceae; genus Camellia; species Camellia lanceoleosa. The sequence continues at coordinate 203,348,394 of CM045759.1, read as the reverse complement.
CTTGAGAGCCAAGTGCCGCACTCCTTTGAGCTTGAAATATGATAAAGAAGGTGGTAGTACACACATTTCCTTGCAAATACATTGCCATGCTGCTGTTTGCTCTCTGTTGCAGCAAAAGGAGTAATTTCAGGGAAGCAGTGGCCGACCGGCCACATGTACCAGCCGATCGGCCACCAAAGCTAGCCGACCGACCATCAGTAGTGGTCAATGGCCACCATTTCTAGCCGATCAGCCCTCAGCATGTTCTTGAGATTAAACAAAAGCAGTCTGGAAGTTGGCATAATTTTCAGAGGTCTAAAGATGTGCAAACAGAGGCATTTAAAGGCAAGGCGGTGGATTTTCAGGAGGACGCAACTGAGCATACATGCCTCCCTCGCTCGCGAGGCCATTTTTATCGCTTTATTAGCTAGTTGTAGTTAATTACATGTGTTGTAATTAATTTAGCTTAGTTCATTTTGTAATATTCTAATTAGCTTAGTTCAGCTAGTTATTCAATTGTGTTGTAATTAATTAGCTAAAATTGCTATTTAGTTGGTGTGTGATAAGTAGCTTAGCTTAGCGTAGCTAGTTAGCTTATTTATTCGGACCCTCCTTTGCGAGGGCACAATGTTGTAATAAGAGTGCGCGCGTGTGTGTGTGTCTTCCAACCCCACATCTTTCTCCATTTTATTTGCCTGCTTTCGGTGGTTAGATTAGGGCATATTTTGATTAGCATACCTTATGCTTGCATGCGTACATCATTCATTTGTCTTGCATGCACCGGGCTCGGCGCATTATTCAAACTGCATCGTATTTCAATACTTATTTGAATACGTGTTTCAAAGCATGTTATCAAATTGCTGCATTCATATGCCATCTTAGATAGTCGAGCCTATTAATTGCATATTGCATGTGTTGCATTAGGCATTGTTAACATAGTTAGGATCATGCATTAATTTCTAACTAGTTTTTGTTTTGGCTTGGAGTACACTGTAAGTTTTACGCCTTAGCATACTTGAATGAGTATGAGTGTTGCCAAGATAGCATGCTTGCCATGAGGCTATTTGCTTATGTGATTAACTGCATGAATGCTTGTGGATGAAGGCTTGATTACTTGAATTGGGACAATTCAACAAATGTGAGTTTTAAGCCCACTTTGCGAAGTGGCAAATCATATTTTAAGCCCACTTGTTTGGTGGCAAATCCGCACTTTAGCCCATTTAAGGGTGGCACTTTCAAACCATTTTCGAAAAACAAACATGAGTTTCTTTGTTCCAATTCTTGCGATTTAGTCTATACTTGTATGCTGTGCGCATCACATAGTAAAGTTAGCAAATAACTGCAATAAGAACACATGTGTTTATAAAACAACATATCATGCTTAATAGAGGCCGATCCTTTGATCAAGTGAGCGGGAGTGCTCATTTCAGGACCTTCCCCTCTCGTACCTAAGTTCCCGGACCGATGCAACTTTGGTGATGACGGACATGTGGCATTTGGCACGAGTCAAGGTTTCCTAAATTTTTCAAAACAAAATATTTAGGTGGCGACTCTGTAATCTGGCAAAGCAGTCCATGTTTGGCGCTTTTTCATTTAAAATTGATTTTTCAAAACCAATTTCCAGATTTGGACTCTTTGGTGTTTATCAGTCTCACATTGCACTTTGTAAGATTAGATTCAGAACCGTAACAGGAGTCCAAACTGTAGGAGGACCAATTCGCGCATTCTCTGGAAGGAGGGCGCGTGAAGAAAGTCGAGCCCACAAGTAGCTGCACTTGTCTCTTTATAGTGTATTTTAGATATATTAACATATAGCGTCTCTATAGTATATTTTGTATTTGGACCTACTGACATATAGCGTCTCTATATTTTGGATATATTGACCTATAGTTACTATATTTTGGATATGATACATATATTTTGCATTTTTTGAGATATACATAGTTTATTGTCATGTTTTTTTATTTTTAATTTTTTGAATATTTCGAGATATACACAGTTTTTTACCAGTGCAAAGCATCCCCAATGATGTGCAAACCAAAACAAATCAAAGCAAGGACCAAAGGGAAAAACCAAGATAGAAGAAAGGAGGAATTGGAACTTTAGGTTGACATTCAACCTCTATTGTTGGTCATAGAGAAGTATTAAATTTTCAATGAAACAAAACTTCGAAGCATTACTTGAAAGCTACTGTAAGTACATGTGAAGAACTATTTTTTCAGAGAATTAAGAGTTCTTATCATAATGCAAATTGATTTATGATTATGAAATTAATACAAACATTAAATTGTAAAATATATTAAATGAATTTATATTGTCTCATTGATAAATTATTGGGCAAATGACTATTAAATGGTGTGGGAATATTTATCTCAAGATTGAGTTTCCAAGCCTATTCAGACTCTCAATTGATAAGGAGGGTACACTCTTTAGCATTTATGAAAGGAAATCCATCCCAAATGGTTGGAATTTGCTCTATAGAAAATCTTTGTATGCTTGGGAATTGGTTAAAGATACAAGATTGGCTGCTATTTTATCCTTTGCCCCTCCTCTGAATTAGGTGGATGCTAATAGCTCTGTGTGGTCTGGTGCATCCTCTATGGTCTTTGCTGTGTCAGTATTGTACTCTTTGTGTGATTCTTTACTAGGCCCTCATTTCAGATTGAGCAAGTTTGTTTGGAACAATGCCCTCTCACCTAAAGTCCACTTCTTCGGTTGCTTAGCTTGGAAAAACAAAATCAAAATAGCTGAGTTTATGCTAAAAATTGGTATTCTTGACATTAATGACTCCATTCTCTGCCCTTTTTGCAAATCTGGGTCTAAATCTGCCAACCATGTTTTTCTCTATTGCACATTTTCTTGGAGCATTTGGTCAGATATAATGCATTGGTGGGGGCTGCAGTGGATCATACCAAGTTTTGTGAGAATCTGTTTAACTAGTGAATTGGAGGGAGTTTCAAGAAGTTGGAATTAAGAATATGGAGAGCTATTCCTCTTGTTATCCTTTGGTCACTTTGGAAATATAAGAATGAATGAGTCTTAAATAATGTCCGACCCAACTCCTCTAACTTGTGTGAACTCATCAAAGCATCGATCAAGGAGTTCCCTTTTTCAGTTAATGACATTGTTTTCAACTGGACGCAGATTAGAGTTAATAGTTGAGGTCTGAGGTGTCTTTCAGATGGAAGTAAACTATCTGCTGTAACACCTCCTTTTATCATTTTCTTGTCTTGTTATGCTTTTGTTGGTGTCTTACCAACTTGGTGGTGTGCTAGTATATGATTGGGCTCTCTCTCTCTCTAGTGCCAACGCTAGTTGGGATTAGTTTAATTGCTGTAATACTCTTTGCACCATCCTCCTTTATTGATTGTATCTCTTGTTTTGACATTCAATTATCAATAAAGTTTTTTACTAATTAAAAAAAAGAAGAAGTGGTGTTTGAAAAAAAAAATACAAATAAATTATAAATATTAATAATTAAAATTAAATTTTTTTTATTAATTTGTAATAATTTTTTGAAATTATTACTTAATGTACATTTGCAGTGCAATCAGTAGTTCTTTTGTTGTGAGGCTGCCACGTCAAAAGTGAACAGCTGGAACCTTACAAAATGATGTCGTTTTATTGGTTTTTTTCCTACTCTTCTGTGTCAAATTCAATCACGTCTCTCTCTCTCATCTCTCTCAAAATTGAATCTGGTTTAGAACTCAAGAAGGAAGATATAATAATCCCGACCTCTGATTAACGTTAATCCATGATTTGATACGCCTAATAAGTAATTAAGATGAAATCCTGAGTTAATTAATTGTGCATTGTATTATTTGTGTTTATATCTGTCTAATGTAGAAATATCTATTTGTGTTTTTGTTTTAATTTATAAATTGAAGGCTTTATCGGCAACCAAATGCGAAATTGACTTGGTATATATGTTTTTTGGAATTTTTATAACATTATGATAGGTTCAATTGAAATTCAATTCAGAATCATTAAATTAGAATAAAATAATCCTACTTAATTGTCTTTGACTCAAACTAATTAAGCTTTATTAGTTGAGCCTATAAAAGGCACAAGTGAGCTCTTGATTACACTTTACATACTCATTTCCTCATCCCTTCAGCCTACAAATGTGTGAAGAAGGAGAGAGAGATAGAGAGACCAAGAGGATTGAAATCAAACAAGGGAATTACTAGTCATCTAGAGGAAATTGACTTAAAGGCTCAAAGATAGAACAACCTAGAGCTCATTTGAGGGTCTTAGGTGAGTGTTTGATTCCTAATTTTTGCATTTAAATTGTTAATGAAGAGAATTCAAGAATTTTTGGTGATTAAGTAAGAGAATTGAGCTTTAATGAATGAATTTCATTTATGCATGCATATATCATAGCATTTTTGAGTTAATTCTTAAGAATTTCCATATGCATGTCCATATCTTGGTTTTGTTTAAGGAATTCAACAAGTTTTTGATCTAAACATCTCATTTACTCATGATTTGGAAACTTGGAGCTTAAATCACTCCATGCATGTCATATTCATGTTATGTTCTTACAATTCAAGCTTGAGTTTATATAATTAACATGCTTATGGGCCTTGATTTTCCAAAATGATCTTGAATTCACAATGTTTTACAAGTTTACATATGTTTTCTCAAGTTTTGGGGCCCAAAGGTTGAGTTTATTGGCTTTGAATTCAAGTTTGGAGCTTGGGAGTGCAATATGGAAATTCCAGATTCTGCACTTCCGCTCGAGCGGCATAATCTGCTCTTGAGCAGCCACTCTGTGATCTTATACTTCCGCTCGAGCGATCTGAAGTCCGCTCGAGCGTGAAATGCATGCTCCCAAAAGTTTGTGTGTTTTGTAGACCGCTCGAGCGACAAGAGTTGCGCTTGAGCGAAGGAATGAGTTTCACGCTCAAGCGTAAGTCGAGCGGCCATCGAACGGAGTTTTCACATAGCCAGTACTTTTTCAAAGTTTACAGACCGCTCGAGCGAGGGAAGTTGCGCTTGAGCATCCCCTCACATGTTTGCATGTCCGCTTGAGCGAGGAAAATTGCGCTCGAGCGGGACCCTAGTTTCTAGCATTTTTTATGAAGTGTTTTCAAATGCATTTTTGCATCCTTAAGACACAATAATGAGGATAAGAGTAGAAACACACCAAGATAAGAAAGAATCAAGTTAATGTTTTTGGATGTGTAATTCAATACGTGTTCGTTTTGTATCTGTGTAGGTCATGCGCCACAAGATATCTGAATTGCCTACTTTATTCATTTACTTGGAGCCATCGGTCATTTGTGAGTAATAACTTAGTAAAGTTATGTTCAAATTAAATTATTTTTTGTATATGGAATAAGATCTGTTCTATGAAATGCTATGTTTTATACTATGAATGATTGTCCAACTCTGATAAATATTTGTGGTATTTATGCTATGATTCAAGTATGCTATCTATACCTGGACCAGAGGTTCCTTATGGAACTGACAAGTTATCCATACCCGATTGGAGGTTCCTCTATGGAACTGACAAGTTATCCGTTCCCAGTCCGGAGGTTCCTTTATGGAACTGACAAGTATGATCTATGATGCTCTGTAAATGATCTGTTAACGCTAATGGATGCACTAAAGACCATTAAGCATGAACTTTGATTTCTGTATAAGCTCTGAACAAGAATACGAATATGAATTTGTTTTCGGTATGAACTCCAGTTTTTGAATTGGTTTTGGGACATTATTCATTTAACCCTTTACTCTGTTATTATTCGTTGGGCTTCCGCTCACTATTTATTTATTATGTATGTAGGTGAGTAGGCTCGTGACCAAGCTTAAGATGATGCCTGAAGAATTTTGTATTTGTCAGCCACCTTTTGTGCCTCCCGAGGAGGTTCCGGATTAAGTCAAGTCTTATGGCCATGTTTTCTGAATGTTTAAGACTTTATTTCTTTTGATTTACGAACAAATTTTTTGTTTAAATGTACATGGGATGATGTATAAATACTGTACTATCATGACGTCACATGTATGCTTATGAAATCAAGATTATCTATCCCATGTATGTCTGCATAACTCGATGGACTATGTATAATTGTATAAATCTGCTTCCGCAGCCCCTAATCATGTGTTGTTCCGTTCAGAGGCCTTAGGTAATCCAAGGATTACTGGCCGGTTACAACGCTAAACCTATAGGAACGTGTTTGGTCGTGCAGAAGAGGAGCTATTGAACTCCATATATTAAAAATCATTTTTGCTTAGTTTTTAAAAAATTGAAAAATAGGCATACAATCAAATGAAAAAAGAAAAAAAGGAGCTGTTGAAGTTCATATGTTAACAATCATAGGTTTTTGCTCAGTTTAAAAAATATACATATAATCAAATGAAAAAAAAAAAAGAGAAGGTAAATTACACTTATACTCATGAGATTTAGGTTTAATACATATTATTTTCTGATGGTTGGGAAATTATACTAATCCTCTGTCATTGTAATTATATAGATAAAATGAAAATATTGAACTCATGTACTATATTTTACTTTCTCAGTTTTTTTTTTTTTCCCTTTCCTTTGTTTTACTTTTTTTTAAAAAAATATAATTTTTTCTATTTTTTTATTAGGAGTTGTTACATTTTATATAAGTAGGGAGGTTTGTAAACTGAGACTATTAACTACAGGTGTAAGAATATAATTTCAAAAATGTTAAGAGGTGGAATGTAATTGAATCAAACATCAAGAGGTGTCAATGTAATTTGTGTGTTTTCTTATGTAACTCAAGAAACTATAGCTATGGCTGTAAACGAGTTGAGTTAGGTTGAATTGTATAATGTGTTTAGGTTTAATTTGTTTATTTATTTATTTTGTTGATTTCAAATGATTAAAGCCAATTACGAATTAAATTCGAGTATTTTTTATATAGTTTTATAGTTTATATAAATTTTTTGAAGTGAGTTTGAGGTGTGCTTATAAAATTTATTAAATTTTAGAATATATTTAAACTTGATTTTTTTATATAATAAGTTGATTTTGAAAACTGAATATGAATCGAATTCGAGTAACTTAAACAAAATTATTTTAGAATAAGTTTGTAGTTTCTATATAAAAAAAATAAATATTTTGAATGAAAGTTCGTGTTTATATAATTATTTGAAACATGAAAATGATTCCTTTTGAAACGAGTTATAACAAAAAGAATTTTTGACTATTTTGTAACAATCCCGATTGGTAACTCGAAATTCGTGAGTCGAATTTGGCTCGACACTAAAACGACGTCGTTTTGGTGTCTGTTTTTTTTTTTTTTTTTTTCTTTTCCTTTTTCCTGTGTTTAATCAGAAACGAAGAAGAAGAGGGGAGAAGAAGAAGAAGAAGAAGAAGAAGAAGAAGAGAAGGGAAGGAAGAAGAAGAAGAAGAAGGGAAGGGAGAACTGGACAGGAGGGGGCATCAACCAGGGGCGGAGGAGCAGCGGAGGCGCGGCGGAGGCTGAGCTGCTGCGACGAGCTGTGATTGGCCGACGATTGGCCGTGCAGGACTGCGACGATCGGAGCTGTGACGAGGACGGTAGGCGGAGGCGGCGGAGGCGACGAGCTCCTCACGGTGCTGCTCTCTTCTCTCTCTCCCTCTCTTCTCCTTTCCTCTCTTCTCTCCCTCTCTTCTCTCCCTCTTCGAATTCGAGTCAAATTCGACCCACGAATTTCGAGCTACCACCTATTTTTCATTTTGTAATGGAATTTGCGCGCTCCGTTTGATTAACCATGTGAATTCCATAAGCTATGGATTCATTTTATGTAGCAATGGATTAGAGGTCACAAACTTAATTCGAAACCGTGAACTTGTTTAACCTTTGACACGCACTTGAATTTCATAACCGACTTCACAGACAATCTCATGAGTAATTTTATAATAATCTTCTCTGAAAAATCCGTCGTCACTCTCTCTCTCTCTCTCTCTATTTTTTTCTATAGATGGGGTCACTCACGTAAACGACGGCGCATCTGTTCCTAAATCCATCGACGACTTCGCCATCACCGGAATCGAAGCATACCTCGAAGAAAAATCACAGTAGATCCGATCCTCATCGTCGAAGTTGAGCGAATAACTCAGCGGATCGTATTCGAATTTCCCGCTCTTCATGCCGTTGTTCTTGTTAAATCGCCGAATAACGTCTTCCATCTCGGCCCAGCAACGATCTCCGACCACTCCCCTCGTCTTTTTAAACGGATTCAAATTCAAATTCAAACCCTTGTGCCACCAGCTCTGTTTTCTCTCCGATGGCGCGTTCGTGATTCGCTCCCATTTGGATCTCGAGAAAATCATACAGTGACAAAACTCTCTCTGGGTGGTGGTTTCCGGCGTCGATGCCATTGTTGAAAATTAGAAATTTTTGCTTCTCTCTGCAGGCCCTAACCCTAATTTTTGTTCTTGTTCTCTGTATGTCTCAGGTTTGTTTGATTATATTGGGGGTGATTGGGAGAGTGACAGAAGGTAATTCTGTTTATGAGTGTGAAACAGCTCTATGCCATTGGTGCGAGGCATTATCGATATCGATATTGATATTGATATTGATATAGTGATTGAAGCTGTGTTGTGGGTTTGTAGGGTGTGATTGATTTAACGGATTGAATAAGAGGGATTAGAATTTATCGGATTTGAATTTTTGGACTGTAAATTTTTTGAATTATTTGGTTGAATTAGATGTGTATCTCGTGTTTGTTTTTTCATGAGATTAGATGTCTAGAAATGACTATTTTTAATGAATTCAATGTTTGGTTGGATGGACTGGATAGGATAAACGAATAAAAGATTATTTTATATTTTTTAAATTGTTTATTAAGTAATAACAATATTAAACATATATTTAATATTTTAATTATTTTTAGTTAGATTAAATAAAATAAAATTTTATTTTATTTTATTTTTTACACAATTAAATAAATTTATTTTTTAAAAATTAAATAAATAAAATAAATGAAACATCAATAAAAATATATGTTTTTTTAATTAAAATTTTAAATAAATTTATTTTTAAAAATAATAATAACAAAACAATGAAATTAAATAAAACATCTATTAAAATTTAAATAATGAAATTAAATAAAATATAAACAAAATTTTAAAATAAGACATCAATAAAAAGTTAAACAAAATTATTTTATTTTTATATTGAGACATTTAAATTTTATTAAATTTTACTAAATATAATATATAATTAAATAGTAAAAGGTCAAAATGGTCATTTTACATTCTAATCCTAACAATAAATAATCTAATGAAAATTGTCCCATACCCCCCAAGATAGTATAATCCCCCACATGGGGATAAGGAGTCCGGTTGAACTCCATGTCTGGCAGACTAAAAAAACTTAAACACCTGATGAAAAGCTTCCCCTGGATTAATCTTAACTAATTTAGTTATTATTTTCCATCAAAAAAATTAGTGACATTATCAATCAGACTAAATTAAAATAAAATTTAAAATTAAGGATTAAAATTATGCCAATTAAAAATAGAGTGATTAAAATGACATAATGAGCAAAATATAGAGATTAACGGTATAATTTATCCAAATTTTAAAATAATAGAATGATATGGAAAATCAAAAAAACATTTTTAAGTAAACGATGTTGCTGTCACATTACATTTTTTTGGATTTTTTTTTTTTAAATTTTTGAATAAATCATTGAGGTGTGCATGGAAAAATATTGTGAAATTTTCAAAGAGTCTTTCACCTGTCACCGCCCTATTTACTGTTCTTGTTTTAAAAAGATTTTTTTTTTTTTTAATTATATATATACTAACCATGTTATTTTCATTCGATTTTAATCAAAAACAAATAAATATGATTAATTATTTTCTATATATAAAAAAGAAATTAATAAATTGCCCCAAACAAATATAAAGAAGAAAAGTTTTTGATGGGGCTGTCTAGCGTTTAAACACAATGTCAGTCCTTATCAAGGTTATGTCTAAACAAGTGCCGTTTGTTAAATGAGTTACAATTACACATGTTTCAATCATGTTTCAATCACTTCTGGTAATAATGAGGGATTCCGTTATGGCTGTTCAAAAATCTGTTTAAATCAATAATCTGAATCGAATTAGATCGAATCGTATGGCTTGATTTGATTCTATTAAGAATTAGTTTGTTTTGATTTAAGAAATATAAAAACCGTAAAAACGGTTCCGTTAATAGATTTTATAAAAAAATCACGGTTCGAACCGAACCGAATTTAAAAATATATATATATAATATCAAGTTTTATTTTTATTAATTAGTTTTTTGTAATTTTAATAATATTATGATGATATAGATATGTAATGTTGAGTAATGCCTTAATATTGTTAGTTTTTATCATGAGTTAAATGTAATTAGTTTGAGTAATTATTTTGATAATATTAACAATTTATTCTTGTAAATAGAAATTTTTGGAGCCGTGAACCAAACCGAAATTGAACCGTTATTTCAGTTTGGTTCTAGTCCTGTTTTACAAATGTAATGGTTTGGTCTGGTTCTCAAAATCACAGAATTGGTAGAATCGGTTCGGTTCTTGAATTTTCTCAGAACCGAACCAATCCGAACCGTATACACCCCTAGATTCCATAAGGAAAATTCTCTCGTATTTTTTTCTTCATCCAGTCATCATTTAAAAATTGATTGGATGATAGTTAAATATTAAAAAAGAAAAAAATAAGAAGAAGATCTAAACCCATCAGAGCAGATTGTTTGAAGGGCTCATTTTGAATACAATAATGTTTCGTAGCTCGATTTTTACGTGGCTCGAGTGGCCCTACTTTTCACTTTCAACCTCTCTCCCTTTGTCTCCTTGCTCTGTTTCTTCTCTTCTTATTTTCTATTCATCTCTTTCTCTCCTTCAACAGTTTACGATGATAATTGGAGAGCTTTCCTAGATTGGCACTATATTTTACTTGTTCACCTCTCCATTGATATGTTCATGTCTCTATTGAAAGAACTGTTGATCAACAGATTTGTTCATCTCTCTCCATTGAAAGAGAGCTGATCTAGTCAATATATTTTCATCTCTCTCCAAACTCTCTGAACAAATCAAAATTGTTGTTCATCTCCCAGATTGGCAAAAAAACATTGAAGATTAGTTTACAATTAATCAATTGGAGAGCTAACAAATCAAAACCAAATCAAAAATCTGGAAAAGCTAACAAATCAAACCCAAAAATCTGAGAAAAGAAATCAAACCCAAATTAGTTAAACCCAAAAATCAAAATCAAAACCAATAAGCCACAGACCAAATCATACAAAATCAATCAAACCCAAAATAGAGGGGGAAGAGAAGGAGCTCACCTTGCCTCGTCGTAGACTCCGACGGATCCAAATTGTGGGTGTCGGAGAAGGAGAGAGAGGAGGCTTCTGGAGTAGAGAAGAGAGAGAGAGAGAGAGAGCCAAATCAAATAGTAATATGTGACAAAAATGATTCGGAGAGGAGAATGATGAGGCTTTTGATGAACATGAAGATGCTCTGAAATTGAAACTCTATTTTCTCTTCTTCTTCTTCATTTTTTTTTTCTAAGTACATCAGGATCAGAAAAAAAATAAAAATAAAAAATAAAAATTGTTGATGATGATAATGTGTTGATGATTGTTGATGTTGATGAAACTGTCTAGCTCCAGCTTCTTCTTCTCTTTCTCTTCTTCTTCTTCTTCTTCTTCTTCTTCTTCACTTTCATCTTCTACATCTTCAGAAAAAAACGAGAAAGAGAAAGAAAAGAAAAGAAAAAAATCAAAACGTTGTCGTTTTTCGACTCGGGCCATTCGAGCCCCATAAGTCTCGAGCTACAAATCGGTATTGTTTTGAATATACTAGTTGGACCCCTATGTGCGTTTTTCTTCATCCAGTCATCAGTTAAAAATTGATTGGATGATAGTTAAATATTAAAAAAAACATAGTGAAGAAGATCTAAGCCCATTAGAGTAGATTGTTTGAAGGGCTCATTTTGAATATACTAGTTGGACCCCACGCGCACGTGGGGGTTGCGCTATTATCGGTTAGGAATAAATCTATGGTGATTGCGCTATAATTGGCTAGGAATAATAGAGTGAGGCAAATACATGATAAATTGTCATTAAATTCTATAGACTTTATTGTATGAATTGAAATTACAAGCCAAATTGATCAAATATTGAACCATAGAACATGTTTTAAGAATTGTGGATCATCCATAGGCAAAAATAAAGCGAATACATTGGCCAGCTTAATTATACAAGCTAATATGCTAGTTATCTGCACTAGAGTGAGATTTTTGAGCACCTGAACTCCATTGCAGCCGAAACTGTTTCTCAATATTTTGATTTTTGACGTACATTTAGTTTAAGGGGTCTCCATGTAAATAACCCATCATTAAATTAGTATATCCTGCACCTTTATAGATATAAAATGGTACACATAACAGAGGCATCAAAGGTTATTTTTAAGTTAAAAATAGAGCTGCAATCATCAATTCATATAGAACTCACCATCTTAGTCTCACTTGATTTAGCATAAAGTCAATGGGGAGACAAATGAATACTACTTTCTGATGCTACTTGATTTGAAGCTAGTGACCATGCACAATTTCATGAGCATAGGGATAAGCAAGAAAAAGCACAGCAATGAAACACATAAGACCAAATACTCTTGTTAATTGAGAAAAAATTTGGTACTAGAAGATTGCAAAACCAAACTAACCTTTCGAATCATCAAGTAGCCCTATTGCCACCTTTTCATCATCATTACCTCTTCAAACTTCCACTGTATTGGCATCAACCCAACAGGGCGAGTAATAGCTCCATTAGGAAATTCAAACACAATTTATATAATTAAGCATCAACCTAGCATTAAGGAATCAATCCAAACCAAATCAAAGAGTAGGGAATAGAACTTGCAATTCTTACAACAAACATAACAAATAATCAGTAGAAATTGTAAGCAACACAAGAAAAATATATATAAATGCAATATGATATAATACCCAAAAAAAAAAAAAAAAATTGAAGAAGAAGAAGAAGAATATGCCAGTTAATAGGGAAAGAAGTTAAATGAAACATTATATTCAATTTAGAAGTTGTGGACAAATGAACAATATAGATGTGGCAATCATATAAGCCTAATCAGATAAAGAACTCCAACATTACCAATTCAACACCATTACGTCCCACCCCAGCCAAAAAAAAAAAAAAAAGGATACAATTTTTTTTTTATTTTAAAAAGGCCCTTTTAAAAAGAAATAAAAACTGGAATCCCACAAGGAGAGAAGTAAGAAGGGCTCCTAAAGATTAATTTCCTGGATGATTCCAAAACAAAGTAGAAAATGATAGTTAAAGTGATAGTTGCTAATGCTTAACCATATGGAGAATAGACAATAATGTGTTAAAGCTATCATAACTCAAAATCAATAATATCCTACAAAATAAATACTAAGCCAAACTAATAAGAGGAAGTTTTCACATTAGCCATCCTAACAGGCAAAGGGTCTCCAACTGTTTGAAAGTATATGACAAGTTTACTGAATTATGGGTAAAATATTGAGACATTCAAAGCACTAATTGACAACAAATTTTAACAGATTATAAACCGTGCATTGCCAAAATAGTCAACACCAACCAATATCATGGTAGGAAGAGGGAAGTGACACTGACTTACCAACACAACATATTAACACTAAAAACAAAAAAGCAAAACATTGATTTGATTTGAAGCCTCAGTATCACGAGGTATAGACAAACCATAAAGTGCAAAGAAATAAAGATGTAAATCTAAAAATCCGAACAAATGCCAAGTTTTTGTAATTTTTCTTCCTAACAATCAAACACACGAATCGTATAGTGGGTTCACAACTAAAGCAAATCAATTCATGCAATTATTAATAGAAATGCAAAGACAATACCCATAACACAACTAATCTGAAATACACAATTCAGAAAATGCTAAGAATTTTCAGCATAAGACAAAGCTGTTAATGAATCAGCAACAACAAAACCGAATAAGTTGCCTCTTATTGGCATATTGTCAAACACATGGTATATAAGGTATATCACATGCATATCAAACTAATAAAAACCTATAATCATATATCCGAATCGAAAGAACACACACATACACAAAATCGAAGGCATGACACTATGATGTGCAAAAAAAAATCTAAGGTTTTTAACAATCTGTGCAGTTTGAGATGAATTTGAAATCATATACAAAGTAGATATGATTTGTAGAATCAGTCATCGCCACATTTAATTCTTTGGACAACATATAAATCTTTGCTTAATAGGCAGCATTGTTGGTCAGATGATTTATTTTGTGCTTGGGTTCATTGGAGAGCACAGCGAGAGAGAGAATTATTTGATTGCAAATTTGATCCACCGAAACACAATAAAATTCTAGGAGGGAGAGATGGTGGGCTTGCCTTTATATTGTGAACACCCAGTGGGCATTTCTGATAATTTGATGCGTTAGATTCACAGCACTTGTATGCTTTCATTTTTTTTATAAAATGTTATAGATTTCAATAGTCATTAATTTTATAAAATTAATTGAGCAAACTAATGTAAAAAATTTAAGTTAGTAGGATGGTCTATTATCAATAAATGTTATCGGCTCATGTGGTTACAAATATTAAACTAATTTATTTTAAATTTTTTTTTTAATTTATTAATGATTTATTGGATGGACTCAAGAAAACAAACTATTTGAATAACCCACCAAATGAAAGAGTAAAACTTCAATTAGATGGTAGGTCATGATTGATTTGTTACAATTGTTTCACTCAATTTTTTTTTGTCGAGATCCCTTCCTCGGAAGTCTAACACCATATAAGTAGTTAAAGAAGACGAAGTCACTCCTTAAGCTCCTAACAGTCAAACAAAGTGGTCTTTAAGGACACCTTCACCTTGATGGAATTATTCTCACTGTTTACTGTTTTTTTTTATTTTTTATTTTTTAATTCAATTTTTTGAAAACAAGAAAACAAACAGATTATCAGTCATGTAAAAGCAAAAAAGAAAATTTTGTTTGATACACATGTGAAAACAAATAAAGAGTGGCTGAAGGAGTCAGAGCCGGCCCTAGGCTAAGGCTAGTAAGACCTGTGTATAGGATCCCGAAAATTAGGCCCAAAAAAAGGTCTCCAAATTCATTATCTTGTGCTATATTAAAAATTCAAAATAGTCCAATTCTGTTTAATTAATTTAAGCCATTTTAAAATGCCTCAAAGTTCTATTTGACCCAATTGATAAAAGGTCCAGTTAAAAAATATTTATAAGTGTTAGTTGTTAGCCCAATTAAAAAAATAAAATATATGTATACATTTTAGTCGTTAGCCTAATTCTGTGTGGCCTATTTTTTCTCTCTTTTTATGGCCAAATTATGTGTTTTTTAGTATTTTTTTAAAAAAAATTTACGCAATTTTTATTTATTTATTTAGTTGATACATCTAATTTAGATATACTTAAAAACTATAATATTTGTGCTTTTTTTAAAAAAAAAAAAAAAAAAAATTTCCAGATACAAAAAATATAAAAAAATATGAATTGTAAATTCAGATAATTATTTTTGAAAACTCTAAACCAAACAAGGTGATTTTTATTTTTATTTCTTATGAATATCTAAAAGGCCCTCAAAAAATTATTTCGCCTTAGATCTCCAAAAACTCAGGGCCGGCCCTGAGGAGATTGTTGATAGTTGAAGATGGTTGTCGGAGGTAGTTGACAACCACCAATGTGTTTGGGGCGGTTTCCGACAAGAGATAGTGGGCAAGGGTCGACGGTAGATAGTTAAAGGAGCCAAAGGTAATGGTTGAAGTTGAAGTTGAAGTTGAAGTTGAAATTGAAGATGGTGGTTAAAGATGGTTGTTGACCACCAATGATGGTCGTTTGAGATGGTGGCTGAAAGTGATTGTTGATGGTAGAAGGTGGTTAATAAGAACTGGAGGTGTTGTTGGCCATGAGAGGTGGGCGGAGATAATTTTCTAAAGAGGTCATCGCCGATGGTGGTGATAAACTTTAGGTGGTGGTTGAAGGGGTGAAAGAATGAGGGGAATTTTTTTTTTTTTTTTTTTTCCTTCTAAAACAATATTGTTTTATAAAACTTATAAATTTATACAATTTTATATGTGAATATCAGTTTTGCTGTCATGAAACCCAATTATTAAGTATATAAATAAATATAAAGTTATCATTGATTAAATGAATAATTATCTAAATAATTCAGTTAATTCAAAAGAAACACCGCATTTTTGGAAGGTTCACATGGAGTTAAAAATATTATTAAAAAAAAATGTAAGAAAATGAATTAGCAAGAAAAAGATGACAAAATGAATATGTAAGAGGAAGAAAAGAATATGCTTGTTTCCACTTTTCAAAAAACACTTTTCAGAAAATTTTACTTTCTTATTTTCCGTATTTTTTTGTTTTTACTGAATTCTTTTAAGGAAAAATCGGTCTAGGGTCCCTCTCCCACTTTTCGTAATGGAAGAGATTCACAAAATTATTTTTTGATATTTAAGGTTCCTAGACATATATCAGAGAAAATTGACTTTGTCTCTCCCCACTCTCTATCTCTCTTCTCTGCTCACACATCAATGGTTCGACAACTCTCTCTCACATTCTTTCCTCTCCTCTCAGCTAGGAATGGCAATGGGGCAGGCGGGGCCGGGGATGACCTTCCCTGTCCCCGATCCCCGACAGTAACAAAATTCCCGCCCCTGATCCCCGACGGGGAATCCTTCACCTCCCCCATCCCCATCCCCTAACGGGGATCGGGTTTCCCCGATCCCGAAGAATCCCTGACAAATTTGTTCAAGTTCAACACACATACAAACACAAGAACAAAGAAAAAAAAAATAAATTAATCTGTATATATACAGATCTGTTCAACACCCACACAAGAACAGATGTAATATGGTTCATCAACAACAACAGACAACAGATATAATAATATAGATAAGAATTGGAAAAAAAAAAAAAAAAATTTGTTTCATCAATCAACAAACAACAGATATATATATATATAGAAGAGGGTTTCACGATCGGTGGCTTCACGGTCGGTGGCTTTAGATCGGTGGCTTCTTATCTGTATCAAGACATTGATCGGTGGCTTCAGGGTCCTGGTCACAGTTGTCGCTTAAGATCGGTGGCAACGGAGGGATCGGTGATGGTAATGGCTTCAGATCCGTGGCGGTAATGGCTTCAGATCTGTGGCTTCATCGATCTGTTCAGATCGGTGGATCTGGATGATGTTGATACTGATAAGAAATGAGAGAGATGAGTGCGTGAGGGAGAGAGAGATGAGCGAACTGGCGGTGAGACTCAGAGAGATCTGAGACAGACAGTGAATGTGGGAGAGGGAGATGAGAGACGGGAGATGAGAGACGTGAGTGAGGGAGCGAAGCCTTAACACAATACACATATATTATATATATAAACGGGGGTATATTAGTAATTTTATGTCGGGAAACCGGGGCGGGGATCGGGGCCGGGGTCAGGCCGGGCCGGGGCTTGAACACTGATCACCGTCCCCGGCCCGGAACAGATTGGGGATTGATTTTCAAATACCATCCCCTTCCCGTCGGGAGTATTTTTCGGGAAAAAATCGCTTAAATCGGGGTCGGGATATGGGATCCCCGTCGGGTCGGTTTCAAATTGTCATCCCTACTCTCAGCTCTCACCGAACCCACACCAACTTCTCTCTTTCTTTGCGTCGATCGATTCTGTCTCCTCCTCTCCAACCTCTTCTTCCATCTCCAGATCCCTCATTCTCCCGACTCAATCAAAGACAAATCGCACTTGTTTCGTATCTAATTGTTCTGCAAATGGGAAACAAAACTCCACCGAAGAAGTTCCCATCGAAGAACTTCGCCGTCGCTCACCGCCTCGGCCCCGTTCCAGTCGACCCCCCACAGCTGCAGAGGTCACCTCCTCGCAACAGAAGCTCATCAATATCAAGGTCCTCACTCGACTCGCAATCACCTAAGCAGGCAAACAAAGACAGGTCAAGGTCATCTTCTGGAAGCCCCCCTGAGAAAGGAGGTTTGGTCTCGTATGGAAACGTTTCTCCAGACTCGGGCCAGAGGTAAGGATGTGTTTTGATGATTCTAGCAGTGGTCTCGACAAGCTTTGAAATGATCATGATGAATAAAAGATCCAAGGTGTGAGGTGATCGCGATGATTGAAGATGCATGGACTTGTGGTGATGTTTTGACTCCGTTTAGGAGGTTGAACATGTTTGAGAGATGTATGTTGAATAATGATGGATGTTACATTATGTTTCAGTTAATTGTGACAGTGGATGTTCTTAATAGCCCATTTGCTTAGGCTGTCATTTGAGGGTTAAAAACCTTTTTAATTAGAGAAAATCCAAGTACTTCGTTTGCAATTTTATTTATGTGAAGAGGAATGACGTTTTGGTCTAAATTTGAATTTTCTCTGGGTTATAAATGAACCCAGAGAAATTTGAATTTGAATTTCAAAGACCAAACATAGAATTTGTTTGGGTTGTTGTTGTTGGTTTTTTTTTTTTTTTTTTTTTTTTTTTTTTTTGGTGATGTAGAAAATTTCTCTGATTTTAAATCTAGAGAAATTCTGTGGCAGTGGAGATGGTAACAACAGTAGCAACAATGGTGGAGGATCAAACCCACGGCAGAGAAATTTCTTTGGAGTCCATGAAAGGCTAAGGAAAATTTCTCTGGATCAATTTTCTCTGACTTGAATTTTCTCTAGACCAATTTTCTCTAGATTGATGTTGAGGGACCTTAGACATCATGAAAATATTTGATGTCCTTTATACTGTAAAATCATAATATCAAGGACCTTAAAAAAAAATACCCATTTTTTTAATATTTTAAGCAATTTTTTTTTACTTTTAGACACACCTAACATAAATACACCTAAAAAGTAAAAAAATTGTAAAAAAAATTATTTAAAAATTCACTAAATACTAAAAATACAAAAAAAAAAAATACAAGAATTCAGAACACTTTTTGTATTTTTATGTATTTATTAATTTTTTAAAATATTTTTTCATAAATTTTTTACTTTTTAGATACATCTAAATAAGATGTATCTAAAAAAATAAAAAATAAAATGTTTAAAATTTAAAAAATATTCACTAAAAATAAAAAAAAATTAAAATTTTAAAACTCAAATCAAACACTATGATTCACCAACATTCTAATATTGGTCAAACACAGAGCATTCTTCGCAATAATCTTCGTCGGCGGCCGTAATTTCCTCTGCCGATAATTTCTATTGACTTTTTATTTGATTTCTTTTCTTCTCTTTTTTTCCTTTTAATGGCCTATCCATCTAAAGCAATGACTTTACTCTAGTCAAATTTTACTGCAAATTTAAAAATTTTATTTCAAATTTTATCAAAAAAAAAAATTAATCTATAACTCAAACTCATTCATATATAAATATCACATTATATCAATTTAATCTTTATTATATAATCCTATCACTCAAAAAAATCTAAGATGTTTTGTCTGACACCGTAGCATTTCTGTAAATAAAAATCAAAAGGCAGATCTTCAATTGGTTGAATTGCAACTTATGACAAAGAAAATCAAGTTATGCACAGTTACCCCTTTTTTAGTTCAGTTTTTTGTTTTTTTATACAAGATCATTATTTATAAATATTAAGCAAATTATATTAATTTAAATATTGATAAAAAAAAAAAATTCCAACTACACATACTTACAAGTTCAATAGACTATAAGTCATTACAATTTATTTATTTATTTATTTATTTATTAGGATTTGGTTGCAATAAATAAAGTTATGCTATGTTATGTGGCAACAAAAATAATGAACTATTAAATTAAACCCCACAATCAGATAGAAAAAAAGCAATTAGAACATCCACTTTAATAAAATAGAATAGCACAATTATGACGTCTTCTAACAACCAAGTAGAAATATCTTGAATTCCGAAATTTGAATCATAGCATGAGAATGTAATCTTACTGGTCAAATAAACATTACACACGGGAGTCCAAATTTCAACTAAACTAATCTTGGCGTTTATATCACTCTTCAAAGTTGTACTTCTTAAATACTCATTGATATCTCTGCGTGTGTATGTACACTCGATGAGTGTATTGTTAAAACTATAAGAAATTGTAAAAAAAAAATTATCTGAATTTGATTTGGACAATTATATACATGAGGATATTTTGAGAAAATTAAAAAAATATAATAGTCT
Organism: Camellia lanceoleosa; assembly: GCA_025200525.1. Lineage (NCBI taxonomy): Eukaryota > Viridiplantae > Streptophyta > Magnoliopsida > Ericales > Theaceae > Camellia > Camellia lanceoleosa. The sequence goes on along the minus strand of CM045759.1, from coordinate 203,328,237 downwards.
ACATTAACTCAGGTGTAAGTTTTATATAATAGTAAGATATCCCGAACCAATAAGATTAGAAGTTGGGTGAAGTCAATCAAATCCACTTTGTTTCGATGGACGAAAAACAATATCTACTTGTTTTATCTATCTTTTTTGTGTAGTCTTATTGATTGGAAACACTACATACAGTGGCGAAGGTACTTGGGGACCATGGGTTCACGTGCCCCCCCTAATTTTTTTTTATACAAGTATAAAGAAAATATTTTAAATAAAAAAATTATAAAAATATTATTAAAGTAAATTATCAATGACATTTTAAAAATTATGAGAACAATAATGATTGTTTTGATTGAAAATGAAGAGACTACTATAAACTATAATATTTATGAAAATTTTATAAATTTTTTTGAATGTAACGGTGATGTCATTATTATTGACATGCAAATATAAGTAATCTCATTATAAAAATATGAAATTTATTAGATTGTTAGTTACATTTGACATAGAGGTTCACTCTCTATGTGTTTATTTACTATTATTTGGTGGTATTACATTCTAATGTTGACGTGATATTACCATTATATTAAAATTTTAATCAAATTTGGTATGAAAAAATAATTTATCATTATATAATTTAGGATAAGTTACAAATACACTTCATGAGGTTTGCTTAAAATATAAATTGCCCCTGTTGTTTGGAAAATTACAAATACCTCTTTGTTAGTATTTTTTATTTAACAAAATTAACTAAAAAAATGAAATTCATAATTGATCTTCTATAAAATAATAAAATTACCTAAATTATTAATTGAAACATATTTCTAATATCATTAAAAACTGTTAATTGATTTGATGATTCATTAATAAAATAAGCTATTTGTTATAAAATTAGAAACCTCAGGGGATAGAATGTAATTTCTAAAATCACAGGGGCGATTCGTATTTTAACCAAAGCTCAGAGGGTGTATTTGTAATTTATCCTATAATTTATTATAAGACTTATATCCATATTTTTTTTTTATATTATTCATGATACACTAATTATAAACAACATTATTTTTTTTTATATTTCTCGAAATCAATCGTAAAAACTTGCGTAAAATATTTTTATAAAAATTTTCGATATTGTAATTAATAAGTGCCCCCTCTAATTTAATTTTCTGATGCCGCCATTGATTACATACATATGTTACTGAGATGCACTGATGCAGGACATGTATTGAATAAATTAAAGCGCACACACAAAAAGAACAATATAAATAGAAAATAGAGAACTTCATCTGAATTTTATTTGTTAATCAATATTTCAGATTAAATATGGATGTTTTGAGCCTAATCTAACAACTTTAAAAATTAATAAAACTAAATTACTGTTTTAACATTAAACGGTCAAAACCCTCCATAACGACTTGTGAATCACCACTAGAGCATAATTTTTCCAAGTTTACATAGCAATTTTCAACCACCTCTCTCTCTCCATGAATTTCCTTGGTTGCTTCCTAACATGCAAAGAATTTAGATGCGTGTTTGAACTGGTCATTTGACTCTTCCAAAGCTTACTTGCATCTCATCGATCTCACCCTATAAATACATAACAAAATCAAATACAACTCATGTCATACCTACCTAGGCATACCTCTCTGAGTCTCTTAATCTCTACACCACAGTTTTTTTCAAAACATAAAAACAAAAGCAAAAACAAAAAAAAAGTGTTGCATTCATGGCCAGACAAGCCAACCACCTTGTTTTCCTCCTAGTTCTTTCACTATGCTTGACCATGCTCTTCACCTCCATTGAAGCCCGCCCCATCAACGATCCGATTCACTTCCACCACCACCACCATGACAAGATGAAATCAAGGACTCCACGAGGAGTTGGGAATGGTCATCGCTACGATCAAGTTCTTGCTCTCCGGGGCATCAAGTCCGGTCCGAGTCCTGGAGACGGAAATTCTATCGTCACTGGGGTTCATAATTGACTCTGAAATTTATTTATTTATATTTTTTTTACTTCTCCATTTGTGACCATTTCGTTGTATATGGTCATTGAAGTCGGGTTTGGGTTGGGAGTTCAAATAGTGCTAGAGAAAGTATATATTGTGGGTGTTTGGTAAAACTTAATTTCAAAGTAGCTTTTAGCTTAAATTAAGCTGCTATGATGTGTTTGGTACAACTTATGAGAATAGCTTATGGCTTAATTTAAGCCAAATTTTAGCTTAAATTCGAAGCAACTCAAAGGATGCTTATGAATTCAGCTTATGCGTGCAGCTAATCACTCTTGGGCCAAAATGACTTAAATGTCCTTCCCATTTGAATCTAATTACAAGTGTGCCAGGTATATTAACCAAAATCACTCATTTTTTCTCTTTCACACAAACGGCCCAGGCGATTCCCGGCAAACAGTTGTTCTTCTCTCTCTCTCTCTCTCCGGCGAAGCTCGCGAAGCTCGCGAAGCTCTGTTATCTCTCTGTCTCTCTGTTTGAACCATCGCGATCTGTTAACACCGTCGTCGCCGTCGCCATCGCCATCGCCATCGCGAAGCTCTGCTTGAAGTTCTGTCTGAACCATCGCGAAGCCTTAGTTCATCGCGATCTCTCAACGCCGTCGTCGATCTGTACCATCGCGATCTCTCAACGCCATCGTCGCCGCCATCGCGGCTCTGTCGAACCATCGCGGCCGCCGCCGATCTGTCGAACCATCGCTAAGCCGCCATCGCGATCTGTCACAAAGCCGCCAATCAGGTTGCACAGAGCTAGGGTTTTCAAACCCTAGAAAATTAATTCAAAAAAAAGAAAAAAATCAATATTAATGTTAATTAGAAAAGAAAAAATTACTTTTCAGAATTAATATTTACTTTTCAAAATAAAATGAAAAACAATTTATTTCAAAAAAAATAAAATAATTGTAATGAAAAAAATTTAATAAAAAGTAATTAATTTAAATTGATATTACAACATTACACTGAATTAATACAAAATTAATTGAAATAAAATAATATGCAATGACATCACAACATTAATTGAAATAAATTGATACAACATTACAGAATTAATTGAAATAAATTGATATTACAACATTAATTAAAATAATATGTAATGACATCACAGATTTAATTGTAATAATTAAACTGAATTAAACGAAATAAATTGAAAACAAAATAATAAAAATAATATTGAACAAAATAAATTGAAATAAAAATAAAAAATAAATTAATCAAAATAATAATTAAAATAATTTATTAATATTGAAATAAATTGTGCAATTTATATCCATTAAATAAATTACACAATTTAATTGTAATGAAAAAGAATAATAAATTAAAGAAATAACAATTGTTATATTATTAATTGTAATAAAAATCGTTGATTATTAATATTATTTGATACTAATAAAAATTAATTATTAATATTAATTGATACTAATTAATAATTTTAGTAGTAATTTCGACTAATTAAGCCATTAATTGATACTAATTAATAATTTTAGTATTAATTGATACTAATTAAGAAATTAATTGATACTAATTAATTTATAATGGAAAAAAATTATTACAATAATACTACTATTACATTTTTATCAAGTGTATCAATTTTTTTATATTAGTTTATACTAATTAATACTAATTATATTAACTTTTATTTCTGAAATAATTTTTTAAAATTAAAATTGAAAAAAAATGACAAAATTATCATTTTTATATCATATAAGGGCAAAAAAGTCAATTACACAGAAAAAGCTATTTTACAACTTATTTACCAAATACTATTCTACAACTTAAATCTATAATCTCACAGCTACACCAAACAGGTTACCAGCTTATGCTCACAGCTGTAAGTTATAATCTGTTAAGTTATAATCTATAATCACTTTCCCACAGTTCTACCAAACGAGGCAATCGCTTCATGTGAAGCACAAAAACATGAAAGTCTTAAATCAATTCTTTTGTTATACATAAGTATGAGATTACCTGTAAACATCTTTTCAAGAAAGACCAATTATGGTTTGTGAAATTTCGGGCCTTGACATCTTCTCTTGATCTCCTTTCTTTGGTTTCAATAAATGGTTAATAGTTACACTTTATTCTCTATTTTTTTTAAAACAAATTTAAGTGAATTGTTACACTTTAATTTCTATTATCAACGCTGTTTAAAATCAAAGAATAACAATAGGAGGGGTATTTTTGAAACTTTACAACAGAAAAAAAATGTAACAAAAATAAAATATGGAAACATCTCTATAAAGCCACCGAACATTGTATAGAATTTTTGGTAGTTTAGTTGGGTCCCTAACAAAATAAATAGACGGTTGGAAAGTAAAATGTGACAAAGCCCTTCACCAAGTGTATACTTTGAAAATGAAAAGGCAACAAAATTCATATTTAAGATCACGTGTCTTAGTTATTTTGACTTTGTTGAGATTTCATGTAAAATATTGAAAAAACAAAAAAAAGTTTAATTATTGATCTTGACCATGCTAGCTTTGTTTTTCAATTTTTGATTTGAAACTCATTTAAATTGTCTTATTATTTAAAAAACACCAATAATGTCATTTCCAACGCTTCATCAAATCCATCATCAAATTTAAATTTGGTGAAAAAGTATTTTTTTTTCTCCAATAGTTTCATCAAGCCTATATCAAACTAAGAAAATAACAAATGTTTCACCAAACTGAGGATCTGAGAATCTTTTACCATTTTATTGTGTATGATCGTTGAGTATGGAACTTACCGGACGACCTGATGTCCCCCGGTCGTCCTCTTCCTTGAACAATTCATTGAATTTTCAAGCTTATTTGAAGACAAATCAAGAAACTCAAGCTCAAACAAATTCTCAAAAGCAGGTGGGATTGATCCATGGAAGTTATTATATGAAAGGTCAAGCCATTTCAATACTTTGAGCTCAGAAATGATAGTGACATAACATTCTAGCCCTCGACATGTAAGATCAAGCTTTTTGACCATGGAATTGCTTTAAACTCATAAACAGCTTCTGTTTTCAAAAACCCACTTACCTCTCCAAAGATTACTTAATCAATATTAAGAGATTTTGATAAAAACACAATCGAAAGCTCACACAAAAAAGACCTATGCTTCAAAACCCCCTTCCCTTCCCTCCCCCCCTCCAAAAAAAAAACTCACTTTTCAAAGATGACCCATTTTAAAAATCCCCAACTCAACACATTCTTTACGTTCGGCCTGGAAGAGAAATCCCCAAATCCCCAATGGTTTAGGCTCTGAAGAGAGAGAAGAGTAAGAAGAGCCAAAAGGGTAATGGGAGGAAGAAGAAGAAGAGGAGGTAAAGGGAGGAAAGAGGGAGGAAGTAGAGTGAGAAGGGAAGGGGGAAGAAAGAGAGGAGGTGGTGGTGATGGTTGATGAGGCACTTTTCATAAAAGGCTCAAGTGCTTTCATAAACTCACTCCTGACTTTCAAAATGCTTCCATCAATGTCTCTCTCTTCTCTCACTCATTCGCACATATCAAGAACACTCTCAGTCTCTCTCACTGATGCTTTGTTTTGGACATTCTTCACCAACCTCCATTATCAAGCACCTCTCTCTCTCGATTGAAGAGTATCCATCAAAGAAAAGTTTTTGTAAAAATTGAGATACTTGAAGCTATTTGAGAGTGATTATTACAAACAACCAAAGAATAGTAAAATTGAATACTTGATTGCCTCAAGAATGATGTGATTGAAGTGGAAGCCATAAGGTCGACATTAACAAGAGAACACCGCAACCGAATCAATATGGATATTGATCGGAGTATGAGGCTTGAGACTACTTAGAAAAGAACTTCAATGGATGTTTCCAGTGGTTCTTTCTTGACTGAGGAGAAGGTTGATGTTTCCACAGACTAGATGAATGCTACCTCTGTAAGCTGGAACAGTTGCCGGTTGACCGGCTGGATATCCCCCGGTCAACCTGTGTTTTGATGACAACACCGTTGAAGTGGCTGATATCAAATAGAGGAATTCATGTTTTTTTTACTCAGATTTGATGAAATATTTGATGAATCATTGGAGATGCCCTAACACCAATTTTTTTGTATAAAATTTCTGTTTCTAAATCATATTCCTACCCATAATCTCACTTTCTCATACAGTTTATATACTAATAAATTCACCAAGGAAAAATTCAAAAAACCAACATATCTCCTGTAAAGAAAGAAAAAAAAGAATGTGAAATATCACTGCATTCAGCTTCCACATTCTCATCTTCTTCATATGTATTCTCTGTAATTTGATCATACCAAAGTAGAAAAATGATCAATGCCCATATGAGACACCCTTATAGTTACATCGAGATTGAACATTATGGTTGTTATTATACATAGGATCTTTGTAATCCACTGCCTTGATCACAACAGCTCCACGTCGCCCATCCTGTTCTTGAACTGCACCAAACACAATCTCTTTCGTTTCGCAGCTCTGCTCATAGAAAGTTTGAGGCCCAGATGAGTAATGCCTCTGATACTGCTGTTGGTGGTGAAAGGTCCGGCTTCGCTTGGGGTGGCGAGGCTTCTCCACTTCCTTCGACATAAATGGGTAGGTTTGCATTGGTGTCGCGGTTCTGGGTTCTATTGATGGGGGCTCATCTTCATGTGGAATCATAAAGCTCTCTTGCATAGGCCAAGCATTTGAATGTTTGCTCGGTTGCTGGTAATGCTGCTGGAATTGGTGGTGGACTGGTGGCTTTTTCTTCTTCCTAAAACCCAAAAATAAGCTCACAAATATTTCGACCGCGGATGTGACGCCGTTGAGGAAGAGCCTGCCGAGTGAAGTGAATAAACCCTCTTCTGGCTTCTCGTATTCATCTTCAGGTGGAATTAAGGGGGGCCTGACTGATTTATGAGGCCTTTGATATGGTGCTGGTGACATGTCTTCTCTCATTTGAGTTTCAGGATCCTACAATGGAAAATGTGTAAAGTGCATATCCGAGATGACTTGCTGAAAATGCATGAGCTAAAAAACAGGGGTATCAACACAGAACATAGGTTTTATAAAAAAATTAGATACAGACACGGTAAATTTAGGGCACATACATAGATATAAGAGGCATTAATGTATATTTGGACGTATTTTTTATTTTTTTTCCCATTTTTTTCATATAATTTTACAAAAAATTCCATAAATGTGTCGTGGGGCGTGTCTAAATACAGATGTGTCCCCAACAAGTCTTGCAAACAAATAATAATTAGAATGATTGTTAAAAAAAATTGAATACGAACAAGAAATTTAGGGCACATACATAGATACAAGAGGCATTAATGTATATTTGGATGTATTTTTTTTATTTTTTTCCCATTTTTTTCATATATTTTTTTAAAAAATTCCATAAATGTGTCATGAGGCATGTCTAAATACAGACATGTCCCCAACATGTCTTGCAAACAAATAATAATTAGAATGATTGACATTCTACATGATGTGTCCCACATGCGAACCCGAGTGTCTGCGAAGTGTTGGTATTCGATATGTAATAGACACAGACACCATGCCTATCTTGGAGTGTTCATGCTTTCTAGTGCCCGAGCAAATTCATCAGGAAGACAATCAGCTTGGGAAAACCTTGAGTGGCTTTCCTTTCCCCTCCCAATTCATGATTCAAATCACAGAAAAGAAAAAAAAAAAAAGTCCAAAATTATTCACTGCCCAGAATGGTTTGGAAGCAGAATTGGGAATCTTACAGACAAATTGTTATCAGTAAAGAAAAACGAACAAAAATGCAATATCTAAGCCTACTTTTCCAGACTCTCTTCTTTTCCTCCATATGTAAAAATGAAAACATACATATTCAAATTGAAGGAAAATTGATCCTAAATGAAGAAACAAAGTATCTGACAAATGTCTGAATTACTCACACTCTGGGATGAAAACATAGCCCCGACTCTACGCTGTAGCAAGGCCATCATGTAACCAAAGAACCCGGCTGCAACAAGTACTGCTATCCCTGCAAGTGTGTGAATTTTCTCAATTGAATATCTATGATCTTGACTGTGAAGAAATGGTAATAAGGATGAGATTTTAAGTAACAGCTGAGTTTTACCCAGATGCTGATTCCCGTTGTAGTGGTAGACACAATCATCTTCACGGAGTTGAATATCTCGAATTGCCTGGTTTCCTCTGTCTACAACCAAAAGAGAGCAACTACTTCCGACATAAACCACATCAAAATCATCTGAGAACTTTGCATCTTCACTCGGACCGTCAACATGACCTCCTCCTCGGCTCCACTTTCCGCCTGCAATAGTGACAACCCCTGCATAGAGAGAAGACTGACTTCAAATTGAAGTCTCTACCTCCAAGCCTCTGACCCTAACAAGCCATCTTGATTTGCTTAAAAAGAGCAGTAGGGGTTGCAGTTAATAAAGTCAAATACATACTGAATAGGATGAGAACTTTTGTTGCAAGTGTGCCTTGAATTCAACCCAAAATGTGTTTATCACCCGTTGGTGACCTGCACAATCCGATTAATGGGCAAGTGGCAAGGTTTCCTTGATAGATCTGACCAGATACTTTTGACTTAATGGGTCCTACCCAACATTTGTATTTGGATCTATTTTGTCCAGGTTTGCTGTTTTTAGGATCTTTGTATTTGAGGGATTATTTCATGGTTCTAGGGTTTTTGGATCTTGAGAGGTTCTGTAACATGGGGTTGTTGAAAAAAAGCCAACTAATTGTAATATCCACATTATAGTGAGTTTTTCTCAATTTCTCCTTTGCCATAACAGTTTTATTACTAAGGTTGGGCTGTTTTTAAGCAAAAACTCTACTCTACCTGCATCACTGATCTTCCTGATGGCCATATTCAGAGTGTCAGCAATGTAGATATTTCCTCTGTGATCTACAGTAATCCCTTTTGGGTGATTCATCCTAGCTTCTCTTGGCTTTCCATCCACAAGCCCCGAATACCCATCAGGTGATCCAGCAATCAGCTTGGGCCGGCTATCTGCACACAGCGGTAGAGGAAGCAAGAAACTTTAGCCATAATGCATATCTGAATCGTGCTTCTTTGTATGAACTCAAAAAGGAAAAAGAAGAGAGGATTCAAAGATATGTATCACGGCTGGTAGTTCATGTTCCTTTTTTCAATTTCAATGATATATACTCTTTTTTTTTCTTTTTTTCTTTTTTTGATAAGTAATTTCAATAATACATATTCTTACTTGTTCTACCTTATGATTTGTTCTTACCAAGAGATTCTAATTAACAAAAATTGGAAACCAATAAAACAGACTAAAAAGCCTTCAGGGTTGGAAAGGAAAAAGAAGTGGGAATTGAATCTAAAGAAGACTAAACAAGTTCAGGTGGTCAATGGAAATATTGGTCTCAAAATAAAATTAAAAAAAAGAAAAAGAAAAAGAGGGAACCCCTTATAAAGATGGCAATGAATTTGCATAAACGAAATTTAGAAGACCGAGTTAGTCAAAAAGTGGAGTCTTCTGCTAAACAAAAGTAAATTGCACAGTTTTTTTGGAATTCCCTGTGGGCTTGCCAAATCTGAGATTAAAGAAACACAAAAATTATATATAAAAGAAGACACGGTCAGTGACAGGTTCAGATAAATTCTTTTCTTAGTGAATGACTACAATTGACTGTTTGGAAATAATTTTGGTAAAGATATCAACACCACAACTTAAAAGAAAATGGATTTAATCTGCAACAATAAATCTACATTGCAAGCCTTTAGCAAAATAAACTAATGATGTGACAAAAAGGGTTGAGCTTTTGCAAATGTTAATACTTTGACAGTCCAGACCCAGAATCTTCTTAGACACGGGTTACTTAAAAAATAAAGAGTATGGAACTGTGGATATATTCAATGAATGTTTTTTATATAATTTTCAATTTTATCAACTGATCAAAAATGAATATAAAGAAGAATAAAGAAGAAATTTGGTCCGTCATTGGAGAAACTTGGTCTCAGACGTAAAGTGCAAGTTCACAAATTTAAAAAAATATAGAATTGATTCTACAAAACAGAGTGAAAAGGCCTAGTGTACTTTACAAAGTGAATTCTTCTTGTAAACAAAAGCAAACACAAGGCACATTTCTAAAAGTTTATCATAATGAATTTAACAAAATAAAAAGAGAGAGATTAACTAAAGAAAATCATCATCAATAGTTGGGTGTAGGTCCTCTCCCAAGAACAACCCCGAACAATCGATTCCTGGATGAGCAGAATTGAATTAGAAGTTTTGGTATAGTTGTAGTAAACAAATCAAAGACCAGCAACTTTCTTAGAAAATGTATTTAGTAGGAATGTGCAAAAAAGTTCACAAATTAAGAACAGGGTTTGATTGTTAAGAATCCGTATCACCAAATTAGAATTAGTAAGGCCAAAAATAACAAAATTTACAAGAATTGTAAATCACAGGCACACACCAGATTTAGGTGATTGATACCAAAACTAGGGTTATAGTCGCTGTGATTCCGCCGTGATCAGAAAAGATAACTCAACAGAAACAAACATAACCATTCTCCCTCGATTACATATACAAGGGAAAAGTGCGAAAATACCAAAAATATCTTTACTCTAATGGGGCAAGCCTCCGAAACCCACGAGTGATTAGTGTCAAATAAAAGTTTAATGGAATGGAACAAATCAATAAATCACAAAGTTCAAACCTTTTATGGAAGAAAATCAAACTTACATCGAGACAATGGAGTTGAAATCATGTAAATGTTGCTATTTTCAGAATCCAAAACCAGGAGCTCCCCAGTTGGAGATACTTCAACCGAGTATGGATCAATTCCAAGTTTACTTCCATCGAAGACCGTCTCGACATTGTATCCACCTTCAAATTTCATCATCGAACGGCTAGAAATCGCTGAAAACACAAAAACCCATCAACCTCAAGATCTCAAATAAACAAAACAAGGAATACAAAACAGGGGAAGTAACAAAATGTGAGATCAGCAACATATTTGTACCTGTTGTGGTGGTTGATTTTGGTGACCACAACCGTTTAACAAGAGCAGAGACAACATTTGAAACAACCCCACTAAGAATTTCTGCAAATGTATGGAAATGATCAGAGTATTGAGATATGAAAGACTTGTATGGATTCAAAATGTGCTAGATTATATTATATGTATCTATATACTCACTTGCAGGAGGTGGTGTTGCTGAAGCTGATGAGAACCCAGAAAGTAAAATAGCAAATATGAGAAGTAAAATGGACCAATTCCTCCCCATTGTTCTTGTTCTCACTGGAAAAATGTGCTCTGCATTTTGAGAGAGAGAGAGAGAGAGAACAATGTAGCCCTTACTATTTTTACTTGCTAATCAGTGCAGCCCTTCTCTTTTCGTGAGTAGTGAGAGCATGAGGGGGTCAGGAGAGAGAGAGAGAGAGAGAGAGAGAGAAGAGGGGTGTATGTGATGATGGAAGAGTCAAACAGGCAGAGGGGGAGTTCCTGTTCTGTTCTTGGTAAAAGAAAGTGAAAGGCAAAAGACTGAGGGATCAGATGCTCTGTTTATTTTAATCTTCTAATTCTAACATTATCCAAATACATAAATTTCACAAAAAGATAATGTAGAATTTACAAAATTTCTAATTTATAAATTTATATTTTATTAAATTATAATTAAGATTTTTTAGATTTTCAAATCTTATTAAATTTTTAATAATTGAAATTATTCTTTAAACAACGATTGTTCATTATTTATGATTATTTATAAAGAAACGTAATAATTTGACATTTATTTTGATTTTTAAAACTTTAAAACATTAACTTTTAAATTGAAAAAATTTAAAAAACAATTATGTGCAAAAAAAAAAAATTTAATCAGTGTGTTTGGTTTCAGCTTTCTGAATTCAGTTTTATAAAAATTGAGTTTTTTATTTTTTTATTTTTTTGTTTTTAGTAAATATTTTTAAAATTTAAAAAAAATTTACTTTTTTAGATGCACCTTATTTAGATGTATCTAAATAGTAAAATATTTGTAAAAAAATATTTTAAAAAATTAATAAATACGCAAAAATAAGAAAAATATACTAAATTTTCAAAATTTTTTAATTTTTTGGTATTGAGTGTATTTTTAAAGATTTTTTTCACAAATATTATACTTTTTAAGTATAATTATGTTGGGTGTGTTTAAAAATTAAAAAAAAAAAATTGTTTAAAATATTTAAAAAATCATTGAAAACATTAAAATACGTAAAATAAAAATAAAAAAAAGTAGAATTTTCTAAAACCACAACCAAACAAAGTGTTTTTTTGAAAAATTTGAAAAAGCTGAATTTTTATTTTATTTTTTTTGGTGTAAAACTGAAAATTTTGTGTTTATAAGGAGCATAATGATAGAATATTGATATGCAAAAAAAAAATTAAACTGAAAAAACTGATAATGTTATCAGTTTTAAAACTGCAAAAAAACTGTTAATATTCTCGATTTTATTGAATAGTTGAATCAAACTAATAAGTAAAATGGTAAAAACATTTAATCTCATACTTTGTTTTTTTATCAGTTAGTAAAACAATTATCTGAAATATTACTATGTAAAATTGACAATATTCTTAATTTGAAAAATTAAAAAAAAAAAATTGATAATATTTGCAGTTTTACTAAATAGGACTTATTGATTCAAAAATTTTTAAATATGATCTAAACTATCATAACATTTATAAATAAGACTTTTAAGTAATTAACTCACAAATAAAATGGTTTAAAAATAAATAAAAATAAGAATAAATTATAAATATATTCTCTAAATTTTTTTAAAAATACAAATTGACCCGTGCTTCGTGATTTAAGTTCTAAAATCATACATGATAACTTATATTTTAAGTAAATTTTAATAAATATATTTATAATTTACCTTAAAAATAATTAGACAACGATGTATTTTAAAATTATAAGTCAAAGTGATAATATTTAAAATTGAAAACTAATGAATCATGTTGCTCAATTTAAAATTTTTGTATGAATTTTTATTTTTATAATCATGATGTTTCAGCGAGTTTCATTTTAAATATCAACTACTGATTAAAGAGTAATTTGGACTTTCGATAAGTTTTGTCTATCATTTTCCTCATGCTTATTATGCTTATTTATTTAGCCAAAAAATAATGATTTTGTCACTTAATAAAGTAGAGGTATAATTTTACAATAGCTTTTGCGGCTTGAACTATCAAACTTGTTTACAGACTTCAAGGTGAGAACCATAAAATAAAGGGTTTGAGTTCCCTCTCGTCAGTGATGAGATTGGAAGGTATTGTCAAATTTGTGAAGATTCATGATGGTTTTTATTTTGATAATTTAAATTATTTAATATGTAAAATTATCGAGTGCTATATACTTATAAAAAATTACGTTGATCAGATATCGATAACTATGTGATCAAATCAGTTTTGTATAAAAAAAATAAACTATAAAATAATAAACAGTTGACAAAAATCTAATTCGATAAAATAGTTATCGATATTCGATCAACGTGATTTTTTATAAACATATAGTACTTGACGAGTTCTACATATTGAACGGTTAAGATTATCGAAACAGGATACGTGGTGAGCTCCCATGGGCCCAATAGTACCCTCTAGTCCGATCAAGTACTGGAGGGAAGCCAATTCCTAAAATAAAATGGGTAAAGTATACTGACACATCGGAAGTTTCTATTTAATATAAATTCTCTCTTTATGTTTGAAAAATTATTTTTCTTTTTGAGATTTGTAATCTCATTATAAATTAGGGCAAATTTCATTTTACCCCCTATGGTTTTGGCTGGGTACAAATTACCCATCACATTTAGAAATCACCACATAACTCTCATGTGATTTGTAGACTAAAACACACAGTTAGCTTTTCCGTTAAAGTGAGAGTCACGCACTTGCAAGAACAGTAACACTATTTTTAAGACGAAAATGTCCCTGACACATCTTCAAATTTATAAACAATGCCATCAATTTGTAAAAACCTCTACCGAGGAAAAGGAAAAAAATAAAAAAAATAAAAGATGAGACATATACTTCACTTCATCATCTTTCATACATTTAAATATGGAGTGTTTTGAAAAATTGGTAAAAAATTAGTTTTTTGGTTTTTTTGTTGGCTTTTTTAGCAAAAAACTGACTTCTTTTGGGTAAAAAAATTGACTTTTTTGGCTAAAAAAATTTAAAAAAATCAAAAAACTAACTTTTTTAACTTGTTGCCAAATTAAGCCTATATATATATATATGGATAAAATTCAAAATATATATATACATACAGCAGAAAGGGTTGGGTTCTAATTACATATTTGTGGTCTTCACCCATCATTAGCCACTGAAACCCAACCCAACAATTCATATATGCGATGTGTATATATAGTTTTTCACAACAGAAGGTTGCAATGGATTCAATGGTTTGATTCGTTGACGATGTGGATTTCAGTGGGGGATTTGAAGGCAGATTTCGTAATAGTAAAGGTGGCGGGGTGGGGAAGGATTGGTGGTTATGATCTAGCGGGAGTTGGGTGCTGGGGTAGGTAGAGGGGCTTGATTTGGCACTGGATCATGGTGGATTTGGTATTGGTATTGGTATTGTTTATAAATTTGATTTTCATAATACGAAGATCAAATCATATTTAGTAAGATCAAACCATCTTTTAATTATTTTTTTTTTTGTTTGGATAGAGGTTTATAGATCTGATGGCATTGTTCTATAAATTTGATTTTGGTAGATGATGAAGATGATGAACTGTATGTAAGATGATGAAGATGAAATGGAGAGAGAGAAGAAAATGAATGAGGGTATAATTGTCAATTTGCAACATCTGTTAACAGAAGTGTCACGACCCAAACCCGGCCCTATGGGTTTAGCATCAGAATCGCCAAGAATCCGAGATTACCAAGGCCTCTGAAAGAATCCACCAAACAGTAGAGGGCTGAAGCCAATACAAGAAATAACTAGTGTCCATAGAAATGAAAATCAATGTCAAAAACATTTTTATGCATTCACACAGTTCAAAACAGTACAATCCATAAACAGTCTATACAATCATTCACACAACAAGACAGGATCAAGTCCCTAGACAACAAGACAAAGATAACAAGAGATGCCTATACAAATGTACAAAACAGTGAGGAGACCGACGGGGACACAAAAACACCCCAAGCCATAGCATGGCAACTCGGAACCTCGCAGTGAGGCACTTAGGCTGGCTTGACAAAACTGGGGACCAATCCCACGCTCCTAGCTCCGGTCTGGTTGCTGAGAACCTACATATATATATAAATAGTGAGCTAAAGCCCAGTGAATAACATAACGTGTAAAGAGGTTATGAATGAATGTCCCTTACAGTAATGAAATCAATTCATTATGCAGTACTTCAATCTTTCAGTATTTCAGTCAATCAGTATTTCAATCAATCACCATATGTGGTACATCCATTAGCCTATAAACAAGAGGTCCAAAGGACCAGCCTTATGCATCTAACGATAATGATGGCCATCAAACAGTATGGTTCCACAAGGAAACCGACAGAGCTCTGTAACAGTCAATAACAGTGGGTGCTAAGGATGCCACAATACAGTTCAAAATACAAGACATACATTCATTCAATAAGCAATATCAGTTCAATAAACAGTTCAGTTCAGTATTCAAGATATAACCATTTGAACATATCTTTACACAATCTGTTACTCACAGTGATTGGGCTATCAGTAGCTAGAGCGCGTCCCCGAGAGCCAACCCTAAACAGTTAACAAATAGAACACACACTAAGTTCACAGTCGGAAGGATATAATTAAATCCCTAAATTCCTCGGTGTGGTTCTATGTCTAAATCCTCATTAAGATGCCTTAAACTAGGCCTAAGAATGCCTAGGATGGGATGAGGATGCAAAAATGCGCACAGAAATCGATTTGAAATTTTAAAAGGGGCCTCCGCTCGGCGTAAACTTCGCCGGCGGACAAGCCAACAAAGGTCCCCGCTCGAGCGTCAACTTCCACGCTCGAGCGGGCTGATGCACAGTGCAAGATGCTGGATGCGCGATTTTCCCGCTCGAGCGTGAAAAACTCCGCTCGAGCGGACTGTAAAACATGCTAAGAAAATGCTGAGAGCATGAATTCCCCATTCGAGCGGCACTTCCCCCGCTCGAGCGGACGGCCAAATTCTGGAAAATCCAGATTCGACCTCTGAGTTTCAAACCAAGTTTCAATGTTCCAAATTCGATCCTCTTGGGCCCATTTTCTGGAAAACTTTTTCAAACACATAGAATAACAAGTTTTAAAGTTCAATTTAAGAAATCAAGGCCCAAGGGTGTTTCAATTAAACCCAATTTCAAACCATTTTCAAGAACAATGCTCAAACATGACATGCATGCATTCAAAACAATTTTAAGCTTCAAATCATGCTCAAATGAGCTCAATCTTTGAAAACCAAATGAAAACATGGACTAAAGCTTAGACATGAACATGTATGTATCATTCTTCAAGAATTTAACTTCAAAATACATCAATTCAAGCATGCATGCAACAATGGAGTTTTAATTCATCATGAATGAGCAAATTCATGTCTTAACTTCTCTATAACCATGATATATGCAAGATGAAGCTTAAAGACAACAATAAAACAATGAATTCCTTACCTAGAGTGTTGATTACAAGTCTTATGAGCTAAATTAGCAAGTATACTTCAATTCTCAAGCAATTTCAACAATGGCAAGATGAGCTCAAGTCTACTCTCTTTCTCACTCTATAATTCGGTGGAGGCAAGGAGTGAAACTGAGCAAATGTTTTAATCAAGTCTCTAAGGCTCAAGTTTGTGACTAGGTAGTGGACCACTATAGGTGGCAAAGTTGTAATTAAGCTAAACTTTGCAATTAACTCGTTTAAATCTAATTTAATCATTCCTAATCAATTTCAGATAATTATACCATAAAATCAGAAATATTCTACTGATCCTAAAACTTCAAACGGTTTCTAAATCGGCCGCCGATAAGGCCTTCAATTAACAGTTTAAACATACGAATTCAAACAGATAGTCATTCAATCAAACAGATAGAAATGCAATGTAACAGACAAACTTATTCAATTTCGTTTGATTCCATTCGATGCTCAAGAGTTCATCCAGTTCACTTATCAGTCATTATCAGTTCAGTTTAGCAGTAATCAGTAGATAATTCAGTGGTTTAACGGTAATCAGTACGAGGGTTGTTACAGTCTCCTCTCCTTATAAGGAGTTTAGTCCTCTAAACTCGAATTACCTTCAGTCTGGAAGAAAACAGGATTCAGCGGGAACAAATCCGGATATCGCCTAGCCATGTCATCTTCCCTTTCCCAAGTGGCATACACACCACCATGGTTACGCGGTCAACTTTCACTAGCGGAATCTCTTTGTTCTCGGTTTCTTGATCCGTCGGTTTACAATCGTATAGGCCGTTCCTCGTAAGTGTAGTCATCACTCAACACGATCTGGTAGGCTCAATCACATGAAACGGATCTCAAGATAGTCTCTCAATATCGAAATGTGGAAGGCGTTGTGCATATGCTCCATTTAGGAGGAAGCGCAACTTGATACGCCACCGGATTGATTTTCTCAATAATCGTCGGTCCAACATACCTCGCGCTTAACTTGCCCTTGACTACAAACGAGTCGGCCTTTCATTGGTGTCACTTTCACAAACACGTGATCACCCACTTCATACTCTCTCGTCTTCGACATCTGCATAACTCTTACATCGCTCATTCCGTAGTTTTCAATCTCAGTATCAATTTTACCTTTTCGGTCGTTTCATACACAATCTCGCCCAAGTAATGGCCCATCTCCAACTTCGCCAAATTGGAGATCTACATTTTCTGCCATACAACGCCTCGAAAGCGCCATTCCAATACTCGAATGGTAGGCATTTGTTGTAGGCGAATTCACCAATGACAAATGACTTTCCCAATTCCACGAAAATCAAGGACACATTCTCGTAGATCCTCTAGAGTCTGGATGGTCCTTTCGACCGCCATCTGCGAGGATGATAGGCACTACTACCTCAATTCAAGACTCAATGCGATCAGTAGGCTCGCTGTAATCTCGATGTAAACTTGAATCCTGTCGAAACAATAGATCTGAATACTCTGCGATCTAACAATTTCGTCAATATAGATAACAGCTAATTTATCCGCATTATAAATTGTCTTGACAGGTAGGAAGTGTGTAGATTTAGTCAGTCTATCAACAATAACCCAAATAGAGTCCATACCTTTCCTGGAGCGAGGTAATCCAACGATAAAATCCATCGTGATATGCTCCCATTTCCACTCTGGTATGGGCAAGGGTTGTAGTAATCTAGCGGGTCGTTGATGTTCAGCTTTGACTTGCTGGCAATGAAGACATTTGGACACAAAGTCGGCAATTTCCTTCTTCATTCCTGGCCACCAGAAATTTTGTTTCAGATCTTGGTACATTTTCGTATTCCCTGGGTGAATAGAAAACTTCGAACTGTGGCCTTCTTGTAAAACTCTCCTTTTCAATTCAGGGTTATTCGGTACACACAGTCTGTCTTGAAATTTCAGTACATTATTGTCAAAGTTAAATCCCGGTTTCGGTTTTGAATCTCTTTCTTCAATAACCTTTTTCAAGAAATCATCTAGTTGTTGTTTTTCTTTAATTTCCTCAATCAATGCTGGTTGAGCAGTAATGGCAGCTATGGTTCCGCCCTGTTCTCTCAAAACAATTTCAATTTCGGACTTTTCCAGATCAAGAAGCAACTCTTTCTGTCCAGTCAGCAAACAGGCTAAGTTGGCAATCGATTTTCGGCTCAAAGCATCGGTAACGGTGTTGGCTTTTCCCGGGTGATACAATATCTGTAGGTCATAATCTTTGATCAGTTCTAGCCATCTCCGCTGTCTCATATTCAATTCTTTCTGAGTGAAAAAGTACTTCAGACTCTTGTGGTCAGTATACACTTCACATGTTGCTCCATACAAATAGTGACGCCAGATTTTCAGTGCAAAAACTACTGCAGCAAGTTCTAAGTCATGGGTCGGGTAGTTCTTTTCATGCGGTCTCAACTGTCGGGAAGCATAAGCAATAACTCTCCCATTCTGCATTAAAACACACCCCAAACCCTTATGAGAAGCATCACTAAACACAGTATAACCATCCGTACCTGAAGGTAGAGTCAGAATCGGTGCAGTCACAAGTCTGGTTTTCAATTCTTGAAATGCTGATTCCCTTTGGTCAGTCCAGTCAAATGATGTCCCTTTTTCAGGTCAATCGAGTCGATGGTAAGGCAATTTTGAGAAGTCCTTGACAAATCTCTGTAATATCCAAATCCCAAAAGCTTGAATTCGGTTACATTCGCTTCTGCCTAGGCGGGCCTACTGACTTCAATTTTCTGCGGATCAACAGAAATTTCATCTTTGCTAACAACATGCCCCAAAAACATCACATGATCAAGCCAAAACTCACACTTAGACAATTTAGCATACAGTTTCTGTTCTCTTAAGGTTTGCAGGGCAAGTCTCAGATGGTGTTCATGTTCCTCAACAGTCTTAGAATAAATCAATATGTCATCTATGAATACCACAATAAAATCATCAAGGTATGGTTTAAAAATTCTGTTCATGAGGTCCATAAATGCAGCAGGGGCATTCGTAACTCCGAACGGCATAACTAAAAATTCATAGTGGCCATACCTCGTTCTAAAAGCAGTTTTATCGATGTCTTCCGGTTTGACTTTCAATTGGTGATACCCCGATCTAAGATCAATCTTGGAAAACACTTGTGCACCCTGTAACTGGTCAAATAAATCATCAATACGCGGTAATGGATATTTATTCTTCTGATTACCTTGTTCAATTCACGATAATCAATGCACGCCTCGGTGATCCATCTTTCTTCTTCACAAACAAAACAGTGCACCCCACGATGAAATCGGGTCGATAAACTTCTTGTCTAACAGTTCTGAATTGTACCTTCAATTCTTTGATTCGATTGGAGCCATTCAGAAGGAGCTTTAGATATCGGTGTGTGCGGAACCACATCCACAATAAATTCAATTTCCCTGTCAATCAAATCCCCTGGCAAATCATCTGGAAATACATCTGGGAATTCTCTGACTATAGGAATACAATTCACATCAGTTTTAACATTATCATTAGCAGATACAGTCAACACGGAACACAGATATCCTTTACACCCCTTTCTAATCAATTTGACAGCCTTTACAGAAGAAATCAGATATGGAGGAGGTACTACTCCACTCCCATTAAACACAAATTCAGGCAAACCCGGTGGACGGAAAACTACTTGTTTTGTTACACAGTCTATAGTGGCATGGTATTTTTGTAGCCAATCCATCCCCAATATTACATCAAAATGATCTATGTTCAATGGCAGTAAATCAATAAATAGGTGCATATCCCCAACAATAATCTCTGGCGGGATACATATATGCACATGTCATGGATCCCCAACAGTGATGATCTGACTAGTAAATAGTTCATGGGTTCTAGGGTCTATTCAATTTCTGGAAAAGCATGCGACACATAAGAATGTGTAGACCCGAATCAATCAATACATATGCATTTTGAGCACGAGATAGAGGATACGACATAACATCTCGGTGGTGCAGACATCTCCCGGTACTAGGGCAAACACTCGGCCCTGCCTCATAGGCTCTTTCCCGGTAGCTTTGGGGTTCGGTTTTGGTGCTACATTTGATGCTGCTGCGCTCGGTGCAGCTTTACTACTAACTAGTGGAGCAGAAGCGCAGTCTTTGATTCTGTGGCCCACCTTGCCACACCTGAAACAGGCTCCAGAAATCTGGTAGCAAACCCCTTTATGCTTGTTGCCACATATGGAGCAGGGTGGAGTAAATCCACTCCCTTGGTTGGGGCTAGTAGTCGACCCCGTATTCTGTTTGTTGTTTGCTGGGTTATGCTTGCCTTTCTTAAATTTAAAACCCTGTCTTTTCCCTTGCCACTCACCTGTCGGTGTTTCAGATTGTTTCACTGCTGCAATATTTATCTCGGCCATCAATGCTCGGTCGAGAACACCCACAAAAGTTGGCATTTTCAAAACACTAATTCTGTCCTGTATATTAGCAATAAGGCCTCCTTCAAACCTTCTGGCCTTCTTATATTCGGTATCCACCATATGAGGTGCATACCTAGCAAATTCAGTGAATTTCTTCTCATACTCGCAAACCATATTGCCTGTCTCAATTGTTCAAACTCGGTCACTTTTACATCTCGATGCCTGGGAAAATACTTTTCAAAGAAGGACTCCTTGAATCGAGTCCAAGTCACAATAGTATTCGCCTCGCGTCAACATCCACCACCTTCTAGCTTCTTCGAAGGGTGAAGGTTGCTAACAATACTTTATTGGCTTGAACGGAAACATTTCAAACAATTTTTGATCTCAATAACCCAAGCTTCACCTTTATCGGTTCTAAGCCTCCCGAAAGGACGGCGGTTTCATCTTCTTGAACTTATGGGTCGGCAATAATGTCCACCTCATTAGCATTCACATTCAGACATTTTGTTCGGTTGCACGGAGGAGGAGGAGGTTTGTTGGTTGATTGTTGATCTAGTCTTTCCATTATCGGTCCATCATTTGTTCAAGTCTGGCCATTCTCGGCCTCGAGAGGATGATGACTCAGTTCATTTGCATTATCCATTTCACTATAGCGATTATAACGATTATCATTATAAGCGGTTGTACAATTAAACATTTAACACCTTAACATATAATCGATCGATTATAAGCACACACCTTTCAAATTCATGAGATGCCCTAATTACTTTTCTAGGACACCCTATAGCTCGTTTGGACACGTGTATGCGGTATAACTAAATGGTTAAGTATAGCTCGATACCACTTTGTCACGACCCAAACCCGCCCTATGGGTTTAGCATCAGAATCGCCAAGAATCCGAGATTACCAAGGCCTCTGAGCGATAATCCACCAAACAGTAGAGGGCTGGCGGAAGCCAATACAAGAAATAACTAGTGTCCATAGAGTCATGAAAATCAATGTCAAAAACATTTTTATGCATTCACAGCTTCAAAAACAGACAATCCATAAACAGTCTATACAATCATTCACGGTCGGTCAAGACAGGATCAAGTCCCTGAACAACAAGACAAAGATAACAATGACAGCCTATACAAATGTACAAAATAGTGAGAGACCGACGGGGACACAAAAACACCCCAAGCCATAGCATGGCAACTCGGAACCTCGCAATGAGGCACTTAGGTGGCTTGACAAAAGCTGGGATCAAACCCACGCTCCTAGCTCGGTGCAGTTCTTTGAGAACCTACATATATATATAAACAGTGAGCTAAAGCCCGATGAATAACATAACGTGTAAAGAGGTTATGAATGAATGTCCCTACGATAATGAAATCAATTCATTATCTGATGCTTCAATCTTTCAAGATTTGACCAATCAAGATTTCAATCAATCACCATATGTGGTACATCCATTAGCCTATAAGCGATAGGTCCAAAAGGACCAGCCTTATGAATCCAACGATAATGATGGCCATCAAAGCGGTATGGTTCCACAAGGAAACCGACGAGCTCAGTAACGATCAATAACAAGGGTGCTAAGGATGCCTGTCTGATTCAAAATACAAGACATACATTCATTCAATAAGCAATATCGGTTCAATAAATGCTTCGATTCAAGATAGATATAACCATTTGAACATATCTTTACTGTCTGTTACTCACGGTGATTGGGCTATCAAGAGCTAAATGGCGTCCCGAGAGCCAACCCTAAGCGGTTAACAAATAGAACACACTAAGTTCACAGTCGGAAGGATATAATTAAATCCCTAAATTCCTCGGTGTGGTTCTATGTCTAAATCCTCATTAAGATGCCTTAAACTAGGCCTAAGAATGCCTAGGATGGGATGAGGATGCAAAAATGCGCCGTAAAACCGATTTGAATTTTTGAAGCGGGGCCTCCGCCGGCGTAAACTTCCCCGAGTGGACAAGCCAACAAGGTCCCCGCCGAAGGCCAACTTCCACGCCGAAATGTGATGCACGGTGCAAGATGCTGGATGCGCGATTTTCCCGCTCGAGCGTGAAAAACTCCGCCGGCGATCAGAAACATGCTAAGAAAATGCTGAGAACATGAATTCGCCGAAGCGGCACTTCGCTGAAGCGGACGCCAAATCTGGAAAATCCAGATTCGACCTCTGAGTTTCAAACCAAGTTTCAATGTTCCAAATTCGATCCTCTTGGGCCCATTTTCTGGAAAACTTTTTCAAACACATAGAATAACAAGTTTTAAAGTTCAATTTAAGAAATCAAGGCCCAAGGGTGTTTCAATTAAACCCAATTTCAAACCATTTTCAAGAACAATGCTCAAACATGACATGCATGCATTCAAAACAATTTTAAGCTTCAAATCATGCTCAAATGAGCTCAATCTTTGAAAACCAAATGAAAACATGGACTAAAGCTTAGACATGAACATGTATGTATCATTCTTCAAGAATTTAACTTCAAAATACATCAATTCAAGCATGCAACAATGGAGTTTTAATTCATCATGAATGAGCAAATTCATGTCTTAACTTCTCTATAACCATGATATATGCAAGATGAAGCTTAAAGACAACAATAAAACAATGAATTCCTTACCTAGAGTGTTGATTACAAGTCTTATGAGCTAAATTAGCAAGTATACTTCAATTCTCAAGCAATTTCAACAATGGCAAGATGAGCTCAAGTCTACTCTCTTTCTCACTCTATAATTCGGTGGAGGCAAGGAGTGAAACTGAGCAAATGTTTTAATCAAGTCTCTAAGGCTCAAGTTTGTGACTAGGTAGTGGACCACTATAGGTGGCAAAGTTGTAATTAAGCTAAACTTTGCAATTAACTCGTTTAAATCTAATTTAATCATTCCTAATCAATTTCAGATAATTATACCATAAAATCAGAAATATTCTCCTGATCCTAAAACTTCAAACGGTTTCTAAATCGGCCGCCGATAAGGCCTTCAATTAACAGTTTAAACATACGAATTCAAACAGATAGTCATTCAATCAAACAGATAGAAATGCAATGTAACAGACAAACTTATTCAATTTCGATTTGATTCCATTCGATGCTCAAGAGTTCATCCGATTCACTTATCGGTCATTATCGATTCGGTTTAGCGAATGTCGAGATAATTGATGGTTTAACGATGTCGACGAGGTTATTCTGATCTCCTCTCCTTATAAGGAGTTTAGTCCTCTAAACTCGAATTACCTTCAGTCTGGAAGAAAACAGGATTCAGCGGGAACAAATCCGGATATCGCCTAGCCATGTCATCTTCCCTTTCCCAAGTGGCATACACACCACCATGGTTCTGCCAGTCAACTTTCACTAGCGGAATCTCTTTGTTCCTCAGTTTCTTGATCCGTCGGTTTACAATCTGTATAGGCCGTTCCTCGTAAGTGTAGTCATCACTCAACACGATACGGGTAGGCTCAATCACATGAAACGGATCTCGAAGATAGTCTCTCAATATCGAAATGTGGAAGACGTTGTGCATATGCTCCATTTAAGGAGGAAGCGCAACTTGATACGCCACCGGATTGATTTTCTCAATAATCTGATACGGTCCAACATACCTCGGCGCTAACTTGCCCTTGACTACAAAACGAGTCTGGCCTTTCATTGGTGTCACTTTCACAAACACGTGATCACCCACTTCATACTCTCTGTCTCGTCTTCTGACATCTGCATAACTCTTCTGTCTGCTCTGTGTAGTTTTCAATCTCTGCTGTATCAATTTTACCTTTTCGGTCGTTTCATACACAATCTCGGGCCCAAGTAATGGCCCATCTCCAACTTCTGCCCAGCAAATTGGAGATCTACATTTTCTGCCATACAACGCCTCGAAAGGCGCCATTCCAATACTCGAATGGTAGCTGTTGTTGTAGGCGAATTCAGCCAACGGCAAATGACTTTCCCAATTCCCCTGAAAATCAAGGACACACATTCTCAGTAGATCCTCTAGAGTCTGGATGGTCCTTTCGACCGCCATCTGTCGAGGATGATAGGCACTACCAAATTTCAATTCAAGACTAATGCAATCAGAGGGCTCTGCTGTAATCATTAATGTTCAATTTTTGTTGCTAAAAATATAATGACGACACTTTTCGCAACAAAAATATTTGGTGCCAAAAAAATAATTGTCCCTAAATTTTGGTCTCTAAAGCCTTAATTTTTTGTAGCGACATGAAAAACATATCAATCAGCTTGCTTGTTTTCATTTTTCAGAAAATTCTACTTTCTTATTTTTCGTATATTTTTTTTTGTTTTTATTGAATTTTTTTAATATTTTAAGCAATTTTTTTACTTTTTAGACACACCTAACATAAATACACATAAAAAGTAAAAAAATTATAAAAAAAATCTTTTAAAAATTCACTAAATACCAAAAATACAAAAAAAAAAAAAATACAAGAATTCAGTATATTTTTTGTATTTCTATGTATTTATTAATTTTTTAAAATATTTTTTCACAAATTTTTACTTTTTAGATATATCTAACTAAGGTGCATCTAAAAAAGTTTTAAAAAAAATGTTTAAATTTAAAAAATATTCACTAAAAACAAAAGAATACAAAAATAAAAAAACTCAGTTTTCAAAAAACTTAATCCAGAAAATTCAAACCAAATACACTGAGTATTATTTTATTATGTTATATGTATAGAGGTTAAAAACAAATATGTCATTTTAATTTGACAAAGAGATAAGTGTAACTTTTTAAACGTGAGGAGAGAATCTGTCTTAAACAGAAACATCAGGGAGTGTCAGTGTAATTTATCCAAATAAAGTGCTTGTTTGGCATGTAAGAGTTGAGAGGTTTTTTTTTGGCTATTTTAACCAAAAAAAGACAAAATAAATTAAAAAATTAATAAGACAAAATATTATATTCATACTATAAATTTTTTTTTTTCACGAAAGTCAAAAAAGTCAAAAAAAAATCATTCCAAATAAGATATTTTAACCCCAAATTAAAATAACTAAAAAGCGAAAAAACCAATGCCCAAACGAAGCAACTAATTAAAATACACTGGATTAGCATAGCACAAAAAGCCTCTCTATCATTTACAGTAGCAGAAAAAGAAACACAAATTGAATACATAACTACACTCTTGTTTTTTGAACAGAATACATAACTATACTCTATAATCATCAAAACTAAGCTAGACATGGTAGACCATCCCTACCTCTAGAGTAGTTGCATGAGGAACTCTCAATGCATGCATTGGATCCCGAAAATTCCTCCTCAAGAAATCATATCCTATATTAATCACAATTCTCTGAATCAAATTCGATCCCCTCTTTGCCCTCACGTAACAATGCCCCATTATAAATGCCATCCCCGCCTCCCTCGCTTCCATCAGTTCCTGCAGCTCCTTTCTCGCGGTTATGTTCATCTGAGGACTCTCTGGCAAAACAAACCTCACTCTCTTCCTTGGAAATTCTGGGGATCTTATCTCCCTCAGTTCTTCTGAAAAATCTTCGTCTACGGCTTCTTCGCACATCTTTATACCTTCTAGATTTGTTGAGGCAGTTCCAACAACAGTCATTTTTTCGTCACCCTCCAAATCTACATTGTATTCTGGATTCTCTGACCGGATAAACTCAGCAATACTAAAAACCAAGTCTTTTTCAAACTCCACGTCGTCTTTGTGAATGTCACGATAACCATACCGTGCAATGCATCTATAAATTCGGTACTCTCTTGGGCCGATTCTTCCCACGAGGAACCTTTCCTCAGGTCTAACATGAGGCACCGGGACGGATTTGACGCAGAGGAAGATTAAAACTTGGTGGAAAGCAGGGAGATTGGTGACGAAATGAGAGAAAATGGCTGGGATTCCGGATACAAGCTCGGTGTGTATTAAGCCAATGCCACGGACCCGAACAATTCCAAGATTTGGACCTAACTCGAGTAGCCAGTTGATGGAAACCTTGTTTTGAACATCAAACTTATATTTCTTGAGCGTGCCATGGTGCCAAACGTACATGATTGCTAGAAAGATGAAGGCGAGAGCAACAGGCACCCAAGCCCCTTCAAGGAACTTCATGAGTGAAGCTGAGAAGTAGAGCGCTTCTATGGAACCGAAGAAGAATATGAAGCAAAGGGCTAGGAAAACATTTCTGTGCCAGCAGAGGATGATAACAAGAGACATTAGGCAGGTCGTTACCAACATGACAGTTATAACTGCCAAACCTGCTCCAGAAAAGAAGTTGTATTAAAGATCATTATTCATGACTAAAAACTCATAAAGTTCATAAAATTCAAACAAATTTTAAACCAAATTCTGATAGCCTAGTTGTCTAGGCAAAGAACATTTTTAGTACCTGATGCGTTGCTTATGTGTTTCATGTTTCTGAAACCAATAGTAACAGCCAAGCACAGCATCATTAAAGTCCAGTTGATGAGCGGAATGTAAATTTGGCCATGTATTTTGGATGATGTGTGGACTATTTTGACCTTTGGAAAACAACCCAGAGCAGAACACTGTTTGATGATAGAGAAAGTCCCGGTGATGATGGCTTGGCTTCCCACAACTGCTGCGAGTATGGCTATTCCCAGAACAGGCCATCGGATTTTCTCTGACATAGAAGATGAATACTTCTATTAGAAAACACTCAGATTAAAAAAATTCTTGGATTTTTGCCCTTTGTATCTGTGAGATATGCCAAGCAAAATATGAAGAAAAAGAAAAAGAAAAAGGAACAATTAGTACCCACCAGGTACTGATACATAGAATCCAATCCGGTAGTAACTTTCATTAGAATGATGCCTGGAAAGATAAGCAGCTTGCCCCATATATGCTAGGATCAAGGATGGGTAAACCACAAAGGTGAATGCAATCTGCAATAACAATTAAATGAAAAATTGACATTCTGATTTTGAGCGTTCGTGAACCAAGTAACCTATTCACTTTGAATGATACCTCTCGGCAAATCAAGAAAATAACAGTAGTTGTTTCTGTTTTAATGTGTTTGTTCTTGAAGTGATTTAACTTTTAGTGAAAAGTACATCAAGTAGTGTAACCAACAAATTCAAGATAAAATGAAAACCTCAACTAGGAAATGAAGAGTCTTCAGTTTAATATGAGCGATACATTTTAACTAGAAGTACATGCTGAAATATGAAGACCACCACTACGCAACTAAGAGAGAGAGAGAGAGAGAGCCTGCATGATTGCCGATTAAGTCAAATTATATGCATACTTTTGTAAGGTCAAGACTTCTAGCATAGGCCTCAAAATCATTTATATCTACTATAAGTATTTCTGAATAAATTGTATATTCAACTTGTAAATAATACAAAGATTACAACCAACATTTATAGGAATCCTAACCCTAATCTAGAATAGGAAATACAAACCTAATTCCATATTTACATAGCATTCCATAATTACATAGCAACCTAATTCCATATTTAAATAATAGTCGTAAGTTACACAAAATATTATCACACTCCCGCTCAAATTCAAGGTGTTTGAGCAGAAAATACTGAGAGTTTGCTAAGAAAAAACTGAAACCGAGCGGTAGTGTGAATCTTGGTGAAGAAGTCCGCAAGTTGCAAAGCTAAGGAGACGAAAGGAAGCAAGAGAGAGCCAGACTGTAGATGCTGTTGGACAAAGTGACAATCAATCTTAATGTGTTTCTTCTGTTCATGGAAGACAGTATTGTGAGCAATTTGAATAGCACTGCGGTTGTCACAATAGAGAGAGGTTGGAGAAGACTGAGGGACACCCAAATCAGAGAGAAGACAACGAAGCCAAACAAGCTTAGCAGTAGCATGAGCCATAACATGGTACTCAGCTTCGGCAGTAAAGTGAGTAACAACAGTTTGTTTCTTGCTTTTCCAGGAGATCAAGGAATCGCCAAGAAACACACAGAAACCATAGGTGGACTTGCAATCATTAACATCACTAGCCCAGTCAGTATCAATATAGGCCACCAAGTCTAAACCTTGAAAGATGGTACCCCGGAGATAGCGAAGAATGTGAACCAAAGTAGCCCAATGGATAGAGCGAGGCGCAGAAACGAACTAACTAACCACATGAACAGCATAAGCAAGATTAGAACAAGTGACAGTCAAACAAACTAAACAACCCACAAGCTCGCGATAGATCGTGGGATTATGCAGAGGAACACCATCAATAGAGTTGAGCTTCACATTAAGCTCAATAGGTATATCATAAACCTTAGTATCAATAAGACCAGCACTGTGAATAACCTCATTAACATACTTGGCCTGAGACAGAAAGTAGCCATTTGGAGAAGAGGCAACCTCAATACCACAAAAATACCGCAATAGACCCAGATCCTTCATTTCGAAGGTGCGG
Source organism: Camellia lanceoleosa (assembly GCA_025200525.1). Taxonomy (NCBI): domain Eukaryota; kingdom Viridiplantae; phylum Streptophyta; class Magnoliopsida; order Ericales; family Theaceae; genus Camellia; species Camellia lanceoleosa. Next base: position 203,298,951 of record CM045759.1, on the reverse strand, counting down.
AAGAGATGTTGCTTAACCTCAAAGATAGCAGAAGAGTCGCAGCCAATAAGGATCATTTCATCCACATAGAGCAGGAGAGCAACAAAACCAGTCGAGGTATATCTCAGAAACAAAGCAGAGTCGGAAGCAAAAAGATGAAACCCAAGCTCGGTAATAGCAGTTTGAAAGCGATTATACCAAACAGGAGGAGACTGCTTTAGACCATATAGAGTATGCCGAAAGAGACAAACCTATCCAGAGGAATGATGAAGGCCAAGGAGAGGATGCATGTAAACCTCCTCAGTGAGATGGCCATTAAGAAAAGCATTCTCAACATCCATCTGATAAAAAGGCCAAGAACGAATAACAGCGACAGAGATCAAAGTATGGACAATAGTCATCTTGGCAACAGGAGCGAATGTCTCCTCATAATGAATACCATACTCTTGTGAGAAACCTTGGCAACCAGACAAGCTTTGTAGCGCTCAAGAGAACCATCAGAATGAGTCTTGACTTTGTAGATCCATTTGTAACCAACCAGATTCTTACCAACATGCAAAGAAACTAACTCCTAAGTACTAGTTTTTTGTAAAGCAGACAACTCATCCTCCATAGCTTGAACCACATGAGGATCCTAACAGGCCTCCTTGTAAGACTAAGGTTCTGAAAAAGAGTGAATAGCAGACAAAAAAGTACGATAGGAAGCAGAAAAACATGTATTAGACTAACCCGACCTGTTTAGAGGACGACGCGCACGAGGAGGATAGCGGTGTGCAGCAAGATCAGAGTCGTTAGAAGCAGAAGGAGCAATAACAGGAGTAGAGACAATTGGTGGTGAGGGAGCCTTGCGACGAGAATAGACCAACAACGGAGGGAAAGAAATAGCCGAAAGAGAAGAAAGAGCCATAGGTGACGTAGACGGAGAAGTAGGAATGGCCTCAGGAGGAACAGTGGTGATATACTCATCTGATGGGACCTCAAAAGGAAATAGGTTAATGTGAACCAAATCCTCTTTGGAAACGGGAGCAATGAGAGAGGAAAGCTGAAAATAAAACAGACGTTCGAAAAGGGCAACATGATGGAAGACATAGAGGCGACGAGAGAAAGGGTCGTAACAGCAGTAGCCTTTCTGAGTAAGACTGTAGCCCAAAAAGACACACAAGACAGACCAGGCACTGAGTTTGGTCTGATCTTTACGAGAAAGGAGGACAAAACAAGCAGACCCAAAAATACGCAAGAGAGAATAATTAGGAGGTTGGGAATATAAAGCCTTATAAGGGGATTGATCGGAGAGTAGGGGAGTCGGCATGCGATTAAGGAGGAAAGCAGCAGTAAGAATTGCCTCACCCCAGAATGGTGCCGGAACAGAGGCAGAGAGAAGGAGAGATCGAGCTGTCTCAAGGAGATGACGGTGTTTACGCTCAGCACGACTATTTTGGGCAGGGATATCAATACAGGAGGTTTGGTGAATGGTGCCCAAGTTGGCCAAATACTTACAAAATTCAGTTTTAAAGTATTCCCCACCCAAGTCAGACTAGAGTATTTTAATTGTGGCCCCAAACTGTGTAGTGATCATAGACTGAAAGGTACAATATATCTGATAGAAGTCAGATTTATGAACCATAAGATAAACCCAAGTATAGTGGGTATAATTATCAACAAATGACACATAGTACGCAGAACCCCCTTTAGTGAGAACAGGATAAAGGCCCCAAACACCAATATGGACAAGAGAAAAAGGACAAGTAGAAATAGAAGTACTGTTATTAAAAGGTGAAGCTGTAATTTTAGCAAATTTATATCTTCGACACTCATTAATTTGACTAGGAGAAACTTTACCTAACAATCCTGACTGAGCTAAAGACCGCAAGCGGTCAACAAACAAATGACCTAAACAAGAATGCCATAAATAAAATTGACTCGACTTAGAATCTAACTGAAAAAGATGAAAGTGCAACAGAGGAGGTAGACAGAGGAAGATGTAGGCTTTCCACCACATAGAGATCTCCAACTCTGCGGCCGGTCCTAATCTACTTCTTGGACACCCGATCCTGCACACATTTGACAAAAGAAGAAAAGATAACATCAAAACCAGAAGCATCAAGCTGACTGATAAAAAGCAAGCTAATAGACAGTTGAGGAACATAAAGAACAGAGGGAATAGTAACAGCAAACAGGGTAGAGGGTAAAATAGACCCAATAGATAGGACAGACATACCAGACCCATTAGCAGTATTAATAGTAATAGGAACAGGAGGCAGGATACAGTTTTGGAGTAAGGAAAGGTGAGGAGTCATATGATGAGAGGCACCAGAATCAAAAAGCCAGACAGAGGAAGGAATACCTGAAGAGGACCCAAGCAAACCTAAATGAAGAGAGGTGAAAGTAGAGGCTGAGGAAGATGATTGAGAGGTGGACCAGAAATGCTGAAGCTGGGCAATCTAGGCACTCAAGAAAGCCAAGTCAGGATCAGAAGCCGGAGCAGATGCAGTATAAGCAATAGAAGGGCGAAAAGTACTCAGAGCAGGATCTCAGAACTGTGGCTGAGACGACTGAGCAGATTGACGGCTCTTCTTGGGACAGTTGTACTTCCAATGACCATTTTGATGGTAGAAAGCACACTTTTCTGATGCTAAGGGCCCTTTTTTGGGCTTGGCAAAAGACTGAGGCTGAGAAGCAGATAGAGTCACCAACAGGGGTGGCTATGCTAAGAAGACTAAAGGAAACAGAGTCTAACTGGCCGTCTTAAGGCGGGTTTCCTCGGAAAGGAGCTCACGAACAATAGCATCTACAGAGGAGAGAGGAGACCGATGAAGAATGCTACCACGGATAGCCTCAAATTAAGGGGAGAAAACCATTAAGAACTGCATTAAACGACTTTGCTCTCGAAACTCAACATAAGCGTCTAGTGCCTTAAGACTAAATAGTTCCATGAGAGCCAACTGATCCCAGAAACCTGTCCTTTCAATGTAGAAGTCCTGAATAGATTGATCCCGCTGACGAGCACTCTAAATCGTTGTTTCCAGCTTATACCATTTGGCAAAGTTGAACTGTTGATACACACCCAATAAATAGTCCCACACCTCCTTAGCTGTACTGTATTTGGAAAACATCATTCCAATACGATCATCCATAGAATTATGAAACCAGGTCAAAACTTGGGCATTATCACAATCCCAAGTGTCCCAAGAAGTCAAATTTCCTTCTTGTTTCGGGTTCAATGGACGAGGAACAGAACCAGAAACATAGTCCCATTTTTTCTGACCAAGAAGAAAATTCTTCATAACACTAACTCAATAAGCATAATTGGCACCAGTGAGTTTACATCTGATGGCGTGAATTTTGGTGTCCGTCACTGTAATAAACTGAAGATTAATGGGTCAAAGTATACTAATAACTTAATAAGTGAGCCAAGTATACTAATAACTTAATAAATGGGGCAAACTGGAATAAGGGTTTTAATAGTATTGATAACAAATCACAGAGACAGAGATAGAGAGAACCGGAGTCGTGAGAGAGAGTCACGATGATGAACCGAGATGAACCGAAAGAGAGCCACACAGAGAGAGAGAACCAGAGTCAAATAATCGCGAGAGGCAGTCACAATGATGAATGAGATGAAGCCAATGAGGACTGAGAGAGATACGATTGATCGCGATTTACAGCCGATGGGTTGCGACTAAACAGAAAGGCTACGACTGAACAAAGAGGTTACGGCTACTAAGGTTTCAACTCTACAAGTTAGGGTTTCGAACCAAACTCTGATACCATATAAGTATTTCTGAATGAATTGTATATTCAACTTGTAAATGATACAAATATTACAACCAATATATATAGGAATCCTAACCCTAATCTAAAATAGGAAATACAAACCTAATTCCACATTTACATAGCATTTCACAATTACATAAGTAACCTAATTCCATATTTACATAATAGTCGTAAGTTACACAAAATATTCTCACAAAGTCCCATCCCACAAAGATTAAGGCACTCCAATAATCAACAGAAAACATTACTAAGTAGAGTTTACCTTGATAGACAACTGTGAAAAATGTCCAAGATCAGCAAACATAGCTTCGGAACCTGTAAATAAACACATAGTATATGAAGGAAATATGCTTCTTGGGCAAATGGGAAAAAGAGCACACTTCACTTTACTCATTTACCTGTTATACACAACAAAATCCCACCCAAGGACATCCAACCATCCTTTTGGGTCTTCTTCAAAAACTTGTACATGTAGTAAGGAGAGAGTGCTTTGTAAACATGGGGATTCCAGAGGACAATATTGTATACACCAATGGCACTGATGCATAAAAGCCACGTTATCACAATCGGTGCAAAAAGGAATCCTACTCGGTGTGTCCCGTAATGTTGGAGGGCAAACAAGAATACCAGTATGACACAAGCAACTGGGACTTCTACATCTGCAGAATTATTGAACAAAATAATCAAACAGAATATCACCAAGTTTACTTTTTAGTAATATAAGAAAAGTTCAGCAAGCATTGAGAGACTGATTCAAATTGATATTGGTTTTGTAGGGACAAAAGTAAGATTTTGCAGTTTTAAAAAAATCTAAAAGATGTTTTTATATTTTTAGGAGTTCTCATACAACCTTTTTAGAGGTGAATTGTGAAAATGTGAGAGAATTTAAATACTAGTAGAAACATTCATCTCTAATATGATTGTTAAATAGTGACAATTATTATAGAGAATGAATGGTTCTATAGAGCCTTAATTGACTAGATCTCTTCTTAAGGTCTGGGACTCCAATATCATCTTACTGTCCATTGAAATAATTATACAATTAAGACTCTTCTGGTCTAGGGAAATACTGTGTAATATTATTTCAATGAGTTAAAGTGTATTTATTTTAAACACTAATTACACAAGTGAATGGAGATCTAAAAGTGGCCCAACTGAAGAACATTGTCCCCTGGTTCAGATCTGTCTTGTTAGACCAAGAACCTTGAAGATTACAAGTAAAATTCAAGAATCAAGATGAACCATGTACAGTTTATTTTCTAACATGAATTACCAAGGTTACCCATAGGAATTTAGTTAATGAAATGATGAAATACGTCTGGTAAATAATTTTCCATTAATAAAGTAGACCATACATGGAAACATATAGGTTATCAGAGACTGAAATTTGTGAAAAGCAAGGTGAGCATACATGATTGCACATGTGATTTGGATCAGATAAGAGATGCGTGAAACTAGTGCGTATATTTGCAAAAAAAAATAATAGATCCGATGCGTTCAAGAATTGTCCACAGTGGCTTTGAAGGTGCTGATACTAGTTGATTGAGCAACCATGATAATGACTGCAATCAAGTATTCATCGAATACAATGCTTAAAAAATAAAGCAAAAAATTTATGATCCACTAAAGTGATTTCAACATTAACAATTGTGGCAAAGCTTTACCGTTACCAAATTGTCTACTTATCTAATGATAGTTTGTTGTGTTTGCCTCAAGGGGACTCCAATCATCATTACAACATAACTTGATGACCAGTCTAATGATGGGTATACTTCATTATTGCCACTTGAGATCCAACTATATTGATTGCACTAGAGTATTCCACTGTTCCACATTTTTTTTCCTTATTACAAATATAGAATGTTATCCACTTGAACTTTTAATTTGCATTTAAATTCTTCTTAATTAGTCTCAAGTCATCTATTTACTTTATAATAAATAGGATGCTATCAACTTTGGTCTGCCACAGGCTAATGACCTAACTTTATCTTATTTGGTTGATAGTGATTTGACTTTGATTAAAGCAGCGAATTTTGTCTCAGTTATATTAGGAAGGGCCCACAATAATGCATGTTTATCACAATTTGGTGCTCTCTTCGCCCACCTACTGCATGTCCATAGAAAAATTCTAGATTTCAAAAAAAGTCCAACTTGTGAATATATAACAGTACAGATCAAGATTTTGATGTGAAAATCAAGATTTTGATGCCTAACCATGATTTGCATCACATACATTGCAAATGCCAAAGAAAATTCCCACGCTATATCATCCCCATCTCTAAACCACATATCTGGCTTTCCATTTTTTCTAATTGGTATGAAATAAATTACAAATATTACTAAAAAATTATATCAAACACAACACCCATCTATTAAAAAAATACAACACAGTCATAAAAGCGATAAGTCCAACAAACTAGACAAACACAACACAACAAAGACACCAAAAAAGAATACCCACCAAACACACGAAGACCCTAAACAAATCCAAGGAGAAAGGCGCACAAATAAGTGGTGAGAGTGGAACTCCAAACCTCCTAACAACCTGGTGTCGGTGGCATTATCATATCAAGCTTTGGAAAAATCAATTACTTGTCGTAAGAAGAAGTTGACAAATTTGTTAAGATAATTTTAACCCACTCAGCTAGCAGATCCATGAAGTAGCCCAAAACCGGAGGTAATTAAAAATGATTTTAGTCTCTTCAAACATTATAATTATGATTGATTGTCATACCAAACAAAGAATGAATTGGCCAATAGGTAAAAGAGTCTTACACTGATGTTGCTCTTTCGACGTTGAAAGTTCTAGCCCAGAAACCGCAGAAAACACTGAACCATCAACCAAAATCAAACAATTCCTAGTTATTAACATCCCAAGTATCAACAATGCACATAAAAGTCCAAAATTGAAATATATAGGCTAAATTCATTGTGAGCGTAGTTCGCGACGCACTAAATTTGAATCTATATTACACACTTCATTTTTTAAATCACATACCGGAAATCGCAGGTGTAAGGACTCCATCCCCAATGACCATACAAGTTCCAATCAAAGCCAAAACAAGCAAAACCCTTTTAAGTACTCCATGCTTCTCCAATGTCAATCTTACGCTCGAACCAAAACCCTTATTGGTGGATAAAATTCCATCTTTCTTGTACTCTGATAGGTCCTCATCGGCGAGCTGGCAATTGGGCAAAGTACAGACTCGGGCATGGCGGCATAGCAATGAATACAGAGCAAAAGTCCCACCCTCACCATTATCATCAGCTCTAAGCACAATAAACACATATTTAAGCAGTGGAATCAGAGTTAATGTCCAGAACACAAAGGACAAAACCCCATATATCTCCTCATTAGACTCTGAATGTTGAATGTCTTCTGCAAAAGTGCTTTTGTATACATACAAAGGTGAAGTGCTTAAATCTCCATAAACAACCCCCAAGCTCTGATAAGCCAGGGTCAAGACTGTCTTCCATGATTGCTTCTACAACAAATTGGAAACAAAGAGAAGTGTTATATTATTATGAGAAAAAGATGTGATTTTGAAGATGGGTTTTCCCAACATGAAGTCCCACGTGTCTCACCTTGATTGGATTGTTACGGTTCAATCCTTCAAGATCCATCGTTACAGGGCTGTCTCAGAAGAAGAATGGGAATGGAAACCCGATTTTTGCATCAATTTAAAGAGAAATGAAGAGGACCCAGATGGGTGAACACCATCCCCAGTTCAGACAATCCAAGAAGAAGATACAAATCTTGAAGATAAACATAATTGTAGTGCGTTTTGTCTTGTGAGTGTGGAAAGAAATTCAACAACCCACCAATGGTGACTTCTCAAGAACAACTACAAGTAAAAAGAGAAGAGCGTTGGAGTGAGTGGGTTCTAAATATAGAATATAGACTGTTGAGCGTGCGAGTGTGGTTGGATGTATGCAAATAAGAACATAAACTAGAGAGGAGAGGAGAGGAGAGGAGAGGAGAGATATTTTCTTATGTAAAATAATGGGGCAGTTTTGGCTCTTTTCTAGTTTTTCTACGCATGGTTTTCGTCTCATGGTTTGGGAGGTAGATTGATTTTTTGGCTTTTTAATTTTTTTAGCTATTTTATTTTGAACTAAAATATTTGGTTTGGAAAGAATTTTTTGACTTTTTTTGTGAGAGAAGAATGTAATGATTATAAATTGGATGTGATATTTTATTTTTTATGATTAAAATAATATATTTTGTCTTTTGTGACTAAAATAAAAAATAAAAAAAAAGAAGCCTAATTTAGTTCTTTCCAAACATGCCATGATTCTGTAAAAGAATTGTTTGATTTGAATTTTTAGGATTCATTTCTTTAAAAATTAATTTTTTTTGTTTTTTTGTGTTTTGTTTTATTGAATTTTTTAATATTTTAAATAATATTTTTAATTTTTAGATATATTTAACATAAATATAGTATAATATTTATAAAAAAAACTAAAAAATTCACTAGCTGTCAAAAATATATTAAAAAAATGTGAGAATTCAATATATTTTTTGTATTCTTATATATTTATTAATTTTTTAAAATATTTTTTTATAAATATTTTAATTTTTAGATAAATCTAAATAAGGTACATCTAAAAAAGTAAAAAAATTACTTAAAATTTTAAAAATATTCACAAAAAACAAAAAACTTAAATTTTAAAAAATTAAATCCAAAAAATTAAAATCAAATATACTGAATATTTTTGGGAGTTCATCCTCACAAATTGGCTCTCTTTTCTCAAGGAAAAACAAGAAATTTTCTTAGTGGACACAGAATCGACTATGAAATTATTCAAATAAAATAATTTTAATAATATATGAGATTCATCATAAAAATACAAGGATCCCCAGACCAGGAGTTTTTTTTTTAAAATAATCCAAAACAAAAAAAAAAAACTAATTAGAGAATTGACCTTCTTTTCAAATTATTTAGGAAATTAACCTACTTTTTAAAATTGTATTTTTAAAATGCGATTTCAAAATTAAAATTGCATCTTGAACATGCAATTTCACTTTGAAATCGCAAGTTGAAAATGATGACATGGTGAAATTGCATGATTAATTAATATGCGATTTCAATTAAAATCGCATTTTCAACATACAATTTCAAATTCAAAATTGTATTTTCAAAATACGATTTCAAAAGTAGATTAGTTTTTTAAATAATTTAAAAAGCGAATCAATTCTCTAAATAGTTTTTTATTTTGGAATATTAAAAAAAAAACACCCCAGACCAAAGGGTGCCGTTTGAGTTTGTAAAGTCTATCATGGACTCTATTTCAATAATGTAAACCGTTTTCATTTGTCCGGCATTTTATGTATTTCATCCCTATAAAAAATTAAGCTAATTCGAGAATTATAACTTATTTAATTTATAGCATTTTTAACTAAAAAAAATATTTTTAAAAATAAACTATACATTTTTTTTAGTTAAAAACATGATAATTTGAGTAAGTTACAACTATCAAATCAACTTAATTTTTTATAAAAATGAAATACATAAAATGTTGAATAAAATGAAAAATTCAAATAATTAAAATAAGATCCATAATAAATTCCACGTATCAATACAGTGCCCCAGTCTAAAATTTGAACCGAAAACTGCAAGTGATTCTCCTCCTATTTGTATCTTATAGGGTTGATTGTGTGATAATTTTTAGAATATTTTAAATAAGTATATTTTTTGTCTTTTTATGAAATATAAGTTAAATTTAAAGTGATGTATTAAAGAAGTGATATAATTTAAATAAGGTAATGATTTTTTGACTTTTTTTAAAAATGTCAAACTTAACCTTATATTCATAAACTTATTGAAAAAACAATTGAGTTTGGGGAGAGTGGGGTAGTACGGATATTCTTTCTAACACACAACACCGTCAGATGAAAGGAACATGTCAAGGCATATAAAACAAGTGACTCAGCTGAGTCGACTCAGGCCCGCTTTATGTGATCCAAGTTGATTCCGTGGTCCCTCGTCTTGAAAGCATTTTTTGAAAGCAATTTCAAAAACACACATTGATGAATTAATCTGACTCGTTTCTCGAATTAAGACTAATATTTTTAAACTCATGAATTGTAACCGCCTACTTATGATCAACTCTATTCTCGGAGATGTATGTAACCTTCTTTCTTATAAAGATGAAACAGAAGGGGACCCATGAAATCCATGTGTGGAATTGTTGTATGTCTCAACCAATGATTGCGTTTAAAAGACAAAATGAATCTCCAACTACAAGGTTCAAGGATAAACAAGAATAGTCTTGTCTTGTGAGTTTAGTTAGCTCAACTGAGTTTACTCAACTCAATTCAACTCAATCAGAGAAGCAAATAGTTTATAAGAGAGACATATTAGAGATGATATTAGAAAAATCTGATGATGATGATATGCTTTCTATGCCAATAAAGAAAGATTGGTTAAGATATATAATTAAATGGAGATGAGGAGGGAATGGAGATGAGGAGGGAAGCCAATCGCCATACTCCAAGACTGGAGACGACTAAAACATGAGTCCAAACAAAGCCTATGCAATCAACATCAAATGGCCCTCAATGGGTTGCTTTTTTATTTTATTTGTTTGTTCATTCATAAATTGGTTGATTTTCATTTGAATAATGTTAGGAATTTTAAATATTTTATTAATATTTTTATCAAATATTTTATATAAGTGTGAGATTCACACCATGTGAATCTTACATCTATACAAAACATTTGATAAAAATATTAATAAAATATTTGAACGCCTAACATTTTCCTTTCCAGTTTCCAATAATGGTTGATGTCCTTTCCTTAACCTCACTCCCTTGATTTTTCTTCTTGGCTTTGCTTCAAGTTTTTGGAATCTGTACTTGTTTGGATGCGTTGATTATACTTTTGTTCCTATAATTTGATCTTAGACTCTATAGTTTTAATTTAAATAATTTAGTCTCTATATTTTTAATTTTGATTTTAATTTGATCATTTAATTTAAATTTTTGTTAATTTTGTCTACTTATACATCTTAGGAAATTGATAAGTGTCCTAAAATTGCTAATTTTAACCTCTAATTTAGATGGAATGACCAAATTAAAACTAGAATTAAAGTGATAAGTGTCAAAAAATTGTTAATTTTATCCTTCAATTTAGATAGAAGGACTTAATTGAAACCAAGCTTAAAGTGTAAAAATCAAATTATTTAAATTAAAACTATAGGAACTAAAATGAAATTTGGATCAAGCTACATTGGATTTAGGATTTGTGGAAGAAAAAGAAAATGAAAAAGAAATATGACAAAAAATTAATTTATATTTCATTCATTTTCCTTTTTATTTTTTTCTTTCTGCAAATTTATTTGTGAATTATTGATCAAAAAACAACCTAAATATTATGAAGGAATCAGAAATTAAGACACTATTTGGCATCCCTTACAAAAGTATACTTTTTTATCCCTTTTTTTTTTTTTTTTTGGTCACATAACATCTCTACTTTTTTTCGATATTTTTTAATAAAAAGTTAAAAAAAATATATTTATTTAAATTATTCTAAACATCTTCTAAGAAATAAAAGCATACTTTCCTTTATTGATTAAAATAATATAATTTTCTAGTTTAAGAGGGTCCAATATATATATGTTTAAAGATCACAGTCGCAGCCCTCACAGAACTATTAGAATTAGGTATGGTGGGTAAGATGGCATTAGGCTAAGTAGTGGGCAAAAGGTCATGAGGTCATGCTAACAAGTTCTGCCGGCATTTAATAAGAAGTGATATAGTTGAATAAAAAATCAACGCCAATTAAGAGATGATTTGGCCACCCTTCAAAAAGTTAAAAAATTAAAAAATTATTTAAAAAGTTTAAAAATTATTATTATTTATCAAAAAATATTAAAAAAATAATATACATATATTAATACAAATAAATAAAAAAAAAGCTCCAACATCAGTACTGACGTGATAGTGGAGTTAGTGATCAGGGAAAAAAAAAATTTATAATAAAATATTCACTAAATTAGATGGTAGAATTGGGCCTGTAGGGGCCCATCATATGTCCCATTTTAATAATTTGAACCGTACAATATGTATAACTTGTCTAGTACTATATTCTTGTAAAAAATCACGTCTATCGGATATCGCTAAATACATGATCAAATTAGTTTTGTATAAAAATAGATGGTGTTATAGTTAACAGTTAACAAAAAAAAAACTAATACGATCAGATAACTATCGATATTCAATCAACGTGATTTTTTACAAACATATAGTAGTCGACGAGTTGTACACATTGAACGGTTCTGATTAGTAAAACAGGACCCGTGGTAAGCCCCCATGGGCCGAACAAAACCGACTAATTTATGTCCAAAAAGTAGAGAATCAATCTCTTACACTGCCCTCTGCCACACTGCCCTTTAGGTTTCTAACCGTACGGCCTATTTCATCACTTTATCCCCTATACACTTATTTATACAAGTTTTTAATACACATTTTTTCATAAAAAGTCAAAAAGTTAACTCAATCATCCATATTTTTTTTTCTTCAACTTTTTAGTCTAAAAAAATAAAAAGTACACTTATTTAGGACACCCCAAGCAACTCCTAATACACTTTAACAAGTAGCATTATTTATTTATTTTTTTTATCGATAAAAGTAAATTATTAGATCAATATTGGCAATGCTTAGTGAAATTAGCCTCTCCACTCTTGTAAATGAAATAAAATTTTTGCCTCTTAACTCAATTTTCTTTAGAGAAAGTTAAATTCATGACATTCTCCTTAACATTAAGAATTTAGGAGAATCATAATAACTAATTAAATTAAGTCTAATTTATTTATATGTATTTTTTATTTTATAATTTGAATCTATTGGAAATCGTTTGAGGATTGAGCCAGCCCACATAATGGGGCTTTTCTCTTTTTCTTTTTTGCCATATGGGCCAGCATGACAAGAAAAGAAAAGTATTGTGATACAATTTTTATATAAATTGTTTTTTATCAAAAGACAAATGTCTCATCTCCTATTTCTTCACCCTCCATTAGATGGTAAACAATAACAATCAATTAATTTTTTTTTTTTAAAGTGTGAGACCACTTTATATAAAAGTGAGTCATATTATTAAAAATAAAATTAAAAATATAAAACTAATGTGACGATAACTTTTTTATAATGAAGTGGATTGTTTTTAGCTGATCATTAAGTCCCGTAAGACTATCATGTGATTGTTTGACAATACTACTATATTTATTTTCGCGACAATGAATGATGCATTTTAAAATTATACTTGTTAACTATTTTTTGAACACTATAATGGCCACCCAATGTCATTATAAAAAATGGATGAAGTTGTTGTAGATTTGTAATTTTATTAAGAAAAATGTTTATAATAATCTTAAAGGTTGTTGGAGTTAGACAATATGTAAAATATATATATATATATATAATAGTGTTTTAAAATATGTTAACCATGTATTGAGATTATAAATATTTTAATATTATATGCGTCGTATTAATTACACCTTAAGACTGTTATTAAAGTAAGGAAGATTCTATTTATAAATCATCTTAGTACAGACCATTTAACTATTAAATTTATATAGTAATAATACTTTCAAGTAAAATGACTATTAGGACAAATATGGGTGTATATATATTCATTCAAGTAATTCATATATAAAAATACATCTCTTTATACACCGTCACTAATATATTATATCTTTTGGAACAAATTTCTCTTTCAATGTTGTTCATTTTCACTATTATAATATAACACACTACATTCATCATTTTCACCATTATAATCTAGCACACTATACTCATCATCTTCGCCATTATTTTCCAAACTCGAAACATTATTGTTGTTGAAAATTTAGAGTTTTAAGAACATTAAAATCAATTAGTTTTGAAAATTTGCACACCATAAATGACACTTAGATTGTTGATTTGAAACAATATAAGAATGAAAAGGTTAGTTTACTTTTTTGTTTTATCTCATTCGTATAGAAAATGGCTTGTTTGCTCGTCATATATTTGGATAACCAGAGTTAAACATTTATAAAATGTTTAATTATTTATATTTGAATAAAATTATTTTGTTCAAATTATTAAGATTGATCAAATATTAAATGTTCATATATAAAAAATTGAATATTTTGATAGTGGTGTGTACCAGTTTATTAACTGAAGGTTAAAAAAAGAAAGTTATGGTGTAAACTAAGATATTTTCACAATCTAAAAATTATTACATGTATATATATATATAGAATAAAGCTTCGCAGCTCGAATTTGGCCTCCCCTAATCCCCCTAATACCCAAAACGATGTCGTTTTGGGCATTTTGTTTTGTTTTGTTTTGTTTTGTTTTGTTTTTTTTTTTTTTCTGTAACAGACGAAGAGAGAGGGAGAAACAGAGGAGAGGAGACAGGGAGAGAGAGAGGAGGGGAGGGAAGGAGAGGAGAGGAGATCGCAGAGAGAGAGAGAGATGGTGATGGCGATGGTGGAGGTGCGAGCGACGGTGGGTGCGACGGTGGATGTCGATCGCAGAAGTCGGAGTCGGAGTCGGAGTCGGAGTCGGAGTCGGAGTCGCCGCCGTTGCTGGGTTCGAACTCCACCAATGAAATGGTGCCTCTGTTTCGCCGCTATCGGAGTCGCCGCCTTGCCTCCGTCTCTGCCACTGCCCGGTTGAATGTGCCCCCTCCAGTCTTTCTTCTCTTCTTCTTCGTCGGCCGATCGCCTCTGCCTTGCCTCCGTCTCTCCCTCGATCTCCTTCTCTTTTGGATTCAGGGGCATCCGAATTCGAGCGACGTAGCAAGACCCATATATATATATATATATTAAGTAATAGTGTGTACTGAGAAAACCAATCATGTGTAAATAGAATTACCCTTGAAGTAACCCTTCTGTTAATTGAGAGAAATTATGATCACAATCTTGCCCAACAGACTAACCCAAATTTGGTAACAACACCTTTGCACGTAACTGCAATTCTTACAATAAAAAGTTGCAAAACTTTTTCTATTACCAGACTTTATTGTATGCACTTGCACATTCAAGGTTAAATACAAACAAAACATTTTCAGACTCAATCACATATAAGTTCATTGAGTGCCACTCCCCTGCTCCGTTTTACTCCATGCTTATTCTGTGCCTCCAATTCCGGCAGCTGCTGCATTACTTTCCTCCAAATCAATGTTCTTCTTCTCTTCTCCGCGCCTCTTACAATCGTAAAAATACACAACAAAAACCGACCACTTGGTAACATTACCCACACAAACCAACCCAACAAGCGGCGCTGTGATTGCCATTTTATTGAAATTTTCTCCCACAATCGTCCACCCCAAATACAGGCTCGACAGCCTTAAACCGAGCCTCCACACCAAGAAAACAAGGACAAACAAAAACCCACGTCGCCTGTTACCTCTGCTAAGATATGAAGAAATCAGCAATGCCACATCCCCTTGTTTTTTTTCTTCCAGTATAGAAATTACAATACCCATGTTCCATATTGCACTCCACTCTATATATTTAGCTAGCAAAGCTATGAAGAGTACTCCAAATAACAGCATAAACAGAACATCACGGGATGCAATGTACATGTATGCTGCTAAGCAAAACAATCCTGATAAAATTAGAAAGCCTAATAGAAGAGTACATATAGATGTGATTAGAGGCCCTTTAAACCTTGTGTCTTTGATGAAATTTTGCAATAGTTGTATCAGATTCAAGGTCTTCTTTCCTGTATGGATTGTTGATGCAGAGTCAACGATTGCGATCAGGGTTATGAGGTCTAGGAAATGGAGGATTCCCAAGTATAACAGAACTAGGAGGTATGTAGGAGACAAATCATCAATCAGTCTTTCTGCAAAATCAAGTGTCGTCCACTTCCAACCAAAACAAAATTGGCAGTATAAATCAGATTCAGGAGGGGCTTGTGATAAGATTTTGGCTGTTTGAATGAGGGTGTGTTGAATGAGAGTTTCATAGACAAGTAGGAAGCAAAACAGGGGAATAGAGGTGAGGAGGGTGAAGATGATGAAGTGGGGATTCTTGAATGGAATTATGAGAGCTTCTTTGACTATCTTGAAGAAGCCTAGCTTTTCTTGCACCATGATTTGGGTGTTTTCCATTTTCTTTGTGATGATCCAATTCTCTCTGTTCTTGTTCAAATAGATAAATATTTGATCTTTCTGTTCAAGATGGAGTTTCTATAGGTTGGTGGTGACATGTAAAATTATTAAATTCTGTAGAAAGACTTTGAAATTGACTTGCTTTGGTTCCCTGTTCATGAATCTACCCTAACATAAAGAGAAATGTTAAGTGTTATAGAATTTTTTAATCATTATTTTGTGTTTATCTAACATTTATATTATTGGTTATCTTATTTAGTGATAATTATTAAGAAAAAAAATTATATCTTGTTATGTGTTTCATTGATATAAAATATAAAAAAATAAAAATGATATATATATATATATATTTAATTCTGGTCTTGAAATCTTGATTACTTTACCCCCAACAATTTTCAATTCACCCATTACCACAATTGTAAAAGGGAATTTGGACAAATATATCCCCCACACACACACAAAAATCAAGACTTAAATTTGTGAATATAAAATTTCTTTTTCATCCTTACTTGTTTGTTATTTAAGGACCTATTCCTTTTGCACCAATGATTTCTTGGATATGATCCACTCTATTAAATTTATATTACTATTATATACTTAAATTTTAAATAATTTTTTAAATACATAACATTTCTATATTGACACTTCAAAAACAATGGCTTCCACTTCTCTCACCATACAAGTCAAAGAGCCAAAATACAAGAAAGATGTAACTAGCGCACTTGAACTAGAAAAGAGTAATAACGTACAAATAAAAAAATTACTTGGAATGATATAACTTTTTTAAATTGGGGAATTTTTTTTTTAAATCCCTGTTATTAAAATTTTATAAGATTAAACATATACAATATTTTTATAATAATTGAGATCTCTTTACATTTTTACAGAGAAGTTTTGGTCTAACTCAGAGAAACTTCGACTCTAACACGGAGAAATTTTGAAATTTCTCTGGTATGATCACAGAGAAATTTTATTGAGGGACCTTAGCTAATAAAAAAAATATTTTGGTTCTCTCCTGCTACACACAATTGAAGAGGGATTTTCACTAATTTTTCCTTTTGAATTCTATCATTTTAAAAATAAAAATGTATTAATATGACTTATATTTTTAAAAATATCGTAATCACATAATTTTTTTAATATAAAATTTTTGTTTATAGATAATTTTCCATTAGGCTGAGTTTGTTTAGCATGAAAGTGAGGAAAAGAGAAAAAAAAATATAACTTTTTATGAGTTTGTTTAGCATGAAAATAGTAGAAAATATAAGAAAGTTATTATTATAATTATTTTAAAAAATGCTTGGTGGCCTGAATTTGTATGACTCGAATAGCTCGAATATGTCAAAACGATGTTGTTTTACACCTAAAATAACATCGTTTTGAGACATTCGAGCTATGAAATTTTGGGCCACTTATCATTGTTGTATTATTTTTTATAATTTTTATTAGCATTGTAACTAATGCTTTGATTTCTTGCCAAAAACATAAGAAAACAGAATTTTTTTTTTTGTTTTGTTTTTGAATGTATCTAGATAAAGAGTTATTTATAACTAAAATTTCAAATTTCTATAATTTTTTCTTACAAAAATTTCATCTTAATTAAATACTTATAAGACATTATATTTTTTTCTTTTCCAATTTTTTTTGTTCACTTTTACTTTTCACTAATTTTTATTTCTACTCAATACTTGTTTAATTTATTCTTAATCAATACTTGTTTAACTTATTCTCCCTCTCGGGATTAAGCCTTAGGAGAAATTATAATTGTATGAAAAATATAAATACTTGTTCAACTCTTTTTTTTTTTTTTTATACAATTAAAAAAAATATTCTTAAATATATTATTTTTTTCAATTCATAAATATTTTTAAAAAATATCTTTAAAAAGTCAAACACGAAACCAAGCTACACGGTCAAGGTCGACCCTGAAGTCGTGCATGGATTCATTAATAAAAAAATTTATGCAAAACGTGTTGTTGACCAAGTTCCGCAAGTTTTGTCCACGAAGTCCATTGGCTTAGGATTTCTCATTTTATAATATTGGAAATCTCTTCTACACGTATTTTTATCGCAAAAGTTATAAAGTTTTTTAATAGAATTATTATAATTTGTGATTTAGGAATAAAGTTATACTTTATTTTGTTGTGGGGATATATTTTGTGAATGATAGCACGTGGTTAAGGTAATGCCGAAGTGTCAGCCGAGGTATCACATAGCTTGGTCATGCATCGAGCTAATCTTAGCTAGGTCAGGGTTATCTGCGGAGATACCGGAATCCGAGATAAGCAGATAAGAGACAAGAGTTCTAGAACAGAAGAGGACATCAGTCTGGATAAAGATAAGGCTCAAGAAGAGTTTATCTCTATCTAGAGGGGTCTAGGATAAGCATTGGGTCTGAGTCCATTGAAGTGAGACTTCTAATGAGATCAGGTCACTAATGGTTATAAAAGTAAGGCACCCTCGTAGGTCTGAGGTAAGTTCTTTCTTGGGAGTTTAAGCACAATTTGCTATCTTTGAGAGATATTGATTACTAACTTGATCGTTGGAGTGCCCCCGGGTGGACGAACTACTGCCGAATTCTTATCTTTTTGTACAGGTTGTTGGGCTTAATCTATTTTGCCGATACTCTTCAGCTGAGTTTCCCGTTTGGTTATGTGGTCAAAAATCAACACCCACAATTTAACGCCGTCTGTGGGAACTTAAGGAGAATAGATGGCCAACGATAGACAAGAAGAAAAGATTAGGGATGACATTAACAATGAAAGTTGTGAACAGAAAGATCCTAACGTCCGGAAAGAAAACCGTAATGAGGAAGCACATGATTCGAATCCTAGGGAGAAAGATGTCGGCAAAGAAGGGAATGTCTTAAAGAAAGTTAGCCGAGATGAGTATTACAATGAAAGCGACCTCCAAGTATAAAATGATAGATGCCTGAAGAGGGACGGTGAGAGGAAAGGGATGGTGAACAAGTTGGCAAACCTACAATCGGTTGTTAACTTCATGATGCAGAACAACATGATGCAACCACCGTTCCCGTCACAGGACACGTCAGTACTAGCGACAAAGACTGACACCCAGAAAGGGGGGTAGAAAACAATCCTAGCAGTCCCGCAGCATGGCAAGGAAAAGGAGCACTCACATCGGCCTTCATGGGATGTCAGACGAGTAGAGTCGATGAGAGATGAGTCACAGAGAACACCACAAACCAAGGGAACCTATGCCAAAGAACCTCGGCATATCTAGGGGAAGGGACTTTGCTTTGATACGTTGAATGAAGAGAAGTCCAAGAGGATGCACAATGACACCGAGAGCAATGTGCCAAAAAGGGTGAAATTTGTTGATAGCTAAGCTTCCGGCCGAATGAAGAAGGATCTGAGGGACTACCTCCAGAAGAAGGGACTCCACGCCGAGGTAACATCCCCCATTAAGCCAAGATCAATGGAGTTCAATAGATTTGAGGCCCCAAAGAGGTTCCGTATGTCGAGGTTCCAGGTTTATTATGGTAAGTCTGATCCGAACTTTTATGTCGGCTTATATTTAAATTCAATGGCTTTGTATGGCGGGAATGAGCAATTACTATGTAAGATGTTCCCTTCATCCTTTGAAAAAATTACATTGGATTGGTTCCACAAGTTGCCGAAAGGAACTGTGAAGAGTTGGGAAGGTCTGGCGGAGATATTTGTGGCCAGGTTTGTAACAAATAAGTTGCAGCCACTAAAGGTAGACTCCCTGCTGGCTTTGAATATTAGCGAAGGTAAAAGCCTCAGGACTTATGCCAAACGGTATTATGAGGTGTTCAACTGAATATCAGTATGTCACCAGGAGCTGGCGGTTGTATCTTTGAAAAACGGCCTGGAGGATGAATGCTTGCTTCGAAAGTCACTTGCAAAAACTCTACAAAAGAGTATGGAGGAGCTCATGGCACGAATTGAGAAATATACCAAAGTAGAGGAGGATACATACGGAGCAAAAGCACCAAAGCATGAGAAGAGAAATGGCTCGCCGAAACGAGGCCGAGGTAACACTAGTTTCAACAGGCAAGAAATAGGGTTGAGGGCTGCACAGGCAGTCACCACTGTATTTAGGATCCCGGTCTACAAGGTCTTGGAAATGATCAAGAACCAACCATAATACAGAGCAATAGAGAAGATCCCTGGTGGGTTTATGGGAAGGAGCCTTAGGAAGCATTGTGTTTACCATAATGAAGATGGGCACTTGACCTAGGGATGTAGGGCTCTGAAGACACACTTGGAGGATTTGGTCAGACAGGGTCACCTGAGAGGCCTAGTAGATGAGGCCACAACGAGGGAAGAGTAAGCAAGGCTACCCTAGGCACCGGCGACACCGCTTCCATTACCGCCACCACAACAATCAGAGGGACCTTGAGTTATCAATGTGATTCACTTGAGGTTCAATAAGAATGATGTACGTGGGAAAACTCAGAGGGTAAGGCACCTATAGCATGTGTATCGAGTCTAGCAAAAGAAGCCTAGGACAAATGAGTACCAGGGACCAATGGTTTCTTTTACTAAGGCAGACCTGGATATGGTACAACATCCACGTAACAATGCCCTGGTAATAACACTGAAAATTGGAGAGTGCCAGGTGAGGCGCATACTGGTTAATCAAGGTAGTTCTTATGACATCATGCATATTAGATGTTATAAGGAGCTTGGCCTTCACCTAGATGATCTAGAGCAATCCAACAGCTCGATGGTTGGATTCAACGGAACGCCAACTGTAACATGCCCGCGGGGGACCTCGCTACAGTTCGGACTCGATTTTTGTTTGTTGCGGTTCTAAATCTGAACCAAAGAGTCCAACTCTGGCAAATCGTTTGAGAAAACAGATTTTGAAAAGTAGTGCCAAACATGGACTGCTTTGCCAGATTACAGAGTCGCCACCTAAATATTTTTAAAATGGGAAATTTAGGAAACCCTGACTGGTCAAGGCCACGTGGTCCGTCATCACCAAAGTGGTCTTGGCTCGAGCTTGGGTACGATCGGGAAGGTCACTATGAGCACCCCCTTTCGCTCGGTCCGAAGACCGGCCTCTACTAACCGTGATATCCAATTTTGAAAACTTTATGCGTTCTTATTCCGGTTATTAGCCTAGAATTACTATGTTGTGCGCACAGCAAACAAGTATAGACTAGATCACCTAATTTGGAAATAAGCATTGCATATCCGTCTTGTTTGGAAAACAGTTTGAAATTGCTACTCGCGAGTAGGCTAAAACACGGATTTCAATGAGTATTCCCAACTCAAGTAATCCAACCTCCACCCACAGGCATTCAAGCAGTTTATCACATAAGCACTTAGCCACATGGCAGGCATACTGTCATGTTAACATTCACACGCATGCGACATGCTAAAGCATAAAACTTACATCGTACTCCGTGCCAAAACAAGAAACGAGTTAGCAAAACATGCATGACCTAGTTTATGTTAAGTCACTAATGCATCGCATATAGAATGTAATCTAGACAGGCTCGGCTATCCTAAGCATGGCACATGAAATGCAACAACTATCACGTATTCAATTTGGAATTGAAAGTACGATGCAGTTTGTATGATGTACCGAGCCCGATGTATGTAAACAAATGCATGAATGCACGTATGCATTGCATAAGGTATGCTAATTTAGATGTGCCTTAATCTACCATCATAAGCAGGTAAATAAAAGGGTAGAAAGAAATGGGGGTTGGAAGACATGCACCCACTCACACACACTTATTACAAATTTGCCCTCGCTCGGAGGGACCAAAAGAATAATACAAATTAATTAACTACGCAAGCTAATTAATTATTACAAATTAACTAAGTTAATTAAAGCAGTAAACGCCTCGGGAAGAGGGCTCAAATGCAGCGCGCGCTCGGAATTGGCTCGGAATCGCACTGCCATGCACGGATTGCCTCTGTTCCCTTGCTATCCTCCTCTGAAAATTGCCGAAGTCCCAGGAGTGCCTCTCAGGGCACTGGGGAGTACCACCGGCTGGGGTAGAGCACCACCGGCTGAAGAAGGAGGCCACCGGCACTAGATGAAGTTATCGGCTGGCAATTGACTGCCGGTCGGCACTAAATAGTGTCGGCCGGCACTTAACACCTGCAGAACCTGCAACCCACAGCAGCAGAGGACAACAACATGCATGGCAATGTGATTCAAGGTATTTATGCACTATACACACCCCTTATCATGTTATTGACTCAAAGGGGCATGTGCCTCGATTCCCGGACCACCAATCGCGCATTTCCATGCATGATGGCCCTAAGAACCAAGAATGCAACTTTGATTTCAAATGCATGCAATGCAAACAAGCAAACAAGGGTGCTCAAACCTCTATCATGACTTGGTCAAGAGGCTTAGCATGCATGTCGATGCAATGAAGTCCTAAACATGTCAACTAGTATGCAATATGGCAATACAATGCAATCATGCAAGTAAGCATACAAGACAAGCATGCGAATCAATGGAAGGATGGACTTATACATGAATTAGGCAACTCAAATAGTCCTAAAATCAGTGGCCAAAATGCTAAGTCAAGAGGGCCAAACACACATGCACACATGTATAAGTTAAGGCACCAACACTTAAGCATAATTAAGCAACTCTTAAACACATCTAAGAGGCACAAACATGGACTATTAGCATACATGAAAAGCTCTAAAATCATGCAAAACATGGTGCCAAACCAAGCTAAACAAGACCAAACAAAGCATGCAAATAGCCCGAGTGCTTGAAGCAAGGTAATGAGGCTTTGAATCACACTTGACAAGACCAATCATGGCAAGACTCGAGCAACCAAAAACAGGTTTTCATGTGAAAATACACCCAAAACTCACACTCACGGCATCCTAAAAGCTCTAAACACACAAGCATGCACAAGGCACCCTTGAATGCATAAAAGGACACACCCTTAAAGCATGAAAGAGATGACAAAAATGAACATGTGAGCATGGATTAGGGTCTGAAATAGCATGTAAGAGGGCTCCAAACCCTTGAAATCATGGAGGCAATGCATCCTACACATGCACCTACTTGAAGCATACAAGCTACAATGCAAAGGGGCTATACAAAGCATGCCAAGATTGACCCAAACAACCTAGGACAGACCTTATACATGGCAAAACAAGCACATTTCCAGTTTATGACCAGCCACAAAAATAGAAGCAAGATAGGCTAACAAAGCATGCAAAATTACGGTAAATAGAAGAGATTATGAAACAAGTGCAAGATAGGGGTCCCAAACAGGGTTGAGCCCTTCTTCAATGTTGAAGAAGGGCTCAAAATAAGCCTACTTACAGTTTATTACATGCTCAAAAACAGATTATACGCCAGCCAAATATACTATGCAAGAATCATGGCATACAAGGGGGTAAAGAGATAGGTGCTAGATGCTATCATCAAACAGCCAAATACCCTTCATGAGACATGTAGAGGGGGGAAAAAATAAGCCACTTTTCAGGCCTGTCAAAGGCCCAAAAATGGAAGAATGGTAGGCTAAAGAAACATGCAACAAAATAAGGACCCAAGAGGGTATTGAAGCAAGTCATACATAGGGGTCCCAAACAAGGTTGATCCCTTCTTCAATGTTGAAGAAGGGCTCAAAATAAGCCTCTTTGTAGTTTACATCAAAGCTCAAAAATACATGCAACTATGGCTTAGATATGAACCAAGAAAATGCTAGTTTTGGGGAAAAGTGTGCTTACCCTTGTAGACCAACAAACCAGCACCTCTTGGACTAAGTTTTGGTGCTCCTAAGCTCTGCAAATGACCTCCCAAATTCTGGAAATGGAAGTGGTGGTGTTGTGCTATGGGTTGGTGAAGGAATGGCCCAAGAACAAGGGTGTTTGGAGGTTGAATGAGAGAGATATAGTGAGAGATGGAGGGATATATGTATCTATATCAAATATGTATCTATGTCTCTGGTTTTTTTGCTTAAGAATCTCTAACCCTAGACAAAGGAGAAGAGAAGAGCTTATATAGGCCAAGTATAAGCTCTTAACTTAATGGCTAAGCAAATGGAAAGGGTCAAAGGGGCAAAGGGGGTTCAAAGGGGGGGGGGGTGCAAGGCTTCTAGGAGAAGCTAATACAACTGGCCAAGCTTCTCCAAGAAGCTTGGCTAAAGAGTTCAAGCTTCTAGAAGCTTTAAGGGGTTCAAAGGTGCAAAAGGGTGCAAAATAGGCATATGGATGCACGTGGATCTGGTTCTGTGCCTCCCAGCTGTCACAGCTGGTATGCACCAGGCTTGGGGGGTGCAAAGGGGTCAGGTCGGCCAGAAAATTTGATCATCGGCCAAAATAAAGTGCCGGTCGGCACTATTTTCTGCCGGTCGGCTAAATAGAGTGCCGACAGGTGATTCCTAGGTCAAAAAATGGCCGGTGGGTATGAAAATTGAAGCCCCGGAAGTTAGCTTTCCAATGGCACAAACCTTGCATCAAAATTCCTCCTATGCAAAAAGTTATGCCCTTTTCTGTGAAGCTGCGCAGACTCGATCCAACCGGGATGATACCCAACTTCAATCAATCATATCTCCTCCATCCTGACTTGGCTCTAGGAGATTCTTGAGTACAAAGTGAAGCCCCGGAAGTCTTCTTTCCAACGATGGTGGCCTCATAGCTTAACTCCAAGTATGCAATTGAATAAGCCTGATTCAGCGAGGGCCGCTCGACTTTCTTCTACCCGGATTCATGGCAAATTTCTTCTCCAACCTATTTTCTCCCCTCCTCTCCTCTTTCCTTCAACTCCAAACCCCTAAACAAAGTGTTTTGAAGGGTTTGCCTCTCTCCTTGCCGAAGGAATTGTATCTTTGGCCTGCACATGTCTCAACACCGAGCAAACCATCAGTAATGCCCAAGTCTTGTGGACGGTCAAAAATGGGGTGTCTACACCAACATGGCCTTTAGGAGCGACGAATTTAGAGGTGTAAGCAGACACGAAGAAGGTAAGCACAGAGTTTATAGTAATTAACACCCTCTACCTTTATAATGTTATCTTGGGAAGACCGTGGTTGCGCACCATGAGAGTTGTTCCCTCAACGCTATACCAGCTGTTGCAGTTCCCAATGAAACATGGAATTGAAAAGGTCAGAGAGGATCAAGTGCAGGCAAAAAATCCATGGCCACTATGAAATCCACCTGCAACGTGCAAGAGGCATAAATAATAGAAATTGAAGACGAGGACATGGAGGTCCTAGATGACGTCTGTAAAGAGTCGGCCGACAAAAGTGAGGAAGCTTTGAAAAAGATTTTGGTCCAGAAAGGTGATAGAGAGCGCTTTTTCCTTTTCGACTAAGGTTTAGCTGAGAAAGAGGAAAGAGAGTTGGAGGCTTTCTTGTGAGCAAACATAGAAGTGTTTATATGTACCCCGTATGAGATGTCTGGCATTGACCCCGAGGTCACTTGCTATAGGCTCAATGCAGACAGGTCGGCAAAACCTGTCATCCAACATTACTACAAGTGGAAGCAGTTGAAAAGGAAATGGACAAGCTGCTGGAAGCCTAGGCCATCCGAGAAGTACACTATCCGACCTGGTTGTCCAACACAGTGGTAGTGAAAAAAAAGAACGATAAGTGGAGGGTCTGTGTGGATTTCACTGACCTGAATAAGACTTTCCCCAAAGACAGTTTCCTACTGCCTAAGATTGATCAGTTAGTAGATGCCATTTCAGGACATAGACGGATGAGTTTCCTAGATGCATATAGAGGGTACCACTAGATAGCAATGTATGCCCTAGATGAAGAGAAGACGACGACATTCATCACCCCAAAAGAACTCTATTGTTACAAAGTGATGCCTTTTGGGTTGAAAAATACAAGAGCAACCTACCAGCGGTTAGTGACCAAGATGTTTAAGTATCTAATTGGGAAGACAATAGAATTCTATATTGATGACATGGTCGTGAAGACTAAGGAGCCTGGGAGCCATTTGGCTGATTTAAAGGCAGTTTTTGACATCCTAAGATCATATCGGCTTTGACTTAATGCTTCGAAATGTGCATTTGGAGTCAGGTCTGGTAAGTTCCTGGGATACTTGGTCACTAGAAGGGGCATTGAGGCAAGCCCAGATCAAATCAAGGCCATCATTGACTTAAAGAGCCCGACATCAACCAAGCAGGTCCAGATTTTGACCGGCAAGGAAGCAGCCCTGAACAGGTTCATTAGTCGAAGTTTAGATAAGTGTAAACCATTTTTTAGTTTGTTAAAGAAGGCCACAGATTTTTTGTGGACAGAGGAGTGCAAAGTCGCCTTGGTCGACTTGAAAAAGTACTTGACAACAGCTCCAGTTCTGTCAAATCCAATACCTAGAGAATAATTGTTTCTATACTTGGAAGTTTCAAAACACGCAGTAAGCGCACTAGTAATCCGAGAAAATGAGGGAGAACAAAAGACGGTATACTATATGAGTAAAACCCTAGCAAGTGCAGAAACCGGGTACTTGTCCCTGGAGAAACTGACATTAGCCCTGGTGATGGCTTCCAAAAAGTTGAATCACTACTTCCAAGCCCATAAGATTATGGTAATGACTGAGCATCCCCTAAAGTCCCTGTTGCAGCATGGAGATCTGACAGACAGAATAATCAGATGGGCAGTGGTGCTGGGCCAATATGACTTGGAGTTCAAGCCTAGAACAGTAATTAAGAGCTAGGTTCTGGCAGACTTTATGACTGAGTTTACCCCTAGTGCCATCCCACATCGGGCTCCGGTGAGCCACGACTTAGGTTGTCCAAGAGAACTAGAGGAAACCTAACTTGGACTAAAAAACCCTATACTAGCAACACAAAAAAAGAAAGAGATATCCAAACCCCGTGACATCTACATTGGCAACTCCTTCCGCCTGTTTGTTAATAGAAGTTCAAACTGTCAAGGAACGGGGGCAGGAGTGGTGTAGGTATCGCTAGATGGGCGAATGATTAAGCAATCTATTCATTTGGGGTTCAAGGCCTCAAACGACAAGGCGGAGTATGAGGCGCTGATTACAGGACTGAAACTAGCTGCAGCCATGGAAGCTGATGATGTGGTAGTCTTCTGTGACTCATAGCTTATTGTGAATCAAGTAACGGGTGAGTATGCAACCCGAGATGAAAGGATGATAGCCTATGTCAAAGAGGTTGTCAGACTGCTAACATTATTTGAGAATTGCCAACTACAACAAGTTAGCCGAGATGATAGTAGCCATGTTGACACCTTGGCAAACCTAGTTAGTGTAATAAAGTCAGGGGATCCAAGGACAATCATGGTTGATTACTTCTCAGGCCTAAGTATAGAACCTTTGTAAATAGAGTATGAAGCAATGTGCGTAGAAATGGATCCAAGCTGGATAGATGCAATAGTAATATTCCTCAAGGATGACAAGTTTCCATATGATCGAAAAGAGGCGCACAAGGCCAGATTGAAGTCGGCCAGAATTTGCCTATCAATAGAAAGCCATCTGTACCAAAGATCCTTCACTAGACCTCTATTCCGGTGTGTGCATCCCTCTCAGGTAGAGGACTTTTTATATGAGATTCATGAAGGAGTTTGTGGAAGCCATGCAGGGGGTAGGTCACTTGTCCATAGAGCCATCTCCCAAGGATACTGGTGGTCATACATGCAAAATGATGCTAAAGCCTATGTCAGAAAGTGTGAGAAGTGTCAAAGGTTTACACATTTGATACATCAGCCAGCAGTAAATCTGAACCTAGTGTCCAGTCCTTGGTCGTTTGCCCAGTGGGGCATGGACCTAGTGGGACCACTGCCACATGCAACTGGACAAAGAAAGTTCTTACTAGTAGCCACATACTAATTTACAAAATGGGTAGAGGCTGAACCCCTTACAAAGATTCGAGATATCGATATGAAGAACTTCATCTAGAAGAACATAATAACCAAATTCGGGATCCCAAGGGCCATTATAGCAGACAATGGCACTCAATTTGACAGTAAGCTGATTAAGAGCTTTTGTGCAAAATACAAAATTAAAAATTATTACTCTACTCCTAGCTTCTCTCAGAACATTGATCAAGCAAAAGCATCCAACTAGACCATTTTGGATGGGATTAAAAAGAGATTGGAAGCAGCCAAGGGAAAGTGGGTCGAAGAATTGCCCAATATACTGTGAGCATATCAGACTACGCCGAGAAGATCAACTGGCGAGTCTTCTTTTGCCATGGCTTATGGCACTGACGCAATTATCCCACTGGAGGTCGGCATCCTTGGTATCAAAACCCAGGGAGTGGAGAATCGGACCAACGAGGCATTCTTAGCCCGAGATCTGGACCTCTTGGAGGAAAGAAGGAAGAAAGCAGCAATTTAGCTGAGGGCATACCGGCAGTAGCTTGCTAGGGTTTACAATAAAAAGGTTAACCCAAGGGAGTTCAAGGTTGGGAACCTCGTCCTAAGGAAAGTCGTCAGCAATAAGAAGGATCCCAGGGAGGGCAAGCTTGGCCCAAACTGGAAAGGGCCTTACAGAATCATCTCGGTTGCCGGCAATAGAGCATATCGATTAGAAGACAGTGATGGCAAGAAGTTGCCAAGACCGTGGAACACTTGCAATCTGAAGTTTTTTTGTCATTAGTTTTTGTTTTGTGAGATTTATGTTATGATTTTATTAACCAAAGTTTTAATAAAATGCTAGTTTGATTTTGTTTTTATGAATTTGTGCGATAGAATTGAATAGTCTTATAACGATGTTTCCGAATGAAACATGACGAATAACTTAGACTTATCATATGATAGAGTTGAACTAAGTTGACGATGTTTCTGATTGAAACATGACGAATAACTTAGACTTATCATACGGTAGAGTTTAATTATACTTACCAAATGATAGAGTTGAATTAAGTTGGCGATGTTTCTGAATGAAACATGAAAAGTAACTTAGACTTGCTATGATGGCAGAGTTGAACCAAGTCCAAACTGATCAGATTAATAGAGACACCGAGGTTGAGAGCCTCGGCTAAAAATTGTTTGAATCAGACTTCGGCAAAAAACAGAGATGCAGACTTAATGTGAACATAAGTGGTACTTAGGTTCATATTAGGGGACAGGAATGAAAAATACACTTGTTGAAATTTTAGGAAAGTTTGTAAATAGGAGTCAGCCGAGGTACCTAGATAAGGGGATGCCTGAGGTATTTATTACCCGGGATAACCAAATAGTTTGTCAAAACTTGGAAAGGCTAAAAGAATAAAGCATTGAATAAAGCCAGCAAATACAAGTAATAAGGCACTGCTTAAAAGAAATTTTAAGTAAAGAAACAGCACTCGTAAAAATGTTTTGGTAAAATATTTTTTAAGTGTTGGCCGAGAATAACAGTAAATGTTTATATTCGAGGTGATAATTGTCCGAGGTATTCTAACCCGAGTGAGCATACAAGTGAAGTTGTACTTAAAAGAAGTGCAAATATATTCTAAGTATGGAAGCAAACAAAGAAAGTGAAAGCTTAAAGAAACAAGCACGCATTCAACAATTAGAAGAAAAGAAGACATTCATTTAAAGAAAACTTGTTCAAATACAGACAAAAAGGCACTTCGGCCTAGCAAAAAAAAAACTTGTTCAAGTAACAAGGCAGTGGACATGTCGACCAAAATAAAACTAACTTTGTTCAAACACAAAAAGATTATAACTGTTCAAAGTGAAAGAAAAAAGAACAGGTAAGAAAAAATCCTAGGTGTTGGAAACATTGGCAGTAATCTCTAATTGCTCAACCTCAGCAGTTAGCGTTGTGTCGGCCTCAGTTGGCATTTATACTTCCTTCTCTCCCACTATCTCGGCATCAATTTCTAGCAAGGTCTCATCCAAGCTTTTCTTGGCTCTACTGACTTCAACCTCAAATACTGTCTTCTTAGGTGAGGCACTCTTGGAGACCTCATTCACTTCGTCCTGAGTCAAGTCTAGGATTTGCTCATTCAGAATGAGGGACTTGGCCCCAGTAACAGCCTCCTCTTCATTAGCATCATCAACCTCGGCGTCCTCGTCCTTGGATTCGTCCTCGGAGTCCGAGGGAGAGGGAGAAGGAAAGGGAGAGAAAGGCAATTGGAGTTGGTTTATGTCTCTGAGGGAGGAATCCATTGGGATGGAAAGTTTGTTTAGAGTGGCTGTCCAGCCGAGATAAAAGCCTCGATTACAAGCTTGGTTGACTTGGGCTTTGTATGCATCTCGGATAGTGGCATGACCCTTTGAAAACACCTTTTCATCGGCCGCCTTGATCTTGGCTTCTTTGGTAGCCAGGGCCTCTTGGAGCTCAATTTTGGCTTCCGCGATTTTGGCCTTGACGTATTTTGTGAATAACAGCATGTGGCTAAGGTGACATCAAAGTGTCAACCGAGGTACCATGTGGCTTGGTCATGCGCCGAGATGATCTCGGCTAGGCTAGGGTTGTCTGCAGAGATACTGGAATCTGAGATAAGCAGATAAGGGACAAGAGTCCTAGAACAGAGAAGGATCTCAGTTTGGATAAAGACAAGGCTCAAGAAGAGTTTATCTCTATCTAGATGAGGGTGCAGGATGAGCATTGGGCCTGAGTCCATTGAAGTGAGGCTTCTAATGGGATCAGGTCACTGCTGGTTATAAAATCAATAATCAATATCTCTCGTGGGTCTGAGGTAAGTTCTTTCTTGGGAGTTTAAGCACAATTTGCTATCTTTGAGAGATATTGATTATTGATTTGATCGTCCGAGTGCCCTCGGGTGGATGAACCACCGCTGAATTCTTATCTTCTTATACAAGTTGTTGGGCTTAATCTATTCTGCCGGTGCTCTCCAACTAAGTTTCTCGATTGGTTGTGTGGTAAAAAATCAATACCCATAGTTTTAATATTATGCACAAAAATATATAACTTTATTTCTAAATTACAATTTATAGTGAACTCTATCAAACGATTACATTTCATTTACCACCAAAATATTAGAAAAATGTGTAACACAAAATATATATTATAAAAAAATTATAATATAAAAGTACTTGTTTTTGTTTTATCATTTTATATCATTGAAATTACATGACAAGATATTATTTGTTTAAATTAATTTTTAATAATTATTTCTCAACAACAGAATCAATTACAAGTATCATATAGATAGTGATACAAAATAATATCATACAGCCTTTTGTCTTTAAATTTACCATGCATTCGAGAGTGTAGGCAACCAAAGCAAGTCAACTTCCAATTCTCCACACTGAAAGTATTTAATAATTTTTATTAATACAATAAACTCAAAAATATTATTCAAAAAAATAAATCAGTAGACTACCCTTCATTATAGGTATAATCCATATCCCACTAAGTTCAAATTTACACTATACATTCACTTTTTGATAAAATTTGAGACATATTTTCATGATTCAATAGTATTTTTGAATAATTTTCAAGTCTATAACTCAGGAAAAACTCGACCTTGTTTGGTTTGTTTTTTGAGAAATAAATTTTGGAAATTTTTTTTTAAAAATTTTGTTTGGTTTCTATCACTTTCTATCTCCAAAATCACTTTCTATCTCCTACACATCAATCAATCACTTTTTCTTTCTTCTCTCTTATTTTCAATCATTTTTTCTCTCATACACATCTACTTAACTACAACAAAATATTAAATCATCCCAAACTCTTATACTTCAAAACTATTCCAAAAATATGCAACTAAACAAACCAAAAAAAATTCTAAACTCTCTTCCCAAATTTAAAAAAAAAAATTTATCTCCCGAAACCAAACCAAACACACCCCTCATCTTTTACCAACCATAGAAAAGTCCATCTTTCACAAACAGATACTTGCATATCATCAAAAAAAGAAAATGAAAAATGATACCGATGGGCACCCACGAGGGCCCAACCCACGGATCAAGGCCCAGTCCACACACCCACGAGGGCCCAACCTGCGGATCAGGGCCCAGTCCACATTCCCAAGAGGGCCTAACCCGTGGATCAGGGCCTAGTCCACATTCTAGCGATCAAAGCCCAATAACTCTGAGAAATCAATATTAAGCCAAGACCTATAACTTTCAAACACTTACCAAACAGGGGCCTAGACATATAAGCAGACAAAGATCCTGCAAAGTTATTGCACCACACATCAGCCATTAGTGAGGCTCTCACAACATTAAATACAACAGCCCTTCACGTCGGAATATACGGACTCACCATGAACAATGCAAGCTAGAACATAGACTTTTGGCCAACACGACAGGCTAGAATGGACAAGGAAATGATGAGCAAAGGATATAAGGAAGTTTCTGAGACACATCAAAGGTTAAGTTCTTCATTCCTTATATTCTCTTTCTGTATCAGTAATATCAGATCATAGTCAGTTGATTCAGGCACGTATGTCGGCCTTTATTCTCTCAAATTTTCGATTAAGGCCTCAATCATTCATTCTAGCCTCTAAATCCTCAGATTAGAAGTTTCAGTCCGTTCACAATCCTCACCCTTTCCCTTGTTTACACACAAACAGGGTGATTATCAATATAGGAAAGGTTCTTATAGATTTTGCATTTCATTTCATATCAGACGTGTGTACATTTTCATTTCAGTTCAGGCATGATCACATAACCCTTCACTTTCACACGTTCATTTCCTTTACATAGATTTTCCATAGTCAGTATTAACATTAACTTCACACATTATTCCACTTAATTTCATTAAGTATGCATATAGGTTTTGTTTCAGTTCACATAGGCAAGCGATGCAGTAATCAAAAACATAAACAGTTGCATACTTAAACAGTTTATCACATTGGCATGTATTCAGTCACGTCATTGTCACACACACTTTTCATGCTCATGCAATGTCCTAATTTCTTTTCTAGGACATCCTATAGCTCATTTGGACACGTGTGTGCGGTATAACTCGTGATTAAGTATCGCTCTGATACCACTGTCACGACCCAAACCCGCCCTATGGGTTTAGCATCAGAATCGCCAAGAATCCGAGATTACCAAAGGCCCGCCAATCAAGAATACAAGAAATACAGAGTTCGTGGCTGGCGGAAGCCAAAACAAGAAAACTAGTGTCCATAGAGTCATGTTAATCAGATGCCAAAAAGATTTTCATGCATTCATTCGCTCGTAAGCAGTTCGGTCTATACAATCGCCATACAAACATTCAAGACAGGACCTAATCCCTATTAACATTACGATGCTTGATGCAAAGACAAGAACGGTCTATACAAAGACAAAAGCATAGGAGACTAGTGGGGACACAAAAACACCCCAAGCCATGGCATGGCGTCTCGGAACCTCGCAGTGAGGCACATTGGCTGGCTTGACAAAACTGGGGACTAACCCACGCTCCTAGCTTCGGTCTGGCGGCTGAGCACCTACATATATATATATATATGAGCAGTGAGCTAAAGCCCAGTGAATAACATAACGTGTAAAGAGGTTATGAATGAATGTCCCTTACAGTAATGAAATCAATTCATTATACAGTATTTCAATCTTTCAGTATTTCAGTCAATCAGTATTTCAATCAATCAGTCATATGTGGTACATCCATTAGCCTATAGACAAGAGGGTCCAAAAGGACCGCCTTATGAACCCAACAATAATGATGGCCATCAATCGGTATGGTTCCACAAGGAAACCGACAGCTCAGAATACCAATAAGAGTGGGTGCTAAGGATGCCACAATACGTCTGAAAAATCTGGACATACATTCATTCAATAAACAATATCAGTTCAATAAACAGTTCGATTCAATATTCAAAATGAAACCATTTGAACATATCTTTACACAATCTGTTACTCACAGCGTTCTGGGCTACAGTAAGCTAGAGCGTCTCCTCGGTAAGCCAACCCTACACAGTAAACAGATTGAACACACACTAAGCTACACAGTTGGGAACGATGATAACTTAATCCCTAATTTGCCTTGGTGTGTTCTACATCTAAATCCTCATTAAGATGTCTTAAACTAGGCCTAAGAATGCCTAGGATGCGATGAGGATGCAAAAATACAGTTGGAAGGCATTTTTCAAAAGTTGCTGAAAACAGGGGCCTCGCTCGAGCGAGCCTTCCTTCGCTCGAGCGAGGTTGCAAAATCAAAGGCTTCGCTCGAGCGAACAATCCTTCGCTCGAGCGGTCTGATGAAACAGTAAAAGTACTGGATGCTCGATTTTTACGCTCGAGCCACCAATCCTTCGCTCGAGCGTGGCTCAGAGTAAACGTTGGTCGCTCGAGCGAGGAATCCTTTGCTCGAGCGAAGAAGCCAAATCTGGAATTTCCAGATTTTCCTTCCAAGCTCAAACCAAGCTTCCTACCACTCTATACTCGACCTATTGGGCCCAAATTCTGGAAAACACATTTAAACTCAATATACAACAAGTTTTAAAGCTCAATTTGAGAATTCAAAGCCCAATGGGGAGTCAATTAAAGTCAAGTTTCAAACCCATTTCATGAACATGAAGAACATGCAAACAAGCATGGATTCAAATCATTTCAAAGCTCCAATTTGATGCTCTAGAGAGCCAATTGTTCCAAAAACAAGTTGAAAACATGGACTTAAGCTTAAACATGAGCATGCATGTACAATTCTACCATGAATCCAACTCAAAACTCATTAATTCAAACATGCATGCATGATATATACTATAATCCAACATATTTGAACTCAATCAAGTCTTAGCTCTTCAATTAAACATGAACCATGCATGAATCCACTTAAAGGCACAATCAAGAGGATGAAATTCATACCTAGGTTCCTTAATTACTAGTCTTGAGGTTCAATTTGCCAATACACACTTCAATTCTTCAAGTTCCAAGCCAATCTCCTAGTTGATTTCACAAATCTCTTATCTCTCTCTCTCTAGTCGGTTCTCACTTCTCAAAGGCTGATGGAAAATGCTTTGGTTGCATGTAATAAGGCTCAACATATAATAACCAAAGGCCCACTAGATGGCAATATGGTAATTAAGGCCAATTCTTTGATTAAACTTATTTTAATCTAATTTAATCATACCAAATCGATTTCCGGATAAATATGCCATAAAATCACATTAATTACGATGATCATAAATCACTAAACAATTTTCAGTTCGGCCGCCGATAAGGCCTTCAATTAGCCGTTTAACCATGTAACTATGAACAGATAATCGGACGGTCAAACAGATAAACATGCGATTGAATGAGATACGGTCAATCGATTCAGCCTCAAATTTCCGTCAGTCAGTTCAGTAATTTAATTCATTCCAGTTATCAGTTATTATCAGTCTCAGTTAACGGTAATCAGTGGTTAATTCAGTAATTACTCGGTAATCAGTATGAGGGTTGTTACACAGGACTATGACAACAATTCAAGATTCTCATTATTTGTGTTGTGCCTTGATTCAAAATTAAACAACATTCACTGAGTTAAACATGGCCTCAGCCAGACAGAGCCCTCCAGAGCCTCAACCAGACTGAGCATGAAGAACTCAGCCAGACTGAGTTAAACATGGCCTCAGCCAGACTAAGCCCTCCAAAGCCTCACCAAACTGAGCATGAAGAACTCAGCCAGATTGAGTTAAACATGGCCTCAGCCAGACTGAGTCATCCAAAGCCTCAGCCAGACTGAGCATGAAGAACTCAGCCAAACTCTGTTAAACATGGCCTCAGCCAGACTAAGCGCTCCAAAGCCTCAACCAGATTGAGCTAAACATGGCATCAGCCAGACTGAGCCCTCCAAAGCCTCAGCCAGACTAAGCATGAAGAACTCAGCCAGACTGAGTTAAACATGGCCCCAGCCAGACTAAGCCCTCCAAAGCCTCAACCAGACTGAGCATAAAGAACTCAGCCAGACTGAGTTAAACACAGCCTTAGTCAAACCAAGCCTGTTGGGCTCTGCCCAACTGAGCCCTAACAAACTCAGCCAGACTGATCTGAACAACATCTCACCACGAATGAGCAGTTTTTATAACTTCACTTTATTTCAAATTGTCGTGACAAGCCATTTTGACAATTTTTTGGCAAAATCAACCACATGCTGTGCTTCATTCATTTATAGATCTCCCTAGGCAAGTTCTTGCATGATTCTTTCCAACTTTCAAGTAACTTTATTATAAACGCATGTTCTTTACAAATTTATTACAACCCCAAGTTTTTTTTACAACTTTCAATCATTCTTTACAAAGAATTCTCTCAAAACACAAGATAATAATAATAACCAAAAAAAACAAAACAAAAAAGAACAACACCAAAACAAACGCCCAATCCTCACTCCCCTTCGCTGGATGCCAGGTCTTTCTCTTCTACACCCTCATCTAGGAGAGTCTGGGCGATATCCTCCTCTACTACCTTTACCAGACTAAAGTCCACATCTAGGAACAGCTCCTGCGCCCTATACCTGAAGCTCGTCCAGCCACTGTCCCAGTACTGGCTCATTTCATGTTTATAATAGTCTGACTGTTGAAAACCTTGGATTATATCTTCTTCGGTCCTCCCAACGGTAGCCACTCCTGATGGCCCATGTCATGACCCAAACCCGCCCCTGTAGGTTTAGCATCGTAACCGGCCAGTAATCCTTAGATTACCAAAGGCCTCTTAATATAATAATCTACAATTAGGAGCTGCGGAAGTACATACATAAAATATACATAGTCCATTGAGCTGTGAAGACATACATGGGATAGATAATCTTAAACTTTCATAAACTTACGAGTGACGCCAAAAGATACAATATTTACACATCACTTCGTGTACATATAAACATAAAAACTTGTTCATGGAGTAAAAAAAAAAAAACAAAGTCTTATACATTCATAACAACACAACCACTTGACTTGACTTAACCCGGAACCTCCTCGAGAGGCACAAAGGTTGGTTGACAAAAATTGAGACGCCAGGTTCTCAACTCTGAGCCTGGTCATGTGCCTGATCACCAACATATATAATATAAATAGTGAGTGGGAGCCCAGTGAATAATAACATAGTAAAGGGTTAAATAAATGATGTTCCATAACTAAGTTTGTACATAGAATAGATTCATATTTGTATTCTCATTCAAATCATATATAGAAATCAGAATTCATGCTTGATCATACATAGTTCATCCGTTAGCGCTACAAATCACATACAAAGCATCAAAGGTCATACTTGTCAGTTCCATAGAGGAACCTTCGGTCGAGTACGGATAACTTGTCAGTTCCTTAAAGGAACCTCCGGACTGGGAACAACTAACTTGTCAGTTCCATAAAGGAACCTCCAGCCGAGTGCAGATAACTTGTTAGTTCCATAAAGGAACCTCCAGTCCGGGTACAGATAGCGTACTTGAACCACAGAATTAATGTCACAATTATTTGTTAGAGGTGGACAATCATTCATAGTACAAAAACATAGCATTCGTAGAATAGATCTTATTCCATATACAGAAAATAATTTAACTTAAAGATAACTTTACTAAGTTATTACTCACAGATAATAGATGACTCTAAGTAAACTGACAGAGTAGGCAATTCAGATATCTTGTGGCACGTGACCTACACGGATACAGAATGAATACGTATTGAATTGCACACCCGAAATTAATCACTTGGTTCTTTCCTCTCTTGGTGTGTTTTTACTTTTATTCTCATTATAGTGTCTAAATCTTGGCCTACGAATGCCTAGGATGGAATGAGGATGCAAAAATGCATTTGAAAACACTTAACAAAAATTACTGAAAATAGGGGTTTCGTTCAAGCACAACTTCCTACGCTCGAGCGGACATGCAAAATGTGAAGGGCCGCTTGAGCGTACATTCCTTCACTTGAGCGGTCTGTAAACTTTGCAAAAGTGCTGGTTGTTTGATTTTTCTGCTCGATGCTTGCTCGACACTCGCTCAAGCGTGAGACTCAGGTCCTCGCTCGAACGCAACTCTTGTCACTGAATGCAAAACATAAGAACTTCTGGGAGCATGCATTTCATGCTCGAGCGTACTTCTAGTCACTCGAGCGGAAGTACACACACACAGAGTGGTCACTCGAGCGTAGGAATAGAATTTTGGAATTTCCAGATTCGCTCCCAAGCTCAAAACTCAATTTCAAAACCACAAATCTTATTCTTTTGGGCCAAAAACTTAAGGAAACATGTCTAAACTTGAAAAATATAAGGAATTAAAGATCATTTCATGAAATCAAGGCCCCTAAGCTTGACAATTGAGCAAACTTAAACTTGAATTATGAAAACATAATATAGATATGACATGCATGTAAATTTCTTGAACTAAGGCTTTTCAAAACATGATTAATTAAAGTCAAATGGTAAGAAATGCGATGAATTCTCAACACCAAGTCAAGATAGACACATGCATGTGGTAATTCTTTGATTTCAAAGTCAAGATGTTATGATATATGCATGCATATATGGAATGACTTAACTTTCTTCAATTCTAGCTCAATTCCCATATGAATTCACCTAATTCACTTGTTTCCATGCATTAATCAACTACTTTACAAAGCCAAAGACTAGAATTCTTACCTAGAGTGTTAGATTCACAAGTGTAAAAGCTTCAATCTCTAAATTCACTCATATTCTTTAACAATTCCTAGCAAATCTCTCTTTTCAAGCTCTTGATCTCAATTCCTTCCCTCTTTCTCTCTCTCCTATGTTTGAGGTCAAAGATATGAGTGAATGAAAGTGTAAAGTATAAAAGAGGTGATTGGGGTGGCCTTATATAGGCTTACCTAGTGGTAGTTCATTAAAGCTAATCAAATGGGTATTAAATTAATCTAATTTAATCATTCCAAATCGAATTTCAATTAAACCTATCATAAATTTTAAAAATTTCAAATAACACATAAATCAAGTTAATTTCTGAATCGAATGCCGATAAGGCCTTCAATTCACAAACCGAAACAAAAACATGAACAGATTTCTCTACGTTAAACAAATATAAACACACATAAGGCAACATATGATGCAAATTTCACTTTAATTAATTATTAGGCATAATTAAGCATGGATTAATGTTAATCATGGGTCGGGGTTATTACAGCCCAACATCCCTTTCACCCTCTCTGGCCAATCCCCTCGCTACCACTGCATCGATGGCCATTTAGTATTTAGGAGACCTCTTAAACTACTCTACTGCCGCCACATATAGGTCTAGATAGGCTGCCCTCTCAGATGCCATTTTCCTGGTTAACTCTGTCGTATTGGCCCTCTTCTCTCCCAAGGCCTTCTCTAACTCCGCAATGCGCACATCTGATTCTTCTTTGTCCTTTAAGGCTTGGTCGCGCAACTCTTCATTGTTGGTGAGGGCCTTTTTCAACCTTTCCTTGGCAGTATTACAGGCTTCTTAGACTTCGCCTACTTTCTTCCGCTCATCCGCCAGTTCAAACTCCAGTGATACCGCTTTATAGCGCACCACTTCTAATTCAGATTTGGCGACTGTGAGCTCGGAGGCGACCCCGGCCTGGCTTACCCTAGTGCACTCAACCAAGTACCCCTACACCACCGACAAAACCTTCATCTTCTTTGCTCTCTAAGCATACGCCAAACCCTTCGCACAAGCGCTGTGCACTGCCTTTCTCTAGCCCGTCGTCTCCGCCTTTAGGTTCTGTAATTGTTCCCGCAATCCTTTTAGTTAGGCCTTCAGCTACTCTGCCTCCATCTTTACCCTCGCTACCTTACCCAGTAGGGCCATTGCCAGGGTCGTTGCTTCCATTTGTGCCGAGCACAGCCCTCTCATGAGGTTGACCTCTGTCACTTGGGCTATACTCCGCATGGCTGCATCCTCCACGACCTCCAACAGACGGTTTGCTGCGACCCTGGCTTCGCCCTTATTCCCTGCCAAGCAACAGGCCATCGCACGAACGTGATGCATGACGGTCTTCAGCGTGGCGTTGGTCTTTCCTCTACCCACTCGCTCTCTCCCCGGCTCCTGACTTGGTGGCACATCTTGTACGGACACATCCTTGAAAGGCAGCTCAACAGACTAATCGATTTGTCCTAACTCCTTCGGCCCACCCGATTCGTCCACCACTTGGCCACACCTTTCTATGCCCACACCTTAGCCCTGGCCTCCTTCCCCCAACTTGGGGACAAACCCACTACCCTCTCTTTCGCATTCTTCCCCACCGGTCCTTCCTCCCCCTCTTCCGCAACTACCTTCCTTTTCTTTTTCTTCAATACCGCTTCTACCTTCATTTTGCTTCTTTCCCTTAGCAAATCGACTGGCGCCCACAAAGGGACAAAGTTGGTCATGTCTTTCTCTTTTAATGGCTTGGGGTATGGTCTGACTAACGTCTTCATAACCACCTTCGGCACTGGGCCTAATTTTTTCTCCTTATATTTCTCCGCCTTTGCAAACGCTCGCTTGTCCTCCTTCTTCTGAGCTTTCTTCCTCGCCTCCATCTTCTCCGGAGTCGGGTCTTCTTCGACTGGTCGCAGTACCAGATTTACGGCGAACATGGCTATAGACACCCCATTTTTGACCGCCCTTAAGACTTGGGCGTTACTAATGGTTTACTTGGTGATGAAAGGTGTGCAGTGCAAAGGTTCGATTTCTCAGGCAAGGAGAGAGCCAAATCCAAACCTCACACCCCATTTTGGACCAAAGCTATTTTGAATGGTTTTTAGACCTTAAAACCCTCTCTCTCAAAATATTTTGAAAAAGGTTTCTGCGATGTTCCGAGGCTGGCATTTTGTCAAATGTTGCACTTTTCGGTAAACCGAGCGAGGACAAAGTGGAAATGAATGAAAGAGAGATGAAATCTTTGAAAAATCTTTCAAAACACCTTGTTTAGGGGTTTGCAGTTGAAGAAAAGAGGAGAAAAGGGAAGAAACCAAGTTGGAGAAGAAGATGGGCATGAATCGCTAAGAAAGAGTCGACCGGTCCTCGCTAAATCAGGCCTATCTGTCTATACAGTTGGATTTAAGTTATTAGGCCACCACCGTTGGAAATAAGACTTCTAGGGCTACATTTTACACTGAAGAATCTCCTAAAGACGAGTCTGGATGGAGGAGATATGATTGGTTGAAGTTGGGGATTATTCTGGTTAGACCAAAA
Organism: Camellia lanceoleosa; assembly: GCA_025200525.1. Classification (NCBI taxonomy): domain Eukaryota; kingdom Viridiplantae; phylum Streptophyta; class Magnoliopsida; order Ericales; family Theaceae; genus Camellia; species Camellia lanceoleosa. The sequence goes on along the minus strand of CM045759.1, from coordinate 203,258,159 downwards.
CTGAGCGGCTTCACCAAAACATGCATATCTTTTTGCGCAGTTGAAATTTTGATGCAAAGCTGCCACCATTGGAAAGCTTATTTCCGGGGCTTCAATTTGGACATAAGATGACCTAAAAAAAATTTCATATGAAGGAGTTATGCCCATTTGAAATTGGGCTTGAAAAGCAAATTTTGTTGGCCGATCAACCAAAAAAGTAGCAGATAAGTGGTAGATCAGCACAAAAGATGGCCGATCGGCCAAGAGTGATCCGAACTCAGATTTTTTGAAGATATTTCATCTCCAGTTGTTTCACACAACCTCCAGCTGTCCCATACTTAGATATTTTCGACCAAACTCTTGCCTTTTCCTATATATGGAGCCAAATATCTCATTTCTAAAAGAGGAGAACTTCTTGAAGCAATTTTGGGGAGCCTCTCTCTCTAAAAACTCCTCTCTCTCTAGAATTTTCAGACCAAAATCTCTGCCTCTTTCTCTATAGTTCACTCTCTCTTCCCCTTTTGTGCATAGAAGTGCATAGAAATAGAGAAATATAACTAGTTTGCCTAGGCATCCTTCATCAAAGTTGCATATCCATGGGCTGAGGTCTCTTGGAACTGGTTTTTGGGTTGATAGAAGGTTATTTGAGTCAAGAAATAGGCCTTTTTGCTGCTGTGCTACAAGGGTAAACACCTCTCCTCTTTTGTATTTGTTTTGCACACTTACTTCACCATCTTTGCACACTACTTTGGGCTATTTTTTGGGGGTGGTGTTGAACTATAAAAAACTCTATTTTTTTCTCTATTTTTTAGTCCTAAAAGTCTTGGTTTGTGCCTTGGTTGGCTAGAGGGTTGTCCTCCCTTTTGCTCCTTGGCTTGTAAGGCCTTGTGAGCTAGCTTTCAAACTTTCAAACAACTTCTTTTTGGCCTTAGAGCCATTGAAATCTAGAGGATTTTTAGTGATAAAAACCCTATTTTGAGGGCCCAAATATCCTCGTCTTGTTTGCTAGTGTTGATGACCAACCAAATGAGCATGTGTTTTTACTTCTTTATGGCTTTGTTTAGGCTCATTTTTGTGACTTATCAGACCTGCCATAACTCTGTTTTTGGCTGTCTTGGTCACCTCTTACATGCTTGTTGCACTTGTAGTGTAAATCCTCTTTGTTAACCTTGTTAACCTTACAAAGTAGCATGCTCTTGTGGTTTGAATTAGCTTAGTTCAAGCATGTTTTTGGCATTATTTGGGCATGTTATAACTCTAATTTTGATTGGTGGATTCACTCCTTGCATGGTTTATACACTTGTAGTGTATTTCTCACAAACTAGTCTTGTATGCTTCATGAAGTAGCATGCCTTTCTAGCATGATTTGATTCTATTTCAGCATGTTTTTGGTGATGTTTTTCCATGTCATACCTATGTTAAGGTTTCGTTTGGTTGGTTGTTGCATGCTCCATGCACTTGTAGTGCAATTCTATGAATTAGCCCAATGTGTATCATGCTTTAACATGTCATTCTAGCATGATTTTGGCTTAACTCTAAGAAGTTTTTGGTCATGTTTTAGCATGCTTAAGCTTTGATTTTTGTTGTTTTGGTTATGCATGCCATGATTTGTATAGCTATGGTTCATCTTAGCTTGTTACCTTTGTGCATCAAGTCCACTAGCATGCATTACTTGACCTATTTGAATGATTTGGAATCATTTCTTATGTAATTTCTGAGCATGTTTTATTGCCATGCCTTCATATTTGTTACTCTTTCAATGCTTTGAAGAGTTGGTGTTTTATGCCTTAAGAATTGGTCATTGTGCATGCCATCATATCTAGGACTTTGGGCCACCATTTCAGTGTGTATTTGGTCCTATTTTGCCATGATATAGCTTTGTTTTTGTTTGGTTAGGGCATCCCCCATTTGTTTCTTACACTTGTAGTGTAAGTCCTCTTTGATAGCCTTGCAGGCCTAATGAGTGAGCTTATTGTTCTAGCATGTTTTGACTTGGTTTTAGCCCATTTTTGGTGTTGTTTTGACATGCCATAGCTCTGATTTTTATTGGTTAAGTCATGCCATGCTTGGTCTTGGTAGGTATAGTGTAACTCTCCTTATCGGCCTTGCATGCATCATGCCTTATGTCTTTCATGTTGATTTGTTTTGGCTTTGGTCCATGCATTTTTTAGACTCACTTTGGTATGCTTTAGGACTGTTTTGATTTGCTTAGGCCATTTGCTTCATGTTTTGCATAGCCTTAGTGCAAGTACCTATGCTAGCTCCAAGCTTTGAGTTTCCTTGCATGCCATACTTGCATTGTTTGGTTAATTTGGCATCATTCCATGCATGATTTTAGAGCTTATAGTGTTGTTACACTTCCACTTTTGTTACTTTTTGAGCACTCTTGAGAGTTGTGCTCTTATGCCTAGGCGATAGGCCATTATATGTGCATGCTTTGTTTTGCATTTCATGTCATCATTTCATCATTTTGGTCACTGTTTTGGACATGGCTGAAGTCTGTCAATTTTAGTTTAAGTCTATCTTGCATGATTTTGCATGTTGTTGCATGCTTGGTACATTGCATGTTTGCATGTTTAGGTTGCATTGCATTTGGCATACTTGTTACCTTAGCTTTGTGTGCATGCTTGAGTCGCATTGCATTTCGCATGCTTATGTTGCATTGCATAGCTTCTCCATGTTGCATGCATGGCATTGTGTTTGGTTTGGGTGTTAAACCAAACACGAGGAACGAGGGACGTTTCATACTTGAAGTGATGAAACGTGCCTCAATTCTTGGTCGCCAACACTCTTGATCCAACATGATAGAGTTTAAGGCATTTGTGTGTTTTTATGCATTCATTCCATTTTGATTTGTGCAACTCGGCCCCTTTGGCCATCATGCATTGGAATGCATATTGATGGCTCGAGAGTCGAGCACTACACTCCTTTGAGTTTCAAACATGATAAGGGGTGTGGTGGTACAAACATTCTCTTGCAAATGTATTGCCATGCCTCTGTTTATACTCTGCTGCAGCAAAAGGAGCAGTCTGCAGGAAGAGATGGCCGGTCGGCTATCTGAAGTGCCGATTGGCTAACAATTTTTGGCCGATGGATTCATAAGTGGTCGATAACCCATTTCCCTTGGCCGATGGCCTCTCAGAATGTCCATGGGGTGGTTCAGAGGCATCACAGAAGCTGGCATAGTTTTCAGAGGAGTATAAGTGTGCAAACAGAGGCAACATGGGGCATGGCAACGGATTTCCAAGCGAAGCCGATCGAGCATGCATTTGTCCCTCCTCTTAAGGCCGCTTTAACTGTTTTGTAACCTAATTAATCTGCTTAATTAGTTAAAAGTTTTGTAATAATTAATTAGCTAGGGTAGTTGATTAATTAGTTGATTTGTATTATTTATTCCAACCCTCCGTCGAGAGAGTGAATTTTGTAATAAGTGTGCGTACGTGTGTGAATGTCTTCCAACCCCACGTCTTTCTCCCTTTTACTTAACCGCTTACAATGGTTAGTTTTAGGTCATGTTTCAATTAGCATTCCTATGCTCTCATGTTTGCATCAGTTCATCTGTATTACATGCACCGGGCTCGGCGCATCATGCTAATTGCATTGTATTTCAATATATTTATTTGAATACGTCTTCAACAGCATGTTATCAAGTTGCATTTCATATGCCATCTTAGAATAGCCGAGCCTATTTCTAGTTGCATTTTGCATGTGTTGCATTAGTCATCTTAACATAAATTAGGATCATGCATGATTTCTAACTAGTTATTGTTTTGGCTCGGAGTACTAGGTAAGCTTTTGTGCTTTAGCATCTGTAGACGTCCCTGAACGCCCCGGGAGGGTGAGTCCCGTTCTGTTCATTTGGGTTCACTACAGTTCAGGACTCAAATGTCACGGTTCTTAATCTGAACCAAAGAGTCCAAATCCGGCAAATCGTTTTGAGAAAAACTGATTTTTTAGAAAGAAGTGCCAAACATGGACTGCTTCGCCAGATACAGAGTTGCCACCTAAATATTTTATTTTTGAAAAATTTAGGAAACCCTGACTCGTTGCCTAAGGCCACGTGTCCGTCATCACCAAAGTTGCCTCGGCTCAGGAACTTGGGTAAAATTGGGGAAGGTCAGCTATGAGCACCCCCTCTCGCCCGATCAAAGATCGGCCTCTACTAACTCTGATATCAAGTTTTGAAAACATTGTGTGTTCTTATTCCGGTTATTATCCTAGATTTACTACGTGATGCGCACAATATACAAGTATAGACTGGATCGCCTGAATTGGAACAAAACATTTCATGTTTTTTTTGAAAGATGGTTTGCTACTCGCAAGTAGGCTTAAAATGCAGATTTTGCCACCCTCGGGTGGGCTTAGAAAAGATGGTTTTGCCACTATCTAGTGGGCTTAAAACTCACAGTCAATGCATTACTCCAATTCAAATAACCCAACCTTCACCCGCAGGCATTCAGGCAGTTATATCACATAAGCAAATAGCCTTATGGTAAGCATGCTATCATGGCAGTCACTCACACACATGCAAGGATACTAAAGTGTAAAAACTTACCGAGTACTCCAAGCCAAAACAGAAACTACGTTAGAAATCATGCATGATCCTAACTATACAGAAATGTCTAATGCAACACATGCAATAATGCAACTAAGATAGCTCGGCTATTCTAAACATGGCATATGAAATGCTACAGGTAACAAGTATTCAACTTGAAATTGAAATACAAATGCAGTTAGTATGATGCGCCGAGCCCGGTAAATGCAAAACAGATGAATGAGTGCAAACATGCTATCATACTGTATGCTAATTGAAACGTGCCCTAATCTAACCATCATAAGCTGGTAAATAAAAGGGAGAAAGACGTGGGGTTGGAAGACATACATCACACGTACGCACGCTTATTACAACATTGCCCTCGCTCGGAGGGTCCGAATAAATAGTATACAGTCCCAAATAAGTAATACAGTCCGAATAAATACAAAGTCCTAATTAATTAACAAATTAACTAGGAAAGCTATAAACTAGCATGCAAGCTAGGGACTGCCTCAAACTCTGCTCCGGATGATGAATGATGCATGTTCGTGTTGCCTTTGCGCGGAAATCCACTACGATGCCCCCATTAGCCTCTGTTTGCAATTAAGCTCAGAATGTTGCGCGGGGCTCCAAAAGGAATTGCCGGTTTTTGATTTACTGCAACAGAGAGCAGGAAAGGGGCATGGCAATGTATTTTCACATATGTATGCTTGACTACTCTTCAGGGAGTGTAGTCTTCGATCCTCGTGCCACCAATCACGCATCTTGATGCACGATGGCTGAGGAATCGATTTGCACAACTCGATATGAAACGAATGCACATGAAAATATAACAATACCTAAACTCCATCATGGATAATCCGGAGTGTCGGTGACTGGGAATTGAGACACGTTCCGTCAGTTGGAGTACGAAACGTCCCTTGTTTCCCGTGCTCGGGCTAACTCCTCTCCCCAAACACAGTGCAAGATGCATGACATGCATGAATGCAGCTAAGATATAATCTAACATGCATAATGCTATGAAATGGCATACACGATGCACGAGGTAACATGGCATACACAATGCGCTAACATACAACCTAGCATACACAGTGCTATGAAATGAAATGGCATACACAATGCATAATGGACTTACACCAACACGAGTGGACCTCAGCCACACTCACATAAGTGGCCATTAGATGAAAATGAGACACTCGAAATGCGTGCACGCGTGCATGCAAACCGAGGACCGAACCTAGGACACGAATGCCACTCTACCAAAGCATAGTAAGGCATGGAACATGGTATGCAAACATGCAAATTTCAGCACTGAAATATAATGCTAAACAGCCCCGAATCATGAAAACATGGCACCCGATGCATGAGGTGAGACCCGAAACTCAAAACTAGGCACATGGAATGACTTACAGCTATACAAAGCATGCATTATTTGAACATGAAGAATGAAGACAGAGTCAAGGTAGTCCTAAAACATGGACTTTTCCAGTTTAAAGCAAGGCCAAAAAGTGCTAGCAAGATGGCTCAAATTAGCATGCAATTATGACTATCAAACATAGATTACAAGGTACGTATATGAAGCACATGGAATCTCACTAAACCAGCAAAAATCAGTGAATTAAACATACCAAAATACGCCCAAATACACATGGAAAGACAGCCAACACATGCACAAATGAGGGGCTCCTTTGGAAGGGCATACAAGGGATTCTTAGGCACATACAAGATAAACAAGTGACATGGCATATACAATTTTGAAAATCAAATACGATAGTCCCAAAACTCACCAAATTGGCCTACAATCAATCAACAAAGCATGCAAGATAGGGCCACTTTGGAAGGCCAAAATGACTACCAAACAAGTCAAGGAGAGAGGGGGTCACCCTCCTCTGATTTGGAAGCTCAAAATAGTGGCTAAGCCACTGAACATCCACTAGATTTTGGTGGCTAAAAGGCCAAACAAGGCATGCAACAAGGGCTAGGATATAAGGCTCAAAACGGGAGGCAACCAAGCATACAAGATAGCATGTGACCTCAAATAAGAAAATGCCCTTAATAAATCATGAAAATGATGTCAAAAAAAGCCTCTTTCCAGTTTACAACATGCCTCAAAAATGAATACAAATAGGGCTAGTCTATCATGCAAAAATGGCCCTAAAAGTGAGAATAGAGACAATGGACAGCAGCCGGCCCCAAATGGCAAAGAGCCTTTCAATAAAGTTGAAGAGGGGCTCAAAACATGGCACTTTACAGTTTATATCAAGCCACAAAAATGAACACAAGTAAGGTTAAACTAGCATGCAAGAAATGGGCCTAAAGAGGAGTAAAGAGACAAGTGGCAGCTTCTGTCCTCAAACAGAGGAGAGCCCTTCAACAAAGTTGAAGAGGGGCTCAAAAAAAGCCACTTTACAGTTTATGGCCAAATCCAAAACAGCTCACAAATAAGCCTAAAATACTATGCAAGAATAGGCCTAAAAGAAAGTTAAATAGGCAAGTGATAGAAGGAAGTCTCAAATAGAGAAAGACCCTTGATCAAACATGAAAAGGGGCTCAAAATATGATCTTTTCTAGTTTGGGTCGGAGCCCAAAAATGTAAGCAACAAAGGCTAAAATTGCATGCGAAGAAAGAGCCAAAAGAGAGGGAAAGGAGACTTACCCTTGTAAACTAAGCCTTCAGCAACTTTAGGACCAAGGAATGGTGCTTTCAACCTCTGCAAAAGGCCTCCAAGATGCTGGAATGAGTGATGGAGGTGTGGTGCTATGGCTTGTAGTGAAAAAGTGCAAAGAAATCTAACTTTAGGGCACAAAACACACACAATATAGAGAGAGAGGAAGCTTTTTGGCTTTCAAAAGCTCAGCCCCTGGTTAAGGAAGAGGACCCTTCCTTATATAGAACAAAGCAAAGCTTAAGCTTCTTGAACAAGCTTTTTTTTGGCTTTGATCCCTCTATACATGTGTATGAAGGGCAGATATGAGGAATCCAGCTGGTCCAAAAGATCTTCCCGGAAACATTTGAAATAGAAGTCTTGGCCATTAGCAATGGCCGTGATTACCCTTGATGGCGGCAGTGTTCACGATGGCCGTGAGAATAAACCATGGCCGGCAGTGCCATGCCATGGCCGGCAATGCACCATAGGGGCCACCCTAAAAGGACCAGGTCCGGGTCCAAAAATGAGACAAAAAGGATACAAGGTTTTGAAAACCCAAGCTGGAACCGTGATGTTCGCTTGACGATCGAATCTTTGGAAACAATCGAACCAGCCGTTGGGTGTACCTACAAGCACAACCAAGTCTTGAGGACGGTCAAAAATGGGGTGTCTACAGTTGCCCCTCTTTGACAGAACTCAGAAGTCATAACAATGATGAGAGTGATTGTCAAAGCCCAGAGACGACCCATTTTTGACAAGGCTGAACACTCAGACAATCAATTAGCAAAAGCATGTAGGGATGCGCCCGAAGGCTGGGGCAAAATGCAAATGATATACAAGACACAAGGGCATGATTAACAATCATGCCACGGATGCTGTAATGAAGCAAACATGCGACAGTTTTAAGCAGATGAACATGAATCCAACTACACTACAATGCAGAAAGGATGTAAAAGAATTATGTAATTCTTAGCCCGTTTCACACGAAGGATACAATACCTGCGCGGCTAGTCTGGCCATGCCAGCTTTAAATGAACCGTACGTACAATATCGTGCCTGAAAAAAAGAAACCAACTTAACAGGTACAATATCGTTAGGAAGATGCATAACAATGCATTTGAAGAGTGCGTGACAACGCATACAAAGTGAAGATGCATTAACACATGTAAGTGAAGCGTGCGCAACAACGCATGCAATGTGTGAAATAGGAATTGAATTTGAACACATGTAAGTAAAGTAAGCGGCCAACGTGTGCAATGTGAAATAGGAATTGAATTTGAACACATGTAAGTAAAGCAAGTGGCCAACGCGTGCAATGTGTAACGAAACTTGAAAATACACATGTAAGTAAAGCAAGTGGTCAACACGAGCAATGTGTATAGAAAGAACTTGAAAATACACATGTGAGTAAAGCAAGTGGTCAACACGTGCAATGTGTATAGAAAGATCTTGAAAATACACATGTAAGTAAAGCAAGTGGTCAACACGTGCAATGTGTAACGCAAGCAAAGGTATGAACACATATCAGTAAAGCACACGCTGAAACGCGCACAATGTGTAACCACCTGAAAATACATATACACATGTAAGTAAAGCATGCAGTAACGCAAGCAATGTGTATAGCAGGAATGAACACATGTCAGTAAAGCATGCAGGTTAACGCATGCAATGTGTAACCTCCTGAAAATACATATACACATGTAAGTAAAGCATGCAGTAACGCAAGCAATATGTATAGCAGGAATGAACACATGTCAGTAAAGCATGCAGGTTAACGCATGCAATGTGTAACCTCCTGTGAGATGCATGAACACATGTAAGTAAAGCACCCGCAGAAACGCATGCAATGTGTAAAGCAAACAAAGATATGAACACATGTCAGTAAAGTACACGCCGAAATATGCACAATGTGTAACCACCTGGAAGATACATTATACACATGTAAGTAAAGCATGCAGTAATGCAAGCAATGTGTATAGCAGGAATGAACACATGTAAGTAAAGCAAGCGCGATTAACGCAAGCAATGTGTAACCTCCTGTAAGATGCATGACGATGTTTGATAAAGAGAATGCATGACAATGCGTAATAGAGCAAATGCATGTCAAATGCATAATAGATGCGCATGACGATGCGCGATAAGGAGAATGCACGACAATGCATGATAAGTGCGCATGACGATGCGTGATAAGGGGAGATGCATGACAATGTACGTAGAGATATGCAAAACAACGCACGTGAATTAGATTGATGTTTGCTCTAACAAATGAATGCTAATTGATATTTGACAAAAGAGAAAGATGCTTAATAAAGACATCTCCTCCGGTTTACCTCCCGGAGGGTTTGGGCTGCGTCAAAAGGATACACCTCGTGCGCATTGATGGTTGTAAACCATCGTATATTGAAGGCATGACTCCTGAGCTCCCACAAAAGCATTTCGAATCAAGCTTTGAGTATTCCACAGGATTGTTGGGACTCGAGGACAAATACCAAGAGTCAAATATGCAAGAAAGTTGGAAAAGACTTTCTGGTCACCAGGACAAGCTAAGCCACCGCCATCAACCTCACCAGGCCATCGACAGCACACTGCCGGCCATCGATGTGCCACCGCCGGCCATCGGTGGCAGATTGGGACAAACTTGGCTTGCAAGCCGTGGGTCTTTAAATTGGCTCAAAATTACTCCATTTCCTCACAAATCCTTCCATAGAAATCACTTTTCTTCCTTCCTAAGTGTGCCTTCTCTCTAGATTCGCGCATTCCACACGTTTCCCAACACCCTATTCAACTTTACATCGCGAAGGATTCTTGATTTCCCTTGGTTTGAACCGATCAGAAATTGCATCCGAGGCTTCTTTCACCATTTTCTGCATTCAAGGATCATTTCCCCCGATCTTCTCTCGAGGTTAGTTAACTTTTCTAATTTTTTTCAACTTTTCTTGAATTTTCTCTCTCTTAGGGTTTGAGTTTATTCCAAATTGTGCCATTTTGCCCATTTTTGCTCATTTTTACGTCATTCCTGTGCATTCATCTCAGATGGCTGACGATGTGCCTCACGGCAAGGGCTTTCCGGCACTCCCTCCAGTAGAGCTAGCGGCGGAGTTTGAGGTTGAGCCAGAGGTCGAGCCTAAGCCGTTACCATTAGACGTACGTCCCTTCGACACTGCGGTATACCATCTGGAGACTCACATCATTCCGGTGGCGGGAGGCATCCATATTTTTACCGATTTTGATGAGGACGTGCCAGACGACCTCTTATTGAGGGAGCCGATGTCTCACTTGTCGGCCATTGCTGTGGAGGTACCATCTCTGCTTTTCTGTAATATTACTTTCGACCGCCTGCATTTCTTGCGCTGTTTCGATCTGATTACATCGCATGCTTTGATCTGACTGCATTTCATACTTTGCTGATCTGCACTTGACTGCACCTTACACATTACTACCCTGCATATACTGCACATAACCGTATCTCATGCGTCACCGTTCTGAATCTGAATGCATCTTTAACACATCATTGCTCCGGATGCGACTGTATCTTCAATGCACTACCACTCTGAGTTGAATTGTATTTTCAACACACTGCTGACCCAATTCGGACTGTGCTGGTTTGGTTTAAAGCTGCATATTCAATATTCCCCTGATTTGATTTTGAAAGTGCATTTTCAATACACTGTTGATCTGATTTGAACTTGTATTTTCAATACACTGCTGATATGATTTGAGCTTGTATTTTCCACATGAGGGATCTCACTCCTTCCGAGGCTACGGCGCTACGACCGCTCGCGACTGGTATGATGTACTCCCCACGGGGGTCCGCTGGTGTAATACCCCTGTTCCGTAATATGTTGATTGGTCCTTAATATGATGTGATTATGTGTTTAGCATGATTTTATGTGTCATTATGTGAATGTATGTGATTTTGAGTTTTTATCTGTTCACCGTAGGAATATCTGTTTGATAACCCGCTTCGGAAATTAAATTGAGAGCCTTATCGGCCACAAGACCCGAAATTGATTATGCCATTGTGATTGGCATAATTTTTAGAGCCTACGGTGAAATTTAATTAAAAATTGACTCTGGTCAGATTAAATGGATTAAATTGATGAATGAGAGCCCAACTACTCTATTATTATTAAAATGGCCTTAGTGGGTTTTGTTGTCAAGGCTTTATACACCCAACTCCCCTCTTTAATTCATTTGGCTGATATTGAACTCAAGAATAGAGAGAGAGAGGGTCGGCCTTAGAGAGAGAAGGGAGAGAGTTATGTGGTTTTGGCTCAAGACTTGGGAATCTTGAAGATTAAGTCCAAGAATTGACTAGAGTTTGGAAGATTAAACTCCTAGGTGAGTAAATTCATGAGATTGAACTTGTAGGTTGTGTTATGTTTGATGAATTTGAAGTTGAAATGCACATGCATGTATAGGATCACCATGATTTTACATAAACAAGCATGTATTAAGCTGAATGTGGAAATATGAGTGTTAAATCCTACATGCAAGCATGTTTTTGTTGTGTTCCATGAGAATGAACACCATTTGCATTATTTGGGATGGAAATGAAGTCAAGATGGCCTTGCATGTTTGATTAATTAAAGATATGAGCTTGAATGCATGAACTTGTTATATTGGTGATGGGTTTGTTATGTTTTGGGACATGCATGTAAGCAAATCAAGAAAATTGTACTTCATAATGCTATAATCTTGCAAGGGAACCATGTTAGTATGACTATATTTGAGATTTGAGCCTTTGCATGCAAGAATGGTAGCTGAGAAATTGAATTGAAGCTCAAGAACACAACCTGGAAATTTCCAGAATTTTGACTCCCGCTCGAGGGGGGGAAATGCCGCTCGAGCGGAGAAATCGAGCTCCCAATTTTTCTGAGACTGGTTCCTTTCGGCGAAGTTGACGCCGGCGGAGCTATGTAAGGGAAGTCCGCTCGGCGCCGAGTTCTTTCGGCGGGAATTGAGGGCAACCAGTACTTTTGCAAACCTAAGGGTCCGCTCGGCGAAGTCCACGCCGGCGGGGACCTTGTTTTGCGAAATTCAGTAAATGCATTACGTGTTACATTTTCGTTCTCTTTCACTTCTAAACACTCTTAGGCATGCATTGAGCATTGTGATTGAATTAAAGAGATAAGAATAAAGCCTAAAGAGGAATATGTGAATTAAAGAACGGATTGAACTATTTGTGACCCATATGTGTTATGTGATATGTAGGGTCAAGCTCCAGGGCAAATCCACATGCTGACCACTGTGAGTAATATCTAAATTATGTTATTGTCCCATTTGCTTACTCTTATGTAAGTTTTGTAAAGTTCATTAATTTGAATGGTGGACAGTTTGACATGAAAGGCCTATGTGCCAGTTTGATATGAAAGACCTATGTGCCAGTTTGAAATGAAAGGCCTATGAGCCAGATTGATATAAATATGGGCCGAAGGCCGATTGATAAAATGTGGGCCGAAGGCCGTTTGATATAAATGTGGGCCTAAGAGCCGTTTTGACACGAAAGTGTATTTGGGCCTAAGAGCTGTTTTGACACGAAAGTGTATTTGGGCCAAAGGCCGATGGAAATGAATAATTGGGCCAAAGGCCGATGGAAATGAACGATTGGGCCGAAGGCCGATGGAAATGAACGATTGGGCCAAAGGCCGATGGAAATGAACGATTGGGCCAAAGGCCGAGGGAAATGAATGAGTGGGCCAGAGGCCGTTTTGACATAAATGAAAGATAAAGAGGCCAAAAGGCCAGTATGTTTAGAACTACAGTCACTTGACTTACATTGTGTATATATATGTTAATTAGAAATATGAATTGGGCCCAAGGCCGTTCGGATTATGTTGTTCTACATATTGTTGTATCTTTTTATTTGATATTATTCACTGGGCATTCGCTCACGCTCATTCATGTGTTTGTAGGTGAGCCAAGGAAAACTCAAACCCAGCCTCAGTGAAGTTTGTGTGGAACAACAAAGGTTTTAGAGAGTCAGCCCTTGCGTCTCACGTACGAGACTTGCCTTCGCCTTTGTGTCGTGCTGTTCTATGTTGTCATGTCGGCGAAGTTTCGAGTACATTTGCATATAGTTTGTTGGTTGACTCAGTTTTGAATGATCCTGTCTGTACACAAATTTATGTTGCTATGCTTTACATTGTGAGTTATTAACATATGTATGTCGAATATCTTGATGTGCATATAAGCACGGCTCTATGGACAAAGTTTTTAATTTGCTTCCGTTTGGCCCCTTTTACTCGATGAGTTTGTCTTACATGGTTTGAGTAGTAGGTAATCTCATGATTCTTGGCGGTTATGTCCTTAACCCATGGGGGTGGGTTGGTCATGATAGAGTGGTATCGAGCGAAGTTAATAACTCACACACTTGTCCAAAAAGAGCAATAAGCGTCTAGATGAGATCTAGGATGCATTCATGTGATAAATATGAATTTGGAGACATGGATAATATGCTTAACTATTTTTATATGAACTTTGGAAGCATCAAGAATATGCTTAAGTGTTTCGATATGAACAGCTATGTGCTACAATTTGCAAATTGCTTGCATGGTAAACCTTTGGGATATGTATGTTCTCTAGTATATGCATACTTGTGAACTTTGTATAAAGTATAATGCTATGTTTGGCATAAATGAATGATTGTCTAAATTCTCTTTGAACGAAACTGTGGTATCCTTAGCAGAGGCCCTCGCCCAGGGGATATAATACTGTGGCTTATGGTCATGAAGCCCTAGCCCGGGGGAAATAATACCGTGGTACAGGCCCTCGCCCGGGGGAAACAATACCGTGGCCTATGTATGTAACATGTTACCTGGTATCGGAGGTTCCATTATGGAACTTGATATGCTTGACCAACATGATATGTTACGCTAAGGGAGGCACCACACATGATTTGAACTTGAGATATAAATTGTTATGCGAATGTGTACAACAAGTTTGTTTTGATATAATGCACATACATGAATATATGAATCATGAAAAAAAAAAATTGCATATGTGCATTCGATTTTGTCTATGGGTATTTATGTGAAATATGAACATAATTTGAGTACATGATTACTTAGTAAATGTTCAGCATGCGATACTTGGTAAGTATGCAATTATCTGTTGTGTATGTGATTAATTGCGTACGATATATGAAATGAGAATATAAAGACGTGCCTATGTACGAACGTGATTATGTGTTTATTTTTGTATTAGACACCCTCGTATTTGGCAAAGCCTAATAAGAAATTGTGTAGAGTATGGATTGAATAAGGGCATACGAGCTGGAAGGCTCTTCCACAGCCCGACTTGATAGACTGGAAATAATGGTACAGGAAACGATAGAGATCTTAAGACAGTAACGTCAGTTGCCGCTATGGCAAGAAATTTTGTCACCATCAGTGTAAGAAACACCGAAGAGTTTGTTATCGGGCGCCTGAGGCTTGTTATAGATGTGGTAAAATGGACCATACGGTAAGAAACTGTCCCCGAACTGAACAAAATGTGAGTAAATCTTCTGCCTCAGCTAGATTCGTACCCGTGGTAGGAATTGCTACTCAGGATGGAGTAATTGCACTCATCCCAGAAAGTGCTCAAAATACTGCGAACGCTATTCCAGGTATTTATACTGTTTATGAACAAGTGCTCATGTGTTGATTGATTCTGAATTAGTACATGCATACATCTTTGCTTGGGATATTATTTGATTCGGATCGGCATATTTTTCCATATCTGCTGCATGTGTATCTAGATTGGTTAGACCCACATGATTGAGACTGTATTCATTGGAGGTATATGCCGCGTTTGGGAAATTTGTGAAATACATTTTGGGATATTGATTGACTCTGCACATGCACATGCATATCTACACCTATGCTCAGGGTGATTTATTATGTTACCATCTTCAATGACTAAACCACTGGATTTATGATTCTGTGATCGTGTGACCGAGTTGAGCACCCTAAATGATGAACTCTATAATTGTGAGACCATGTATTTTGATTGGTTGAAAGTTGACTGGATTATGTGACTATATTGGGCTCGACTCATAAACCTATGCTTTTGTGACTAATTTGGAACTTTTGCGTAACAATCCTATACTATGTGTACCCGAGGAATTCTGTATGATGTATTACTTTTCACCATGTTCCTGCATATAAGGCTTATCTGGGGAACTGCTATACTGATTATGATACGTACCTTCTGATATGAACACTCGCATGCTTATGTAACTATACCTGAACTTATGTGGACAATACCATATTGTACCTGATTTGAAACACTTTGATATGAACTATTGTGGTGAATGATTTTGATATGACTTTGAGAACTGATGAACTTAGGGCAGTTGAGAAACTACCAACCATGTACCTAAGCAAACGAAGTATGCCTTACAGAACCGAATGTGCCCTATTTGAGAAAATTTTTATCTGATTCGATCCGATAGAACCTTTGCCTAATATAGTTCCGATGGAACCCTCATTTGATATAAATTGATGGAACCTTTGTTTGATTTAATTTGGCAAGACCTGTGCCGGGATTGGTTTGATAAGACCCTCTGCCTGATTTAATTTTGTAAAAAGGGATTGAGGATTACCTGTAAATAAAAAGCCAGATTATTCTTGGCAAAAAAACTGATAGACCCAAAACTCGAATCTGTCTAGAGTACTTAACTTATTTGAAAGACCTTTTGTGAGCTATGACAGATTGATCTAACCATGAACACCGTTGAGAACCAACCCCAAACTATCGAGGACATATGTGCTAAAAATGAACCGAATTGTATAAACCCCGTGATTGGGTGTCGTAAGGAGTGTTGTTCCATTTTGTTTGTTTGACGCTATGGGAACCGATGACGGTAGATTGATTTGATTTTCAGCAGTACTGAACATTTGTCTTTGACTGATCAGAACATGTTTTGTAAGGGAGAGTGGTTGCTCCAGTGTTATCAGATTTTAGGGAAACCAGGTTATAGCGAGTGGTATTATGTTTGTCTGGATGACATTCCTGGGACGTCCTTTCGTGCTAGGAGACGCTAAGCCTATGTAGCACCTTTGATTGAGATACCTTTTGCCACCGACGGTTTCGTACGGGTGGGTTTGACTAATCGATCTCGAGTCGGCCACCGACGGTCGTGAACGGTTGTGCTTCGATTCCGAGACGATTATTCTTTTGTTTTGACCGAAATGTCATCCTTTGGTATTATGTAGATGTTTAAACATCCAAGAAACTTTGAAAAAAAAAATCCTAATTGTCTGTAAGTGCGTTAATTCAGTATGCTTTGTGAATAACTGCTCAGTGTCGTCATATTTTGTAATTGGGGCCTTGAGGATGTGTAAATTGTGCTTAATATGTGATTGACTCCTTTGATAATGCCTTTGACATCATGAGGATTAATATATGAATTGCCTTCTGCTTCTGGTGACTATCAGATAATGTGGAAAGACTCGATAGAACAGAGAATTAAATATCGAACTGAATTGTGAACTGTTGAATGAATTGAGAACACATGTATTATGTCAGAAATTGCCTGCTTCGATGTTATTGTACTTAACAATCAGTATTATGGGGATGTCTGGACTATGTGTATTGTGGGTAACTACTTCGATGTTATCTTTGTTGATTCGAGAATCAGCATCTGGATCCGCCTTATGTTCCTGAAGACTTTTGATTGACCTTGGATAATTGTGATGAGTCACTGGACTAAATAATCGAATCGACAGAATTGTGGAATGATTGAGGAATGAATTGAACTTTTGTGACAAGGAATAGACCGAACTCCTGTGATAAAGTTAGCCGACATCGAAATGAATATATTGGTGACCTACCCTGAAGAGGGCAATTGGTGAATGTGTCTAAATAATTTTCGGTGCCGACAGGTCGAAGTTGAATTTCAGATAGTGGCGGGACTACTTCAACCTCTCGCTATTTTGGAATGGGAATAGGAATATGTGGCTACTAATTTCATTGTGGGGCTACCTTGAGCACCCAAGGTATAAGTCCCGTTTGGGCTATTGTAAGTAGAATTATTAAAGTCTGCTCATTTCTCCATATAAAATTTGTATGATGCTTGTAGACTAGCCACTGTTTACATCGATAAGATTGCTCGTTGCATGGGTCCTAGTATCTATTGTTTAGACAGAAATTCTAAAATGTGTTTGAATTCTGAAAAGCCTTTAAGAGGCAATGGGGGCTCAGCTTCTGTTCTATTAATGCTAATGGATGTATCACGTAAACTTAATCATGACTTATGATTTCTGTATATGGTCTGGACGAATTATGAATTTGATATGAAACTGAGTTATGATTCAGCGTTGTTTTCCATTCGCAATTGATATATGATCAGAAAGAACTTTTTTGATTCTGGGAGGAATGCTCCAAATGTATGCTTTAGATTTTTTGAGAATTGGAAAAAATCTATCTATCGTTGACAGACTTTGTTTACAATAACAGCTCACACTCGAGTTTCGTTTGGCACCATACGAGCCTGGTATGGCGGGAAAGGTGAGTCTCTGACTGATTGAAGATAGAGCGTTGCTTGGTTTTGAGACTAAGTGAATGACTATCAAAAAGGATTGGAACCGTTGAATGAAAAGTGTTCTGAATTGCATTCGACTAAAGGTAAATTAAGTTTGGAGGACCAAACTTCCTAAAGGGGGGAAGACTGTAATACCCCTGTTCCGTAATATGTTAATTGGTCCTTAATATGATGTGATTATGTGTTTAGCATGATTTTATGTGTCATTATGTGAATGTATGTGATTTTAAGTTTTTATCTGTTCACCGTAGGAATATCTGTTTGATAACCCGCTTCGGAAATTAAATTGAGAGCCTTATCGGCCACAAGACCCGAAATTGATTACGCCATTGTAATTGGCATAATTTTTAGAGCCTACGGTGAAATTTAATTAAAAATTGACTCTGGTCAGATTAAATGGATTAAATTGATGAATGAGAGCCCAACTACTCTATTATTATTAAAATGGCCTTAGTGGGTTTTGTTGTCAAGGCTTTATACACCCAACTCCCCTCTTTAATTCATTTGGCTGATATTGAACTCAAGAATAGAGAGAGAGAGGGTCGGCCTTAGAGAGAGAAGGGAGAGAGTTGTGTGGTTTTGGCTCAAGACTTGGGAATCTTGAAGATTAAGTCCAAGAATTGACTAGAGTTTGGAAGATTAAACTCCTAGGTGAGTAAATTCATGAGATTGAACTTGTAGGTTGTGTTATGATTGATGAATTTGAAGTTGAAATGCACATGCATGTATAGGATCACCATGATTTTACATAAACAAGCATGTATTAAGCTGAATGTGGAAATATGAGTGTTAAATCCTACATGCAAGCATGTTTTTGTTGTGTTCCATGAGAATGAACACCATTTGCATTATTTGGGATGGAAATGAAGTCAAGATGGCCTTGCATGTTTGATTAATTAAAGATATGAGCTTGAATGCATGAACTTGTTATATTGGTGATGGGTTTGTTATGTTTTGGGACATGCATGTAAGCAAATCAAGAAATTGAACTTCATAATGCTATAATCTTGCAAGGGAACCATGTTAGTATGACTATATTTGAGATTTGAGCCTTTGCATGCAAGAATGGTAGCCGAAATTGAATTGAAACTCAAGAACACAACCTGAAATTTCAGATTTTGACTTCCGCCGAAGCGGAAATGCCGCCGAGGAGAGAAATCGAGCTCCCAAAGCATTTTCTCAGACTGTTCCCGCCGGCAAGGAGCTATGTAGGTAGAAGTCCGCCGAGCGCCGAGTTTGCGCCGAAGGGAATTGAGGGCAACCAAGATTTTGTAGACCCTAAGGGTCCGCCGAAAGGGAAGTCTACGCCGGGGACCCTATTTTTGTCAAATTGCTTAATGCATTACGTGTTCTGCTTTTCGTTTCTCTTTCACTTCTAAACACTCTTAAGCATGCATTGAGCATTGTGATTGAATTAAAGAGATAAGAATAAAGCCTAAAGAGGAATATGTGAATTAAAGAACGGATTGAACTATTTGTGACCCATATGTGTTATGTGATATGTAGGGTCAAGCTCCGTGGCAAATCCACATGCCACCAATCGTGAGTAATATCTAAATTATGTTATTGTCCCATTTGCTTACTCTTATGTAAGTTTTGTAAAGTTCGTTAATTTGAATGGTGGACAGTTTGACATGAAAGGCCTATGTGTCAGTTTGATATGAAAGGCCTATGTGCCAGTTTGAAATGGAAGGCCTATGAGCCAGATTGATATAAATATGGGCCGAAGGCCGATTGATAAAATGTGGGTCAAGGTTTGATATAAATGTGGGCCTAAGAGCCGTTTTGACACGAAAGTGTATTTGGGCCTAAGAGCCGTTTTGACACGAAAGTGTATTTGGGCCAAAGGCCGATGGAAATGAATGATTGGGCCAAAGGCCGCTGGAAATGAATAATTGGGCCGAAGGCCGATGGAAATGAATAATTGGGCCAAAGGCCGATGGAAATGAATGATTGGGCCAAAGGCTGATGGAAATGAATAATTGGGCCAAAGGCCGATGGAAATGAACGATTGGGCCGAAGGCCGATGGAAATGAACGATTGGGCCAAAGGCCGATGGAAATGAACGATTGGGCCAAAGGCCGAGGGAAATGAATGAGTGGGCCAGAGGCCGTTTTGACATAAATTAAAGATAAAGAGGCCAAAAGGCCAGTATGTTTAGAACTACAGTCACTTGACTTACATTGTGTATATATATGTTAATTAGAAATATGAATTGGGCCCAAGGCCGTTCGGATTATGTTGTTCTACATATTGTTGTATCTTTTTATTTGATATTATTCACTGGGCATTCGCTCACGCTCATTCATGTGTTTGTAGGTGAGCCAAGGGAAACTCAAACCCAGCCTCAGTGAAGTCTGTGTGGAACAACAAAGGTTTTGGAGAGTCAGCCCTTGCGTCTCACATACGAGACTTGCCTTCACCTTTGTGTCGTGCTGTTCTATGTTGTCATGTTGGCGAAGTTTCGAGTACATTTGCATATAGTTTGTTGGTTGACTCGGTTTTGAATGATCCTGTTTATACACAAATTTATGTTGCTATGCTTTCTGTTGTGAGTTATTAACATATGTATGTCTGGAATATCTTGATGTGCATATAAGCACGGCTCTATAGACAAAGTTTTTAATTTGCTTCCGTTTGGCCCCCTTTTACTCCAATGAGTTTCGTCTTACACGGTTTGAGGCCGTAGGTAATCTCATGATTACTGGCCGGTTATGTCCTTAACCCATGGGGGCGGGTTCGGGTCATGACAGCTGGATTATCGACGAGACTGGCTTCGGCATATTTTGTCGTGGGCTAACGCGAGTTACAGTGAGTCGCCCTATCTTAGGGGCTCTGGTGGAGAGGTGGTGGGACACCACCAATTCCTTCCACTTTTCCACAGCAGGGGAGTTGACCATGACTCCTTTCGACTTTGCTATGATCACTGGTCTGGGAGTGGGAGGTGATCCGATCCCCTTAGATCCCGACATGGGAGAGTGGGTGGCTGCATGGGAGGTATTACTTGGGGCACGTCCACCTCTTGCGCGAGCGGGCATGGTTAGATACTATTGGTTCAAGGAGCAGTTCTGCGGGGAGGATCCTCAGACTGATGATGGAGTGGAGCAGTATGCCAGGGGCTTCCTCCTATTCCTTTTTGGTACCACCTTGTTTTCGAATAGGTGGAATACCGTGGGTTTGTACTTCTTGAGTGCCCTGGTAGTGCTTCCGCGGGTTCGCTCCTACAACTGGGGCGCAGCCGGCCTCACTACTCTGTATGGGTACATGAGCTCTACTTCTCGGTTGCGTGGGAGATTGATCAGAGGCTATTGGCGAGCTTGGGAGGTACATGACCCAGTTCCCCTTTTCATTACTTTGCTTAGCCTTCATACGTTTTGCTTAGTTCAACATTTGTATTCTCTATACTCACTGTTATAGCATATGCTTTCTGCTTTGCATTTTCTGTACACCATACATGCTGCACTCTACATACCATACACTGCACATTGCTCATGATACACTACATGCACAGGATGTAATGTCCGCCCATCTAGGCCTACATCTGTTATGCACAATACTGCATTTTGTGTTCGGTTTTCTGTATTCTTGCCCATGCGCTATACTGATCACATCTGTTCAACAACTCTGGGTATATGCATACTTCTCGAGGTTCGCTTTAGATCCGATGGAGGAGACGGTAGTGATGGTCTCATTTTCTGAGGTGTATGACGATCCGCTCCGTCGTAGGACCCGGGAGAGCTTCATGTTCTTCTGGCAGTATTTTGACACAGTTGCGGCGCGTGAGGCAAGTCTGCAATAAGACCATTTCAATTAGCCCAATGCACCTTCCTTAGTTATTTTGACGACTAATCATCTTGTTGGTTCCCTTTCTCAGATTACATGGCGACCATGGGAGGTGATTCCGTCAGGACTCCGGGATCAATATCGTACCGCCGATATTATGTCTCAGTACCACATCCTCTTCGAGGGGCCGATCTGTCGGGCGTGGTTTCTAAGTGAGCGCTTTGTGCGCCAGACTTTGGGGTTGCCTATTCCATTTGTACCGATGGCGCCTCCACCATCGATGAGAGAGACACACAGGTTATCTACTGACCGGGTGATCCAGTTCATGGTAGGGCTGGAGACAGATTACTTCCGTGCCGAGGGCAACTACACGACCTTCATTCAGACACATTTGATGCCGCCTTTGACTGGTGTCCGAGGAGGAGAGGGAGTGAGGGCTCCAGCTATAAGAGGCAGAGGCGGATCGGCCCGGTCTCGTAGGAGGCGAGGTCCCGAGGAGAGATAGGAGTCTGGATGGCCAGCGTTGTCTGCTACTATGACACTTCGAGGGCGAGTAGGAGAGATTTATCAGGTTCCTTTTGCTCCTCCTCCAGCTGGTCACGAGCTTATCAGAGGTTACGGCTCGACTCCGGTATTTACTACACTGTCATTCCTTGTACAGTCATTTGATTTCACTTGATATTCTGCAAAGCATTAATGATTTCCAACATTTTGCAGGCTCCCATTGAGTACACTCGTCAGTCTCTGGCGATGACGGCTTCAGCGATAGGGATGCTGCAGACGAGCATGGACCTACTCAGTATCCATGGCATTCCGGTAAGTTTGCTCAAATTGCACTTCGTGTCATGAAGTCCTTTCTTAACTCACCACTATAGCTTGCACACTGCATTAATCTGATACATTGTTCCCATACACCATTCACAGTGCATGTTCACTGCAAATCATTCACCATTCATAGTACATCACTTTTCCTGCATCTGATACATTTCGATTACTAATGCATTTTGGTGGATCGTCCTCTTTCAGATTCCTTTCTTGCCGCCAGGCCCATCAGGTGTTCCAGCAGGAGCAGGGACGGGCCCTTCCGTACCTCCTCGAGCAGCAGAGGGAGCAGGACGAGGGACTAGTTCACAGGGACCTGTCTCTGATGATGACGAGTCTGACGAGGAGGCGATGAGTCCACATTCAGAGTCAGAGTCAGATACTGACGGTGGAGATCCTGGACCTTCGTCCAGGAAGAGGACCAAGACGGATTCCCGCACTTGAGACTACCAGCACTGGTCCAGACATTTTGCTACTTCAGATGATGATCTTCTTTTGTTTTATTTTCCTTTTTACTAGTAGTTTTGCACATTGCTGGTTTATTTTGGAACCAATTACTTTTGTAAAAGGAAAACTATGACGGAATGAAAACAGCCCTTTTGTTTGAAAAAGTGTTTCATTTGTGCATTCCATGTATCGCATCATATCACATCGCATAACTTTCGCTTTACACAACAATGTAAACGAAATCACAGTTTTATTTTGAAAACCAAACGCTCAAATTGCACTAATCAAGTAGTGAACCGACTAATAACAAAACAACTCGATAAACAAATTGTAACAACTCGATACATGAAAGGAAGATAATTACAACCTGACATAGAAAAGGAAACTAATACATCTTAAACAAGACATGACAGAGTCCAACAAGACAAAAACAAGACCTTGAAAGATACAAAGAAAAGGACTCAAGTAAATAACTGGGTCTTCAGTGAGGGAGACAAGGGGCAGGGGGGGAAGCACTACCGACCACCGCCGGCCATCGACAGCACACTACCGGCCATCGATGTGCCACCGCCGGCCATTGATGGCAGACTCTCCGAAATGACGACACGTGTCCTCCACTCACTACCTTATCTTCTATATGAGTTCCTGGAAGCATTCCTTGCTCAAAACCTCACAAATTGGATTGCCAACTTGGACGGCTCGGAAAAGCTGAATTTTCGGGGCTTCGACTTGAATGCACTATTCACGCTGAGTCGCACTCCGCTGCACTTTCCTTTCCTCCATGCCGCGGTGAGGTTTTGGAACCCGATAACACACGTCTTTAGCTTCGGCGGGCAAGAGGTATGTCCAACTTTCGAAGATTTTCAAGTTTTGATGGAATCTAAACGTTATGAAGAGATCTTGCCTCAGTTTCGCTTTGGCCACGCCCAAGCTTTAGGAGAGATGTGTGGGTTTACCACGCATGACGCTCGGTCTCTGATCTGCAATGGGGAACTAGATATCCTCAACTTGGTTTATCATTTTTCTGAGGCCGGTAACCGTGGCGACCATCGTTGGCAAGGTTTTCGGCGACACGCCCTTTGCTTGTGCATGCTATCTCACTTCTTGCTTGCCCCGGGCCTTAGCGGATCTAACATTCGTCTGATTGAAGTTGCTCAAGGCTTGAAGGAAGGAAAGAGCTGCATTGCCATGGCACTGGCCGAGACACTGATGGGCTTAGATGCTTTCTACCGTCGGGAGACAACTAGATTCGCGGGGAGTCCACTATTGCTACAGGTAATGTTTCCTACCCAATCTCACATATGTATTGCTCACATCACTCGGCCCTCAAGCTCGATTTTTCTCACAAAACCCTTTACTTACTTTTCTTTCATCGTACATCTCTCTATTCTTTATTCTCTCATTTTTCATCCCTCCCCAGATATGGTTGATGGATAAACTGCAAGTTGTGGACTCTTGCCCAACCTACTCAGCCCGCGGCTACTTCTTCAGGCAACGCCTGGTCGATGCCCTTGATGAGGGATGGTGGTTTGACTGGATGTGCAATTTGTCCGCAGATCGCATTGCTTGGCGCTGTCCTTGGCTTAATCTTCCGGCAATGAGCTATAGCATGACCCGTCAACCTGGGATTCAATTGATTAGCATGACACACTGTGTCTTCTACTTCCCATTCCGTATTCGGCACCAGTTCGGCCACGATCAGACTTGCCCGCCAGAGAGGATAGAGTACTGTCAAGATTCTGCTCGAGGCGCATTTGTCTGGATATGCCACAAGTGAGGACGAGAGAACTCGCCCTGGCCTCCTACTTTCAATTTGCACTTTGTCCGATGAGTGCTTGGATTGGCTCAATGAAGAGCCTGATTGGGCCCATGACTTGGCATCGAGGCTTACTTTGGGAGGGCGCAGGACACTGACCGACTATACCCCGGATTTATTGCTTTATTAGTACTTTCAAGTTTTCGTTATGAATGTAATAAAAAGCAACTTCAATTGTATGTAAGAGTAGGAGAACTCTATATTGAAATCAATGAAATTGAAAGTTGTGGGTACTGAAAATTTTCCACTTTGGTCCAAAAATGGTCTTAGTTGTAAAAAGATTAATTTTGAACAAAGTCAGCTTTTATTAAAACTTTTCAAAACCATTTTCGGTGTGGATCAGAACTGGACACGCCTAAGATCTGTCACTGAGATGCACAACCCCGGATCCTAGCAACTGGAAAGTTGCCCCTAGTCTGAAATAGCACCGCAGCATTGCAGAGCAACGGAAAGTTGCCCTTAGTCTGAAAAGCACTACACCGAAGATTACGATAAATGCTGATAGACAAAGATGACTGAGATGATCAAGATGGACAAAGTTGATCAGGGAAAAGTTTATGGCTGAACTTCAGGATGAAGTTGTCTACGTATCCCAAAAATGGGAATCAAGCCTTACATAGTTCAGGCTAGGGTTCACTTGGGTGTTTTCACTCTCCTTTTACGCTCTAACTTTTGCCAAGGCCGCCCTTTGTGGGTTTTCAGCCTTGCGAGCTCAGTTTTTATAGTTTCAAATTTTTTTGCGCTCTGAGTTTTGCCTAGGTCGCCCTTTCAGGTTTTCGGCCTAGCGAGCCTCTCAAGGGTAATATTTCTTCAGCTTGTCCATATTGATCGGTTGTGAGAACTCTAAGCCATCTAGATCCATCAGAACCACAGCCCCACCTGACCAGATAGACTTGATGATGTAGGGACCAGTCCAATTGGGTCTGAACTTGCCCCTTGGGTCGTGGATGGGAGCTCGGTTGTCTTTGAGCACCAAATCTCCTTCTTTTAGATTCCTGACTTAACTTTCTTATTAAAAGCTCGGGCAATTCTGTGCTGATAACCCTGAACATGGTACAGTGCTTTCAGTCCTCTCTCATCAAAGAGCATGAGTTCCTCAAACCTGCTCTACTGCCAATCTGCTTTGGCTATTTGACACTTAGCCAATACTCGCAGCGACGGAACCTCAATTTCGATAGGTAGAACGGCCTCCATCTCATAAACCAACGAATACGGAGTCGCCGCAGTAGAAGTTCTGATCGAAGTTCGGTAGCCCCATAGAGCAAATGGCAGCTTATCTAGCCAGTCCCGGTAGGTTTCCACCATCTTCTGCAGCATGTGTTTGATGTTCTTGTTGGCGGCCTTAACTGCTCCATTGGTTTGCGGCCGATATGTGGATGATTTATGAAAAGCCACGTTGTATTTTTCCAACAAGTCAATCACTTACCGTTATCTGAAATAACCTCGTTTGGGACTCCGTAGCGACAGATAATGTTGTTTCTGATCAACTTCGCGACATGTGAAGCCTTCAACACCGCATAAGATTGGGCGTCGACCCATTTCGTGAAATAATCTATCGCAACCAGTATGAACTCATGCCCATTCGACCCCTTCGGAGTGACAGCCCCAATCACATAAATTCCCCAGACTGAAAAAGGCCATGGCGAAGTCATGTTGTACAGCTTCGACGGCGGAATGTTCATGCGATTTACATGAATTTGACATTTGTGGCATCGCCGAACAAAACCGATGCAATCCTCCTCCATTGTGGACCAGTAGTAACCTTGCCTGAGGATTTTCCGTGCTAGCATTACTCCGTTCATATGCGCACCGTATTCCCTTCCATGGATGGCTTTCATTAGACGCTTCGACTCTTCGGCATCGACACACAACTTATGCATTCCTAGATGACCTCTCTTGTACAGCTTGCCCCCACAGATGACGAACTGAACGGCCATTCTTCTGATTGCCCTTTTATCTTTGGCATTTACCCCTGGCGGGTATGCTTCTTTCTCCAGGAAATTCCAAATGTCGTGGTACCAGGGGTTTTCGTCCTGAACCTCATCTATAGCAGCAATCATCTCGTAGGTTGGCGTGAATTTCTGGTCAATGATGATTGGACGCATCCGAACTCCAGACGGGATGTCTATCATGGAAGATAGAGTTGCTAAAGAATCTGCGAACCTGTTGTTTTCTCTTAGTAGATGAGTAAAGCTTAGCTTCTAGAACCGAGGAATTAACAAGTCCAAGGTCTGGTGATACATCATCATCTTTTCTTCTTTGACTTTCCAGTCTCCTTTTGCTTGAGACATAACAAGGTTCGAGTCCCTGATGACGTCCAACCGTCTTGCCCCTAGTTCCAGGGCTGCTTCTAGACCGGCAATGCATGCCTCATATTCTGCTTCGTTGTTCGAGACTTTGAATCGGAGTTTGAAGGCTAGAGGGATATGGGAATTGTCGGGTGCTATGAGCAACACTCCTATCCCATACCCGTGCTGATTTGATGCTCCGTCGAAGTACATCGTCCAAGTTTCATCGTCGATATACAAAATGGCTTCGTCTGGGAATAAGTACTCGACTGCTTCACCCCCTTCCACTGGATGGTCGGCTAAGAATTCTGCCACTGCCCTTCCCTTGACTGACTTGCGCGTTACATACTTCAGATCAAATTCAGAGAGCAACAGCAACCAACGAGCTAACCTACCCGTAAGTACTGGTTTCTCGAAAAGATATTTGATGGGATCAAGTTGTGAAACCAACATTACGGAGTGAGCTAACAGGTAGTGCCGCAGCTTTCTGGTAGCCCATACCAAAGCTAAGCAAGCCTTCTCCAAAGGTGTGTAGCGAGTCTCATATTCTAGCATCTTCTTGCTCAGATAGTAGATGGCTTTCTCCACCTTGTCCTCTGATTCTTGTGCGAGCATACAGCCCATCATAGTCTTAGTCACTGATAAGTACAATATCAACGGTTTCCCCAGTTCTGGTGGTGACAAAACGGGCGGGTTCTGTAAATATTCTTTAATCTGTTAAAATGCAACTTGGCATCGGCTGTCCCATTGGAATTTCTTTCCTTTTTTCAAGAGACCAAAAAGTGGTTCACAAGTCAAGGTTAATTTAGAGATAAACCGTCTTATGAATTGCACTTTACCCAGAAAGCCTCGCATCTCCTTTTCAGTCCTTGGTGGTGGCATTTCTAAGATGGCCTTGATTTTGGAAGGGTCGACTTCGATGCCCCTTTGTGTAATCAGAAACCCCAGCATTTTTCCCGCTGTAACACCAAATGTACACTTCTGAGGATTTAGCCGCAACCGAAATTCTCTGATCCTTTGGAAGAACTTTTGCAAGGCGGTGTAGTGGCCCTCTCTCTCTTTGGACTTGACAATCATGTCGTCCACGTACACCTCAACCTCTTTGTGGATCATGTCGTGCAATATTGTGGTCGCAGCCCGTTGATAAGTAGCTCCAGCGTTTTTCAACCCAAACGGCATTACTCTGTAGTAGTATGTCCCCCACGGGGTGGTGAATGCAATCTTTTCCCGGTCTTCGGGTGCCATTACTATCTGGTTGTAACCTGAGAAGCCATCCATGAATGAGAGCAAGGCATGCCCTGTTGTGAAATCTACCAACTTATCAATATGCGGTAAGGGAAAGTCGTCCTTCGGACTAGCTCTATTCAAGTCCCTAAAATCCACGCATACCTGGATCCTGCCATCCTTCTTCGGCACTAGAACGATGTTGGCCAACCAAGTCAGGTATTCGGATACCAGCAGGAAGCCTACGTCAATTTGTTTGGTGACCTCTTCCTTAATCTTGAGAACCCGATGGCGGATCCTACGAGTTTCCTTCGAAGCTGGTCGGGCCTCGGGGTCAAGGGGGATCCGGTGCTGTACAATCTCAGGATCGATCCCAGGCATGTCTTCATAGGACCACGCGAAAACATCTTTGAAATCTTTTAATAAAGCGACTAAGCGCTCGCGTTTCTCCGAAGACAACGTAGACCCGATCTGGACCAGCCGCGGGTCCTCCTTAATACCAATATTCATGGTAGTGATTTCATCCATTAAGGGTTTGACAAACCTCTCCTGCTCTTGCTCAATTAGACGTTGCAAAACCGGAGGAATTTCTTCCTCGTTGTTTTTATCAAAATTTTGAAAGTCTGAATTTATGCAATAAATTAAGGGCACAGAAAAGTACTCAGAAACCATAATTATCTGATTCTCATTAAGCACATCCAAATCGTCCGATTCATCGGTTATAACAGACTCAAATGAGAAAGAAAAAGACGACCTGGACATAACTGTGGCATCCGGGTTTTCATCCCCAGGATTACCAGACTCAGACTCAGTCGAGCTGGAACCTGATTCCGACTCACAAGACTCGGTGGAATCAGATTCCGGCTCACTACCTGACCCGGTGCTGCTGGACAAAAATCCCTCCTCGTATTGCCAAGTGAGAGAGGATGCGATAGACGTATCCAAAATAGTTGCTGGTAGGCTCGCGGCCGTTTCATTCCCAATCATGGAAACCGAGAAGTTATCCCCCAAGCACTTATGGTCGATCGGAGGATCTGAAAGTAGACATGCTAGTGCTACCCCCATTTCAATCTCAGCGCCCTCGGAATCCACTACCTTACACTGCTCAACCTCAGCTGATGGGTCTGTCTGCTCTTCGGCAACGTCATCTCCGTGTAATTGTAGATCAAAGAAAATCTCGAAACCTGGCACGCGCTTCTTCTCCGCGTTCAGCCACGGCTCTGGGAAGCCGCAAAATGGAAAGTCCCCCCCTTCCCAAACGAAGCGTCCGTTCAGGGTACCCTAAATGGGCCTGTGTATTAAGTCAAAAGGCTTCCCCGCCTTCTTTTCTCTGGCTCTTCCAGCCATTTCCTTCCCCTTTTTTATCCAGTCCTCTTTGGTGGGCAGATAACCCAATCCAAAGGTATGAGGGTTGTGTGGCACTTCGGCCAATGCTGCGACGCCTTTCCGGCCGCTCCTTCCTAAGCCCATCCCGGGGATGTGTTGTAGCTTGTTCATGAGGTAAACAGATTGAGCACTGACGTACACTCCCTCATTCACAACCATGATATTCTGCACCACCCGAGCCTCAGCCAAAGTAAACCCTGATAAGAACACATCCTCCGTGTCGTGCTCGATTTCCAAGACCGGTGTAGACATTTCTGGCGGTGGATGGATGGATGAATTCCCGAAAACAATAGCCACCCCCTTCCCATGAGGGTATTTCAACATCTAATGTAAAGTGGAAGAGACCGCCTTCACTTGGTGCAACCACAGCCGCCCCAAGAGTAGATTGAAGGTTGCGGGAACGTCCAAGACATGAAATTCAATGTTGTGTTGTCCTGGACCAACTTGGGTCTGAATTTTGACAGTCCCCATCACCTCCCTGCTGGTGTTATCATATGCTCTGATCACTTGAGTAGTCGGCACGAAGTCCGCAGGCTTCAACCCGATCGCATATGCCGTTCTGATTGGGCAGACGTTGATGGCGAACCCGGTATCAACAAGAACCACCGGTATCCACTTGTCTCTACATTCCACAGAGATGTAGAGGGGTTTGTTATGATTTGCGCCCTCAGGCGGCAGTTCTTTGTCCGAAAAGGTTAACGTCGAGAAACCTCCTCCCGGAAAGACCAATCCAACTAGCTGCTCTGGTGTGGTATCTATGGAGAGTTTAGCCTTGTCCATAGCAGATAGGACAGCCTGTCTGTGTACTCGTGAGGCCATAAGCAGTCCCCAGATGGAGATGTCTGCTTGTATCTTCTTTAATTGTTTCAACACAGCTTCTTCTTCGATCTGCTTCTCTTTCTGTCTCTCAGCTTCCTTATCATTCCCAGATGCCTCTGGCTGGTCTAGGTGCGGGGGCTTGAAATACCGCCTGCTTCTTGTCATGTGATCAACCTCATCGAGATACCAGGTGCCATCTGGTTGATTGCTCCCCCAATCTTCGTCTGTGTGGGCAAGACATAAATCATCATCTTCCCACCACATTCCGTTGGCATTCAAAAGGCACCTGTCTGGCTCCGGCATGATTGTACTTGCAGTACTTCCAGCCTGTATGCTCGCAGCATCTTCTGTCCTCGTGCCCACAGCACTTTCAGTCCCTTCATGGGCTTTTGCCTTTCTAATTCTCTTGGAATCTCAAAACTTCTCTTGTTCTGACTGCGTCAATGCAGTTTGTTGTGCAGCTTTCCCTGCATCCACAATGCTTAGGTCTTGAGCGAAATTCTTCGTACCGGCGCTCTCCGGCAATATACTTTGACTTCCGGCCACAATTGATACTCCTGCCCCTGCCAGCTTCTGTCCTGGTTGAAATTCTACAACATCCGGTTGATCATCCAGCCATCCGGTAGCTTTTGCCGGTTCCTCATACTCAAACCAGTTGACTGCTGCGTCCTCTGATGCTTGGTCATCGAAGAACGAGAGGTTGGCAAAGCCCTCTTCTATAGCTGTCAGATCATCTGTTCCCTACTCAAATCTGTCCCCCTGGATCACGCACAGTTCTGCTCTTTCTGACAATCCTACACTCGGCTCAGACTAGCCCATTGACAGGATGTACTCACTTGGATCGTAGGCTTCCCTAGCAAAATTCCTAGACTGTTCAAATCCAAACTCAACGATTCCATCCTCCTCCGCAATCTCCCTTGTACTCTGTTCAACGGCCACCACCATCGGCTCAGGTTGGGTTGTAGAGATGTCCAATACGCACAAAAAGTCAGTGCAGTCGGGAAGGAGCACCTCTGGCTTGGGTAGATGGGAATGAGTGATGTAGATGCTAGGATCGTAAGACACGACCCCAGTCTGGATAAGGTTAATTCTTTTGGGAGGTGGAGCTTGATTGTGTGTAGGGAGTGGGTTGGTGGTAACATTGGGTCTTTCAGGTGGCACAATCACATTTTTGTCAACGAGGTCTTGAATCTCGTGGACGATCAAACATTGGTCGGTATCATGACCGTGCTGCTGGTGATATGCACAGTACTTGGCTGGGTTGTGAGTGGGGGGAAGTTTTTCTGGCAATGGCCTCGGCTCCAGGGGCTTTAGATGCCCTTTTCTGATTAACACCCCCAGAGCTTTGGACAGGGGCATATACAAGGGGGTGAAGGTCCTTTGGCCTCTGCGTTGGTATTTAGTTGTCTGTGTATTACTTCCGAATGCACCTGAGAAGGGTGTGGCTACCATGGGCCTTGGAAGGGGAGGGGGAATGGTGGCGACCATGTTGACCTCCGAAGTTCTTGCAGTTGCAGCGCCACTCGAGCCTGCATTATTGTTGCGGTTAAAAGTTCTCCGGGGTTGCTCCCTGTCTTGGTCAATCAGACCCTGTTTCATTGCATCTTCGATCTGTACCCCCATCTCGTGCAGATCCAAAAAGGTGGGGAAGGGAAACACAATCATCTTTTGCATGAGTTTTGGATAGAGATTGCGCACAATCATCCTGATCTAATCTTTGTCGGTAAGCCTCAGGGTCATCATCGATGCCTTCGCCCTCCATCGGGTCACGAAATCTGAGAAAGTCCCTTTGGGCTCTTGCCTGGTTGTTTCGAGATCACGAGTCGTAATCTCGATCTGGGTGTTGTATGAGTATTGCGCAACAAAGGCCTCGGCCATTTCATCCCAACTTCTTTTGACATCATCCTCTAACTTCGCATACCAGATAGCGGTGACACCCGATAGGGTCCGGCCAAATAACGAAAGCTTCTGTGGTCTGGTTAGGCCCATTGGCCGCAGTATATCTGAAAATAGCCGGAGGTGGACCATGGGATCCCTGGATCCATCGAAGCGATCAATCTGCGGCATCTTGAATCTATCCGGCAACGTCACGGCCACATCGGTATATCCGTCCTCGATATCCGGGATAGCCTTTACCCCCTGGGATTTTTTGAATAGCTTCTCGAGCTTGCTCAATTTCAGCGTCGTAGGGTCTACCTCGAACTCGAAGGGAGAGTCCGGGTGGTTGACGGGTGTATGTACTTTGGACAGTTGAGGTGGAAGCTGGGGCGGAGCCGGCCCTGTTGGAATGTCTGTGTCCTCCTGAACAACATGGACATTTGGCAAAGTGTTCTGGGCATTCGGCAGGACATTCTGAATAGTTGGTGTCTGCTCGGGTAGCGGGACCCCTGGTAGGGGAGGAATTGGGTATGAGGTTGATGTTCCGATCTGCTGCTGCAGTCTAGTGATGAGCTTCACCTATTTGGGCCATGATTGTGGCTCATTGTTTGGAGAACTCCGCCATGCAAGCGTCATCCTGCATTTGCTTCATGCTCTCTTGCATCTGTCACATCATTTCTTCCATTTCAGCTATGCTTTGCTGATCCTGCTGACTGGCTGGTAGGTGTATCTCTATAGCAGAAATTGAGACCTCAACCCGATCGTTTCATCGCTAGGGTAGACCATCGCTCGTAACCTCTGTTCAGACACACTGCGCTTTCTTGGCCTTCTTCTAACAACTGGGGGTAGAGAATGGAACACTGGCTGTCCGTCAACCAGATCCTCAGATCGATTGAGCCGACGACCTCTTGTCCAAAGTGCTTGGGGAATATCTACTGGGTCGGAAGCAATTGTGCTAAAACTATCCTAGCAAAAAGATAAATAAAGGAAATAAATAACCAGATAAATGGACAGCATACAGCTTAAAATAAATACACAACACACAGCCGGGCATAACGACACACGGTCGATAAGCTGGATACAAACTGTTCTCAAACACTGATCATTATCCCTGAATCATTGTCCCCGAAAGCTGAATCTGATACCCGCAAATAACTGATCCCCAAACACTGACTGATGCCCGCAGGCCTGATGCCCAAACTCATAAACTGATACATGCATTTCCCTGTAGAGACGCACTCTAACAGCACATAACAGATAAGTGAGAGCCAAAACACCAATATGTTGGGGTAGGGTTTCCCTGTCCTATTTTGTCAGGAGTTAGGGTTTCACTACGCACGTAGCAGTTTCAAACAATCTATATTGGGTAAGCAACCTGTCCTAGTTTGGAATGGTCCCTATGGATCCGAATATGCACTAGGTCGAATGGTCAAAAAGGGTGCCCCGGTAAAACTGGGGTTTGTGTTCCCATACTGGCAGAGCCCACAACCGGTCAGCCTTATGGTCATGCCTTGACAAGACAAGCCTCTGGCAAACCGTTCAGGAATAGCAGATGGCAAACATGGTGTCCAAGGTGCACCAATCCAAATGCAATGCAAAGAAACACACAAGTGTAGTCAAAACCAGATATCATGAGTTCAAGTCAAGTTCTCTAAATCCCTAGTGGAGTCGCCAGAAACTGTAGACGTCCCCGAACGCCCCGGGAGGGTGAGTCCCATTCTGTTCATTTGGGTTCACTACAGTTCAGGACTCAAATGTCACGGTTCTTAATCTGAACCAAAGAGTCCAAATCCGGCAAATCATTTTGAGAAAAACAGATTTTTTAGAAAG
The DNA here is from genome assembly GCA_025200525.1 of Camellia lanceoleosa. Lineage (NCBI taxonomy): Eukaryota > Viridiplantae > Streptophyta > Magnoliopsida > Ericales > Theaceae > Camellia > Camellia lanceoleosa. Next base: position 203,224,177 of record CM045759.1, on the reverse strand, counting down.
AAGTGCCAAACATGGACTGCTTCGCTAGATACAGAGTCACCACCTAAATATTTTATTTTTGGGAAATTTAGGAAACCCTGACTCGTTGCCTAAGGCCACGTGTCCGTCATCACCAAAGTTGTCTCGGCTCGAGAACTTGGGTACGATTGGGGAAGGTCAGCTATGAGCACCCCCTCTCGCCCGATTAAAGATCGGCCTCTACTAACCATGATATCAAGTTTTGAAAACATTGTGTGTTCTTATTCCGGTTATTAGCCTAGATTTACTACGTGATACGCACAGCATACAAGTATAGATTGGATCGCCTGAATTGGAACAAAACATTTCATGTTTGTTTTTGAAAGATGGTTTGCTACTCGCAAGTAGGCTTAAAATGCAGATTTTGCCACCCTCGGGTGGGCTTAGAAAAGATGGTTTTGCCACTATCTAGTGGGCTTAAAACTCACAGTCAATGCATTACTCCAATTCAAATAACCCAACCTTCACCCACAGGCATTCAGGCAGTTATATCACATAAGCAAATAGCCTCATGGTAAGCATGCTATCATGGCAGTCACTCACACACATGCAAGGATGCTAAAGCGTAAAAACTTACCGAGTACTCCAAGCCAAAACAGAAACTACGTTAGAAATCATGCATGATCCTAACTATACAGAAATGTCTAATGCAACACATGCAATAATGCAACTAAGATAGGCTCGACTATTCTAAACATGGCATATGAAATGCTACAGATAACAAGTATTCAACTTGAAATTGAAATACAAATGCAGTTAGTATGATGCGCCGAGCCTGGTGAATGCAAAACAGATGAATGAGTGCAAACATGCTATCATACTGTATGCTAATTGAAACATGCCTTAATCTAACCATCATAAGCTGGTAAATAAAAGGGAGAAAGACGTGGGGTTGGAAGACATACATCACACGTACGCACGCTTATTACAACATTGCCCTCGCTCGAAGGGTCCGAATAAATAGTATACAGTCCCAAATAAGTAATATAGTCCGAATAAATACAAAGTCCTAATTAATTAACAAATTAACTAGGAAAGCTATAAACTATCATGCAAGCTAGGGACTGCCTCAAATTCTGCTCCGGATGATGAATAATGCATGTTCGGGTTGCCTTTGCGCGGAAATCCACTGCGATGCCCCCATTAGCCACTGTTTGCAATTAAGCTCGAAATGTTGCGTGGGGCTCCAAAAAGAATTGCCGGTTTCTGATTTGCTGCAACAGAGAGCAGGAAAGGGACATGGCAATGTATTTTCACATATGTATGCTTGACTACTCTTCAGGGAGTGTAGTCCTCGATTCTCGTGCCACCAATCACGTATCTCGATGCAAGATGGCTGAGGAATCGATTTGCACAACTCGATATGAAACGAATGCACATGAAAATATAACAATACCTAAACTCCATCATAGATAATCCGGAGTGTCGGTGACTGGGAATTGAGACACGTTCCGTCACTTGGAGTATGAAACGCCCCTCGTTTCCCGTGCTCGGGCTAACTCCTACCCCCAAACACAATGCAAGATGCATGACATGCATGAATGCAACTAAGATATAACCTAACATGCATAATGCTATGAAATGACATACACGATGCACGAGGTAACATGGCATACACAATGCGCTAACATACAACCTAACATACACAATGCTATGAAATGAAATGGCATACACAATGCATAATGGACTTACACCAACACGAGTGGACCTCAGCCACACTCACAAAAGTGGCCATTAGATGAAAATGAGACACTCGAAATGCATGCACGCGTGCACGCAAACCGAGGACCGAACCTAGGGCACGAATGCCACTCTACCAAAGCATGGTAAGGCATGGAACATGGTATACAAACATGCAAATTTCAGCACTGAAATATAATGCTAAACAGCCCCGAATCATGAAAACATGGCACCCGATGCATGAGGTGAGACCCGAAACTCAAAACTAGGCACATGGAATGACTTACAGCTATACAAAGCATGCATTATTTGAACATGAAGCATGAAGATAGAGTCAAGGCAGTCCTAAAATATGGACTTTTCCAGTTTAAAGTAAGGCCAAAAAGTGCTAGCAAGATGGCTCAAATTAGCATGCAATTATGACTATCAAACATGGATTACAAGGTACGTATATGAAGCACATGGAATCTCACTAAACCAGCAAAAATTAGTGAATTAAACATGCCAAAATACGCCCAAATACACATGGAAAGACAGCCAACACATGCACAAATGAGGGGCTCCCTTGGAAGGGCATACAAGGGATTCTTAGGCACATACAAGATAGACAAGTGACATGGCATATACAATTCTGAAAATCAAATATGATAGTCCCAAAACTCAGCAAATTGGCCCCACAATCAATCAACAAAGCATGCAAGATACGGCCTCTTTGGAAGGCCAAAATGACTACCAAACAAGTCAAGGAGAGAGGGGGTCACCCTCCTCTGATTTGGAAGCTCAAAATAGTGGCTAAGACACTGAACATCCACTGGATTTTAGTGGCTAGAAGTTCAAACAAGGCATGCAACAAGGGCTAGGATATAAGGCTCAAAACGGGAGGCAACCAAGCATACAAGATAGCATGTGATCTCAAATAAGAAAATGCCCTTAATAAATCATGAAAATGATGTCAAAAAAAGCCTCTTTCCAGTTTACAACATGCCTCAAAAATGAATACAAATAGGGCTAATCTATCATGCAAAAATGGCCGTAAAAGTGAGAATAGAGACAATGGACAGCAGCCGGCCCCAAATGGTAAAGAGCCTTTAAACAAAGTTGAAAAGGGGCTCAAAACATGGCACTTTACAGTTTATATCAAGCCACGAAAATGAACACAAGTAAGGTTAAACTAGCATGCAAGAAATGGGCCTAAAGAGGAGTAAAGAGACAAGTGGCAGCTTCTGTCCTCAAACAGAGGAGAGCCCTTCAACAAAGTTGAAGAAGGGCTCAAAACAAGCCACTTTACAGTTTATGGCTAAATCCAAAACAGCTCACAAATAAGCCTAAAATACTATGCAAGAATAGGCCTAAAAGAAAGTTAAAGAGGCAAGTGATAGAACGAAGCCTCAAACAGAGAAATACCCTTGATCAAACATGAAAAAGGGCTCAAAATATGATCTTTTCTAGTTTGGGTTGGAGCCCAAAAATGTAAGCAACAAAGGCTAAAATTGCATGCGAAGAAAGAGCCAAAAGAGAGGGAAAGGAGACTTACCCTTGTAGACTAAGCCTTCAACAGCTTTTGAACCAAGGAATGGTGCTTTTAACCTCTGCAAAAGGCCTCCAAGATGCTGGAATGAGTGATGGAGGTGTGGTGCTATGGCTTATAGTGAAAAAGTGCAAAGAAATCTAACTTTAAGGCACAAAACACACACAATATAGAGAGAGAGGAAGCTTTTTGGCTTTCAAAAGCTCAGCCCCTGGCTAAGGAAGAGGACCCTTCCTTATATAGAACAAAGCAAAGCTTAAGCTTCTTGAACAAGCTTTTTTTTGGCTTTGAACCCTCCATACACGTGTATGGAGGGCAGATATGAGGAATCCAACTGGTACAAAAGATCTTCCCGGAAACAAAATTTGAAATAGGAGGTGCTTAGGCCATCGCAATGGCCACAATGCCTGTGATGACCGGCGGTGTTCACGATGGCTGAGGGGCCAAGCCATGGCCGGCAGTGCACCACAGGGACCATCCTGAAAGGACCAGGTCAGGGTCCAAAAATGAGACAAAAAGGATACAAGGTTCTGAAAACCCAAAAACCCGAACCAGTGACGTTCCGCCGCGACAGTCAATTGCTGATTGAGCAATCGAACCAGCCGTTGGGTGTACCTACAAGCACAACCAAGTCTTGAGGACGGTCAAAAATAGGGTGTCTACAGCATCTTGCATGAGTGTGAATGCTGCCATGATAGCATGCTTACCATGAGGCTATTTGCTTAGATGATATAACTGCTTGAATGCCTGTAGATAAAGGTTGGATTGCTTGAATTGGAACAATTCATCGAAATGCAAGTTTTAAGCCCACTTGAGAGTGGCAAAATCATGTTTTCTAAGCCCACTTAAGGGTGGCAAATCCACGTTTTAGCCTACTTGCGAGTAGCACCTTCAAACCATTTTCAAACAAACAAACATGAGATGTTTTGTTCCAACTTAGGCGATCTAATCTATACTTGTGTGCTATGCGCATCACATAGTAAAGCTAGCTAATAACCGGAATAAGAACATATGTGTTTTCAAAAATAAGATATCATGTTAGTAAAGGCCGATCTTTGATCGGGCGAGCAGGGGTGCTCATTGCTTGACCTTCCCCTCTCGTACCCAAGTTCCCGAGCCGAGGCAACTTTGGTGATGACGGAAAAGTGGCCTTAGGCACGTGTCAGGGTTTCCTAAATTTCCCAAAATAAAATATTTAGGTGGCGACTCTGTATCTGGCAAAGCAGTCCATGTTTGGCACTTCTTTATTAAAAATCAATTTTTCAAAACGATTTGCCGGATTTGGACTCTCTGGTGATTTATCGATCTTTCATTGTACTTGGCGAGATCAGATTCAGAACCGTGACATTTGAGTCCGAACTGTAGTAGTCTAATGAACAAAATGGATTTCGCGCCATCTCGCGCGCGGAGCCTGGGGCGTTCGAGGCACGTCTACAGTTTTTGGCGACTCCGCTGGGGACTTAGAGAACTTGACTCGAACTCATGATATCTTGTTTTGATTACACTTATGTGTTTCTTTGCATTGCATGTGCATTGGTGTGCCTAGGACACCGTGTTTGCCGTATGCTATTCCTGAATGGTTTGCCAGAGGCTCGCTTCGAGAAGTGTGCCATAAGGCTGACCGGTTGTGGGCTCTGCCACGACGGGAACACAAACCCCGATTTTTACCGGGGCACCCTTTTTGACTATTCGACCTAATGCATATCAGAAACTGTAGTGACCATTCCAAGCTAGGACAGGTTGCTTACTCGATTATAGGTTGTTTGAAACCGTTGCGTGTGTAGTGAAACCCTAGCTCCTGACAAAATTGGACAAGGAAACCTTACCCCGTCATAGGGGTGTTTTGGCTCTCATTAACTGGTATGTGCTTTACAGTGAAACTGTATAGAAATGTGCGTATTAGTTATAAGTTTGGTATCTGATTTTGGGGCAGAATTCAGCAAAGAGTGCAGTCATTCAAGTTATGCTCATATCTGTTTTGGTGAAATCAAGCTGAGGTGCTGTCTGTTTTCTCTTTTGCTAGGTAGTCTTGGAACTATAGCTTCAAAAGGCTCCAATATCCCCCGAGTGCATTGGACTTGTGATGATAGACTTTGTCAAGTCAGAGATTCAGTTCAGAGCAACCAGTGTTTCCTTCGCTGAGGCAAGGTAAGAAAGGCGATCGAGGCTCACGGTTCATGATCAAGCGATCTGATCCATCATCAGCAGACCCATGATGGCACAGGGTTCGGAGGAATTTGTGGCCGTGATAGCAGTGTTAAATCAGGGAACTGCCATGCAGGATGAGACTAATGCTGAAACGCAACGCCCATCTGGGGCATCTACCATACATCTAGCTTCGGGACCCCAACCGAACTTTGACCCACTTTAGCCAACTGAAGATTTGCAGGGTCCGGATCCCCAAGAAGAGTTGGCTCAAGCTCGAGTTTCCATACCCCTGGTGCAGCCTAATGAGAGGCTTTATCCCTTTGATGTTAATGAGCTCAATCCGACTGCAGTAAAAATTGCCAACCTTGAGAAGCAATTCAAAAAGGCATAGGGCCTTAACTTCATTCTTGACACTAAGGATGGGTACACCAAGGCTGCTGTACGGCTTCCAGATAGATTCAAAATGCCACATATTGACCGTTTCGACAGATCTGGAGATCCTATGGTACATATCCGGCTTTTCTTAGATGTCCTGAAGCCGATGGGTCTGACTAAGCCACAGAAACTCTCTCTGTATGGGAGAACCCTGTCGGGTGTAGCAGCCGCTTGGTACGCCAAGTTGGAAGATACAGTGAAGCAAAACTGGGAAGAGTTGGCTGAGACCTTTGTCGATCAGTATTCTTACAATACCCAAGTTGAAATGACCATGCAAGAACTTGAAACAACCTATCAGAATCCTGCAGAGTCTTTTGTGGAATTTGTTGCGAGGTGGAGAGCAAAGGCAGCATAGATGACAGATCGCCCTTTTAAGAGGGATCAAGTGCGGATAGTGGTGCGAAACCTCGAGCATGATATGTTGCAAAAGTTGATAGTCGCTCCATTATTCACTTTCAAAAGTTTGCATGAGCTGGGGGTTCAGGTCGAGAATGCGTTCAACAGTGGGATCACCCCAGAACAAGTGAACCGATAAGGAGAGTTTTTGCAGGGAGTACCAATGCTGGTAGTAGCACTATTCCCGAACCCACTGAAATCAATACAGTCTCCACAGCCGACCTTTTTGCCAAACCAAGCCTACAAACAGCCGACCTGACCCGAGCTCAGGGTAGAACTTTCACTCTCCTCTATATGAGCCTAACCAGCGCATTAAAAGTTCTGATGGAAAGAGGGCATCTCAAACCCCTTGATCCTCAACCTCTGCCTGACCCACTCCCTGCCAGGCATAACCCCTCCAAGTACTGTGTGTACCATCAACAGTGCGGTCATGGCATCGATCGTTGCTACTTCCTTCGTCATGAGGTCCAGAATCTCATCGACAACCGGACGATAGCTCCACCTCCAAACCCCAATGACCAAATATCTCCTGCCTACCTCAATCTAATCCATACAATGCCATCTAGCTACAACCCAGCATATATATCACCCCAGCCCATTTACCCAAGCTAGAGGTGTTCCTTCCAGTCAGTATGGACTTATGCATCATGAATGCACTTGAACCCCAATCATCTCAAACCCATGAACCCACTACTTCTGAGCTAATGAGAATGATTGAAGATCTTCAGAAAACTGTGGCAGATCTGGCCTTTGGAATATTGGCTCCGTCATCGACCACATCACATGCTAGAAATTTCACGCTAAAAGGCTCTCCAATCTTGGGGCAAGCTATAATTGAAAATGTTCAACCTGAAGCCATCTCAGATTTGGGTAGTGGCATGTCGACAACAACAGGGCCCCGCTCTGACATAGTGACCCAATCCTTTGGCCAAGCTAAAGGAAGTGGTAAGAACAAGGTAGGGGCAGGCATTGATCCCCATGAACACCTTTTGTGGGCTGTGGAGGCTTTGAAAGCAAAAGGGCTAAACAAACAACAAGTTCTCGCAGTTGTTGCAAAGACTGTGGATGGCACTTTTGCCACTCAGAATGAGAGCAGTTTGAATCAAGGGGCAAGCCGGGAAAAGGGATGTCGTGCCAGAAACGTTCTTTTCAGCTCTAATCCTACACTCAGAAGACATCATCAAACCCAATCAGCACCTGCCAATCCCTTTGCTGGTACATCCAAGACTTTACCGACCTTGAAGTACCCACCTCGAGGCCAGAGGGTCTTTCATCCCCTCTACATGACTTTGTCCAAAACTCTCCAAATCCTTATAGAAAAGGGCCATCTCAAACCCCTGGAGCCGCGACCATTACCAAAAAAACCTTTCTCCCTCCCATAACCCGGCTAACTACTGTGCCTTCCATCAACAAGTTGACCATGACACTAACATGTGTTTTCGTCTTCGCCACGAAATACAAGATCTGATTGATAAAGAGGTTATCGTCGCGCCAGGTCCTACAAAGTTTTATCGGCACTGGGTCAGTGAACTTGGGGGATAATGTAATTATGTGATCGGGGGATGAACCACCTGTGAATGGCGCTTAGTTTACTCCAGATTTGGAGATGGCACGCACTGTTTTGAGCATGTGCAAATGTTGTTTATTGTACTTTCTGACTTGGGTATTGGGTCAGTTTTGTTGTGTTGTATTGAGTCAGTCTTTTTGTACTGAGTCAGTTGAGTCTGTCTTGTTGTATCGAGTTAGTCTTGTTGTGTTGGAGTCGGGTAATTTCGAGGATGTTCCCTCGGACATCACTCTCTTGTTTTGTGTTTGTATTTTGCACTATTTCTTTTGCGTCTGTTTCTGCCTTGAGCCAGTTGTGCCAGACGATTTGAATGAAACAACAATGATTTGCACACTTTTGACTTTGTCTCTGCCCTGAGCCAGTTGTGCCAACAAATTTGAATGGAACGGCAGTGCATTTTCACCTATTTTTTTGTGCCTTGAAATCATTGCGTTGACTTAAGTTTTTCAAAACTTTTTGAACACTGTGATGAAAACGAAAATGAAGGAATTCCTCGGGATTTGCAAAATTTGATCAATTGAGAGAAAGAGAGGCATGCTATGCCCTTAATGAATGAGATCATGCGTGTTAATGTGAGTACTGAGAAGGATCGTGGCTTGATCCAGATTGGTTCTACATTGTCTTCAGCGCGAGCGACTAGTCGTTTTCTTAAAAGATTTCAAAAAATATCGTGCGCCGTCCTGCGAAGACCTGTATGGAATCGCTCTTGAAATTGTGCAGCATAAGATCACTCTCTACCTCAAGACTCGATCCCTTGTGTTTTCAAACCTTGAACCTTAATTCAGAATGTTCAACGGTCAACCACGATGTGAGGCTTGTATGGCCAGATTTGAAGAAGCCCATGAACTAGGGGCAAGAAGATCAGATGTGATCAAAGGAAGCTTACAAAGCTAGATCAGAAGTAGCCCTTGAACTAGGGGCAAAAAATGACAGATGTGCTCGAAGAGTAAAAAATTGGGACATTTCTCAAGTTAACGAAGATCGGCAAGAATGCTAAATCCCAGAAGGGAGGAAAGAAGAAAGTATTGTTGAAGGACAACCGAGTTCCTATCCACAACACTGGGGGCAATTCAGCCCCCATCGGATGGACTTTTACATCATCAACAAACATCAGCCATTCTCCTGGATTCAGATGGCTTCGAGATCTCAAAAACCATTTGACATGGACAAAGCTACACTTTTACCCTTGAGAGGCTCGCTAAGCCGAAAACCCGGAAGGGCGACCCAGGAGAAAGTTAGAGCAAGAAAAAGCAAAAAGAACAAAAAGAAATGAAGAAAAAGAACAAAAAGAACAAAAAAGAAAAAAAATGCAAAGAATAAAAAAAAGAAAAGATGAAAAAAGAAGAAAAGAATTGAAAAGAAAAGAAGAATATAGCTCGCAAGGTTGAAAACCCAAAAAGGGTGGCCTTGGCAAAAGTTAGAGTGTAAAAGGAGAGGTTAATACCCAAGTGTACCTTAACCCGGAACTACGTCATGCTTGATTCCCATGTTTAAGATACATAGGCAACTTCATTCTGAAGTCCAGCCATAAACACTTCCAAATCAACTGTGTCCATGTAATGGTTCTGATCATCTTTGACTTCTCTGTATCCGAGAGTTTGGTTGTGATCATCACTTTGAGGACTGATTACAGTGCGCTGTGGTGTTATTATGACAAGGGGCAACTTTCTGTTACCGTGAGTTGTCATTCAAACAAAGGGTAACTTTTCGTTGCTAGATTTGGTGCCGTGCAATGCCCTTTAGACAAGGGGCAATTTTCCATTGTTTTGGATCTGAGGTTGTGTAACTTAAGAGTACATTCTACGTTGGTCGAGCAGTGGCCGTTTGTAAAAACAAGTTTTGAGAATTTTTACTGAGGTTGACTAATTTTTTTAAAAATTATTCTTTTTTTTTTTTCAAAGCTGGACCATTTCTTGGACCCAAAAAAGGAAAATGTTCAGTGCTCATAACCTGACTTGCATGATTTCAAATTAGAAAATTGAACAAGCATGTTAATCTAACTCTGAAATTGATCAAAATTGTTTTCGTAGAAAGCCAAAATAAAAAATGGTCAAAATGATGAACTAGGGGCACAGTTGAGTCAGGTTTTCTGTTTGTTCCCCCATTGTCAACATACTTGCCAGAAAAGGGCACCATACTTGCCAGAAAGGGCACCGTATTCGCCAGAAAAGGGCACAACTGAAGTTAACAATAAAGGGCTGAAAGCTTTCACATCCTCCAAGCATTGAGGTACCAAGCTAAGTGCGAAGCACGAACTGGAACTGGATATTCGATCCCCTCATCCGGATGATCAAATCAAAAATTGGCGTCTGACCCAGAATGGGGACGTAGAAAATACAATGTCTGTGAGACCAATCAATTGTATACCTGGCCGGTGGAACAGGTTGTAGCTTATCTCGATCAAGTTAAGCCAGGGGCGTCGTCAATCGATGTCAGTTGTAGATTTGCTACACACCTAGTTGTAACGCAACCCCTCTGTGGAAAAGTTCACTGTCGCAAGCAGAAAAACAAGAATCTAGCAGAATGTTCGGGGCAAGAGCTCGCAACTTCTTGTTTATCCATCAACCACCCAGGGGAAAGATAAAAAAAATGAGAGATTAAAAAATAAAGAGATGTGCGCTGAGAGAAAAAGTGAGAAAAAGGGCTTTTTTAGAAAACTAGAGATTGAGTACCAGAGTGATGTGAGAATCACAAATGAGAAAGGGTGGGAAACAATACCCGGAGAAACAGGCTCCCTATGCACCTTTGAGTCTTATGTTTTGTTGTGTTTTTGTTTGTCTCGATTCTTGTTTTGAGTCATTTCAGGTGTCAATAGATGTGTTTAGGTTGTGTTACCTTTGTTTGCCGTTGTTGAGTCATTTTGGCTGTGGTCAATCGTAGGCTCAATACCCAGTTGAGAACCATTTTCTCATTTCAAATTCAAGAATAAAATCGTTTTATGCTCGGAGTGCTGTGCCATTCTCCACATTTGTGCAAAACAAGATTCTTTCTTTTATAAACCGCAAGGTTCAACCCAGGTCATGTGAGAACAGTAGAACAAGGACCTATCTGAAGCTATATAGGTTCCGGACTACAAAGCAAAAGAAAAAGGGAAAATTTGGAGCATCTTAGTGTGTTTCAACTTCAGCAAATCCCGAGACTGCATTCCAGGTGCACCTTCTCAGACCTTGCCATTTCTCTGGAGTGTGAGTGTATCTCGACCCCAAGTGTAAGCCTGCTTCAAGTCAAAATCACAGTCCAAGCAGCGCCTATGGTTTTCACATGCAAACGTTACCCCTCACCAATATGAATAGGGTGTGCCCTTTTTGAGCTGAGTATGTTGCAAAGTCCTCTGAGAGGTAAATCGGAGGCACCAGAGTACATGTTTGATGCCTCTCTATTGCATAGAATGTGCACTTTCATATACAATTCTGTTGCATGCGTGCCGCACATCATTATGATTCATGCATAGAATATGCTTTCAATGTTGCATAGAATATACTTACTTTCGTTTCTGCATAGAATATGCTTTCCATGTTGCATAGAAAATACTCGTATCTTTTGCATAAAAAAATGCACTCTTCCATGTTGCATAGAAATGCTCATATCTTTTGGATAGAAAATGCATTCTTCCTCATTTGCATAGAAAATGCATTTTATCGCACTTCTTTTGTGCACCTTTCTCGCACTTTCTTGTACATTGTATCTCACTCGCACTGTCTTGTGCACTTACACTTTGTGTCTCACTCGCGCGTTCTGGTGCATCGCACTGTCATGTGCATTCTTTGGTCTAGGAGACCTTAAAATCCTGCATTTACACTCGCGCTCTCTTGCGCATTGCACTGTTTTGTGCAGTTTATCACTCGCGCTTTCTTGCGCATCGTACTGTTTTGTGCAGTTTACACTCGCGCTTTCTTGCGCATCGCACTATCTTGTGCATTTCATTACATGCTCTCATCTTGCATAGAAAATGCTCATATCCTTTGCATAGAACTAGCTCGCGCTTTCTTACGCACCTCACTTGTACTTGTTAGTACATTGCTCGCGCTATCTTGCGCACCTTACTTGCATTTGCTAGTGCATTGCTCACGCTATCTTACGCACCTCACCTGCACTTGTTAATGCATTGCATCGCACTATTTTGTGCACATCTACATCACACTGTCTTGTGCATTCGCTTTCACTCGCATTGTCTTGTGCACCTGTTTAGCACTGTTTTGTGCATTCACTCTTGCATCGCACCGTTTTGTGCATTCACGCTACCTCGCACTGTCTTGTGCACTCACCTGGTCTAGGAGACCTTAAATCTTGTATCTCCACTTGCACTGTCTTGTGCACTCTCTGGTCTAGGAGACCTTAAATCCTCTAAAGGTGCAATTCCTTTGGTGTTTGTCGTGCCCGAACGACTTCCGGTGGTCTGGTATAGCCACTTGCCTGTGTTTGCGGTGAGTTCCTAGGAGATCAATTGAGACGGTGGAAACTAGAGTTCGAATGGCTCATGCCTAGAACGCAAAGGTTCGGGATTTCTAAGACTAAAGTCTGGTTTAAATACCCAGAGGTGTATCCTCGGCTTGAAATCTGTATGGCAGCCCATAGATTGAGATAGCATGTGTATGCGCCTCAATTCTAGATACTAAACCAACCTAGTCTGTCACCCTGTTAGAGAATAGGGAAAGCTGCGACCATAGCCAGGGAGAAAAATAGCACCTGTGGTTCAATCGAGAAGAAGGGAAAGATCCCCGTCAGCATGAGGTGAGACATTGTCGAGGTGAGTAATTACCAATTGCACTTGTGAGGTACCTTCACTTCCTAGCTACTACATCGTCTATTGCATCTATCGCATTGTATATAGCATTTATCGCATGCATTTATTGCATTATTTGTTTTATCGCCTGCATCATTTCCATGTTAAGCTTAGTCTGGCATGTGCCCATACTTTTTGCGTTGAAGCATGGTTCTGTGATTATGTGTACGTGCCTATTCCACTAAGAGAATTGTGGTTTGAGGGTGTCGACACCTTTTCTGCGTTAGATGTGGTCTGTTTTGTGTCTATGCCTTTTCTAGGCAAAATGTGGCTTGGTCGTGTGCCTTATTCACTTCATCCATTGCTACCATTGCATTGTAGTTTGTTGCATTCAGCATGTAGGATCATGATCTTTCCTCAGCAGATCATTCCTTACTTATATCATGCCACCCAATTACTTGTATTCTTTCTGCAAAACACATAGTTCTGTCTGTGCATGCACTTATTGCACTAAGAGAATTGTGGTTAGAGTGCTCCGGCACCTTTTCTATGTTATACGTAGTTTGATTTTACATTTCCATCCTTTTATGATATTTGTGTGGTTTTGCACTGCTTGTGGTTTGATGATTCAAATACATTGTATATTATTACATTATTTCGTAATATTGCATATCATGTTACATCTTGCCCCTGAACTACGCTGGTTTGATTCCTTGCAAAGGGATACGTAGGCAGTGTGAAAACCCCACATTTAATTATTCTTAAAAGAAAATAAATTAATTAATTAATTAATTAATTTCGTCTACAGTCTATCTGAATTGTATATTAGTGTAAAAGTTAGTTTTATTTTGACTCAATTCAATCACTAACAAAGACATTATTAAGAATAATAATTTTGTGGGTGTTCAATATTTGTTGTTTATAAATTATTTTAATTAGGATTTAATATAATAATTATTCTTACTAAATACCTTAGTTAAAAATCTTAGTGTATCAATTTTCAGAAACCCACACAAATACAAATACAAATACAAATACAAATACAAATACAAATACAAAAAAAAAAAAAGAGGGAATCAAACCTTTGCAGAAATTTGTTGGAGGCTTTCCACATGTTAATTTGCATGCTTGTTTAGGGAAGAAGAGCTAATGATGCTCTTGGAATTGAAAGAAAGAAAACTTAGAATGAAGAGAGAGAGAGAGAGAGAGAGATTTGTGCAACAAGCATTGTATATATATATATGCATGCAAGCCTTCATTGTCTATAGGGTGCATACAAGCATTCAGTGAGAAACAAAAAAAAAAAAAAAAAAAGAAGAAGAAGAAGAAGAAGAGAGAAATCCCTGAAGCAACCAAGCTTAGTGATAGGAGAGGAAGAAGAGTAGGATATTAAGGAAGCCAAAATTCTCAACCATTTTGTCACCCTACTACTAAATAAGAAAACCCTCTCAACCCTCTCATTTTTTTTATTAGTGAAGTTTTCAGATTATGTTCTTGTAATTAAAATGACTACTCATAAATAGAAATTTTATATATATGTGTAGGAATTTTGTGATGTGTATATCAAGTGTTTGAAGATGTTGATAGTCTTAAAATCAACTTATTATTGTAAAGAAATAAGCTTGCATGTGTAGTTTATACATTTAAAGAGAATATTGAAAATAATTAATCTGTTTTGAATCTGCCAGAATGTTGCCCGAATTTTTAGACAATTTTATACTTGCAATTTCGAGATGATTTCTTCTACAAAGTTGTTGATAATGATGTCTAGTTCATCCAGGAATTTTGGCAACAATTTTTGAGCTTTCTACGAATTTATACAAAATTTTAACTAAATCTGAAACTGTGTTGAAAATAAATTGTTTGAATCTGCCAGAATGTTGCCCGAATTTTTAGAAAATTTTATACTCGCAATTTCAAGATTATTTCTTCTAAAAAGTTGTTGATAATGATGTCTAGTTCATCCAGGAATTTTGGCAACAATTTTTGAGCTTTCTACGAATTTATACAAAATTTTAACTAAATCTGAAACTGTGTTGAAAATAAATTGTTTGAATCTGTCAGAATGTTGCCTGAATTTTTAGACAATTTTATACTCGCAATTTCGAGATTATTTCTTCTAAAAAGTTGTTCATAATGATGTCTAGTTCATCCAGGAATTTTGGCAACAATTTTTGAGCTTTCTACGAATTTATACAAATTTTTAACTAAATCTGAAACTGTGAGACAACTTTTAATATGTATTTGAAAATTTATTTAAATTCTACACTAAGCCAAATCTGTAATTTCTAACTAAAAGATGAAATTTGAGAAGTCTATTTCCATGATAAATTTTTAGACTATGGATTTGTTCTATAAAATTAAGCATGGAATTAATGTAAGGAAATCTGATAAATTTGTGTCATAAAGATTGCTGAAAATTTTACAGGATTATTTACATCTTGTTTTTCTAAAATTCTTTCTAAAAAGTGACCTAAACATCCACATTGAGTAATCTGTTCAATTGCACGAATTTTAGGATTGTGTAAATAATTTATTTATAATTTTAATATCTAAGTTATTATGTTCATACTATTGTTTAAATTAATTGTCTGTTAAATTTTGGACATTGAATTATTATTGTGTGACATGTATAATGTTTTATGTTTGGAGTTTTTTTTTAGTTGGTATAACATTATTGGTGATTGAGATTTGAATAATTTGTGTTCAATATATAAAGTTACTAATAAAGGATTAATACCAGTTGTTCAAGGTGAGTCTTGGTTTTAAAGAGTGTACGAAATTAAGGGTTGACGGTCAATACCGGTTGTTCAGAGTGAGCCCTAGTTTTGAGAATTCTCATGTAAATTGTGTTGCGAAACTCTAAGATGGCACGAGACTTATTTGAACCATTTTCGGTATTCGGTTTTGAAATAAGGGTGGATGTGCCGGTGGCACACAGGGAGGTTACGTACCCCCGGCAGACCGTTTCCTTGGGGCAGACCACAGATGCCACTACTTGGATATATAACTCCGAACGTGGGCATCCCTGGTAGTTACGGTTGGTAACACTTAAATATTTGACCAAGAGAGAGTTTCAAATTAACTGTTGCCATGCTTAGTGGTTGGTAAGTTAAATCTCTTTGGTGAGATTTCGAGTGTCACCTAACATATTAAAATTATTGAAATTACTTTAATGGTTGTAATTTATGTTTACAATTATATTGTTATCTCATGTTTATAATCTCATTATTTTTCTCTTAAAAAGAATGGTAGGTTGGTTATGTTTTCTTACTGTGTTGCAAAAGTCATGGCATATATTTTTGTTGCCCTGGCGTTTTATGCCAGGTTTTGGCGAGGAAATAATTGAAGCTGAAATGGAGTTGACGCTAACGTAGAGCCTTGGATGACTTGAAATCATGACTAAAGTCGAATAACTTTATTATCTTATATATTAGCTATTAAGGACCTTATAATTTCATTTGACGTTGTATTTGGATAATTTTAAGTTTTTATTTAATATTATTTGAACCTTTGGTTATGTACAAGAGTTGGAATGCCCTATTAAAATGTCAACTTTTTAGTTTATTAAGTCATTTTGTTTATTTAATTTCCCTTGATGTTCCAAAAATTTGGGGTGTCACAGGCAGCCCGCGGGCGCAACCATTTATTTATCTATATTTTGTTTGTTTGTCCGAGTCTTCGGCCTTGTCAAAAATGGGTCATCTCTGGGCTTTGACATTCACTCACATCATTTCATGACTTCGAGCTCTATCAAAGAGGGGCAACTATAGACACCCCATTTTTGACCGCCCTTAAGACTTGGCCGTTACTGATGGTTTACTTGGTGATGAAAGGTGTGCAGTGCAAATGTTCGATTTCTCAGATAAGGAGAGAGGCAAATCCAAACCTTACACCCCATTTTTGGACCAAAGCTATTTTGAATGGTTTTTAGACCTTAAAACCCCATCTCTCAAAATATTTTGAAAAAGGTTTCTGCGATGTTCCGAGACTCGCATTTTGTCAAATGTTGTGCTTTTCGGTAAACCGAGCGAGGACAAAGTGGAAATGAATGAAAGAGAGATGAAATCTTTGAAAAATCTTTTAAAACACCTTGTTTAGGGGTTTGGAGTTGAAGAAAAGAGGAGAAGAGGGAAGAAACCAAGTTGGAGAAGAAGATGGGCATGAATCGCTAAGAGAGAGTCAAACGGTCCTCGCTAAATCAGGCCTATCTGTCTATACAGTTGGATTTAAGTTATGAGGCCACCACCGTTGGAAAGAAGACTTCCGGGGCTTCATTTTGCACTCAAGAATCTCCTAAAGACGAGTCTGGATAGAGGAGATGTGATTGGTTGAAGTTAGGAATTATTCCGGTTGGACCGAAATTGAGCGGCTTCACCAAAACATGTATAAATTTTTGCACAGCTGAAAATTTGATGCAAGGCTGCCACCATTGGAAAGCTTACTTCCGGGGCTTTAATTTGGACACAAGAATGACCTAAAAAGGAGTTCATATGAACGAGTTATGATCATTTGAAATTGGGCCTGAAAAGCAGATTTTGTTGGCCGATCGGCCAAAAAAGTTGCAAATAAGTGGCAGATTGGCACAAAAGATGGCCGATTGGCCAAGAGCGACCCAAACTCAGATTTTTTGAAGATATTTCATCTCCAACTGTTTCACACAACCTCCAGCTATCCCATACTTAGATATTTTCGACCAAACTCTTGCCTTTTGCTATATATGGAGCCAAATATCTCATTTCTAAAAAAGGAGAACTTCTTGAAGCAATTTTGGAGAGCCTCTCTCTCTAGAATTTTTAGACCTAAATCTCTGCCTCTCTCTCTATAGTTCACTCTCTCTTCTCCTTTTGTGCATAGAAGTAGAGAAATATAACTAGTTTGCCTAGGCATCCTTCATCAAAGTTGCATATCCATGGGCTGAGGTCTCTTGGAGCTGGTTTTTGGGCTGATAGAAGGTTATTTGAGCCAAGAAAGAGGCCATTTTGCTGCTGTGCTACAAGGGTAAGCACCTCTCCTCGTTTGTATTTGTTTTGCACACTTACTTCACCATCTTTGCACACTACTTTGAGGCTATTTTTTTGAGGTGGTGTTGAACTATAAAAAACTTTGTTTTTTCCTCTGTTTTTCAGTCCTAAAAGTCTTGGTTTGTGCCTTGGTTGGCTAGAGGGTTGTCCTCCCTTTTGCTCATTGGCTTGTAAGGCCTTGTAAGCTAGCTTCCAAACTTTCAAACAACTTCTTTTTGGCCTTAGAACCACTAAAATCTAGAGGATTTTCAGTGGTAAAACCCCTATTTTGAGGGCCCAAATAGGAGAGGGTGGTCGTCTCTCCTCTTGTCTTGCTTGCTAGTGTTGATGGCCAACCAAATAAGCATGTGTTTTTACTTCTTTATGGCTTTGTTTAGGCTCATTTTTGTGACTTATCAGACCTGCCATAACTCTATTTTTGGCTGTCTTGGTCACCTCTTACGTGCTTGTTGCACTTGTAGTGTAAATCCTCTTTGCTAGCCTTGTTAGCCTTACAAAGTAGCATGCTCTTGTGATTTGAATTAGCTTAGTTCAAGCATGTTTTTGGTGTTATTTGGGCATGTTATAAGTCTAATTTTGATTGGTGGACTCACTCCTTGCATGGTTTATACATTTGTAGTGTATTTCTCACAAACTAGTCTTGTATGATTCATGAAGTAGCATGTCTTTCTAGCATGATTTGATTCTATTTCAGCATGTTTTTGGTGATATGTTGCCATGTGATACCTCTGTTAAGGTTTGGTTTGGTTGGCCCTTGCATGCTTCATGCACTTCTAGTGCAATTCCATAAATTAGCCCAATGTGTATCATGCTTTAACATGTCATTCTAGCATGATTTTGGCTTAACTCTAAGAAGCTTTTGGTCATGTTTTAGCATGATTAAGCTCTGATTTTTGTTGTTTTGGTCATGCATGCCATGATTTGTATAGCTATGGTTCATCCTAGCTTGTTAGCTTTGTGCATCAAGTCCACTAGCATGCATGCTTGACCTATTTGAATGATTTGGCATAATTTGTTATGTAATTTCAGAGCATGTTTCATTGCCATGCCTTCATATTGTCACTCTTTCAATGCTTTGAAGAGTTGGTGTTTTATACCTTAAGAATGGGTCATTGTGCATGCCATCATATCTAGGACTTTGGGCCACCATTTCAATGTGTATTTGGTCCTATTTTGCCACGATATAGCTTTGTTTTTGTTTGGTTAGAGCATCTCTCATTTGCTTCTTACACTTGTAGTGTAAGTCATCTTTGATAGCCTTGCAGGCCTAATGAGTGAGCTTATTGTTCTAGCATGTTTTGACTTGGTTTTAGCCCATTTTTGGTGCTATTTTGACATGCCATAGCTCTGATTTTTATTGGTTAAGTCATGCCATGCTTGGTCTTGGTAGGTGTAGTGTAACCCTCTTTATCGGCCTTGCATGCATCATGCCTTATGTCTTTCATGTTGACTTGTTTTGGCTTTGGTCCATGCATGTTTTAGACTCACTTTGGTATGCTTTAGGACTTTTTGGTTTGCTTAGGTCATTTGCTTCATGTTTTGCATAGCCTTAGTGCAAGTACCTATGCTAGCTCCAAGCTTTGAGTTTCCTTGCATGCTATACCTGCATTGTTTGGTTAATTTGGCATCATTCCATGCATGATTTCAGAGCTTACAGTGTTGTTACACTTCCACTTTTGTCACTCTTTGAGCACTCTTGAGAGTTGTGCTCTTATGCCTAGGTGATAGGCCATTACATGTGCATGCTTTGTTTTGCATTTCATGTCATCATTTCATCATTTTGGCCACTGTTTTGGACATGGCTGAAGTCTATCCATTTTAGTTTAAGTCCATCTTGCATGATTTTGTATGTTGTTGCATGCTTGGTACATTGCATGTTTGCATGCTTAGATTGCATTGCATTTGGCATGCTTGTTACCTTAGCTTTGTGTGCATGCTTGAGTCGCATTGCATTTCGCATGCTTATGTTGCATTGCATAGCTTCTCCATGTTGCATGCATGGCATTGTGTTTGGTTTGGGTGTTAAACCAAACTCGAGGAACGAGGGACGTTTCATACTTGAAGTGATGAAACGTGCCTCAATTCTCGATTGCCGACACTCTTGATCCAACATGATAGGGTTTAAGGCATTTGTGTGTTTTTGTGCATTCATTCCATTTTGATTTGTGCAACTCGGCCTCTTTGGCCATCATGCATTGGAATGCGTATTGATGGCTCGAGAGTCGAGCACTACACTCCTTTGAGTTTCAAACATGATAAGGGGTGTGGTGGTACAAACATTCTCTTGCAAATGTATGCCTCTGTTTATACTCTGCTACAGCAAAAGGAGCAGTCTGCAAGAAGAGATGGCTGGTCGGCTATCTAAAGTGCCGATCGGCTAACAATTTTTGGCCGATGGATTCATAAGTGGTCGATAACCCATTTCCCTTGGCTGATGGACATAGCATTTGGCCGATGGCCTCTCAGAATGTCCATGGGGTGGTTCAGAAGCATAACAGAAGCTGGCATAGTTTTCAGAGGAGCATAAGTGTGCAAACAGAGGCAACATGGGGCATGGCAACGGATTTCCGAGCGAAGCCGATCGAGCATGCATTTGTCCATCCTCTTGAGGCCACTTTAACTGTTTTGTAACTTAATTAATCTGCTTAATTAGTTAAAAGTTTTGTAATAATTAATTAGCTAGGGTAATTGATTAATTAGTTGATTTGTATTATTTATTCGGAACCTCCGTCGAGAGGGCGAATTTTGTAATAAGTGTGCGTGCGTGTGTGAATGTCTTCCAACCCCACATCTTTCTCCCTTTTACTTGACCGCTTACGATGGTTAGTTTTAGGTCATGTTTCAATTAGCATTTTTATGCTCGCATGTTTACATCCATTCATCTGTATTGCATGCATCGGGCTCGGTGCATCATGCTAATTGCATTGTATTTCAATATATTTACTTGAATACGTGTTCAACAGCATGTTATCAAGTTGCATTTCATATGCCATCTTAGAATAGCCGAGCCTATTTCTAGTTGCATTTTGCATGTGTTGCATTAGCCATCTTAACATAAACTAGGATCATGCATGATTTCTAACTAGTTGTTGTTTTGGCTCGGAGTACTAGGTAAGCTTTTATGCTTTAGCATCTTGCATAAGTTTGAATGTTGCCATGATAGCATGCTTGCCATAAGGCTATTTGCTTAGATAATATAACTGCCTGAGTGCCTGTGGATGAAGGTTGGATTGCTTGAATTAGAACAATTCATCGAAATGTGAGTTTTAAGCCCACTTGAGAGTAGCAAAATCATGTTTTCTAAGCCCACTTGAGGGTGGTAAATCCACGTCTTAGCCTACTCGCGAGTAGCACCTTCAAATTATTTTCAAACAAACGAAAATGAGATGTTTTGTTCCAACTTAGGCGATCTAGTCTATACTTGTATGCTGTGCGCATCACATGGTAAAGCTAGCTAATAACCGGAATAAGAACACATGTGTTTTCAAAAACAAGATATCATGTTAGTAAAGGCCGATCTTTGATCGGGTGAGCAGGGGTGTTCATTGCTTGACCTTCCCCTCTCCTACCTAAGTTCCCGAGCTGAGGCAACTTTGGTAATGACGGACAAGTGGCCTTAGGCACGAGTCAAGGTTTCCTAAATTTTCAAAAATAAAATATTTAGGTGACGACTCTGTATCTGGCAAAGCAGTCCATGTTTGGCACTTCTTTATTAAAAATCATTTTTTCAAAATGATTTGCCAGATTTGGACTCTTTGGTGATTTATCGGTCTTTCATTGTACTTTGTGAGATTAGATTTAGAACTGTGACATTTGAGTCCGAACTGTAGCAGCCTAATGAACAAAACGGATTTTGCGCCATCTCCCGCACAGAGCCCGGGGCATTCGGGGCACGTCTACTATGGCTGAGGACTGGACGAGGTCATCCCATTTCAACCCCTCCCTCTCCCTCCAGTCCTTTACCCGTTTAACCCTCTTCTACGCCTCGACGTCAAACTTCGACTCCCAAGACTTGGTGGGGAATTTCCAAATTGTACGCGCCCCTGTTCTATCGCTCGCCAACACAAAAAACCACTTTAGCTGTCAACCCTTCACCGATGATGAAAGTCCCGCCACCAATCCCCTTCTAGCTATGGCCTGCAAAGTCACCCACGTCTCATGTTGCCTTGATGCCTTATAGCAAAACAAAAACTCATCCACCGTCATTATCTACCCCCTGGTCGCCCGTGGCCACGCGATGGCACAGGCGAACAATATCTTCCATGCGTTCGGTATCAGCTGCCCCGGGGCCACCTCCAGGCGATTTAACATGTCCACCACTAGCTGTGGGAGAGGCAACCTTAGGCCCCCATGCAGCGCTTCCTCATACAGTGCAAACTCCATTGGTCGCGCATCCGACGCCCTCTCTTTCGTCGTTGACAATCTCAACTCTATGTCGGCCGGAACTTGATATTTGCTGCACAACTCCTCTAGATCCTCTGCCGTCATAGTGCATTTGTCTACCTTCGTATGCCAGTGGTCTAGCGCCATTTGACTAATCGGCTGCACCGCTAAGATCATTGTCGACCCTGTGGTCGCGCCGTTCGCCTTCACCCCCTCTTCGCCTCTATATCGCTTCACGAGTCCACCCCATTGTCCTCTCCTAGAGCATCCACTCCCATGGCTGGCGCTTTGTGTTGTGCCATCTCCTTTACGTTTCTCATTATTGCTTCGATTACGGGAGCAAGAAAATTTACAACATGCCAAATAGGTGAATCTCTTACGATGAAGGAATTTAAATCTGGAATACGTTGGTTTTTTGAAATCAAATAAGTAAAATGCACAAGTCCAAATGCCCAAGGTTTACCTATCCCCCAAGGATCGTGGTTAAAATTTACCATTTAAAATTTTGCAGAACAATTAAACCCTCACCTTTTCAACAACCCACTTTCTCAAACCCTTCACTTTCTACACCCTATTCATATCCCTCATCAGTAGTCCTTGTTGTACAACGTGTACGGCCACGATCCTTTCCTTACCCCACCAATTCTCTTTCCTCTTCCCCGTCTATTCCACTTCATATCAGCACGTGCTTTTACTACCTCGAGCCCCGCATGTCGTCACTCTTTTCTCAGCCCCTCCTCCTAGTCGACCCTTCTCACTTTGATCAGCCACTTTCCCAGTTGGCCCTCCTCCTAATCAGCCATCCCGCTCAACCACCTTTGCGGTCGGTGCTCCTCACATTAGGCCTTCCTGATCGGCCACCTTCACAGTCAACACCTCATCTTGGTTGGCCCTCCTCTTAGTTCGCTATCCCACTCGACCACCTTCGTGGTCGGCTCCTCCTCACGTTCGGCCACCTTCGCAGTCAGCCCTCCTCCTAATCGGCTATCCCGCTCAACCACCTTCACAGTTGGGCCTCCTCATGTTTGGTCATCCTGATTAACCACTTTTGCGGTCGGCCTTCCTCCCAGTCGGCCATCCTGCTCGCCCACCCTCGCGGTCGGCCCTCCCTACTGTCGGCCACCTCGCCGCTTGGTCGCTCTCCACCTGTCCATTCTTCCCAAGCTTGACGGACTCCCTTTACTTTTCTTATTCTGTTCGTTAAACTAAAGTTGCACTCGGGAATGGGGGACTACTGATACTGATGGGCACCCACGAGGGCCCAACCCGCAGATCAGGGCCCTGTCCACACACCCACGAAGGCCCAACCCATAGATCAAGGCCTAATCCACATTTCCAGCGATCAAAGTCCAATAACTCTAAGAAATCAATATTAGGCCAAGACTAGTAACATTCAAACACTTGCCAAACAGGGGCCTAAACACATAAGCAAACAAAGATCTTGCAAAGTTATTACACCACACATCAGTCATTAATGAGGCTCTCACAGCATTAAATGCGACAACCCCTTTACGTCGAAATATACAGACTCACCATAAATAATGCTTCGGCCAACACGACAGGCTGGAATGGACAAGGAAATGATGAGCAAATGATATAAGGAAGTTTCCGAGACACATCAAAGGTTAAGTTCTTCATTCCTTATCTTCTCTCTCTACACAGTCAATCTCTCATATTCTAACTCGATCATCGGAGGGTCTGCCGGGGGATTACTCCCTTATTAAACCTTTTTGCAGGGACATTTCACGGACTTCAGGGCCAGTAGACTTGTTGAAAGCTTGGACCAGCCCAACCAGTCTCTCGTTTGGAAAACTACATCATCAAAAAAAAACCCAAATTATAACGATGCAAGAAAAGATAGGGTTTTTCAAGATACTCAAAGAAGCTCTCACAATTCCATTCAAGAATCCCAACTTCATCACCTTCGCTTTCCTCACCTTCATTCTCCTGTTTTGTTTCTTTCTTGCTTATGAAACCATCTTTCCACACACCCTCATTGAAACAGCCAAAACCATATCACATGTCCTTCTTCCTTATGGCTGTGTCATTTGTTATGATTGGGAATTCCTAGGTTTTGTACAAAGATTGATTCAACAACAATCCATTAACTATTTCCTACAACTTCTCTTCTATTTAGGAATCCTCAATTTCCTAGACCTTATTAGTCTGATAGCAATCGTTGACTCTGCATCAACAATCTACTTTAAAAAAAAAGACCTTGAATCTCAAGGAACTATTATTGTAACAAGTTAAATCAAATTGAATTTATGGTTCAATCTCAGTTGGGGATTTATTTTAAATTATTAAACTCTATTCATTTTGGACCCAATTGATTGAATCGTGACCCGTTAGTAACCATGTAATATTGTTGTGATTTTATTATTATTATTGATTGCCATAAAAGAGTTGTGAATATTTATGGTGTGTACTATTAAACGAAATATATTTTGTGGTGAGAAAATATTATATTTACTTTTGTCATTAAAGATGTTGAAATTTATTTTTAATTGATATATATATATATATATGGTTAGATATTTGTTTAGTTAAAAAAAAAAAACAACAACAAAAAAGAAAAATATCTATAAATAGTAATCAAATAGATATTTTGTTCAACTTTTGGGTTCTTGCCATGAGGAAAGAAAGAAAAGGGGTTCCAAGTTGATTTTTCTTGGGTTTGATTTAGTGTAAGTCATTTTTGACTCCTAGTGCTTTGGATCAAAACATAGAGGGTGGAAAAGGCGTCGTTTAGCTCCGAACAGATTTAATTTCTGTTGCCAAAAATTTTGAAAGCTTCTTGGCTTGAGGTAGGGATTTTTCCTACACTTCTTTATGCACTTTTACTTGATTATATGGAGCTTAGAGTTGTATATAATTTACTTAGAATTTTTGAAAATTTTGTGATTTATTTGCTTAAAAGAGAAATTTTGAGAAAAATAAAGAGTTGATGCCTAAATTGCGAAAGTGTAAACTTAAAATATGTTTGTAAGGCTATGAAAGAGTTATGTTTTAAATTTGAACAAAAACGGACTTCGATTCGATCGGTTTTGAATTTTTTACCGGTTTACAACAAAAAAAGCATTTTTGAAGAAAACAAATGAATTATATTTAACTTTTGGGGCTTTTGATCAAAATAGGATGTTATAGTTGGGGCATTAATGGTATTATATTACTTAATGTATCTGTTGGAATAAAACCGACACGGTTAGAAATAGACCTTGAAAGGTTATCGGACGTGATTGTGATATGAAAACTAGTGTAGTTGTTCATATTTGATGAGATGTGGAATAAATTGTATTTATTAGAATTTTTGGAATTTAATTGTTTAAATATCTGTTTTGGGCTATCGGTGGAGGATAGCCATAATTGTTGTAGAAATGCATGGAACTTAGGTAACTTGAACCACATTCCTCATTTGTTGCATTGGACGTTGCATTACATTCATTTCATTGGAAATGTATCTGTTTGCGAAAGGATAAATACTTAGTGAATCTGGGTAAGAGGTATAGAACCGCACGGTTAGGTGTCGAGCTTTCCAGTTTACTGGTAAAAATGACAGTGGTAGTGCATTAGGGCCTACTTGCAGACACTCACCTAGAGATTCACAAAGCCTGTATTCATATAACATATATGGTTTAAAATAGAAATGGTTTTATATCTGTTGTTACATCTCAGCATTGCATGCTTTATAAAAAGAGAGATAAACTGTTTTATCATGAGCATACTCCTCTTTAGTCTTGTTATGGTCCATATTTTGTGTAGTATATCTCTACTAGGCTATGGCTCGCCCTATAAGGGAAATCATTTCAGGTGCATGTGCTATGCCTCCGCTAATGCACTGACTTGGGAGGACTCAGAGCTGAGGCTCCATTTTTGTTTTATGGTTATTTATTGAATGTAAGCCCATGGCTGTATTTGTATTGAGTTGAAATTCCATTTTGTCACGATCCGCTCCCCGTACCCAAGGGTTAAATATTGTGATGGCCAGTAACTGAAGTTACCTCCGGCCAATTCTTGAACAAATTAATAAACGCGAGCGGAAATAATATTTAAATGAGGGTACCAAAATAATCATTAGAGCTTTTATTTTTATTACAAAATTTTTTGACCAAAAAGGCTGATATTTACATATAAACACATTCATAAAAATGATGTGTGTATCTATTCTGCAGCCTCGCATCTAAGACTTTTCAAAAGCTATTTCTGGATTGTATTGTTTCCTGAAAATTGGTAAACAACTATAAGCACATGGCAGAATGAGAAATATTATACCAAGAATATAAGGGACACGAAATAACTATGGATAATTAGTTAGGCCAAAACATTTACATAACTCAATTTGGTGAATAAATCATTGGTAAACAAATCATTTAAGTGGCAGAAACTGAAATATAGAAATTATGTAAATAAATAACCATAACCACGGTACAGAATAGAACAGAGCAGAGGTTACAGGTGTGACAATCAGAACAGAGATACGGATTCAAGAGGTGGCTCGTACGGATTATAGAGGTGGCTCTCACAATAGTGTAGCACTTATCTCTGCACAACACTTTGCTCCACACAGAACAGATGTCAATAGATCCATGACAATAGAGGCCCACAAAGTGACCAAACAGAAGCCAATGGTTATTTAAGTCCCCCAAGGCGTGGGACTCCCGTGGTAGTACTTACAAAACATAATTGTTTATAAGCTTATTGTCAAATATTCTTTAAAAATAAAACAAACATATCCATGGGTTTCATTTTAGCAAATAAAATTTAGAAAATAACCCACGTAATTAAAATATTAATATAATTAATAATAATTTATAAAACATAACTTGTATAAAATAAATATGGCAAGTCAAAATATACGTAAAATATATTATGTAACTCAAGGTATAATATAACTCACCTTAACTTTAATACTTTACTCTTTCTTTTCACTATCAAAGATCCTCTTAACTTCCATTATTTCTCCTTTCCTTTCTCTCTTCTTTTCCTTCCTCTCTTTCTTTCTTTTCTTTCCTTTCCTTTCCTTTCCTTCCTTCTTTCGAGATCACCACCTCCTTATTTATAAGGAGGTGAGAGCGCCGCTTGGCTACCACGTGGTCTGGCAAGATCCCTTTCTCTAGATTCGCTCAATAATTATATAGATTTATACTTATCTTTAATAGATATTTAAGATAATTACACTTTGGCTCAATATTTTAATATAACTATATAAATTAATTAATTTCTAATTAAATTACACTCTATCATATACTAATAGTTGTTTACAGTTGTTTACAACTATAAACAACTACACTCTATCCAATGATAATTTATTTATTTTTTTTATAAAGCATTACTCTAATACCATTTGTCACGACCCGCTTTTCGTACCCAAGGGTTAAACATCGTGATGGCCAGTAACTGAAGTTACCTCCAGCCAATTCTTGAACAAATTAATAAACGCGAGTGGAAGTAATATTTAAATGAGGGTACCAAAATAATCATCGAAATTTCTATTTTTATTACAAAATTTATTGACCAAAAAGGTCGATATTTACATATAAACATATCCATAAAAGTGTTGTGTGTGTCTATTCCGCAGTCTCGCATCTAAGACTTTCCAAAAGCTATTTCAAAATTATATTGTTTCCTGAAAATTGGTAAACAACTATAAGTATATGGCAGAGTGAGAAATATTATACCAAGAGTATAAGGGACACGAAATAACCATGGATAGTTAGTTAGACCAAAACATTTACATAACTCAGTTTGGTGAATAAATCATTGGTAAACAAATCATTTAAGTGGCAGAAACTGAAATACAGAAATTATGTAAATAAATAACCATAACTACGGTACAGAACAGAATAGAACAGAGGTCACAGGTGTGACAATCAGAACAGAGGTACGGATTCAAGAGGTGGCTTGTACGGATTCTAGAGGTGGCTCCCACAATAGTGTAGCACTTAGCTCCGCACAGAATAAAGGTCAATAGATCAGATGGCTACAAAGTGACCAAACAGAGGCCAATGGTTATTTAAGTCCCCTAAGGTATGGGACTCCCGTGGTGGTACTTACAAAATATAATTGTATATAAGGTCATAGTCAAATATTCTTTAAAATATAAACAAACATATCCATGTATTTCCTTTTAAGCAAATAAGGTTCAGAAATAAAACTACATAACTGAAATGTTTATATAATTTATAATAGTTTATAAAACATAACTTGTATAAAATAAATATGGTAAGTCAAAACATACATAAAATATATTATGGTAACTCAAGGTATAATATAACTTACCTTACTCTTTCTTTCTGCTATCAAAGATCCTCTTAGCTTCCTTCCTTTCTCTTCCTTTCCTTCCTCTTTTTTTTTCTTTCCTTCTCTTCTTTCGAGGATCATTACCTCCTTATTTATAAGGAGGTGAGAGTGTCAGTTGGCCAACACGTGGCCCCGCGCATCCCTTTCTTCAGATTCGTTCAATAATTATATAGATTCATATTTATCTTTAATAGATATTTAAGATAATACACTTTGGTCCAATATTTTAATATAACTATATAAATTAATTAATTTCTAATTAAATTACACTCTATCATATACCAATAGTAAATTAATTATTTATTTTACTACCACACCTATTATTATTATTATTATTGTGACCCCTAAACTTTTAATAATTATATTGTTTTACAAAATTATACATAATAATATATAATAAATTATATATTTTCCTAACCGTGATTAAATAATATTAGTATAAATTCTATAGAATAATTAAAAATCTGGGTTGTTACACATTTTGTGTAACCAAGAATATTCTTGGATAAATTTGTAAGTATGTAAGGCACTTATTATCTGTTTGGCTTCCGTTTCATACTTGTTGTAAAATGTATGCTTGGGATTGGAACTGGGACATTAAGATGTGAACAGATGTGTTTGGCATTTGGAATTAAATGAAAATAGATGTATGTAATAGTTAGCTATATATGTGTGTTTGTCTATCAAGTAAGTTTGTTGCATAAATAGATATATGCAAAGGGTCATCAAAGAGACAATGTTTAAAGGGCCTCTAATCACATTTATCTTTGCTCTTTTATTAGCCACTACAATCTTATTTGGATTGTTTTCATTGCAACACGTATTTGTCTATTTGTATGGTTCATTGTGTTATTTGGTATATTGTTCATAGCTTTGTTAGTAAAATATATAGAGTGGAGTGCAATATGGGACATGGGTATTGCAATTTCTGTACTAGAAAAAAAGTAAAGGGATGTGGCATTGCAGGTTTCTTTTTATCTCAGCAAAGGTAACAGGCGACGATGGTTTTTGTTCGAGTTTTTTTTTTTTTTTTGGATATGAAAATCGGATTAAGGTTATCGAGCCTGTATTTGGGGTGGATTGTGGCAGAAAATTTAAATAGAATGGTGATCGTTGCAGCGGTGCATAAATTTTCTCATATTAAATAATTGTCCAATTAAATTATCCAATTATTAGAATGTGACCACCATTGGAAATGGCCTTACTAGCTTTATGGTCAAATTGGCTTCTGGTTTCCTTTTTGGCTTCATTTGGAATTCTTTTGAGAAAGGGCAAATTACGCTTTATATTCCATTATTTTATACTCAGTTTTATTTTTGTCCCATAACTTTTTAATTATTTTAATAAACTTCTTAGATTTCAAATCAAGTTATATTTAGGGCTCGTTTGGCTTTTTTTTTTTTTTTTGAACGGGTGAAAACTAAAACCATTACAAAACATCAAAATTTAACAGATCCTTCAAAGGAGAGGAGGGGGAGCTAACCCATTCCAAAGGTAGAGCACCTCGTAAATGAGTGGAAGCAATCCAGTCAGCAACTTCATTAGCGGCTCTGGGACTCCAAGAGAGAGAGAAAGAGGTTCCCAATCCCATTGAGTGGATGTCCAAAATGCAAGCTCGACAGTCTCATGGGGGAACCAACTCCGTCTCGTTTGGGAAGTTAGGTTTGGGGTTTTTTGGGCTAAAATAGTCACAAAAAAATAAAATAGATTTTTTAGCTTAATTAGATAAAATATCACATCCAACGTATAATTATTACATTCTTTCTCTCACAAAAGTCAAAAAATTCATCCCAAACGAAACTTTTTAATCCCAGACTAAAATAGTCAAAAAGTTAAAAAGCCACACATTTCTGAACGAACCCTTAGATCTAGTCATATAATGTTATTTTAAAATTAATGGACAAACTACAGTGAAAAAACTAAAATAAGATTTTGATAAAAATATGAGGGTATTAAGAACTCAAGGGAGAAGGGTACTAAAAGTGAATTTTTTATTAAAAAAAAAAAGTAGGAGTTTACGTGATGGTTGTCCAATAGTTTTTGAAATGAAGTTATCTAAATAGACAAAATCACAACTTGATTGAAAGGTCCAATAGTTTTTGAAATGAAGTTATCTAAATAGACAAAAATCACAACTTGATTGAAAGTCTAACGATTGATTAAGACAATTTAAAAATCAAGAAATGTAAAATTGAATTCCATGTAAAGAGTAAGAGTAGGATGAAATTATGATTTTATCATCATAAAAGTTAAAAAATAAATAATATTTTTTCATCGTATAAATAAACAAACATGTATATACAATACAATATATAAATTATATATATACAAATAAAAAATTTCAGATATCATATAAATAATTTTTAATAGGATGAAAAAATATTTTGGTAAAAAACAAAAAGAGAATGCAAATGAAATAAGAATAAGATATATATATATCTCTTATATTAAGAGGTCATTTTATTTATAAAATAATATATATATTTACAAATATTATGACAAATAAATTTTTTCACAAAAAAACCATGACGGCTTATAATTTTCTCCTAATTCTATCCTGAGTAAGAGAATGCTAACAAGAACTAGAGTCATGAACCGACTAACCCTTATTGAAGAAAATCTGTAAATTGCCGACTCCAATTTTGGATGTCAGTTTCTTAGCATAAAAGGATTCGAATAGCCACAAAAGGTTGTGTTTGCAAAGTTAAATCAATTCAAATTTCCTAGTGGCAGTACCTTCCAAATTACTGTAAATGCCAATTATTTCTTCATTCAATAAGCTCAGCAACTGATGAGCCATGCAAGTTGGAAAAATTATTGACCCATGCAAGTTGAAAAAATTATTGAGTGGCCTTAGCTTATCATGTGATAATATTCTTATAAATTACCAAATGTCATATTTTTTTGTTATTGCTTTGTCACCCAATACCAATTATGAGTCCTATTTTTTTCAACGATTACAAAGCTCAACCTGATTATGTCCCACGAACACCAAATAAGTTCCCTTCACGTTGGTGGAAAAATGAGACACCACCAAACCCTTTTGAAAATGACCCATATAAGAGGATCCACAATGGATGTGTTAGTGATTGTGTTAGTGTCAGTGGCCAAATTTTAACTAGTTACAGTAATGTTTGGATCTCACAATGAAAGTGTTAAGTAGTGTATTAGTAGGTGTTGGTTTGGCATAAACTAAATAATACAAAAAGTCACTATCCTATTTAAGTCACATCATCTTATTTAAATTACATCACTTCTCTAACACATCATATCAAATTCAATCCAAACTCAACCCATATAAGCTAATAAGTCAAAAGATACTTTTTAACATTCCAAACCAACTAGTG
Organism: Camellia lanceoleosa; assembly: GCA_025200525.1. Lineage (NCBI taxonomy): Eukaryota > Viridiplantae > Streptophyta > Magnoliopsida > Ericales > Theaceae > Camellia > Camellia lanceoleosa. The sequence continues at coordinate 203,192,628 of CM045759.1, read as the reverse complement.
TCGCTTGTTAACTTTTTGTTAACCGAGCTAACGTTTAGCCAATTGAGAGAGAGGGGACGGAGAAAGTGCCTTAGGTCGTCCGACTGGATGTCCGCCGATCATCCTCTTGGACGCCTTGAACCTTCAAAAAAACAAATTTTGCCTTTGACTAGTCAACCGCCGCTTGACCCGTCAATATCCCGCCTAACTTTGCTAACTTCATCCATTGCATCTTAACACGATATTTATATATATAATACACCAACCGTGATTGGTACCCTAGTTTTTCCACTCTCCACCACCCCACGTAAGGGTTGGTTATTAAAAAAAATAAATAAATAAAAATTTGTGGTGAATCAGACCCCACTGGGATCTTGGGGTCACCCAGGAGTCTGAAACATTGTGCTATAATACACACACCTTTAACACATATTATTTTTATATATAATACACATATTATTTATACTATTTTATTTATTATATATATATATACACTTAACACACATTTTAATACATTCATTGCACTACTACTAACTTTCTAAAATTAATAAACTCTTAACACATTTTAACACATATTTTTGAACTCCACTTTTATCACTTTTTATCCTATAATACATATTTTAATAAATAATTTTAACTATCGCATCGTGATGCCCTAACCCAGCCAACCTTCTATTTGTTAGTTGACATCTGATTAGATGGATGAGTTGTTCCTTTACCCAAATTTTATTTAAAAATATCAATTTATTAGATGGTTGAGTCGTTCCTTTACCCAAATTTTATTAAAAAAATATCATGATTTATTTCAAATTTAAATAATATTAATTTAATCTGCATTGTACAATCATAATATCCAGCAAAATTTAAGTTGGATTTTCTGGGATAACATTAATAAATTGCATATAATATAATGTCATGTTTAAAAAATTGTTGGGTAAGGTGTTTGTTTAATAAGTTTTAAAATGTGTTTAAATTTGATTTATTTTATTTTCAAGTTAATAATGAAAGAGTTTTAACTGAATTGAGTTCAAATAGCTTGTTTTTTGTAATATATATAATCAAACCGAGTCAAGTAATAAAATGTAGTTTTGTAAACTTTTTATTTTATTTTGCGTTGAACAGTAAAAGAATATTTATAATTTTAAATACCAAAACAAGTACTACTAAGACCATCTCTAACCCAGAACTAAATCTGGCATTAAGTTTAAAATTTGGTGAAAAAAGTACTTTTTCATGCTCCAACAGTTTTACCAAATTGATATCAAATCGAGATTTCACCAAACGTTTCACCAAAATGAGGACAGGCTCCGCATTTCATCAAAACACTTTGTATGATCATTAGAGTCCAACCGCTGACCAACCCACGACCACCAAAAGGTTCAAACAATTCCAAAAAAAAGGTCAAACAATTGAAAAAAAAAAAAATAAATTTTGCCTTACCGGTCGACCAACCGGTCGACCACTAAAAGGTTCAAAAAGTTCAAAAATCAAAAAAAAAAATCAAAGAAAAAAAAAACATTTTTTTTTGCTTAACCGGTCGACCAACTGGTTATTCCGGCACAGATTTGATGAAAATTTGATGAAAATCAACCGTTAGAACACTCGGTATCAGATTGAGAAAAAAATTATTTTTTTATTCAGATTTAATGAAAACTTTGGTTCAGGATTGACGATGCTCTAACACTCTAATAATGGGAAAGAAACTCTCAATCAAAGAAATTCCCTCTAATATAAATGAAATATCTAATTTTTGCCTCTTGTAGGGAGAAGTAGCTACCTAAAATAGCCCAATTGTTTATTTGTCTTAAAAACTTAATTTAGTTATAAAATATATTTAAATTTAATTTATTTACAAAATAATTTAATTTTTAATAAATTTTTAAATAAAGTAAAACAGCTTTAGGGATCAAATAACACCACTCTTGTGTTGCCCATGCTATTCTGGCTTCTGAGAAGGCATATACAGCATGATTACCAGCTTCCATTATTGGTTTGCAATTCTTTCTTCATGACACAACTCAGGGATTAACTCAATTCCTAACCAAATGATTTACCAATAAGTTTAGGAATATAGAAAATAAATATAAATTTTAATATATAAAACATATCAATGGTGAAATTTTTTCATAAGTGAACACCATCAATAAATAATCTTTTGATACATATAATCTCCCCCATCAAACATAACAAAACAAAGAAAAAAGAAAAATGTCATATCAGTAGGTTTTTCAAAAAGTAATTACAAATCAATGGAAGATTTTATAAATATTAATACTGTAATTAACTTTGTAGTAAATTTTTTTTTTTTATCAATTTGTATTTTTAAGGTTAGTTTGGCATAACCTAAATAAGTCAAAAAGTAAAAAAGTCACTATTACATCATCTTATTTAAATCACATCACCTCTCTAACACATCACATCAAACCCAATCCAAACCCACCAATAAGTCAAAAAGTACACTTTTTTAAGACATCTCAAACCAACCCTTATTCTGCCTTCCACTCGGGCGTAATCCCCCCTGCCCCCCAATTTTTTTTTATTATCAAATATGTATTATCCATGTAATACTTTTAACAAATAAAATATTGCAATACATATTAAACTCTGTTTGTTTGGATATAAAATATTTTTTAGAAAAAAAAATTCTGATTTTTTGGTATTTATCAAAGAAAATATTTTTTATGATCGACAAAAAATAAACCTATTCTGATAGATAATATTTTTTATTTTTAAAAGGCAAAAATCATTTTTCAAACTAAAATAATACTAGGGGTGTTTGGAATAAATTAAATAAAATAGCAAATAAAACAAAATATCTTATCACATCACTTATTAAACTTTTTACATGTCTTTTGTAAAAATAAATAAATAAATAAAATTAAGAAAATGATATAAAAATTTACTTTTTAAACCTATTTTTTTAAATACGGTGATGTGTCAAGAAAATAATTAGTTATTTACATATAACTAAATTTAGAAAGTAAATATAACTTTTAAATCTAAAAACAATACTTAAGAAATTAAATAACATATTTTCAAACATTATACTTGTTTTGAGAAGTTAATTAAAAACTTATTACTTAACTTTTTAAAATATATATATAAAAAAATAAAAAAATAATATAAATTAAAATAAATTAAAAATCAAAAATTAATTTTTAAACAAATTCTCAAATTAAACCTGAATAGCACTACATTTTAACCACTACTCTCACCTTACCACCACCCCACGGCCACCCAACGAACGCCAACCCAAAAGCAAAGCCTTGATAGGATCCGGAGTTGTGGTAGCCGTTCCTGTTTTGGAAAAACTGTCTAATCAATCAGTTTCAAATAATGAATGAGAGTTTATCCATCCACCCACACAGAAAAAGTCAAAAAACCTCTATTACACATACAGACCTTTACCTTTTTTTCGCTGGTGAGTCGTCATCATTCTGAATACAGACATCATTGCTGCTCTCTTACATGTCACCTTTATACTCCAACAATACTCACCCAACTCATAACTCTCTTCTACTGGGCCAACTCATCTCTCTCTCTCTCGCTTTAATTTCATACACCCAGAGAGTCGCAGACTCTTTCCTCAGTTCTCTGAACCTTTCAAAGCTTAGCTGACCATGGCGGCTCGGAGGATCTCTTCTCTGCTCTCTCCTTCTTCTCTTTCCTCTCTCTCTTTCGGTAACCCATCTCTCTTTCACTTCTGTGTATGAAAAGCGCGAGTTTATTATGACTTTTAGGCAAGTCTAGTGTTGGGGAAATTGGGATTGATTGTTACTTTTCAAATGACAATATGTTGATTCTGTTTTACATTTTTCGAATCACAATTGTATAATTCTTCTTGTCCTTTTTCCGGTGATTTTGAAGTTTCTGCTTCAGTGATATTCCCTGAAAGAATACTTAAAAATTTTCTCAAAAAGTTTTATAATTAGATTCCTTTCCAAGATTGATGTGGGTTGAGGAGCAGACACCCGACCCTACTATCAATTTTGTAAAAATATCAGTTTTATAATTATCAGTTTTTTTATTTTTTAATGCAAAATCTTGATTTTGGACTCAAAACTATTTTAACCTTCGAACGTGGGTTGATTTTTTTGCATTTTAATTTTTTAGGATAGGTTTTTTTTTTTTTTTTTTAATTTTTATGAGAAAAAAATAAAAAAATTATAATATAAATATGATATTTTATTCTATTCTATTTAGCTAAAATAATTAATTTAACTAAAATTTGTCCAACCCTACATGCCAAACGGAGCGTTAGTAATATAACTTTGTATTTTATTTTACTTACCTTCTTTCTCGTTTACAAGCTTTATAATCCGCTTATTCTAGTTTTTTAATTTAATTAGTTTATTTTGATGTGTTTAGTTTAGGTTATAACTTATAACTTTTTGAAAGTTTTAAATCACTTATTCTTCGAAGCAAGAGATGCTTTAAGAATAAGTTAGAAATCACCTGTTCGAAAGTTATGTTTATAAATTCGCTAGACATGTATAAGTTATTTCCCACGACTTTACCAAACGGGGCTTTTGTGCTGTGTGTGGGGTTGGGGTTGGAATTACGAAGAGATTTGCAAAGGCAGAATAAAAAAGTAAAATATAAATAAAATATATTTATATTTTATCAAATTTTATATGTATATATATATTTTTTAAAATCTCTTTTCAAATCTTCTAATTAACGCAGCCTTATAGGTTCACCTACTCCGTTAATGTTCTCCCAAACATTTTTTTTTTATTAAAATCAGGTTAACACAAATATATAATCAGATCGGTTAATTTTTTTTTTTATCCTATGCGCCTTTCATTTTATTTTAAATTTATTTGTTTTTAAAAACTGGCTTTGCTTTGTTTAAATGTTGTTGCTGTAAAGTTCCTTTATTCTGAATTTTTTATATTCATTTTTTTGGGGGATAAAGGCTGCACGTTTGTAATTTCTTGTTACTCTTGGGAAAATTATTAGGTACTCCATGCGCCCTCACCAATCATCAATCATCATCATCATCATCATCATCATCATTTATTTATGTCCTCGTGCTCCCCCACTCACTAACACCACAAAATCATATTCATGATCTTAACTCTGTTTAGAAGAGAAAACCAAATGTTTTGTTGGTGTAGCATTTCTTTATGTATCTGTAATGCTTGTTTTCATACTGAAAGTTGAGTTAGCTTTCTGTATGCGGGTAAAGTATTAGAATTTGCCTGAGAATATGTATTCATTGGTTTCTTTATGATCTTTTGCTCAGACTCGAAGGACTTATTAGCAAATAGATAATAGGTTACATTACGTGTGTATGAGAAAATTGAACTGTGGCATTCTTTTAAAAATGCATATGTTAAACACGGATGATAGTCTGTATTTATAAGTATTATGAGGCATGTGATTGATTGATGGCTCACTGATCAAAAAATTGTAATTTCAGGTCGGTACTCTAACTGGGGCAGAGGCATCAATAGGTTTAGTACCGCTGTTGCATTTGAGGAACCAATCACACCGCCTGTTCAAATAGATTATACCCAGCTTCTCATCAATGGACAATTTGTGGATTCAACATCAGGTGTGTTATCATCCTTGATTCAAAAAAAATAAGTAGATATTTCGGTTATGATATCTTTTTATAATATATTGTAGGCCTTCAAGTTTCTATCTTGATGTTCCTTCAATTCAAGAATGTGTAGTGAAACTGAATTTTTTGCAAGTTGTATGACTATAGGAAAAAAATTTCCAACCCTGGATCCCAGGACAGGAGATGTGATTGCTCATGTCGCTGAAGGTGAGGCTGAAGATGTCAACCAAGCAGTGTCTGCTGCTCGCAGCATTTGACGAAGGACCATGGCCAAAGATGACTGCTTATGTAAGAATATCACACATTGATCATTTGCTTTGTACTTTCTTTCCTTTGTTTCCTTCTTTATTCTTATTTTAACTTCAAACAATTTTTGAAATATGAGTTACGAATGTAATCTTTGTTGTTAAACTTTTTCAGGAAAGATCACTTAATAATGTTGCGTTTGCTGATTTGCTTGAGAAGCACAGTGATCATATTGCGGCTCTTGAAACTTGGGATAATGGGAAGCCTTATGAACAGGCTGCAAATGAAGAAATACCATTGTTGATACGCCTTTTTAGATACTATGCTGGTAGGGTGATCATAAAATTTATTTTGTGTCATAGATCTATATATTTTCTTGTTAAGTGATTGGTGTCTGAGGCTTGTCTTTATAATTTTCTTAGGTTGGGCGGATAAGATTCATGGGCTTACAGTTCCTGCTGATGGGCCATACCATGTCCAGACCCTGCATGAACCCATAGGTGTTGCAGGACAAATTATTCCATGGAATTTTCCTCTTCTGATGTATGCTTGAAGGTTGGGCCCGCATTAGCGTGTGGTAATATTGTTGTACTGAAAACTGCTGAACAGACACCATTGTCTGCCCTATATGTGTCGAAGTTATTTCATGAGGTAGGCTTAATGATCACATGCTTGTACATGCGTGCATGGCCATATCCTTTTTTCTTTGTTCATCTCATATGTGATCACATGTTAGGCTGTAGCTGTATCTTTTTTCTCTCGTCTAGTTCGTTGTGTCTCTTTGGAAATCATGTTGTACATTTGTTGAAAGTTCTGATTTGGTTTCTTGTTTTTTATGAGAAATTTTATTGTAAAAATCAAGCTAAGCTAATTGATATAACTGTTTCAATTTCCTTTTGGTGTGAAAGGCTGGACTTCCTCCTGGTGTTTTGAATGTTATTTCTGGCTTTGGTCCTACTGCTGGAGCAGCACTGGCTAGTCATATGGATGTGGATAAGGTACTTTTAGAAGCTTCGAAATCTGCTTCTGAATCCCAAATTGAGAAAGATGATTTATGAAACATATTAACTGTAACATTGACGTATCTACATAAATCATATTTTTTAAACTTGAAAGCAAGTAACATCCTCTTTTATGGTCCAACCCATCTAAACTATCATTTTCGCAGATAGGGGTTTGGTGAAATTCAACCTCGACAATGGTTTAAACCCATTCACCCAAAAAAATGGTTTAAACCCTGCTGTTGTCTTATTTCTCATGGTTTTTGCCTTTATACCTTCCTTAAAAACTGGAATAACTTCATATAATCTTTTGGGCTAAATGTTCACCTCACTTGGGCACTGATTTCATATGTGCTAGCTTTGATGCCCACTTATTTTGGTGGGAATGAAGTTAAAAATTTATGGAGTTCAAACAATAATCATGATCGGGACAGAGGCTTGTTGAGTTGAGTTGGGACAGAGGCTTGTTGAGTTGAGTTGAAATAGTAATCCTGACATTACATACCTTCTTTGCAGCTTGCTTTCACGGGGTCTACTGACACTGGTAAGATTGTACTTGGGCTAGCAGCAAAAAGCAATCTTAAGCCAGTGACTTTAGAGCTTGGAGGGAAATCTCCTGTCATTGTGTGTGAGGATGCTGATGTTGATACGGCTGTTGAGCTCGCACACCTTGCTCTGTTCTTCAATCAGGTTTGTTCTCGTATCTCTTCCGTATAACAAGCTGGAACTGTTTGAAGTTCTTACCATAATAACATGATTACATTTATACTGCTTTCTACAGGGACAGTGTTGCTGTGCTGGATCTCGTACATTTGTACATGAACGTGTGTATGATGAATTTATAGAGAAAGCAAAGGCACTTGCTTTAAAACGTGTAGTTGGTGATCCCTTCAAAAAGGGTGTTGAACAAGGTCCTCAGGTAAAACTTATGTGGACCTCGTTGTACTGTTTTTCCCTGAGAACGTGAGAAAGAAACTGATTTCATTTTGTGGCAATTTTAAACAAATTCAGATTGATTCCGAGCAGTTTAAGAAGATTCTGAAGTACATTAGGTCTGGTATTGAATGTGCTACTCTTGAGTCTGGAGGTGAAAGATTTGGGTCCAAAGGCTATTATATTCAACCTACTGTTTTCTCAAATGTCCAGGTAATCTGCAACCGCCTTTGCAATATGAACCACTATGAAAAACAAAAGATAAGTATGACTAACTTGATTTTTGACCCTTTTCACTGATTAGGACAACATGTTGATAGCAAAAGACGAGATATTTGGCCCCGTACAGTCCATCTTGAAATTCAAGTGAGTTTGTGAATGATCTGAGAAATTTCTCGTTTATACTTCTCTGTAATGTTTACTTTAAACTATAATAGGGATCTCGATGAGGTGATTCGAAGGGCAAATATGACTCGCTATGGGCTGGCTGCTGGAGTTTTTACTCAGAACATAGACACTGCCAACACTTTGACGCGTGCATTGAAAGCTGGGACCGTTTGGATTAATTGCTTTGACATCTTCGGTGCTGCAATTCCTTTTGGGTACAAGATGAGCGGGCAGGGAAGAGAAAAGGGTATCTACAGCCTTAATAACTACCTGCAAGTTAAGGCTGTTGTTACTCCTTTGAAAAGTCCAGCATGGTTGTAATTTTCTCTCTCTTGTTTTCCATCTCAGTAATCAATAAGTATGAACAACAAATGGTATATCATCTATATGTAAGTTTGAATCTTCTGAATAATAACTTCTGTTACATAAAATTTGTATCATCTATTTATCTTTTCTTCATTTTGTTTCTGAGTTTTGTAGGACCAAACTTTGTTATTAGTTAGGGTTTCTGTAAAGCCATTAAATTCTAAAAATGAGTTTGCTGTCATGAACCTGGCTCTGTGCAAAAGCCTATTTGGTATTTATTACAACAGAAACCCAACAAAATTTTGTATAATTCTATCTCAAAATGTGAAAAGCTACTCAAGAATTCTCTATTATGGTGTTGAAGGATGGTCTGGTGTAGCATAAGGAGTAGAACCTGTCTCGCTTTGTTGACATATTCAGGGCCTCTTCCAGTGTTTGGACAACTTGTTCCATGGATGGTCGTTTTGTTTGAGCGATGTGCATGACAGAGCTAGTATAAATGTCATGTCAAACGCTTCTGACGAGTACTCTGCATTGAGTTTTGGATCCACAAATTCTACTACGCTGCCACCTCTGATGAGAGATTTCGCCTGAGCATGAGCACCAAAAAATAAAAAAGGAAAACAAGAACAACGTAGTGTATATGAATGAAAGTGGAAACTCACAAATTATGAATAGATGAACAACTGAGAGGCATTAGTGTCTAACCATTTTGTCTAGTGAGATTGGTCTATTGAGATTCATATTTATAACCTTCTTCCCAGAAATGATCTGCAGAAGTACTATCCCAAAGCTGTAGACATCACCTGAAGAATTTACTTTGCTGTTGCTTTGGTACTCAGGATCAACATAGCCAAAAGTTCCTCTTACTTGAGCTCGCATAGCTTTCACCAGGGTCAATTGTTAACAAAGAACATCTATTTCATATATTTGGAATAATCATTGAGTACAATATATATAACCTAAATGAAATAAACCCTAATAATCTAATAGACTTAAACTACCCTAAATGACTAATAGAAAATACAATAATCTTCACCCCCTCAAACCGAGGATGCGCGAAAAGCATCGAAAGTTTGCTAAGAAGAAAACAACGAGCAACAAGATGAGTCTTCGAAAAAAATCGCCAATCAAGAGAAGACTAACAAAAGGAAGAGAAATAGTGCCATCAAGATGCTGCCGGACAAAGTGACAATCAATTTCAACATGCTTGGTCCGGCCATGGAAGATCAATTATGAGCAATCAACAAAGACTGATTATCACAATACAACGGAGTTGGATCGAAAGAGAGATGCCCATATCGAGAGAAGCCAAGCCAAACTATCTCGGAATAGCGTGAGCTATGGCACGATACTCACCAAGAAGGAACGAGCAACAACAGACTGTTTCTTACTTTTCCAAGATATGAGAGAATCACCCAGGAAACACAAAGACCAATGGATTTATGATCGAAATATCACCGCCCAATCAAGACGATAGGCACGGAGAGTCAAGTCCAAGAGGTAGATAACAAGAGACATTGCAACAAAGTGCCCCAAGGTAGCGCAGAGTACGGAGTAAGGCGTTTCAAGGCGTGGAGCGAGGAGCGTAAACAAATCGACCGAGAATGTGCACAAAGATAGGAGATATCGGACGAGTAACAATGAGATACACAAGGCACCCAACCAACTCACGATACAGAGGGATCCTCAAGATAACGCCATCGTAAGCGTAAAACTTAGCATGCAACTCAAGAGGAGTGTCGATCTTATCATCGCGAGATTGGCACGAGAAAGAATATCACGGCATATTTAGTTTGAGAAAGAAGATACCCAAAGAGGAGAAGTAGCAACCTCAATACCAAGAAAATATCAAGAGACCCCAAATCTTTCATCTCTAACTCTCAAACAACCGATGCTTAACCTCCTCAATAGTATTACAATCGAGCTGATGATCATATCATCCACATATAAGAGAAGAAGAACAAGGCCAATGTAAGACGCCAACAAATAGAGCACAATCATGATGACTAGGGCAAAAACCAAGTCAAGTGCAACAGAGTGAAATCGCCATACCAAGCACGAGGAGATCGCTGAAGACCATAGAGAGCACGATTTAAGACGACAAACCACACAAGAGGGTGCGAGAGACCCTGGAGGGCGATATATATTTCCTCCGCAAGATGCCCATTCAAATGCATTTTGACATCAAGTTGAAACAAAGGCCGTGATGGGCAAAGAACAATGAGATAAGAGTGCTAACAAGAGTCATCTTGGCAACAGGCAAAAGTCTCATCGTAATCAATCCCATACTCTCGAGAAAAGCCCCGAGCAACCAAACGAGCCTTGTATCGCTCCAAAGAACCATCGAAGGGTTTTGACCTTATAGACCCATTTAGAGCCTACAATATTCTTGCCAAGAGGTAATGGAACCAAATCCCAAGTCCGAAAGTGTTAGCCAAAAAGCTTAACTCGTCATTCATGGCAAAGAATCCAATTGGGATCATGACAAGCTTCCTTGTAGGACCTAGGCTCAAAATAAGTATGAAGACAAGAAAGAAAAGACCGATAGGAAAGAGAAAAACATGTATTACCAAAACCATACCAGCCGAGCACGCATTTATCACGCTGGGAAAACGACGCACAGAGGAGCTGATCCAAAGAAACAAATGGAGGGACAAGAGAGCTAGAGACAAAGTAACTCCTAAGTGCTTATGACGCCGATAAACAATGAGAGGAGTGGGAAGCGGGAGCCGGAGAGGAGGAGTCAAGCAGATATTAGAGGTACTAGGAAGAGACAAGGTAGAGATCTCAAGATCGTAAACAAGCTCATCGAAGAAACATCAAGGAAATGGGACAATGTGAACCATTCCCTCCTTGGTAATAGGGAGAGGGGTGGAAGGTATAGTGTAGTAGGGTAGTCTTTCCAAAAAAGTGACATGCCTAGACACATAAAGCTTTTTGGTGGCAGGATCATAGCATCGATAACCTTTCTGATTAATGCCATTCCCTAAAAGACACATAGGACACAACGAGAACTAAGCTTAGAGCGCTACTGCTTAGGAAGGAGCACAAAGCATGAGAACCGAAAACACGAAGAAGTGAATAATTGGGAGTAACACTGAAGAAGACGCCATACGGAGATGAGCCGAGAGAAGAGGAGTAGGCATCCGATTGAGAAGATATGCAAAGAAGGAGCACGCTTCTCCCCAAAAAATGAAGGGACAAAGGATGAGAGTAGCAAAGAACGAGTCAGATCAAGGAGATGGCGATGTTTGCGCCACCACCATTTTGGGCAGAGTGTCGAACAAGAAGATCGATGAATAGTACCATGAGTAGCTAAAAACTCCTCAAACTCGCATAAGTAATACTCACCCCCAAATCGTAACGAAGAACTTTAATGGTGGTGGAAAATTGAGTGCAAATCATGGAGTGAAAATTGGAATATATTTTGTAAAAATCAGATTTTCGTGTCATCAAATAAACCCATGTAAACCGAATCAGAATCATCCACAAAAGACACATAATATTGCGAACCACCCTTGGTAACTACAGGGAAGGACCCCAAACATCAAGATGACCAATTGAAAAGGAGAAGATGAAATAGAACTACTTTTATTAAAAGGAAGAGCAGACAGCTTTAGCCATTTACAACCACTTACACTCGTAAATATCACTAATGGGAAAATTGCCTAAATGTCCAGACCTAACTAACATCCTCAACCGATCACTCGATGATGACCTAACCTAGAATGCCAAATATAAAACAAAGAGGACTTATTGTTTAAACAAAAAGAAGACAATGCAAGAGAAGACACTTCTAGAGGAACATGCAGTCGCCCAAGATATATAGTTCTCCAACTCTACGCCCGATCCCAATCGCCTCTTGGATACCTTGGCCCCGTACAACACAATGAGAAGAGGAGAAAACAACATCAAAACCTAATCGATAATTGACTAATAGAAATAAGATCGAGTGAGAGGTTAGGCACATAAAATACGTGAGAAAGAGACAAATGGGAACAAGAAATAGAACCAACAGAGTGTACAGCATAGAAGAACCATTAGCAAGAGTAATAGTGATAGAAGAAGAAGGAGAGACACAATTATGAGGAGAGATGCAACAGGGTCATATGATGAACAACTGTAATCAAAGATCCACGGTATGGATATTACTCAAGAGGATGAACCGCATAAACCGAATCGAGTGGTAGTCATAGCGAGGCTTGGGATGAAAGATTTGGATTGGCTACCATGAAAGACTTGAATCGCCAAACATAGATCGATATTGAAGATGGATCATTCTCGTAATCGGTGCGTAAAAGGCGCAGATGAGCGAGATCTGAAAATGCCGGGCTTAGCAAATGGTGAACCAGATGAACGAATTGGCCGCAAAAGTTTAGGACATGCATGTTTCAATGACCTTTCGATGATGAAGTCAGACTCATCCATGGAAACCCGAGGCTTGGGCTTACCAAAGAATTTGAAATAAATGAGAAGATGGGTGGGCAAGAGCGAGGAGTGGCAAAAACCGGGAAGCAGGAGTACCATGAGCCACCTTAAACCGAAGTTTCTTCCGCAATAAGCTTCACGGACAGCCATCCACGTAAGGCAAGGGAGACCAATGAAGAATAGCTCCTCAAGTGGCTCAAATTGATCACGGGGCCATGAGAAATTGAACAAGATGTTGTTTCCCGATACGTGATATAACCGTCAAGTAATCGCAAATCGGACGGTTCCATCAAAGCAAGTCGATCCCAATAAGTAGTCATTTCATTGTAGAACTCCGAATGGACTTATCTTTCGACTAGCATCGCGAATAGACATCTCAAGTTCATACTGTTTTGCAAAGTTAGACTCAAGATACATAGTCTTCAAATAGTCCCAAACTTGTTTAGAAGTAGAATACTTGGAAAAATTCATACCAATGGTAGTTTGAACTGAATTATGAAACCAAGTAAGAATTTGTGCATTTTCCTTATCCCATTTAGCAACATCGCCTTAGTTTCTTCTTTCTTCCACAGTGTCTAATAGTTATACTAATAACATAGTTCCACATGCCTTTACCCATTATAAAATTTTTCATCACATGAGACCAATAAGAATAATTGGTACCATCTAATTTAGTAGTAATAGCTTGCAATTTATCATCAGCCATAATTGTATACCCAAACTACAATAGATTCAAAACAGGGAGAAAGGCAGTAGATAAGACCTGAGATAATCCTAGGTCAGTGAGAGACTCAAGGATTTAAGAAGATCGCTGAGATACCCAACTTAGGTCTCCGATTTAATGAACTAGAGACCAATGCCGAAGCCTTGCAACGATCTGGCTAAGAGAGAGGAAGAGCTGCGATGGTCTCGCGAAGATGGCCTTATGACGACATTATTTCATGGAAGAGAGAGGAAGAGATGCGATGGTCTGCGAAGACTACCTATGACGCACCTAATATGAAGAAGGAAGACAACAAGAATGGTCGATGATGACCGCGATCGCGATAGGTATGCTAATGTTTGAAACTTAGCTCTGATACCATGTTAACAAAGAACATCTATTTCATATATTTAGAATAATCATTGAGTACAATATATATAACCTAAATGAAATAAACCCTAATAATCTAATAGACGAAACTACCCTAAATGACTAATAGAAAATACAATAATCTTCACATAACCTTCGACAATCCAAAGTCTGAAAGTTTGGCTTCAAAGTTTGTCCCAAGGAGTATGTTGGTTGGCTGCAAAAGGGAACAAAAATATTTAGAATTGATCAGGAAAGAGAAATGAGAGGGTCTATGGCATTGGGATTGACCTTGATATCACGGTGAACAATGCATCCTTTGGGGTATGTGTGGAGAAACCAAAGTCCTCGCGCACTATCAATTGCAATCTCGAGCCTTTGAATCCAGGTGAGTACTTTATCCTTCCCTGTTGTGTATGAATTTTGTACTCAGAGTGATATAATGAAATGCAGGTATGAAATTGAAAGAAAAAAAGAAAACACTTCATGATGATATTACCAAAAAGCCACTCTGCAAGGTTTCCATTCGACACAGTTCATATACAAGGAAAAATCCATCTTCATTATCACAACAACCCAGCAAAGCCACGAGGTTTGGGTGTCTGATGCATGAGAGGCTGCTAACTTCCCTCAGGTAAGTCTGTACATGTTTGTCGTAGAAAATGTGCTTAACTGCAACAGGCTTCTTATTTGACAGTATCCCTTTATATACCTTTCCTGATATTACAGTAGAACTAAATATCAATTTTTACACGTTTATAAAGTTTCATTTGGCATTAACATGAATTTCATAAATATGAACAGACATTTATTCATGTTGACATAATGCTTTATGTAGATGCTCACCTGCAGTTCCTTCCCCGATGAAATTTGATTCACTTAGATTGTTTGTGGCAGCATAAACCTCCCTAACTGAGAGTTTTAGGTTACCGGATTTGTCTGGTAATACACACTTCGATGCTGTTGAGCAATATAAGTTTATATGATATGCACATGCAATATCAATTTGGTAGCTTTGTATGCAAGTGTAAAATAGAGTAAATTACCATTTTTCTTGGGTGCCGCGTTTGATTTATACCACTTCTTTTTAACACTACTAATGTAAAGAAAATGATAATCGCTGAAGCCCCTACTTAATTGCAATTATCCCAATTTTATCTGTTTCTATGTTAAATTTTCATGCTGTAAGAATAAAGAACATCCCATATGAAATGTTGCATATTTGTTAGTGTAACTGGTGATGTGATGACAAGAATCACCTGAGTTATTTTTATTGTTTCCTGTTCTATTTTCTGCAATATTTACTGTTGCATTTTCTGCAGAAACAAACAGGTTAGGTAGAGATGTTTATACCACTTCATACTTAGATGGTGATGGGAAAAAACAAAAGTGTAGCTTATAATGCATATACATGGTTAGGAAAAATCTAGAGATTTCATTCATGAATTTGAGCCGCCACCAGTGTAGTTGTCCTGCTTCCCAAGGCATTTGTAAATTTTTCCATTCCACGTCTGATCTTCAATCCGACTACTTGTTAATGATACCAACACAGCAAACCTACATATATCAGATTCAATCTCCGCAGGTTGGCCATTTTGATCTGATTGTGTTCCTTTTATGTCTTTCCAACTCCTCACACAATCACTGCATGACTGATTCTCTTCATCAGGGCTCAGAAATTGGCAATTTTCCCATAAATTTCTGAGTTTATCTCCCAACTTGTGAGTGACATCATCAACAGAGAAATTGGAACAGCCACCACTGCCACTTGTCAGCTTCTCAATCCCACAACCCACGATCGCCTTAGTCAAGCAATCCATCTGTTCAGTGTCATTCAAGAAAATTTTACCTGTTTGATTCGCCCGCCATCCCAACACATTGAGGTAGTCATTAAATGCTCCTCCACAGCAGCGGTTATCTAGGAAACCTCCCCACTCTCCCCATTCACAAGTTGAGCTATTTGGGGGTGGAATAATTTGCAAATAAAGATCACAATCACTGGAAGGCTGAGAAACTGAAAACTTGGTGGTGGTCAAGATGAAGATGCAGATAACAAAGCATAGTTTTGGGTATTTAGTGTTATGAGCGCATAATATGGATTCATCCATATCATATGGTCCTACTATAAAGAAACCATAAAATCTAGAGTTTGAGGTTTCTGAGGCATGAATTCTTGCATTTATTATGCAAACAAAGACAAGAGGGCAAAGTTTTTAGCATAGATCTTATATTTGAGTTACTCTTTAGAAGAGAACTTTGTTGACTGCAGGCTTGTTTGCACTTCAAATTTTTGGAATTCCAATGATTGGAATGTGGTGTTGGATTTGATTTTTTGCATTTTCAAGAAAAGTATAGAAAAATTCATATCAGATCAGATTGTGGCTGTGAGGATATGGGACAGGATGACAGCTACTTTTTAGTTACAGAGGATCCTGTGCCTATTACTAAATAGAATTTCGTAGGTAGAAAATGATTGAGAAAGTTTTGGATGCACCGTCCGATTGAAATTTTTTAATAATCAAATAAAATCACAAAATTTGTCTTTACCTTGCATTGACAAGGATGTGGTTGCCGGCTAACACAAGCTCAAAGGAACAAATAATGGGCACCATAAATGTGTTTTTGTTTCTTAGGTTTATTCTTTTCTTTTGGACTTTTACAATTCCTTTTCTTTTCTCATCTACGCTAGAAAGAAAAACAAGACCTCCATAGTTTAATATTCAATAATGGCCTTCATACATTAATTAACAGCTAGTAATCATCCTGGAAAGTTTAATACTCAATAATGGCTTTTATAACATTAATTAACAGCTAGTGATCATCCTGGAATATACCTGCAACTAGCAAGACATTGTAGCCTATGAAATTACTAATCAAGAATTTTAAAAATGGTGTAAATGGGAATCTATATTAATTACTATTGTAAATTGGTTATTATTAGCAT
This sequence comes from Camellia lanceoleosa, assembly GCA_025200525.1. Taxonomy (NCBI): domain Eukaryota; kingdom Viridiplantae; phylum Streptophyta; class Magnoliopsida; order Ericales; family Theaceae; genus Camellia; species Camellia lanceoleosa. The sequence continues at coordinate 203,175,760 of CM045759.1, read as the reverse complement.
TGACAATGTAAAATTTGTATATGAATACACAGCAGTCTCTTGGATTTTACTGTCATTCCAACTGTCATGATTAGTTCAAGGTTCAAATTAGTGGGCACACAACAGAATGAATGGGATTGAGCTCTCTTTGGTAGTTAGGTGTGTCTGAAAGTGAAATTGTTTGAACTACAATGATTAGAATGAGATACTGTTTACTTCTCATTGGTGCTTGAAAATCAATGCTAATTGACGGTTAATGCTAAGTGTGCAGGTGGTGAGAAGAGGGGTAGGCGGCCTTGGGGAGGGGGAGGGAGGGGCTGCATATAGGGAGGAGAGGGGCTTGCAGGTGGTGGCCAGGAAGGGTGAGGAGGGGCTGAGAGTGGGTGGCGAGGGAGCGCCAGGGAGGAGGTGTTGGGGAGAGCTGGTGGCAGCGAGAGAGGATGGGAGAATGGGTGAGGGAGGTGGCAAGTGGGGTAGGGGGTGGAGGCGCATAGCCATCGGCCTGTGGAGGTGGTGGGTGGGGAAGGGGTAGGTGGGTTGAGTAGAAAAATAGCCTGCGCTGATCTGGGTTGTTTGTGCCGAGATGATGGATGGAGGAGTTTAACATGCAATTGAGTCACTTACGACCTCATTATTTGGGGATCGGTACAAAACAAAACATTATTTTTGGGTGCTCGGAATTATATGACCCTTTTAGGATTTTTTTTTTTGTTGGGGGTGGGCGGCATCTATGAAATATTCTGAATATGGGATAACAAATTTTCAGGTTGAGTTTTTGGATAATGTTTGTGAATTCCTTGAAATTGACATACTTGTATTTAAAATGTCTGAGATGTTTGAAACCGAAACTCTATACTTGAACTCGCCTGCTTCCCAAACTTCATCCATTTCAACATGAATGGTCCAGGACATGTCTGATCAACAAACAAGTATTTTAAAGCTGTGCCCAGGCACATCCACCTATGCACACGAACTTGCACACTTGTATTAATGCAATTTCATTGTCGGATGAAATATATTTCTACTACTCTTGATCATTGTGAATGCTCGTGTCTAGCCTTTTCTTATTCTTCCTATCTGTTGCTATGATAGAAGGATAGGTTTTTCACCATACTCATGGTGTTTTTAATGTATACCCTTTTTGTCAACTTGCTTTCCACATTTCATTAATATAACAGAGTGATGATATTAAGGAAAGAAACAACACAGCAATGGGAAGATGATTGGGATGACGATGATGTCAATGATGACTTCTCTTCAGCTGAGGAGGGATCTGGAGAAAACACTGAGAAGAGCTAAGTTCATATACCATCATTATCATCCTGACGTGTACTAAGTTACTCTTGCTATGAAATTGATCTAAAATAGCTGGATTACAGGGTCTTAATTTTATAAGTATGTCCCTTTTATGTTGGGGGAACCTTCGACTCTGACAAAAACTCTATATAATGGTTTCGGTCATAGGCATGTAACCTAATGTCTCATGGGTTTTCAATTGTTGGCATATGCATATGCAGAATTTGGCGAGAACACTTCTCTTGAGACATTAGTTGCAATGGTTTGAAATTTTACGAAAGTGAATAATTACGTGCTTTGAGACAAGAGGAAGTGTTGAAACTCCATGAAACCCTTAAAATGCTTGTTAGAGATTTGAGTGTGTGCTGCACTGGTAGGTTATTTACAGTTAACTGGAGTCTAGAGGTAAGTGGAACATTCGTTCTTATCTGCACAAACTTTGTACATTGTCAAATCTGAAATGGAGTTGTAATATGCAAATATCATTTTACAGGACTGTAAGTAGAAACATGAATCTAAATCTAAATGATATTACATGGTGGTAAACATGAATCTGAATTGAAAAACTAGGTACCTTTGATTGTGGCTTTATTAGTTCGTACAAATCAAATAAGGTTGCAGAAACCTGATCACCTTTTATAGAATTTCATTGAAGGATTACCCTATTTATAACTGGAAAACTATTTTGTTGTAGTATTAGTGCAAGAAAAACTTTGCATCAAGACCAGAGCTTGAACTGTCACCTCTTAGTGCTTGTAACTCATCAATAAGCTGGTTCATTGGGTGCCAAGACGAGCCTCCTTCCTCCATAGCCTTCCTCGCAGCCTCACCAAACTCCTCCACTTTCTTCCTTGCCTCCTTACCCATCTCACCGTCCATGAGCTCTCACCATTTTCTCCGAAGCCTACCACTTAATGATACCCTCACAGACCCATTGCTGGTTTCAACTCTCACCCACACCTTGATCTCCTCCAGCAACATCTTTCATTCAAGTGCTTCTCTGCCACCATGGGCCATGCCAGTATTGGAACTTTGGCACACACGCTCTCCAACACTGAGTTCCAACCACAATGACTCAAAAACCCCTGAACGCTCTCATGTCCAAGAATTGCCCTCTGATCAACCCATTCTCTCACTACGATGCCTCTCTCCTTCACTCTCTCTTGAAACACATCAGCAAGTTCTATTCAAATTTTCTCACTACCCATAAGAAGTTCACTTTTGATTCTTCCAAACCAACTGCTATTTCATGAAACTGCTGAGGAGAAATCTCTGCTTTGGACCCAAATGCTACGTAGAGAACTGCACTTCCTTGGTCTAGGTTTTGGTCAAGCCACTGTAGCCACTGGATCAAATTCTTTAGTTCTTCATTTTTCATGTTCAGCCCTTTTTTTATTAGTTTTAAACATGTCTGCATTCGATTATTTTTATTAGTTTTTTTTTTTTATTATAGTTATTAGCTTTTGAAAAATTGAGCAAGTAATTAAGGCCATTTGCCTTTCAAAGAAGTTGATGACTAACCTTATAGAGTGGGGTGAAAATTCTAGAATGGTATGACGATGACCATATTTTGTTCATCAATTGACGTAATACACACATTTAAGTAAATATGAAAAACTTTCATGTATAGCTTTCGTTTGGGAAGCTCAAACTTGGGCTTTTTTTTATTATTTTAGTCAAAAAAAAAAAAATTAATTAAATAAGACAAAATATCACATCTAATGCATAATTATTACATTTTTTCTATCACAAAAAAGCTAAAAAAGTCAAAAATTCTTCACAAACCAAACTTTTTTGCCCCAGACTAAAATAGTCAAAAAAAATCAAAAAATTATAAAGTTAACCCACTTCCCAAAAAAAAGCATATTCTATTATTGTTATAATTTTTATTTAACTAATATGTATGCCTCGTTAGATGATAAAGATTATAATTATAGTATTATTGAAAAATTTAAATCTAGACAGGGTTGGTTGTTGTTAAAGGGGCTACTCCACCATCTCTGAATATAATAAATAAATACTGAATCTGCTTGTTTAATGGTATTGCTTTAATAGTATAAATATTATTTTTGAACATACATAACATTATTTATTTATGTTAGTTGGACATCTCACATCAAAAAATATTCTCTTGGTGGGTAAGACATGCTGTACTATGATTTTTTATTTTTTATTTTATAGATGGGAGTACTATGATTGTTAGTTACGAAATCTTTCCAATAATTCTATTTGCCACAAAAAATTAGTCAGAATATTACTCCAAAAATGTTGTATAGGGTGTGGGTTAAAATTTGGAAGGTTGGGCTAGGGGTGCAGATGTGTTTAACTTGTCTAATTATGCTTTAGGTGTAACATACTAGCATCATCCATGCTATTTTAATGTAGTTTCTGGGTCTGCTCGATGTTTATATTGTTTATAATCTCCATCAACCATAGGTTTCTCTTCAAAAATAATGAAGTGAACTTCTCAAGAAGACTTGGATTTATCTAGTGTCAATTTTACTAGGACTCAAAGTCAGGAGTTGACATTTTTCTAATTAGACCATATATAGTATCTATTAATAATAGCCAAGTGATTTTTCCTATCAGAGTCAGGAGTTCGGATCCTCTCCTTGAGGCCCCCCCTCTACTTCCTGCTAACGGCCAGATGAGCTGCTGATATCCAACACCGAGATTAAAAAAAATTGAAATTTTCCGATCTCCGTCCAAACAAAAACATGTACTCTCAATCTATCAAACAAAACACAGCCTCTCAAAGGCTATACATTCACAGAGGTTATGAATATCATTGTATCGATTTGAGATTCTGTTTTCATTCATTCTGAAGTTATGATTGACCTACATCCCATATAGGAATGTACAAAAGTGGCTAATTGAACTAATACAACTAATTCATATATGACATTACTTAATTTTCCTCTCTCAGTAATTCAATTAGGTTTTTAATTTAATTTGGTTTTTAGATTAATTTTATAGTAATTTGGTTTTTATTAGAATGATTTAATAGGACCATATGTCATTATATAATCAAAATAAGGATGACATATGGTCCTATTCAATTTGGTTTTTAATTTAATCTGGTTTTTATGGTCCTATCTATAGTAATTTAATTTGGTTTTTAATAATTCAATTTCCTTAATTTCAGTAATTTTCCTTATATGACATATGGTCCTATCTATAAACCAGATTAATTTTATCTATAAACCAATTTCAATTCATTTTCATAGCACTACAACCTAAGCAACCCTGCAACCCTGTTGGTTATGGTTCATGTTCATTTAACTTGGTTCTGGTATGCTATTAACATGGGCTGCTCGATCTACTGCTATGGTTATGGTTCTGCAATGGTTATGAGTTGATATTTTCTTGTGTTATTATGGGTATCAAGAAATGGTCAAGAAATGTTATGCAAACAGGTATGCTAGTTCTGTATTCAAAGCAAACTAGTATGCCGTTCTCGTGATTTGATCTGCACATTCAAAGCTCAGATTGAACACATTTTAAAGTAGATGTTGTACATTTGATCAGATGAAACCAGATGTACATTTGAACTAGATGTACACTTGATTTGTATTGAACACTTGATCTCATGTGTTTGAATGGATTATATGTATTGAAGCAAACCGATGTTGAATGTGGAGGAATGTGTACATTTGATCTCAGACGCTTGATCCGGTTTTTATCCGTATGCACATGATTCGCTTTTGTAAATTCATAACTAGAAGCTCAAATCATGTCATGCAGAACCAAAGATACCGCTTTTGATCCTTATTTTGATCATTCCGTGGTATGCACATGATTTTGGCAGATGCACATGATTCTCGCTTTTTATCCGTTCTCAGATGATTCCTGGTATGCAGTATGGTTCTCGAATGGTTCGCAGAGGTATTCATTGCTTCGTATGACACATGGTTTTGTAGATGGACACCAAAGAATGATCTTGGCCGACTAGACAAGTGAAGTGAAGGAAAAAAGGAACAAAAGGAAAAGGATGTATAGATACGTAAGAAGTGTGAAGTGTGAAGAGTCAAGAAAAAAAAAAAGGAACAAAAGGAAAAGGATGTACAGAAATGCTCTGAAATCATGGTTTCATATGGTTTTTATAAATTCATTCTGCTGGTATGCTGTACACCAGTTTTGATCCTTATTTTGATCATTCTGCATACCAGTTTTGTACACCAGCATTCTGTACACTAGCATACCAATTTGATCGTTCTATACACTAGCATACCAGCATACCAGTTTTGATCCTTAGGAATGATCATTCTGTACACCAGCAACAAAGTTTTGATCCTTATTTTGATTATTCTCGGTATGTCGTACACATGATCCTTATTTTGATCATATAATCCAACCGACAAAGGCTCAAATCACCAAAATCCTCCAATACCTCCATTTTATCCTTCTAAGTCACCAAAATTTTGTACCATTCATCTTAAACATCTCAAACATCCCAAGTTCCCAAATTCCATTCATAAAACCATCTAAAATCATTGCATCTATAATCATTAAATCCATAACTACATTCACAAATTCCATTCATGAATAGCTTCAAATTCATTGTATATATTCATCAAAGCCAAAAACATTAAATCCATAATAACATTAAATCCATAAATCCATAATAACATTACATCATAAAGTACAAAAGTATAGAAAATACAATCAAATACACCATCGTTTCAAAATATTTTCCACCATTCAAGCCTTCAATTATAGTCATCATGTTCATTTTCCACGCCATACAGCTCCTCCTTAGCTCCTTAAAGTCTTCTACAGTAACACCATCAAGCTCTAGTGTTGGAACGGATTGTGAACGTAACATCTTCATCATCTTCATCCACTTAATTTGAAGTAACCGCAATTGGGAGTTTCAAATACAATGCATGACAATTAGTTAGTCGAATAACACAAATTAAATTGTCACTACGCATATTTAATATTTCCAATAGGTACACTTACATATTTTGATGGGCAAACAAAGAACAAACGCCTTTATTTCCATTCTCATTGGTTCTTACAATATTTATGGCACTGCTCTTCCACAATTACACGCCTCTGAACTGATGTTGCTATTGTTAGTAAAAGAAAAGCCATTTCTAAATCAAGATACACAATACAATACAAACAATGTAAATCAAATTTATCATATAAATTAGGTGTTCAAATAACCGAATCATCCGACAAAACTAATCAATTCGACTAATCCGATATAATCATGACGCTTTTAATTACATTGGGTCAAGAATGAGTTAGATTACTCAAACCCGCTTCTATATTCGCCGAGTAACGGTTGTAAAAGTGTATAATCTGTCAAACCGAACCAACCGATATATTTGTAAAATGTGTAGACTTTTATTGGCTCCTTGAATTAATTTTCTTACCAAGACTCTTTTGTTTTCTCCCAATGCTAATAAAGTTCCGCTTTATCTATTTCCAAGACTAAAGATTTGTCTCATCAATACGCCCACTTTTTGTTGAATGTACCCATTTCAATTCCTCTCTCTCTCTCTCTCACATACCCTCATTTCTATCCCGCAACTTCGCCTCTATCTCAGAGTGTCACCCTCGCTTTCTCTCTCATCCTCATTTCTCTCATACCTCTTCGCCTCATTTTCTCTCATCCACGTCACAGTAATCTATCTTTCACCCTTCTTGTCTCCTTTTTAGAAACCACTTTCTTCTTATTCTATCTCTCAACAACAATGGTGATCTTCCATGCTCTCATCTCACGCTCGCTCCCTCTCACAAAGGACACAATCCCTCACTTGAAACCCCTTTTCTTCTCTTAATCTCCTCTAGTGGCAATGGTGCTAATCGACATGCATAATGATGCTCGATGGTGAGACGATGGCAATGATGCTCGATTTACCCCAATGGTGATGAATATAGCTCACATTTAGGTGATGGTGAGTCTTATCTCTACTATTCCACTCTCTATTCTTTCTTAAATTTATTTGCATATTTAATATATTTGTTTGAATCTCTTCTACTTCATATATACATGTTTTAATTTGATTTTTGTTTGAATTACAACCTGAGAAAGAGTGTGAAGTAGATTGATTTCTTTTTGTGTCTCGCCGATTGAACCGACCGCCAATCCGAATGGTGGGCCACTACGATTTTAATATGCTTACTTGCTGTAGTGGCAAATTCTCACCGATACATTCGGGTTTGGTTAACGAGCTTAGATAAAATCGTCCGAATCCCATCTGTGAACACCCCTAATATAAAGTTTAAATCTTTAGTATATACTTTAAATTATAAACACGGCTCGGATTTTTTTTTTTCTCGAGTATTTAGCTTGGAGTTATGAAATTAGGAAAGAACATTTGTAAGGCAAAGGAAGATTTTCGATCACATCGCCTTCCTTAGTAATTCACCAGAGAACACTAGCGTAATAGATGGCACCCCGTTCCGCACAAAAAGAAAAGGCTTCGTGGTGGTTTTTCCACCCGGCACTCATGATCAAGTCAAGATATCTCTCAAAGATAATCAATAGTATAAACTCATTAGCTTGAAGTCTCAAAAAACGTCCCTTAGACCCATGGGGGTGCCTCTCTTTTATAGCCAATACAATCCTAGTCCCCATAGAAGTCTAGCTCTAATGGACTCAAGAGTACTGCTAATCTTGGACTCCCAGTAGGATTGGGATAAACTCTCTCAGAGTTTTACCTTTATCCAAACTGAAGTCTTCTCCCAATCTAGGACTCTGCCCTTATCCGCTTATCCTGCATCCCGATATCTTCAAGATTATCGCAACTCCGAGATTACTTCCTATTTCACAATTTATATCGCGGCACCTCGGCTGACACATCGGTGTCACCTTGCCACGTGTTGTTACTTCAAAATATATCCCCACAACCCCCTAGGTTCTATTACTTCGATTCTCGAGGTGATGGAACCTATATTGTTCTTTCTTTCTCATATGCTCGCTTCAACTTCCCAAATGAGGTCTTCCATTTCAGTCGACATGTCTTCTTTAAAAACAAGAATTCAAAGGAACTCTCTTACATGTATGAGCCGTCATGCATCTCCTCAACCGCTTTTACTTACGGTTTTATCGCTCGCGCCTATGACGCTAAGAAGTCGCTCTTTTCACCGTCTGCTGCGACGTCTGCATACCTGTGTGCATTTAATGCCCTGTTTTGTCAGCCAAGCTTCAAGTTTTTTAACAAAACTTTGTTTTTCCTCTTCCTTTTCTTACCTTTTGCATACATTTACTTATTTTTCTCTCTCTAAAGCTCTTTTTCCTTCGAATCGCTATTACTCTAAGCCCTCCAAACTCTACAACTCGCCTTTCATTCTGCTATTCCTGCGAGGTTTTGCCATCGTTTCAATCGCTTCGCCCTCGCTAATTTCATTTTCACTTTATTCGGTAAGCAACCGGTCATTCTTTTCCCAGCTTGATTGTTCCCTAAATGTCCTCGCCTTTTATCGTTTGCTCAAACATTTAATTTGTGAATTATTCAATTAATGCATTTTATTTCGTGATTTTAGATATGTAATGAACACTGCGGTCCCGTTTCTGGCCTTCAACTCTTTGTTTTCTTTAGGCTTTTGACAAATTACCCTCGTTTGATTCCGAAAAATTTGTTCTTGTTTCTTGTTTTCGTTTTTCCTGATTCGAGCCTCCAATCTTTGCTTTTATAGTTTTAGGTTGGGATTTGTTTATAGAACCTTCAATTCTTAGGAAAACTAAAACAATCCTTTACCAAGATATACCTAGGTTCAAGCCGAGGTACCAAGAATCAGAAGAACACTCCGCTTCGTGAGCTGGGCACCTTTATACCAAAAATCATGGATATGTGGAGAAATAGGTAAATATTCCCAACCAAACCTCGAATTCTTTAGGCAAGAGTTCCCTATTCCTCACGATGTTTACCTTAGGCTACCGGGATGATGATTCCATCATGCCTACAGATAATACGATGCCTTTCCTTATTAGAAGTGAGCGAATGTGGGACTTCAAGCCCACTCAATCCTC